>JASDDO010000014.1:205165673-205848282 GCA_030015575.1 Agapanthus africanus | reverse complement strand
GGGACTCTCATTAGTTCAATGTGAGTGAACCGTTTCATGAGTTCCACCACTCGGCCTCTGTACCGAGCTAACTCGGGTTTGTATATTTTATAATCGCCGCTTACTTGGTTGACGACGAGCTGGGAGTCACCGTAAACTCATAGCCGACGGATTTCCATTTCTATGGCGAGCTCCAGACCAGCTATTAGAGCTTCATACTCAGCTTCGTTGTTTGTCCGAGGCTCGGTGAGAGCGAAAGAACGCCGCAGGGTTCCCATTGATAGCGTGGTGAACACCAATCCTATCCCCGCTTTTACCTCCGGTATGCTTGATCTGCCGGAGCTCCTTATTGATGAAGCCCCATCAAAGTAGAGCTCCCAATATGGCTCGTCTTCCTCGAGGTGCAGCACTTGTTCGTCGGGTAACTCGCAATTTAGCGGCGATCCCTCTGGTATGGGATGAGCAGCGAGAAAGTCTGCAAGAGCTTGCCCTTTTACTGCTTTCTGGGGAGTATAAACTATGTCAAACTCGAGTAGCATAACAGCCCATCTTGCCATTCTGCCGGCTAGGCTCGCTCTGGTAATCAAGTGTTTGAGCGGGTCGACCTTGGAGATCAGCATAACCCGATGAGCAAGCAGATAGTGCCTCAGCTTCTTTACAGCAAATATCAGAGCCAGGCATTGCTTCTCGATTGGGGAATAGTTGTGTTCCGCCCCGACTAGAGTTCGACTGAGGTAGTAGAGGGCATTTTCTTTTCCCTCCTCGTTATTCTGGGCAAGGAGCGCACCGAGTGACTCATCCAGCGCGGCAGTATAGAGAATCAGCGGTTTATTTGGAATGGGAGCGGCCAGCACTGGAGGGTGCAACAAGTACCGTTTGATGCTTTCGAACGCTGCTTGACATTCAGCATCCCAGATAAAAGGAGCTCCTTTCTTCATGAGCTTCGAGAAGGGCCTACATTTCCACGATAAATTTGATATAAACCTCCGTATATAAGCAAGCTTGCCTTGAAAAGATCTTAGCTGCGTCAGACTCTTCGGAGGGGGCATCTCCATGATGGCCTTTATCTTTGATGGGTCAACTTCGATCCCTCGATGTCGAACTATGAAGCCCAGGAATTTTCCCGATGACACGCCAAAAGCGCATTTCAGAGGATTCATCTTCAGGTCAAATTCCCTCAGTCTGGTGAGAACAGTCCTAAGATCCTGGATATGATCGGCCTTGGTTTCAGTCTTAACGACCAGATCATCAACATAACATTTGACGACTTTATGAATTAGGTCATCGAAGATATTGGTCATTGCCCTTTGATATGTAGCACATGCGTTCTTCAGTCCGAACGGCATCACCTTGTAGCAATATATTCCGATCGGGGTTCGAAATGCTGTGTGTTTCTCATCCTCAGGCGACATCTTGATCTGATTATATCCAGACGAGCCATCCATAAAGGTGAACAGTTCGTAATTTGAGGTGTCATCGACCATCATTTCCATGACCGGTAGCGGGAAGTCGTCTTTAGGACATGCCTTGTTGAGGTCCCTGAAATCGACACAAACTCGGCTCTGCCCATTTTTCTTCTTCACTGGGACTATGCATGCGATCCAGTCTGCATATTTCTCTTCCCTGATGAAGCCGGCATCGATGAGCTTCTTAGTTTCCTCGATGACCTTTTCTTCTAGTTCCCTTCTCATTCTTCGAGGAGCTTGTTTGACTGGCTTAGCATCAGGAGATATAGCCAACTTATGTACGGCCACTTCAGGGGAAAGGCCAGGCATTTCTTTGTACGTCCACGCGAAGCAGTCGACGAACTCATGCAGCAGGGCAATTATCTGCTCTTTCATTTCCTCCGACAAGAGTGAGCTGATATAGGTCGGCCTTGGATTATCGGGCGTTCCTAAGTCAATCTCGGTTAGCTCATCAAAGGTTGCTTGTCCGTCATCTTCGAGCTCTTGAGGAGCTTCTTCTGGCTCGGCTATCTCGTCATCATCATTTGATCTTTCGCTGGCCTCACCAACATGGATCATGTAGCACGCTTTGGAATCAGGTTGAATGTAGCCTTTGCCCCGTCTATCTGGAATTCGTCCATCGATGAGTGCTCGGACCTGGGGTGGATGCCATAGCCCTTTGTAAAACTTTGCTTCGGACTCCGTCTGATATAACCGGCATCCGCACTTTTTAAAGTATTCCCGCATCTCGGGCGCATAGTATCTGGGATTGAGGACGGCTCTTATGCCTCTCTCATAGGGAAGGCACGCGACAGAAAGATCGTCCGGGTGCACAACGGGGGTTGACCCGTAAAACAGGATGCCCTTCTGTCCATTTTTCCTCCCGGGCACGTAGAAAGTTTTCAGCCGGTCTACGGTAGAGACTGACAATGCGTCGAGCTCTTTGCACATCTGCTCCGGCACCCTTGTGACGGCTAGGGACCCTTCTGCAATTTCGAGGGTCTCTCGTAGTTTCGCTTTTTGCATGGGGGTCCGATTTGCACCGCTGTTGCACGACAGGTCCTCTTCCTTTGACTCTTCAGTGTCGCTGCCAAGATGAGGGCGGACATTACTGCTAGATGGGGCTTCAGTGACAGATTCGTCTGTATCGCTGCCGAAACGAGGGCAAGTTTTACGGAAGGACGGGCTTCCAGCGTCGGACTCGTCAGTGTCGCTACCGAAATGTGGGCGCACTTGGGCGTTTTTACTTTTGAAAGTGACAACCGGCGCAGATTTGCTTTTGGGTCTTAGGGCCGGTCTATCCTCAGTCAGTTGTGGCTTAGCATTTTGGTGGTTCATAAAGTACCGAGAATCTTCATAGCGGACTTCATGCACACCGAACGGCTGGATGTCTCCGTCAATGCGTCTTTCTTCGCCATTTTTAGTATACTTCATGCATTGATGGAGAGTTGACGGAATGATGCTATAATCGTGGAGCCATGGCCGCCCCAAGAGAATCTTATAAGACGTGTCGGCGTCGATCACGTATATCTTAGCTTCAGTTTGCAGATCCCCGAATTTGATTGGAAAAGCTATAGACCCCAGAACTTGCTGGCAATTTTGGTTGAAGCCTTGAATGACAATCATTTCCCTTGACAGGTGTCGGACGTCCATTGACAAACTCTTCAGAGTTCGCAAGTTCATGATGTTCACTGAGGACCCCGGATCAATCAATATGCGATTAATTCGATCTCCGTCGCTGTACCCGGTCACGTAAAGCGGCCGATTATGCTCAGCCGTTCCCAGTAGCAAGTCTTCATCCTTAAATGTGACTGCGGCGGCATGCAAAGCGTGCTGGGCTTCTTTCATATTAATTTCCGCAAAGTGAGCCTGATACCGCTCGGGGTTTTGTAGAGCGTGAATGAGAACATCTCTAAGCTCCTTAGATAGGACCAAGGCGTCATAGATGCTCAGGAGAGACGGAAGCTTCCGGAGATGTGCCAAGACATTATAGTCCACCGAGGAAGGACTTGTGTTTTCATCAGCTGGTTCTCTGCCATCTTCTTCATTAGCGACTTGTTTTTCCTTCCCTTTTGGGGCGTTGCCCTGATTTGGCGGTAGAGCCCTGCCGCTTCTGAGCTAGATTTGATTGGCCTTTGTGGTGAGCTCCTCGTCCTCTTCGGGAAAACAGAGCTCATCCTCGGAGTCGCTGCCAAGATGGATGGCGTAGCAGGTCACTACTGGGATCTCTTCATTGGAGTCTTCTTCTAACTCCTCCAGAATTTCAGCCGCTTGTACAGTGAAGAACTCCTTCAATTGAATCAATGTTCTTTCCCTTTGTTCATATTCTTCGAGGGAATCGATATATTTTTGAATGGTCGATCTCCCTGCAGGCTCTTTTTCGCGCCGAGCTACACTTTTCTTCTTCTTGAGCTTCTTGGATTTTGAGCCTGATGGAGCTGCATTGGCAGCTGGACTGGTAGGCTTCTTTTGCCCTTCCCATTCCGTCCTGGGTTCTTTCCGAAGTAGCTTTATCATCTTCTTCATCTTATTAGATATGTGCGTACTCCACGGAGGCCGCGATGAGTCCGTTTCATTTCTCAGGGCAGCGGGTTCGGCTGTCTGCTCCCAGAAGGCTTCAGTTTCTGTCTGTCTAAAGTTGGTGGTTGCAACTTGATTGTTCACCAACACACTTTTGGACAGTTCGATCTCTCCAGCCTTGTACTGCTTCTCGACCCAATCTTTGAAGATATAGCAATCCTCGATCGCATGGCTCACTACTCGGTGGTACGGGCAATACAGAGGATTGTCGGTCATTTTTGCTTCTTGGGGTCTTTTCGACTCCGGCAATTGGAGGCCGTTGTTCAAGGCATCTTTAAATATCTTACGAACCTTGTCCCTTCTGAAAGAGTAAACCTTGTTCTTTTTCTCCTCTAGGGAAGGCCCATCTCCTCCCAGCAATGGCTTTCGAGACCGATTGGTTTTGGATTCGCCCGCCCTTCGCTTTTCTTCATTGTCGGACGCATTGAAGACATTGGTACTGCTGGAACTCCCGCTTCTACGGTTGTCGTCCCGCTTGCTTTTCTATGTTTTGTCTCTCTGAGAATCCGGCGGGGACTCTTGCTTTGAGCATTCCAGCATTTGGACTTTCTTGGTTAGCTCCTGAAATGTCTTGAGGCCCGCCGTACACAAGAATGGGACCATCCAGTTGCTGAGGTTCCCAATGAGAAGGCTGACGGACTGGTCCTGCTCCAGCGGCGGTTCGCACTTGACTGTGAGATTACGCCATCGAGCGATAAAGTCGGTGTTGCTTTCATTCTTCCTCGGCTTGGTCCTCACAAGGTCGGCAATGGAGATTTTATCACTGACACTCATGAACCTTTGCCAAAACAGGGACTCCATTTGGGTAAAGGTAATGACGGACCCGTCCGGTATACTCGCATACCAGTCGAAGGCGACGCCGGTCAGGCTGTTGACAAACTGACGAAGAAGGAGCGCGTCATTGCCCCCTGTATTTCCGCACGATGATTTGAAGTGGGCGACATGCTGATTTGCATTCCCCGTTCCATCAAATCTTCCGAACTTAGGAATGACGTAGCCGCTTGGGAACTCAATCAGATCGTACTGCGCGGGATATGGCCGCCCACTACTGCCGATTTCTTTTTGAGCTTCGGCTTCGGCCGCCAATGTTTTAACCTTGCTGGTGACCAAATCCATTATCCGATCCTGTGTTAACGGGATAGTGCTATCTGGGGCCAAGGCGTCCCCAGAAGCGGAGTGTGGACGGCTCTCATGTGGCTCGACCAGTCTTGGACCCGAAGGAACAGGCATTGGCTGCCTCGGATTGTCATCATCCGGTTGATTAGTAGCGGCTTGTGCTTGATGGGGAGGCGCTCGAGCAATTTGAGCCGTAAGCTGCATCACCACGTTCGTTAAGTCGTCAATCTTCGAGTAGAGCTTGGCCATCTCTTTATCTTTGCTCCTGAGCTGTTTTCGAAGCTCTTGGAGCAGCTCTTGCTCCGCAGTCCTGGGGCGGAAAGTCGGCTCCTCCTCGCTGTCCGAGCTTGACTCTGCATGGACCGAGGGGTCTTTCTGCCTATCATCCTCATCGAGAGGGTTTTCTTCATCCAGCGGGGGCGGCTGTTCTTGAGCGGCGGCGACCACATTCAGGCTAGATTGGGCTTGGGATATGGTGGCCCCATCCTTGCTTTTGCTGCGAAGGTTGTCGCTGGGGCGTCCTCCCGCCATATAGACCGTATGGATGATGTATCCAGCCGTCTTTCTATCATTGGAAGCTGACTTCACGGATCGCTGTCTTGACACCCTTGCTTCGGTTGCTGGTAATCGATTGAAGGCGGCTGGCCTAACCAGGTTCTTGAATGGTGCTGGCGCTTCTTTTCTGGATTTGCCCCGCTGCTTTCGTGCGGCACAGAGCGCCTGATAGACCCTTGAAGAGATAGTGTCATACTTTTTATGTTGGGGCCGGGACACTTCTCTTTGTAGCACTGTTCGGACCGCTGTCTTCTTGATTTTGGCGGTCGTGGCATTTTTCTGAACCCACTTCAGAGGCTCGAAGGAATTGCTGATTCTTATGTCCGACTCAGCCGTCGTTGCAGGGCAACCCTGCACTTGGAACTTCACACGATTCCATTTGGTCGAAGCCCTGGCCCTCTTGTTGGCTCGATACCTGAGCCGCTTCTGCCTTAACTTTTCTGTTCTAAGCGCCTGGCAGACTTCGGCTTTTGGGAAGACACCGCAGACTGGGCGATGGAGGGCTTTGTAGATACACTCGATTGCGCATTTGTTGGAGTCATCGCCTGAGCTCGTCCGCGACATTTGATGTAGCCCTTCGCACCGGAAGTCTTGCCCCCAGCTAGAATGCCAGGGAGTCGTTCAGACAACCTCTTAAGTTTCGGTTGTGGTGCCTTAGCAATCACAACATTCGGCCTCTTGCCCCTTGGGACTGGCTTGGCCACCTGTTCCGCTGGGATTTCCGCCAGATGAGCGCTTCCGGCAGGGTAGATGATGACGGAGCCAAACTGGCGGGGAGGTTCCTCCCACTGTCGACTGAGGCTTGTAGGGAGAACCACACGAGCGTTGATCTTGACCACGTACGGAATCGGGGTCACGTTGGAAGCTGAATTCGTCTGGGGAGACATTGTCGTCGAAGGTTGATTGCTGCACAGAAAAGAAAACATTATTTCAGTATAGGCAATCGATATGTATATTGATTGAGTTAGCATGAACGTTTAACCCGGAATATGGGAGGAGAGATTGGTCCCACCGGGCGTGCCAGAATCTGTAGGGTGTTTTTCGTCACCCTATTGAGATGGGAATACGCGCACGCGTCTCAGGCGTACTACAGATTCCCCCTGCCTAGGGTAGGCTGGGGTTTAATGATTGTGGGGATCCGAATCTCCGACAGCCGCGGACTAAGCTGCCGTTTATTACCCCTCGCCTTTGGGGCGAGGGAACCTCCGATTAACGGGTTAAACTGGTCATGCGAACTCAATGTGCAGTGTACGTGTGTTCTGTTTTGAAAGGGGGGGTTTGGATATATCGAGAGCCACGTAGAGTTTTTTACGGGGGTCCCGCTACCCGGATAGTGGGCTGGGGGTAGCAGCCCCCTTGCGGGGTGCGGGGCAGCGCCCCGTTAGAAATTTTTTTCTAACAGGGACAGTGTCGTGGAGTACGTGTGTGTATAAATTTGTATACATATGTATATATGTATGTATGTACACAAAAAGAGGGGGAAAATGCATCCAAGGGATGCGTGGGGCCAGAGCCTTGAGCGCTGTGCGCTTAGGTGCTGTGCGCTCAGGCGCAAGCGCGCCACGTGTCGGCACGTGGGCGCTTTGCGCATGAGCGCTGCGCGCAGGAGCGCAAGCATGCGCGCCACGTGTCGGCACGTGGGCGCTTTGCGCACGAGCGCTGCGCGCTGGAGCGCAAGCGTGCGCGCGCCACGTGTCGGCACGTCGGCGCTTTGCGCACAAGCGCTGCGCGCTGGAGCACAAGCGCGCACACCACGTGTCGGCACGTGGGCGCTTTGCGCATGAGCGCTGCGCGCTGGAGCGCAAGCGCGCGCGCCACGTGTCGGCACGTGGGTGCTTTGCGCTCGCGCGCAGTGCGCTGGAGCGCAAACGCGCCACGTGTCGGCACGTAGGTGCTTTGCGCTCGAGCGCTAGCGCACCGGCGAGGAAAGGAGGGCTTTTAGCCCCAGCAACTCTCGAAAGAGAAATTAGTGGAGTTAAACTCTTGAAAAAAAAGGAAAATGTTTTGGTTGGGGAAATGGGTTCTTCTTCTTCCTCCTCTGTTGGCTGGCTCAAGAAATGTGAGATCTAAAAATCTCTTCTTTTTGAGATCTAATGATAGATCCAAGTTTCCCTTTGTGGGTTTTGTGGTGAAAAACTAATTTGTTTTATGAAAAGAAGAGTAAAACTCTTGATTTAATTCAAGAGAAATAAGTAGGTTTTGGAACCTTGAAGAAGAGGGAAAGATCTCAGATCTGGAAAGTTTTTAGAGAGAGAAAAAGTTGTGGGATATTTTCATTATCCTTGCCTTTATAGGCTATACACTTTACACATAGCCCCTTGGGCTTCACAAAATGGCATTTTGCCTATCTCATGGCTCATGTGCCATTTCTTTTTGCACATAAGCCATGGGCTTTACAAAAATTTGGCTTTATGCCTATTTTTCTTACATTTATCCATAAAATAAAATAAAAGAAATGCAACAAAATTATTTATTACAAAATTTTTATCTTAGCCTGGGGGAGGCCGGCCACTTCATGTTCGGGCTCGACCCGGGCATGGGCCCACTGGATCTGGGCTTGGGCCCACTTGGCTTGGGATTGACTTTGATTTTGACTTGGTCAACCGGGGTGTAAATTTTTACCCCAACATATGGTACTAAGAGCGACTCATCATTCGCCGTTGGGAAATTCAGAGTCTGGTTGGTGTCTGTATCACTGCAATGGAATATGGCACCAGGAGTGACTCATCATTCGCCGTGACGGGATCTCCCTCGTTTCCAGTTTAACGACTTAGGGGTCATCTGTTCCCAGTTTAATGACTTAGAGGTCATCCGTTCCTAGTTTAAAGACTTAGGGGTTTATTGGGTGGGTGTTTGGAATTTTGGGGTTAGGGTAGGCATCAGCGTTGCTAACACTGAAGCACATGTTCCAGGAGCAATTCATCATTTGCCTTTCCCTGTTGGGGAGCGATGGCTTAGGATACAGGTTTCGGTCCCTATCACCTAAGACTTTTCAATTTTATGAGCCGTAACGGTCCCATAAAAGCATTTTCTCCCTACGAGTCGAAAGGATCTCATAGGTATATTTTCTCCTAAGTGTGTTTTTCCTTTGTGAGTCGTAAGGATGCCACGAAGGTTTGTTACATGAGTGGGTCTTCCTGATGGAGCATAATTCCAAGGGCGGAGACCGGCCGCTGGACTGGTGATTGCGGTGGGGCATGAGTGTGATGAGAATTATTTGAGCCCGTAGATTGTATACGGCAGTCATCTTGGGGACCAACCGTAGGGCTGGAAGAATTTTGGGAAACTAGATTTTGGTTGGCGTCTGCATCGCTGCACTGGAATATGGTACCAGGAGCGACTCATCATTCGCCGTTGTTTTGTTTTTTTTATTTGCTTTTGTTTTTTTTGTTTTTTTGTTTTACCGTGATTGCTCCATCATTTCAGCTTTTCTTATCGCGAAGGTCGCGATTGCCCTATCATTTCGGCTTTTATTCGTGGTTGCCCTATCATTTCGGTTTTATTTTTCATCTTTATTTTACTCGCTGATTTTTATTGCGGGTTGACCCATCATTTTGGATTTTCTTTTTATTTATTTATTTACACATTCCTTTTTTTTATTTACACACATTTTTTTACATCACCGGTTTAACGACTTAGAGGTCGATTGTGTTGGATGTAATGCCCTCAAAGTCAATTATTGGATCGCAGGTACGTGATTGTAATGATTGAGGGAGGACAGTCTTACTCGAGATGATAGTACGCTATCTGGTTCGCCTTTATCAGTCGTGTACAGATTTAGGTGACATGATCACTATTACACGTTGATAGAGCCCTTAGGATCCTGCTTGACTACCAACAGTATGATGGCGATCATATACGTGAGAGTTGGGTAGTCCATACGCACATCCTTAAAAGTGGTCCCTAGTCATGGGAGTTTCGAGACAGGGCATAGATACTCCGGAGTAGACTAGTGTATACAGTCGAGACCCCGACGAGGGGCGGTGGCCGGTCTCACAAGCCACTGGTGTCAGTTGGATCACCTAAGATGTATACAGGTGCTCATTGGGTTATGAGTACACCGGACAGGACTCGCCGGGAACCTGCTAGTTGGTATTTATACCTAGCGTCAGATAACAGTTCCCTGGTGACATGTATACAGGTTAGTTCATCGACCTGAGGTCTTCATTTGTCTCGTATGAGTTCCCACTGTGCTTAGATTACTACCCTACCACGGCTCAAAAGAGTCGTGCAAAAAGGTTTTAGTTGGGTACAGTCCCGAGCCACATGGAGGCAAGTGAGCGGATTGGCAGGGGATTCGTCTCTCCCGGTATTGGGGGTGAGATCTCGTTGTGTCTAGGAGAGCCATTACACAAAGCCATCGGCCGAGGCAGGAGATTTACTGGTAGATACTCCAGTAGTATCTTAAGGTGTTCTGGGCTACACTCTGACATGACTTATACCACTATTGGGGGTCTGACGTTACCAGCCCCGTAGGCCCGATATGTGATACTCATAGACGAACGGACCAGATTGTATGTATATTGTCACTGATAGGATCAGTAGGGTTCCAGGATGAGTTCGCTCATCGGCTTCCCTTGAGGTCAGTACATGGGCAGCCGTTACGCACAGCTAGTGCCGCTGACGTACTTGTGGTTAAACCCACTGCCAGGGTACTGACGAGTCTTTAGAGTCCCCCACAGATAGTTTTCCAAGTTCGGGCGAAACGTTGTAGAGGTCGTATGATTTTATGGCAGGGTTCGAAAATGCACGTGCACTTGTGCACGTGTCATATTTCGGACAGATAATACTGGTGGGTTTTGGTTTAAGTCGGTTCCATGTATTATATTGAGTCGGAATATTTTAGTCTCTCGTATTCGTATTCGGTCGGAATACAGATACATGTATGTATATACAGGTGAGGGGTATTTTCGTAATCCGTTATGAGAATACTTTAGAAGATGCATTTCTTTTGGTTGATCATTTTGGTTTAAATGATTAAATGGATTTTGGAAAGGGTGACTCATTTTGGTGATACATTTATTCTAGCATGTTCAATAGTGACTCATGCTAATGAGTCACTAAGTGAGTCAGGATAGAATTAATTGTAGTTTGTTTTGTGAATAGATATTTTAGGGTTTTGTGGAGATATTTTTGGGAGATGTTTTTTAAGATATTTTCTTTACACAAACCATATATATCTAATCACAAATGAAATGATCACAAGTTTTATCATGCTTGAGTTCTTGCTCTCTTGAGATAGTTTTTCTTAAGTTCACCATTTCCAATCTTAAGCATCTTCTTCAACCTCCACCCTAACCCTCTCATGTGATGAGAATCCTAGGGTGTTTGAGACAAAGTATTCTACTCATTCTCCACTTCATCTTGGTCATCTCTTTTAGCAGACTTGATGACCGAGTTGCCTCGGTATAGAGGCGGGAGCCCGTTTAAAGATCCGTTGAAGTGGTGCCACCTTGATAAGGAGACGAGAGATCGGAGTTGCCGCGAGGAGCGTGGGATGATGGCTAAAGACGGAAGAACTCGGACCGATCGGTATAGCCTTTCTACCTCTTTACAGTTTGTTAGTTTAGCGTTAATGGCAAGATCCGGGTTATAGTATGCGATAGCGCCAGTTATAAAAGTTTTTGTTCCGCGTTTGGCATCAGAATGACGGCCGGGGCGCTACCGTAGACTTGCATGGTATCAAAGCCATGCCATTAACCTTTACTAACTTGTTCTAACGTGTTTAAAATATCGATCAAACGAAATTTCCAAAACCGCGATTTCAATGTTAAAGTTTCTGTCGATTTTGTTTTGTCGTCTAAAAATTATTTTGAGCATCTCAGAAAATCGAGCAGGCTTTTTTAAGACTCTGGAAGAAATTTGGTCCACTGTCTCCACTGTACTGCCGCGGAACCGCCGCACAAACCATGGTTTGGCCGCGGTTCCGCCACCAGTTTGTGGCAACAGTACACCATTTTTCTTCTGGGGGTTTTGCATAGGGAATTATGGTTTCTAGAATATTTTATTTGAGCTCAGATTTTGTTTGAGTACTGTAATTGTACTTGGGGCCCACTTCGGAATGTTTTGTCGATCGGAATTTTAAACTTGTTAGTTTACAGTGCTTACATTATATCTCCGACCGTGAATGTAATTCGAGCGGTAAACCGTGTCTAATTGCTATAGCACTTTTAGACGGGTTTGCGAACGTGACATTCGCGTTGATGTTCTGTGTTATACTGTGATGTTGCGGATTTGTCGTGGTGGATAGCTGTGTGCAATGGTAGTACAGTTTGGATTTATTTGTATATTTGATATTGCGGGGCGAGCGTCCAACATGTGGACTGTCATCTCTGCCTGTTTGTATAATATTCTTTTGGGGCACGACCGGGCTGAGGTCGATGTACCCGTGGTACATATTTTTCATTTCTGTACTAGGTTTACCCCGCGACGGAGTGCACGGATAGCCGGGTTCTGGGGGGTAACGGGTCCGCATCTCATGGCTTTGAGAGACAGAGGGCCCCACTCTAGAATTGGCAGACTATTCGCCGCACTCGTAGGGGGTATAGGTGTTGGGTTAGCCTAGCACCACATGAAGGGTTTGGAAGCATCACATGAACCAAAAGTGGAGTCTTTAGGGTGCTAAGTTAACGAACATAGAATCGTTCCTAGAAAAATTAGGGTTTCAAGCTTTTCACATCATCATATGAAAGAAAAGCTAGGGTTTAGAGAGTACAACCTTTGTAGCTCCCTACGCTAGACTCTTCGGCTACTTGGGGTTTGAAAAAGCTCCGCTTGAACTCCTCTAGGTCACCGATGATCCACCCGGAGTCCGCTTTGTCCAAGCTTGCAACTTCACCCGATCAAGAGAACGAAATGAAGCTAACACTCCAAACAAGTGGGCTAGACTTGTGTAGAATGGTGTTGTGGTTCTCTTTATCACTTCAAAATCCTAACTTGATGAGTATATTGCTCACTACAAAAATCTAGAGAGCAAATGAGAGAGGAAGAAGAAGATGATGGCTATATTTTTAACAAGGGTAAAAGAATAACCCTTGTTCAAGGAAAAAAGAAAATATATCTATATATATTTTCTTTTTCTCATCTCAAACCATGGTTTAAACAATGAATATATTATTAAACTTGAGTTAAAACACAAAAGGAAAGTTTACCCAAGGTTAAAAGGTGGGTGAGAATGGTTAGGTCAAAAGAAGAGTGTACAAACAAATCAAACATAACCATTTTCTTTTTCCCTTTTTGTTTTAAATCAAATGTAATAAAATCCATATTTAAAACCATGGTGTGAGTCTTATATTGCCACCATTTCCATGTGTATACAACCATGAAGAATGTATGTATGTATGTATGTATGTATGTGTGAATGTACATCCATATGTGCATGAATCTAAAAAGAGAACATACATGCATGCATACATCCATCAAATACAAGAAAGGATTTCTAGTGAGAAAATAATGGTTAAATGATAAATCAACACTTGATTTATCAATCCGGTCATATCACATATGACACTAACCAAAAGCAAGCCGCCCGATCAATATACGGTATCCTATACTCGCATTTTAATCGGGTCCATGCGCATATCGCATACGCGCACCACAACGTTTCGCCTGGACTAGGTAACTCCATTGTGGGACTCTAGGACTCGTCAATACGCCGGCAGTGGGTGATGATCATATCAAGCACCCCCAAGCCGTAAGCGGTCAGTTAAACGTAACGGCCACCCGGGTATTGAGCGATCAGAAGAGAACAAGCAAACCTGCTACAACTCCCGTCGAGCCAACCGGCAACACTTCCCGTACAGTCCAGTCTCCTCGTCTGATATGTCGCATATCAAGTCTAGGGGTAGTAAACGTCAAACCCCAATAACCGATAAGTCGTGCCGATGTGAGGCTCATAACGGGTCGAGAAACTACTGGTAACACTTACCAGCAAATCTCTGAATCAGCCCTGGCCAGGGACTTCCCTGTTACGGCCAATCGAGCACAGCGCAACATCAACCCCCAATACCGGGAGAGACGAAACCCCTCCTATCGCTCATTGCCTCCATGTGACTCGGGACTGTACCCAAAAACCACCGTTTTGCACGCCCTCATGGACGTGGTAAGGTGGAGATCAAAGCACAGTGGGAATCACACAAGACTCTATGACAATCTCGGGTCTCCAGACTAACCTGCACAAGTGTCACCTGAGAACTGCCATCTGATGTGAAGTATAATGCCATCTGGGAGTTCTCAACGAGTCCATCCAGTGTACCCAGTCTCCACTGAGCACCCGTATACCATCTCTGATGTCAAACACCAATGGATATGGGATCATCCATCGCCCATCTCATGGGTCGAGAAGCGTATACGCTAGTCTACACTGGTATATCGATACCCCGTCTCGATACACCTACGACTAGGGACCTTGAAAGATGTACTTAAGGAATACCATGTCCCCACTAGTATGATCTGCATCATACTCCAGGTAGTCAAGTACACATCCTAAGGGCTTTACCAACATGTAACTATAAGACAGTTTAAAGAGACTAGTATACATGTTAAGATAAAAAGCAACCAGATAGCATACTATCATATCGAGCAAGAAAGTCATCTCTATATATGTCCAAGCATCCAATATAATATACATCATCTGTACAATACTGGCCTCTAGGGCATACATACAACTAACAATAGGTTGACCCAAGAAAGGGTGCTCAAGTTACCGGATTCCGTGAAGTGCAGGGTGGTCCATTGACTTTGCTGTAGGGGGCTGCCTCGCTTCAAGTTTTGGCGGGTAACTTGCCGTACCCGTAGGGGTCTAGGTTTCATTGCACAGGCTATCCACACGACCAGGGGAACGTCGGGTTTCTGCAGCGGCTCTGTGAAACCCGGGGATCCTAGATTATCTGTATTATTCTGTGATGCTTATTACTTTTCTGTAATGTTGCATTTATCATGCCTGGAGCGATTATTGTATATCGGTATATATACTAGTAGATGTTGTATATGTTTTATACCCGCGCTAGTCCAGTCCCCGCTCTGTCGTTAGTTAAGTAACCTAACGGGTGATGACGGGACCCAGTGAAGAATGCGGATGACATATACATACATTTTATTTTCGTTCTTTTCTGGTGTGATTAATTGATGGGACTGCGTTGATTCTGATCAATGCAAAGGAAAACAAACCTGTTTGGACGTTGTTGGAACAGTTTTAAAAAGTGTTATTACAAGGACGTTTTCTTTTGCTTTGCATCGCGGTATTCAGTTGGAATATCCTACACCTCATTCGACGAGGCAAGGGCTGAGATCCCTTCACCGGGAGTGACCCCTTGGGCAGAAGTTTGCGTCAGGATAATAACTTCACTATAGTCGATTACTTGTTGCTTTGCATCGCGGCATTCAGTTGGAATATCCTGCACCTCATTCCACGAGGAAAGAGCCGAGATCCCTTCACCGGGAGTGACCTCTTTAGCAAAGGTTTTCGCCACTATATTTTTATAAAAAGCTATCAGGTTCCTTCAGCGATATCAAGTTCGTTACGTTAAAGGTTTTTCGCCAAAAACCAGCCTTAGCCCTCCGTCATTTCAGACGGGTAGCATATAGTATTCATGCTATGTTTGTTGGCCTTCGTCAAGGCATAGTGGATGGTAGCTGCTTGTTACCTTTCTGTTGCATATATAGATGAGTTAGTTTGGGACAGTTGTATTACCTTGTTGGCCTTCGTCAAGGGTATGTACGGGTGGGTTCAAATTGACAAGATAATGACTGGTAGAACTTGACATGTGACTTATGATTTGTTGGCCTTCGTCAAGGTCATAAGAGCATGGGGTAAAAATCATATCGGGAGTTTCTAAAGAAACTGAAACTTGCCAGGCATGCACATACCTTCTGAAGTGTAATAACTTGAGTGGATACCTTCACGTTATCATGCAATGAGAGTTGGATCCCGATTCCTACTGATGTGTTAGTTTACTCTTCGGGTGATCCCGATTGATTCTTATTTCAAGTTTGGAGGAGAATTTGACAGTACAGTGGGAGGTTTCCTGATTAGATAAAGTGATAACCATTCTGATCTAGGTTAGAGTGCACGCAGAGTGTTTCTTTTCTCTCTCTTTGGCAGCGACCTTTGACCGACCCTAGACTATGACTCAGTGACCAAGTTAACCGAACCTTCTTAAAATACTGGCTTTTGGATTGTCTGAGTTGCATAAGTCATTGTCGCTCCTTCTTTTACCCTTTGCATTTCTCGGAACACCTCGTATTACTACGAACATCCACTTCCATTGGATAGATCCATCATATGGTTATATACGAACTCGAAGGGACTTCTTCGAGGATGGATCCAGGTCCAGGAGAAATTTAATTGGTTTATTCGGTTGTCTTTTATCATCACCTTCTCTTACGTTGCGAGGGCTCCTTAGTTTAGGAGAGTACACCTATTATGCTTATTGGATAGTCTTCTTCCAAACCATAGGCAGGTGCCGAAAGGTAGGGAATGAAGAAAACCAATTTGCCTAAGTAGGGTGTACAAAAGGTAATATGTAAAGACAAAATAAAGGGATTAGAATGAGGGCAAAGTAAATTGCGACTGCTATCATTCACGACCAAACCGCGTACTTCATCACCACTCCTACTTCACCTTTGCTTTTTTCCCCAGTTCGGGAGAAATAGAATAAGGTATTATTCAGTTGTCTTTTATCATCACCTTCTCTCAAGTTGCGAGTACTCCTTGGTTTAGGAGAGTACACCTATTATGCTTACTGGATAGTCTTCTTCCAAACCATAGGCTAGTGCCGAACGGTAGGGAAGGAAGAAAACCATTTAGCCTAACGATGGTGTACAGAAGATAACGACTAAAGACAAATAAAGGGATTTGGAGAGATGGCAAAGAAATATACGGTTATAGTCATGAATTAGATTATGGAAGAGGCCTTACTAGGAATACCAGGATACCCCTATGAAACATTTTCATGTTTCAGTTTCACTGTGCATTGTTAAAAGGAAAACTGATTTCCCGATTAGATACTTACTCCAGAGTATGTATTTACCAGGTATGATTCTCACATCTGTATGGTTTTACAAATAATGAGTGGGAGTAAGTTATTGGGAATTAGGTGATCATTTTCATTATATCGGAATTCGTTGTAATTGGTGATATTTGAGGAAGTCGCCTGAGTTTTTGCCGGACGACAAGTATTTGGTTTTGAGTATCCGTTGTTGTGCACCAATTTCAAACTGATATATCTGTACGTATATTTCTATAAAGTGAGATATAACTTTTTGAAATTATGTCCGTGACATTTACATATATCAGTTGACGATTGGGTAAGGAGCATTGAACAGCGGAGTAGTTCTTAACCATAAGTACAGTTTTCAACCTACGATGCATAGGTTTTGAGTTATTCGACTCAGGGGACTCATACAGAATATTGTATGCTGTCCAGTGTCCATCAGGACAAAGGGGTTGGTTCTCGTACTATGTTCTGTTTACTTGTAACTTCTCTAGTTTTTAGACAAGTGTTTCATAGAAATACAATGTCTAAGTTTTGAGAAGTTGTGGGTATAGGAATAAAGTAAAGAACCAGATGTCGCAAGTATCGGGATTCTTTAAAGAGATCGAAGATGTAGATACTTGTGATTGGTATTCAGTTGATAGTAATGGTTTTGAGAAACTTGTTTCTCTTTCAGGTTACTCATAATTGGATGTATTCCTAAGTTGAGTAATGTTGATCGGCCTCTCTCCATTAAGTTGACATGCACTGGAGACAGCTGCATGATTTGAATCTGGTTCCAATTAAATAAGTGTCAAAGTTTCTATATTGGATATAGAATGGTTCATATCTTAACGATGTTAAGTTACGGGGAGTTGTCCGGCTTATGCTTAAAACCAGACTCTGGATAACTCAAGACACGTTTCTGTAATGACAGTTTGTGGGTTGACCCAGGTTATAACGAGGGTTGACTTTCTACCATCTGGAAGATCAATGGTGATATTGTTCTTGACTCGCCACAGTTTTAGTAAAATGGATTTTTTCAGAAAACAGTAGTGGGAGTATGGTAGAACTGGAAGTGATTCCAGAACCGCAAACGATTCTAGAAAATTTAAAATGAACCTAAAGATTCAATCAGGTTTGACATTCCATTAGCCACTCTACAGATATGGTGGGTGACCTCAGACACCCAAGTGGTACTCCGGTGACCTCAAGGATGGTGACAGGGAGGTTCTTGTTTACCCAGACTTAACACTACTGTTGTTCCAGGCTATGAGACCCGGCAGGAGGTTAAGTATAGCATCGTTCTAAACTAGCTTTAGAAGTGCACGTATATATTATTCTGCCAGAGGGTTGTTGTGGTCAGTGGGAGTAGTGGAAGCATAGTGGGCAAGTAGCTTATGTCTATTTATAGACTAGAGCAGATATAGCGGAGATAGATCATCTAATTTTGATGTAACAGTTATGGCTTTGACTTCATCAGAATAGGGGATGGATCTGTTAAGAAGGTAGTAGGGTGTGATGTCCTGGTATTTGGATGACATACACAGAGTAGAAAGTAAAATTCCTATACTACGATCGGTTGTACTGTGGTTGTCACACAGTTGTTTCTCCACATAAGATATGGATATAATATCTGACATTCTGGTTACTAGATCTATACTTTTAGATCTAGATTTGGGTAGTTTCCCAATGTGGGTACTTTGACAGTATTCTAATAGTATTTTAGAATAGATGACTCCTGGCATGGTGGTGTACCTGCAGGTGATGGAGTCACCCTCTCTAAAGGTGTCTTACAGACTAAAGGGGAGAGGGATGTGCATGATTGGCATATAGCTTGCTTAGGCAATTGAGTCAATCGTGAGATGTCAAATACCACACCAGATGTTGTTTTTGCACTAGATGCAATAAGTTTATATTAATCCAATCTTGAAGAAACATACGGAAGCAGTTTTAGAACATAAGTGCATGTTCTGGGAATTTGATGACGGCAGCCTCCTTCGGGAGACGGTTATCATTCCAGGCTTCCAAGGTGACATGGATGACAGAGTGATTGTCAGAGTTATAGTTTTCCCTCTGACGAAGGGGGCAGTATTATGGACAGGTGGTCCAAGAGGATACTGTGGGAGGCATGGTGCTAGAAACTGATTAGTTTCAGTTATCGATACAGTCTAAGAAGTTTGGATTTGGAGTTCATTTATGAACTAGGTCCCATCAGATATCCAGACATACTCTAAGACAGGTATTAATCAATTCGGGAGATGGATTTCTCCGTGGAATTGAGATTAAGAGAGACAAAGAAAGAAACATCGGGGCGGATCCACTCATTGAGGCTATTTCTCGAACACAAGAGTTTTTCAAACGAGCTTTGTGAACTGATTAGTAGAGGAGTTGGGTGTTCGGTATCACACGGGCTGTGAGTATGCGACATCGCAATAATTAGCCTTAAGTGCAAGTGGGAGATTGTTGGATGTAGTGCCCTCAAAGTCAATTATTGGATCGCAGGTACGTGATTGCAATGATTGAGGGAGGACCTATACCGGTAGGACAGTCTTACTCGAGATGATAGTATGCTATCTGGTTTGCCTTTATCAGTCGTGTACAACTTTAGGTGACATGATCAATATTACACGTTGATAGAGCCCTTAGGATCCTGCTTGACTATCAACAGTATGATGGAGATCATATACGTGAGAGTTGGGTAGTCCATAAGCACATCCTTAAAAGTGGTCCCTAGTCATGGGAGTTTCGAGATAGGGCATCGATACTCCGGATTAGACTAGTGTATACAGTCGAGACCCCGACGAGGGGCGGTGGCCGGTCTCACAAGCCACTGGTGTCAGTTGGATCACCTAAGATGTATACAGGTGCTCATTGGGTTATGAATACACCAGACAGGACTCGCCGTGAACCTGCTAGTTGGTATTTATACCTAGCGTCAGATAGCAGTTCCCTGGTGACATGTGTACAGGTTAGTTCATCGACCTGAGGTCGTCATTTATCTCGTGTGAGTTCCCACTGTGCTTAGATTACTACCCTACCACGGCTCAAAGGAGTCGTGCAAACAGGTTTTAGTTGGGTACAGTCCCGAGCCACATGGAGGCAAGTGAGCGGATCGGCAAGGGATTCGACTCTCCCGGTATTGGGGGTGAGATCACGCTGTGTCTAGGAGAGCCATTACACAAAGCCCCCGGCCGAGGCAAGAGATTTACTGGTAGGTACTCCGGTAGTATCTCAAGGTGTTCTGGGCTACACTCTGACACGACTTATACCGCTATTGGGGGTCTGACGTTACCAGCCCCCTAGACCTGATATGCAATACTCATAGACGAACGGACCGGACTGTATGTATATTGTCACTGATAGGCTCAGTAGGGTTGCAGGATGAGTTCTCTCATCGGCTTCCCTTGAAGTCAGTACATGGGCAGCCGTTACGCATAGCTAGTGCCGCTGACGTGCTTATGGTTAAACCCACTGCCAGGGTACTAACGAGTCTTTAGAGTCCCCCACAGAAAGTTTCCCAAGTTCGGGCGAAACGTTGTAGAGGCCGTATGATTTTATGGCAGGGTTCGAAAATGCACAAGCACTTGTGCACGTGTCATATTTCGGACAGATAATACTGGTGGGTTTTGGTTTAAGCCGGATCTATGTATTATATTGAGTCAGAATATTTTAGTCTCTCGTATTCGTATTCGATCGGAATACGGATACAGGTATGTATATACAGGTGAGGGGTATTTTCGTAATCCGTTACGAGAATACTTTAGAAGATGCATTTCTTTTGGTTAAAATGATTAAATGGATTTGGAAAGGGTGACTCATTTTGGTGACGCATTTATTCTAGCATGTTCATTAGTGACTCATGCTAATGAGTCACTAAGTGAGTCATGATAGAATTAATTGTAGTTTGTTTTGTGAATAGATATTTTAGGGTTTTGTGGAGATATTTTTGGGAAATATTTTTTAAGATATTTTCTTTACACAAACCATATATATCTAATCACTAAAGAAATGATCACAAGTTTTATCATGCTTGAGTTCTTGCTCTCTTGAGATAGTTTTTCTTGAGTTCACCATTTCCAATCTTAAGCATCTTCTTCAACCTCCACCCTAACCCTCTAATGTGATGAGAACCTTAGGTTGTTTAAGACAAAATATTCTACTCATTCTCTATTTCATCTTGGTCATCTCTTTTAGCAGACTTGATGACCGAGTTGCCTCGGTATAGAGGCGGGATCCCGTTTAAAGATCCGTTGAAGTGGTGCCACCTCGATGAGGATACGAGAGATCGGAGTTGCCGCGAGGAGCGTAGGATGATAGGTAAAGACCGAAGGACTCGGATCGATCGGTATAGTCTTTCTACCTCTTTACAGTTTGTTAGTTTAGCGTTAATGGCAAGATCCGGGTTATAGTATGCGATAGCGCCAGTTATAAAAGTTTTTGTTCCTCGTTTGGCGTCAGAATGACGGCCGGGGCGCTACCGTAGACTTGCAGATTGTTCCCAGTTTAATGACATGGTGATCCTCTGGTGTTCCCAGTTTAACAATGTGGTGGTCCTCTTTGCTTATCCCAGCTCCTTGAACTTTGATCTTGGCGGAGCTGTGTTGATGACCGCAGCTCTATCGCTTGCCGATACATCTGAGGACTGTGAGGTTTTTCCAAGTTTGTATTGGTCCTCTTCCCAATCTTTGAAAACACAACAATCTTCAATGGTATGACTCACCACCCTATGGTATGGGCAGTATACGGGATTGCCAGTCATATTCATTTCATGTGGCCTCTTCGGAATAGGTAATTGAAGACCGTTGTTCAAGGCTTCCTCGAATATATTGCGGACCTCATCCCCCCTGAAGGAGTACACCTTCTTCTTTCTCTCCATTAGAGTAGGTGTCCTTACTGATGCTGGTCCTTGAAGCTGATCAGTCTTTGGCTCGCCCTTTGCAGATAACGGCACATGTCTGAGAGGATTCGGTTCCCGAAAGGCTTCGGTCTCCATTTGTATAAAATCGGCGGTCGTAGCTTGACTGTTTGCTAACACGCCTTTAGACAGTTCTATCTCTCCCGTCTTGTATTGCCTTTCAACCCAATCTTTAAAGACGAAGCAGTCCTCAATGGCATGACTCATCACTCTGTGATAGGGGCAATATTTTGGTTCGTCGGTCATATTCGCTTCTTGCTGTCTCTTTGATTCTGGCAGTTGTAGACCGTTTCTTAGGGCGTCCTTGAATATCTTGTGGACTTTATTCCTTTTGAAGGAATAGACCTTATCCAGTTTCTCTTTCAGAGAAGATTCCCCTTCGGTGTATGTATCGGAGGGACTAGAGGCTGATCACGGCCATTTTTCATGAAGGCGCTCCACTCTTAGGCTGAAGGGGTATCAGTTGGCTGCCTCCGAGTATCAATCCCTGGCTCATGAACCAAAATTTGATTCTGCCGTAAATTCAATCAGGCAACTTGGGTCACGAGATCTGCCGCGACGTTTACCAATTCATCGACCTTAGACTGTACCTTGGCTAACTTCTCATCCCTGTCCTGAAGCTGCCTCTGAAGCCATCGGAATAATGCTTGTTCTGTAATTCCGGTTATGACAACCGGGTCATCCTTTTGCATGAGCTCAATTCCGCAGGAACCCCGGGCTCTTTTCGCTTATCGGCCTGAGCGAGCTCTTAATCATTTAGAACGAGTCGACGTTGGGTAGAGTCCACCATATCATCACCATGGCTGTGAAGCATAGGAGGGTTCGTGTCTTCATGTCCGACCATGTAGATAATGTGGACCACATATCCAGCCGTCTTTTTATCTTTGGCGGGGTAACCCCGTTCTTGGAGCCTCATGAAGCTCAGCCTAGCATGAGCCCTAGCCCTTTTGTTGGCTCTGTATCTGAGCATTTTCTGCCTTAGCTTCTCGATTTTGAGGGCTTGGCGGACATCCGTTTTCTGGGAAGCCACCGTGAGTCGATTGATAGGGAGCTTAAAGAAGATACCCGATCGAGCAGTTGTCGAGGGTACCGCTGAAGCTTGCTCGAGATGCCCCGTTGCTTTGTTGACATTGATGGACTTTCCCCCAGCTGGAGCAATGGAGAGTCGTTCGGAAACGGACTTGCGTTTGGGCTGAGGTGCCCTCGCGACCATGACATTCGGACTTTTTCCCCTTTGAGGCCGGTTTATCCATCACTGGGGCTTGAAGAGCAGGGACCGCGTTAGCTGGCACGAACATAATAGAGCCAAATGGTAGCGGCGGCTCCTCCCATTGTCGCCCGAGACTGGCCGGGAGGATCTTCCTGGCGTCCATCTTCATCGTGTAGGAGATGGGAGCTGTTTAGAGAGCTAAGCTGATCCATAGAGACATTTTTGCTGTGTCCGAAGATTGTAATTAGATATTGTTAACCTGTAAATAGAAACATGATTTCAGTACATGTAATCGATAAGTATATTGATTGAGTTCACATGAACGTTTTAACCCGAAATATGGGAGGAGAGATTGAGTCCCACCGGGCGTGCCAGAATTTGTAGGGTGTTTTTCGTCACCCCATTGAGATGGGAATACGCGCGCGCTTGTCAGGAGCATTACAGATTTCCCCTGCCTAAGGCAAGCCGGGGTTTAATGATTGTGGGGATCCGAATCTCCGGCAGCCGTGGACTAAGCTGCCGTTAATTACCCCTCGCCTTTGGAGCGAGAGAACCACCGATTGACGGGTCAAACAGGTCATGCGAACTCAATGTGCAGTGTTGTGTTTTGAAGGGGTTTTGAATATATCGGGGGCCCCGCAGAGTTTTTATGGTCGCTCGGACGCTAGCGTTTTGGACGCTAGCGCCTCACGTGCCCGGTACGTGGGCGCCTGGCACGTGGGCGCTAGTTTTGTGGTGAAAAACTATTTAGTTTTTGAAAAGGAAAAGTAAAACTCTAGATTTAATTCAAAAAAAAGGAGAAGGTTTAGAACCTTGAGGAAGGAGAAGAAAGAGGCACAAACCCTAGAGTTTTAGAGAAATGACAAGTGTCTATTTTATTCATCATCATGTTGCTTTATATAGGCTTACACATTTACATATAGCCCCTTAGGCTTTACAAAATGGCATTTTACCCATTCCATACCTCATGTGTTCATTTCTTTTGCACATAAGCCATGGGTTTTACAAAAATTTGGCTTTATGCCCATTTTGCTTACATTCATGCATACAAAATTATATCAAAATTATTTATTACATGATTTTTGTTTCGGCATGGGGAGGCTGGCCATGGGCTCGACTTGGGCATGGGCCCACTTGGCCTGGGCTTGGGGCCACCTGGCTTGGGGTTGACTTTGACTTTGACTTTGACTTGGTCAACCGGGGTGCAATTTTCGACCCCAACACTCAAGTGTTAAACATGTGGGGGATTTTCTAGTGGAGAACTTTCCCTCATCCTTTTTTTTTATAATGGAACACTAACAATAGGACATCACTTAGCTACCGTACGCTACGTCTTGACGAAGGTCAATAAACGCAGCACGAATACTAAGTACTCTACTTTCTGAAATAACAAAGGGATACGGCTGGTTTTGAAGAAAATCTTTAACGTAATGAACTTGATCTCATCGTAGGAACCGAATGGTTTTGTATATTTATAGTAACATAGACTATTGCTTAAGTACGGATTCCCCGTGAAGGGATCAGGGCTCTTACCTCATCAAATGAGGTGTGGGGTATTCCTAATTGAATACCTCTGTGCAAAGCAATAGGATATGACTATTCAATTTTCAAATTTATAGTAACACAATCTTTTACCAAAGAGGTCAGTCCCTGTGAAGGGATCTAGGCTCTTTTTTCGTCGAATGAGGTGCAGGATATTCCTAACCAATTACCTCGATGTATAGCAAAAGAATCGAGTATAATACCAATATCTAATATTTGGTTTCTACAATATTTTTTAGGTTTATTATCTTTGTATTAATCCGAATCAATGCAATCCATTAAATAGATAATCACATTACCTAGCATCTTCTCATACAATCACAAAAAAGTATGAAAAGAAAATAGAATGCACATGTATGTCATCCGTATTTGCCACGGGGCCCTGGGTCTTCACCGTAAGATTGCTTAACTTGCGGCAGAGCGGGGGCCGGGCTAGCCCGGGTGCAAAACGTGTATGGCATATATATATATCATCGCAGGCAGGTAATCAACATCATTAGAAAGCGATAAATATCATCACAGGCAGGTAATCACATCACAAGCGAGTAATGAAAAATACAGAGATGGAATTGTCGGATTACCTAAGAATCTCGTGTTTCGATCGAGCCATCAAACGAAAATTGACATTCCTCGGCCGCGTGAATAGTCTATGCGTAGCCAAAAGCAGACCCCTACAAGTGCGGCAAGCTACCAGAAATCCAAGAAAAGAGGCAACCCAATATCATCATCATGAGGGGGCACCCGACACTTTCTCGAATACAGTGACTTGAGCACTCCTCCATGGGTCTATCCGATACCCCCTACAAGCGTGGCAAGCAACCTGCCAATTCTAGACTCAAGTGCCCCGATCTCAACTTTTTGAGATAGCCAACCGCTGCAATCTAGAACCCAACCCCCCGTGCGCTTCTTCGCGGGGTAATCCTAAACCTATATTAATACAATGGCGAAAACGATCGCAACCTAATCGTGTCCCGAAAAATAATAATACATCAAGTGGTGACGATGACCACAAGTGTACCGCTATGCCCCGAATATATATATATATATATATATAGCGGAAACGGCGGCCACATTTTGGAGCTCGTCCCAAACAAATGAATATACAAATAGGCTACAAGAATGATAATGGAAAAACATCTTATCACAAACAATTCCGCACGGGACTATTCTTTTTGCGACAAACCAACACAAACCAAACATTCACAATATCGAAAATGTGCAACCCCGTCGAATTGATCGAATCAATTCGTCGACGTTAAACACCGCATATTACATATGCAATCAAAATAACTCGGTTGAACACTTCATCGAGCTAATTTGAAGCCGCGGCAAACTATTTCAAAACCCACGGAATCGCAAAATCGAAATTCCAAAAACTGAATTTCGAGTACACCCTGGCTGTCTAAAATCCTTTCATTTTTGCATTAAAACGACTCGTAATGACCCGAAACTTCCCCGAGACCCTATGGGGGACCTCGGACAAGACCTTAGGGTCCCGTAAGGGCTGTGGGTGGGGTCCACCTAACCCAAGGCCACAACAAAGTGGCCTTGGGCTGGCTGGCCAAACCGAGACCACCATGTGGTGGTATCGGGTTGGGGAGCCCACCCTAGCCTCCGGGGTTGTCCTAGTGTCTCCTCCGATCATTCACGAAGTCTTGGTTCAAACCAAAAGATCCTCGATGATTGGATTCATTCCAAAATGTCAGATTCATTGGGCTGAATTTTCAAAACAGTGAGCGTTTCATTGAAAAACTTGGGTTTTGAGAACATTTTGCCACTAAAACAACTACTTGAATTCGAATCATCTCTGATACCACAGTTAGGAAGAGTGCTAGGGTCTCTACGATAGCAGACCGTGGCGGAATGATCAACAAAATTAATCAAGAACATAGCAACATATTCCAAGCCCAAAATCAATCAAATACTAGTAGTTATCAAAAAACAAAGAGAGCAAGTTAGGGACTACAATCTTTGTAGAGTGTTAGCCACCTCTTCTTGGACTCCGTCTAGTCTCTTCGAAACTCGGAACAAGCTTGCTCGATGATCTTCTCGCCGAAGATAATCCACCTTGAGATAACTTCAACACAAGCTTTAGCTTCAAAATTGATATCATCAAAATGAAGCAACCCACTAATTAAACTTATTAAGGATGATTAGTAGAAGATGTAGAATATTTAGCTCACTAATATTTTCTCTTTTCTTTTTCCATTCCTCACTTGATGAATATTAAGAGAGAGCAAAAACCATGGAGATGAAAGTATGAAGAAGATAATGATTTAGATGAGAACAAATCCAAGAATGAGTCATAACTCATGAGTCACCAAAAATGAGTCATTGTCACGACCCGGAATTGGCACGTGACCGGCATAAGAATTACGTGAAGTCTACAGGACCCTGCCATAATTCAAGTAAGCCGAAGCCCAAAAATCTAAACTTTTTTGCGGAAAATAGTGGAGGTGCAGTTTTGAAATATCGGCATAAAGAATTTAAGCCTTCTTTTAAATTATAAATAGCATTATATGAAAATGCAACAGTTGCAATCTATCTTTGAAAACAATTTCGTCCTTGAAATTAGGGCAGCACCTCCCTTGTATATTTTGATCCAAAACCATATACATGCAAAATAAAGGCATCCCCAAGCGGGAGCTATCTCTTCGCCAATTGGAAGAATCACAACCACGGACAAGTATATATATGACGCCCTACGGTGAAGATCAATCACAGAAAGAAAGTAAAGCAGACCAAGACATCATCAGCTCAAATAAGCGACAAACACCCATCTCGCTTTAAGTCTCGCGAATATACAAGTGTCATGCCCTGCTTCCCAAAATACGGAAAACGAGGGATGGCTAGGCCAGCCATGCTCCTACGGTTAAGGAATAATCCCGCCGTAGTCACACTTCGGCTTCTAGCATTACATGGTAATCAGTAAACAAAGCACAGCAGTAAAGGAAATACATCACTAAATTATTACATCGAATTTTCATTGTTCACAATTCACAAATAAACAGGAAAGAACTACTGACCGAGTTCGAATGCAAGATCTCTAGGGAAAATAGAAACGAAGAAAAAGATACTCCAGACTAGATCTCCGTCAGTTCGAAAGGTAAATCCGACTCCTGCACTGGTTCTTCCTCGAGGTCTGAGCATGCACACTCAGGTCGTCAGAGCGACGTAATAGCAATTTTTATATTAATGACATGAAATATGCAAATACGATAATAACAGTGAAAGTAAAATGCTGATAATTGCTATGTCACTAAATGATGCATAGTATGATCTGTGTCCCTATCAGTCTCTAGGTCATGTTTGAAATCATATAGTGGAAAGGAGTATCATGTTTAACAGGAGTCTCGTACATACCCAAGACAACGGCCCACACGCTCGGGACATATCCCTGTCAGCCGGATCGCTAGATCCTACCTAATATATATAAGAATCACTGTTCGAATGATCATCCTCTAAAACACGGTCCCGCTAAATACGATGCTCTTTCCACTTCAATTTCCCCTTTTTCCCCAGGTTTACACTATTGATGATTATGATTTAGTCGTGTACAAGTATACACCAATAGCACGGTTTGTCACTGTTCACTGTATCAATCACTGTCACGAATCATTCATTTTTCCACTGGTGTACTTAACACTCCTAAACCAATATCATTCACGTACGATAATGCAATGTCCCCTGAATAGTAACGCGCACTAACACTATGTATATGGCAATTGGGTAAGGTATGTATATCTATGCAGTTAACAAGTCATGTGTATTATGAACCAATATGCACGTCATAAACTTACAAAAATTGCAGTAATTCATATGTTCAGAATTCAGTGAAACATTACAAACACGGTAACAAGCACACTCTGTCCGAAGTTTAGAAAAATTAGTTTCAGTAAAATCGGATATCTGGTATTCAAGTTACAGCCGTTTCAATTTAAGTGCTCGCTGCAGGAAATTCAGATTCTGCTCTGAACGTCCGTTTCGCGACACGATTTCCACCCAGTTGGGCTCAGAATTTAGCGATACTACAGTCTAATGAAATTTAGGATTTTAAATAGGGTTTCAAACGCAATATACGTATTCTCAATCGCATCTGTACGTCAGAAGTTATGCGCTGTTCAACACTAGTGTATCAATTCTGTTCCTGTTTGGGACTGCTAGACGTCCTGATCTTTTAAATTTCAGTTTAAATAGTAAATGAAGATAAAATGGGGTGAAATCACTTGAGTTAATTAGCTAACAGATTGATCTTCAATAAGGTGTAGAGTTCTCCAACATACGAGTTCAGGCAGCAAGGTTGTAAACATTACGGGGCAGAAAACAATAACCAGAGTTGCTCTGGACTTCAGTCCAGAGCCGCTCTCCGAACCAATTCTTGTCAAAATTTCAGTACATAAACAATTAATAACTTGCATAGGGTTATAGTTCGTAGAGTCTTATTTGATTTGAGCCCTCGAACGCATCATTTCAATATGTACACAATTAATTGTGATTTTAACAAATTTCAGGTGCGGGAAATTCCCAGTTTTTACGGGTGTAATTGGGGGTGTTCGTTTAAGCCATTAACAATTGTATTTCCAGTAAAATTTCTACACAAGGTTCATTGCCAGATGGGCCAGAAAATACAATCGAGTTCCGTCAATTTAGATGAAGGTTTTCATTTGGATCTTGCATCAAACACTTAGGTCTTATAGGTTTCATGAATTATAAACACGGAATTGATAGTATTTTGGTTTGTAACGAAAATAAACTAGCATGTAGAAAGTAGGGTACTTGTCTGGAGGCGTTTTGGCGATGCACGGCAGCGGCCACGGAATGAATGCGCGACGAACGGCGCGGTTTGGATTCACGTCCTCGGCTCGCGTTTCGGGTTCGTCGTCGGAGTTGCCCGGAGATGTCTCGCAATCACCGAAGGCGGGGTGTGGTGCTGCGGATCTCCAGGGATGTGCTGGGGTCGACGATGGTCTGCGGGGTCACTCTGGCGGCGGGCAGCAGCGGTCGGAGCTAGGTGTTTAGGGTTTGAAAGAGAGAGAGAGAGAGAGGTAGTGGGGCTCGGGTTGGAGGTGATAATGATGATGATGTTGAGGTTGAAGGGGTGTCGACTGAGGCGGTTCGGGTGCAGTGGAGCTCGCCGGCGTCGAGTGCAGGGGAGTGAGTTCGGTGGTGGCGGTTTGGAGATGGTGAGGGAAAGATGGTGGTGGGTTTTGGTGTGGTTTTGGAGAGAGGGAGAGGGTAGGTAGTGAGGCTCTGTTGGTGGAGAGGAGAGCGTGGGGGAGGAAGGGTGAGTGGTTGTAGTCGTCGTCGTCGGTGAGGGTTGAGCGGCTGCAGGGAGCTCGAGTTTGGTTTTCTGCAGATAGAGAGAGGTGAGGAGGAGTTGGAGAGTGAGAGTGATGAGGGGAGTTGGAGTCGAGAAGAGGTTGAGGGAGTCGTGGCCGGGGTCACGGGTCATGGGGCAACGGCGTGGAGACGTGGGCGCGAGGAGACGTGGGGAGTGAGGTCTCGCGCAGAAGAAGAAAAAAAAAGAGCGGGAAAAGTTTTGTGGAGTAGGGAAGAGAAGTTAAGAAGCGGGTCGGGTAGTTGTAGGCGGGCGTGGGCTGTGGGAAGCTGGGCTAGGCCGGCCTGGGGAGTTTAAATGTTAATTTAATTTGATTTGATTTGTGTTAGGCTGGGTTTATGGAAGTTGTGGGCTAATGTTTATTTAAATTGATTTATGTTTGGGCTGGGTTGATTTATTAATATATTTTTGGTTTTAGTTTTGGGCTGGGGTTGGATTTAAAAAAAAGTTTAGAAAGATTTAAATACGACAATCTAGCAACTAATTTCCTACAAAATTACGAGGAAAGGAAAAAGGAAAAATATAGAAAAGAATTTTCATTGATGGAAACGGGGATTTACATCATACCCCCCTTACAAAAATTTCGTCATCGAAATTTAACAAGGATACAATGAAACAAAGTCCTAACCAAAGAGATGTGGAAAACGTGCATGGATATCTTCCTCCCACTCCCAAGTAGATTCTCCTGGGGAACGACCGCCCCAAGACACTCGGACTAACGGAATGGCCTTGTTCATCAGCACTTTCTCTCCGCGGTCGAGGATGGTGGTGGGCTGCTCCTCGTATGATAGATCGGTACCCAAAACTAGCTCCGAATAGTCCAGGACATGGCTCTCATCCCGAACATAACGCCGCAACTGTGACACGGGGAAGGTATTGTGCACACCAGCTAGCGATGAAGCAAGGCAAGTCGATAGGCCACCAATCCTACTCGCTCTAGCACCTCAAAAGGTCCGATGAAACGGGGACTGAGCTTTCCTCGACCTCCGAACCTGATAACTCCACGGGTAGGGGAAATCTTCAGGAACACGTGATCTCTGACTTCAAACTCTAGTGCTCTCCTGCTGGTATCTGCCCAACTCTTCTGTCGATCCTGAGCCGTCTTAATACGCTGCCTGATCATTTGGACCTTGTCGACTGTCTGAACAATGAGCTCGGGACCCAGTAATCTTCGCTTTCCCACATCATCCCAACACACTGGGGATCGACACTTCCGCCCGTAAAGTGCTTCGAAAGGAGCCATCTGGATGCTAGCCTGGTAACTGTTGTTATAGGAAAACTCGACTAGATGCAGATGATCTTCCCAGGAACCCTGAAAATCCAACATGCAGGCTCTCAACATATCCTCGAGCATCTGAATCGTACGCTCGGATTGTCCATCCGTCTGTGGGTGATAAGCTGTGCTGAATTTGAGGCGGGTACCTAAACTCTCCTGTAAGCTCCTCCAGAAGTGCGAAACGAATCTGGTGTCTCGATCTGACACAATGCTGACCGGGACTCCGTGAAGTCGCACTATCTCCTGCATGTATCTCTCTGCCAGTAACTCTGTCGACTGTCCCACTCGGAATGGTAAGAAGTGTGCAACTTTTGTGAGGCGATCGACGATAACCCAAATGGCGTTGTTGCCCTTTGGGCTCCGTGGTAAGGCCGTCACGAAATCCATGGTAATGTGCTCCCACTTCCATTCTGGTATCGGAAGCGGTTGCAGCAATACCGCTGTCCTCTGATGCTCCTCCTTCACTTGCTGGCATACCAAGCACCTGGATACGAACCTCGCAATTTCCCGCTTCATCCCGTTCCACCAAAAATGCTTCTTTAGATCCCGATACATCTTTGTACCTCCCGAATGCACAGAATAAGCTGAACTATGCGCTTCAACTAGTACCTCTTCTCGAACATCTCCCTTGGGTAAGCAAAGTCTGCTACCGAATCTTAAAAAGCCATCTTCATGTATGATTAAGTCCGATCTCAGCCTGGCTTCTACTTGCGCTCTGAACTTTTGCAATCGAGGATCATCCGCTTGTGTAGCCTTGATACAATCCACAAGGGAAGACTGCACCTGTAGTTGCCAAAATTGACTGAGTGCGCTCGGTGTAACGACTTCAAGCTCGAGTCTCTGAAAGTCCTCAATGAGGATCCTCTGACTGGTCAATGTCATGACCGCTGGCTTGCGACTGAGCGCATCTGGTACAACATTTATTTTCCCCGGGTGATACTGAAGGTCCAAGTCATAATCTGCCATCAGCTCTAGCCATCGGCGCTGCCTCATATTTAGTTCCTTCTGAGTGAAGATGTACTTCAGACTTTTATGATCCGTGTACACCTCCACTTTCTCTCCCAATAGATAGTGCCTCCATATCTTCAACGCAAAGACTACTGCAGCTAACTCCAAGTCATGCGTAGGATAGTTCTTCTCGTGATTTCTCAGTTGTCGAGAGGCGTAAGCAACCACTCGGCCGTGCTGCATCAGAACACAGCCTAATCCCTTCCCTGAGGCATCACTATGTATCACCAAACCACCGGAATCATCTGGTACTATAAGAATAGGCGCCGTAGTTAACTTCTGCTTCAGTGTGTCAAATGCCTGTGTACACTCCTCTGTCCACCCAAATGGTACATCCTTCCGTGTTAGCCTCATCAACGGTTCAGCGATTCGTGAAAAGTCTTGGACGAACCTCCGATAATAACCTGCCAATCCCAGAAAGTTTCTGATCTCGGCCACTGACTTCGGCGTTGGCCAATCTCTGACAGATTCTATCTTTGCCGGGTCCACTGAGATGCCTTCGCCCGAACCAATGTGTCCCAAGAACTGAACCTTGTCGAGCCAGAATTCACACTTGCTTAATTTCGCGTACAACTTCTCTTCCCGAAGAATTTGTAGAACCGTGCGCAAATGCTCAACATGCTCCTCCCAGGTCTTCGAGTAGAAAAGTATGTCGTCGATAAATACAACGACAAACGTGTCCAAGTACTTTGCGAACACCCTGTTCATCAAGTCCATGAATATCGCTGAAGCATTGGTAACACCTAACGGCATCACAAGAAACTCATAGTGTCCGTATTGGGTCCTAAAAGCCGTCTTGCATACATCTTCGGCAGCTACTCTGATTTGATGATATCCAGAACGGAGATCCAACTTCGAGAATACCTTGGCCCCACTTAACTGATCGAATAAGTCGTCGATGCACGGAATTGGGTACTTGTTCTTTATTGTAACTTTGTTCAGCTCCCGATAATCTATACACATCCGCAGCGATCCATCCTTCTTCTTCACTAGCAGAACTGGTGCACCCCATGGTGAAACGCTTGGCCGAATAAATCCCTTCTCCAAGAGTTCTTCAATTTGCTTCTTCAACTCCGCCAACTTAACCGGTGCCATTCTGTACGGGGCCTTGGAAACTGGTGCTGTACCTGGAGTCAAATCGATCGAGAACTCCAAGACGCGTGGAGGTGGTAGACCTGGTAAATCTTCAGGAAACACGTCCAGAAAATCCCGAACAATCTCTGGGGCTGCGCTCTCATCAATCTCCATAGCTGTCAGCTCCTTTGGCTTGGCTCTATACTTGGCTGGCTCCAAAGATTCGCTTCCGCCCTCGAAAATAAACTCCGGGTGATTGGGAATGCGGAAGATCACGTTCCTTGCTCGACAATCAATAATTGCATGGAAGGTACTCATCCAATCCATCCCGAGAATTGCGTCATAACTGCCTATCCCGATCAAAAGGAAATTCGCATAGAATTCCCTGCCACACACTACAACCGGACATGATATACATTCTCGACTAGATATTATAATGCCATTACCCGTATGTATCTCCCAGCCCTTGGTTAGTGGTTCATGTGGTATGAAGTGTGTATCAATGAATTGCTAAGATATAAAATAGTGCGATGCTCCAGAATCAAATAGTACTCTAGCTGGTAAAGAATGTACGAGTAGAGTACCTGTAACAACTTCTCCTGAAGCCTCTGCTTGCTCGGCGGTCAAGGTGAAAGCCCGTCCCTGACCGCGACCTATATAGGGTTGCCTCTGCTCCTGTGGCCTCTGCTGCTGCGGTCCAGAACCTCCCTGTATCTCTGCTCGCTCGGGGCAACCGCTAATCCTGTGCCGACTGGATCCGCAAATCAAGCACTGTCCCTTGGCGCGGCGACAGTCCTTCTGGGTATGCCCATCTCTATTGTAGTAGCCGCAAACTACGTTCTGTCGCTGGGGGCGATGCTGTGTCACAAATGGGTGCTTCATCTGAGTCGTTCCAGGCCTGTGAACTGGTATGGTTCCTCGAGAAGGTGCATGGGTACGTGCTGGAACGACTGGGGGCTTCCTGAACTTGTTGATCAAGTGCTCCTGAATTCTCGCCGCGTTGAGTACCTGTGCAAAAGTCTGCAACTCCAATGATGCGATCAACTGCTGCAGCTCGAAATCAAGTCCCTGCAAGAAGCATCTGGCCCTGGTAGCCTCTGAAGCGACCATGTATGGAGCAAATCGGCTCAGACGGTTAAACTCTGCCGCATATACGTCCACGGGGCGGCCACTCTGCTTCAGTAGAATGAATTTTTCTTCCATCTCTGCCTTGGTGGTGGAAGGGAAATAATGGTCCAAGAAGTACTCCTTGAATTTTCTCCATTCGATTGGCCTCTCTAGCCTGCTTTCTTCAACTGTCCACCAAGTACGGGCTTCATCTTCCAACTGAATCTTTATCACATTCACCCTATCTTCATCTGGTCAATATGTTCTCCATGTTCACTAGCCATTGCTCGGCCTCTAGTGGTTCGGCTAGCCCTGTGAATGCAGCTGGATGCAACCACCGGAAATCTGATACGGTGCCAGCCCTGGCAGAGTAAGCTGGTTCAGTAGTGCCCTCGGGGACGGTAATGAGTGCAGAGGGTCCTCCTGCAGCGGTAATAGCCCTGAGTCCCTCGGCGAGTAAGTCCATCTTCCTCTTCTGAGCTTCTGCGAGAGAGATCAGTGCACTAAGTATTCTTTCCGTGTGATCCTGAGAACTTGAGTCCGAGGAGTGGTCGTTCGGGGACGTCATATCGCTGGAAGATTCAAAAGGATATGATTAGATTCAAGGATGAAAATCAGGAATAGTGAAACGAAAATAATGTAATACAGTGTAGTTAATGTTATCCCTTGTTACTAAACACGGCTCTGATACCAACAAAACCATGTCACGCCCCGCTTCCCAAAATACGGAAAACGAGGGATGACTAGGTCAGCCATGCTCATACGGTTAAGGAATAATCCCGTCGTAGTCACACTTCGGCTTCTAGCATTACATGGTAATCAGTAAACAAAGCACAACAGTAAAAGAAATACATCACTAAATTATTACATCGAATTTTCATTGTTCACAATTCACAAATAAACAGGAAAGAACTACTAACCGAGTTCGAATACAAGATCTCTAGGGAAAACAGAAACGAAGAAAAAGGTACTCCATACTAGATCTCCGTCAGCTCGAAAGGTAAATCCGGCTCCTGCGCTGGTTCTTCCTCGAGGTCTGAGCATGCACACTCAGCTCGTCAGAGCGACGTAATAGCAATTTTTATATTAATGACATGAAACATGCAAATACGATAATAACAGTGAAAGTAAAATGCTGATAATTGCTATGTCACTAAATGATGCATAGTATGATCTGTGTTCCTATCAGTCTCTAGGTCATGTTTGAAATCATATAGTGGAAAGGAGGATCATGTTTAACAGGAGTCTCGTACATACCAGAGACAACGGCCCACACGCCCGGGACATAACCCTGTCAGCCGGATCGCTAGATCCTACCTAATATATATAAGAATCACTGTTCGAATGATCATCCTCTAAAACACGGTCCCGCTAAATACGATGCTCTTTCCACTTCGATTTCCCCTTTTTCCCCAGATTTACACTATTGATGATTATGATTTAGTCGTGTACAAGTATACACCACGGTTTGTCACTGTTCACTGTATCAATCACTGTCACGAATCATTCACTTTTCGATTGGCGTACTTGACACTCCTAAACCAATATCATTCACGCACGATAATGCAATGTCCCCTGAATAGTAACGCGCACTAACACAATGTATATGGCAATTAGGTAAGGTATGTATATCTATGCAGTTAACAAGTCATGTGTATTATGAACCAATATGCACGTCATAAACTTACAAAAATTGCAGTAATTCATATGTTCAGAATTCAGTGAAATGTTACAAACACGGTAACAAGCACACTCTGTCGGCAGTTCATAAAAATTAGTTTCAGTACAATCAGATATCTGGTATTCAAGTTACAGCCGTTTCAATTTAAGTGCTCGCTGCAGGAAATTCAGATTCTGCACTGAACGTCCGTTTCGCGACACGATTTCCACCCAGTTGGGCTCAGAATTTAGCGACGCTACAGTTGAATGAAATTTAGTAGTTTCAATATGGTTTCCAACAAAATAGATGGATTCTCAATCTCATCTGTACGTCAGAAGTTATGCGCTGTTCAACACTAGTGTATCAATTCTGTTCCTGTTTGGGACTGCTAGACGTCCTGATCTTTTAAATTTCAGTTTAAATAGTAAATGACGATAAAATGGGGTGAAATCACTTGCGTTAATTAGATAACAGATTGAATTTAAATAAGGTGTAGAGTTCTGCAACATACGAGTTCAGGCAGCAAGGTAGTAAACATTACGGGGCAGAAAACAATAACCAGAGCTGCTCTGGACTGCAGTCCAGAGCCGCTCTCCGAACCAATTATCGTCATAATGTCAGTACAGAAACAATTAAGAACTTACATAGAGTTACAGGTTGTCGAATCGTCTTCGATTTGAGCCCTTGAACGCATCATTTCAATATGTACACAATTAATTGTGATTTTAACAAATTTCAGGTGCGGGAAATTCCCAGTTTTTACGGGTGTAATTGGGGGTGTTCATTTAAGCCATTAACAATTGTATTTTCCAGTAAAATTTCTACACAAGGTTCATTGCCAGATGGTCCAGAAAATGCAATCGAGTTCCATCAATTTAGATGAAGGTTTTCATTTGGATCTTGCATCAAACACTTAGGTCTTATAGGTTTCATGAATTATAAACACGGAATTGTTAGTATTTTGGTTTGTAACGAAAATAATCTAGCATGTAGCAAGTAGGGTACTTGCCTGGAGGCGTTTTGGCGATACAGGACAGCGGCCACGGCACGAACGCGCGACGAACAGCGCAGTTTTGATTCACGGCCTCGGCTCGCGTTTCGGGTTCGTCGTCGGAGTTGCCCGGAGATGTCTCGCGATCACCGGAGGCGGGGTGTGGTGCTGCGGATCTCCAGGGATGTGCTGGGGTCGACGATGGTCTGCGGGGTCGCTCCGGCGGCGGGCAACAGCGGTCGGAGCTAGGTGTTTAGGGTTTGAAAGAGAGAGAGAGAGAGGTAGTGGGGCTCGGGTTGGAGGTGATAATGATGATGATGTTGAGGTTGAAGGGGTGTCGACTGAGGCGGTTCGGGTGCAGTGGAGCTCGCCGGCGTCGAGTGCAGGGGAGTGAGTTCGGTGGCGGCGGTTTGGAGATGGTGAGGGAAAGATGGCGGTGCATTTTGGTGTGGTTTTGGAGAGAGGGAAAGGGTAGGTAGCAGGGCTCTGTTGGTGGAGAGGAGAGAGTAAGGGAGGAAGGGTGAGGGGTTGTAGTCGTCGTCGTCGGTGAGGGTTGAGCGGCTGCCAGGAGCTCGAGTTTGGTTTTCTGCAGATTGAGAGAGGTGAGGAGGAGTTGGAGAGTGAGAGTGATGAGGGGAGTTGAAGTCGAGAAGAGGTTGAGGGAGTCGTGGCCGGGGTCGCGGGTCATGGGGAAACGGCTCGGAGACATGGGCGCGAGGCGACGTGGGGAGTGAGGTCTCGCGCAGAAGAAGAAAAAAAAAGAGCGGGAAAAGTTTTGTGGAGTGGGGAAGAGAAGTTAGGAAGCAGGTCGGGTAGGTGTAGGCGAGCGTGGGCTGTGGGAAGCTGGGCTGGGCCGGCCTGGGGAGTTTAAATGTTAATTAATTTGATTTGATTTGTGTTGGGCTGGGTTTATGGAAGTTGTGGGCTAATGTTTATTTAAATTGATTTATGTTTGGGCTGGGTTGATTTATCAATATATTTTTGGTTTTAGTTTTGGGCTGGGGTTAGATTTAAAAAAAAGGTTTAGAAAGATTTAAATACGACAATCTAGCAACTAATTTCCTACAAAATTACGAGGAAAGGAAAAGGGAAAAATATAGAAAAGAATTTTGATTGATGGAAACGGGGATTTACAACAAGTCTGTGTCTAGGTTTACCAAATATACAAAGTCTGGTTTCTGATTCATGGAGCTTTAACTAGATACAACAGAAATAATAGGTACAAGGGTGGTTACGATCCAAATATGTATCCCACCTACCAAATCAAAACACCCTAAAGAAGGCTGTGTGCCAGCTAGCCGCTACTAATCAAAGTGGGCGAACCTATAAGAAAATTGTGGCACAACGGGAGTGAATTGCCAACTCGTGAGTAGCAAATATCAGCAGGTAGAAATCGAATGAACAACAATCCCTACGTCCTACTGTATCATGAAGGTAATACTATGGTATCTAGGTTGATCGTGTATGCATATGCGTACAATTGAGTCGTGCCAATATCAGTTTATAATGATAATCATCTGAATATATATATATATGCATTTATGCATGCGTATCAACCAACGTGTGCACATCAATGACACATCAATCAACATGAAACCGGAGTGTCCAACTTCGACACTTGAAATATCATAAAACCCGTGTCCAGCATCGACATGTAAATCCTCATATCTCAGGCACCACATCCTTAGATTGGCCCACATATCCATCTGATTTCACGACTTTGGTCGGTATCCTCCGGATAACCGCCGAGCCCAAACTATCACTGGTAGGTAGTGCATCCCCTGCTAGGCTCATCGTCCACCATGATTTTCTTTCCCCGAGGTACCTTACCGGGCCTACCAAGTACCCGCAGACGGTTCCTCCCCACTCCTCGAATTGGGTATGCTCATAGCTCAGAATCGAGAAAACTCATGGTGGACGCCTCAAATCAAATCACGAGAAACCTCGTTTTTAAAACAATTCATAATTTCCTTTGAAATATAACCACAGTTCTCAAATCCAGAGATCTCATGAAAACAACATATCAATGCATGTAACCATAAAATATAGTATATGCAAACATAGAACAGTACTGTAAGCATCTCAAGTATTATCATGTAAGCATGTCATGTGATAATTACTGAACAATGATTGTACTTTACAGTTAAGAGTAATACCGTGATATAGCAGTTCTACTGTGTAAGTGGCATGGCAATTACCGATGATGAATGTGTGAGCCGGCAAATCTGTGTATGTGTAACATGCGCATGATCGGTAATAGTGCAGGTGTACTAGCAGACGATGCTATATAAAGGTAATGCTGGGAACATAGTACGTATGTCACGGGGAATAATACAGCATAACATGAACGGTAATAAGATATGTAACTACCCCTAGATACATCAAATATAACCCATTATCCACTTAGGTGTTTAGAAGCAATGATTCTCCGAATCAAGACAAGTCCATAAGTCAGCGTCCAGCCTCATGGTATCAGATGTGATGTAATCGTCGTACATCATCCTCAAGTCAAGAGTGCGGATCAATCATCCGGTATCATATCACGTACGGTATAATCCATTGTATGGTGTCATCAAATCAGAATAAGGATCTATCGTCCTGATACATAACATCATCTCATATTCTCATATATACATACATACATATATATATATATATATCAATCTCATATCGTATCTATATCAATCTCACATCATATCTCATCAATCTCATAACATATTTTGGCATATGTATTTATGTATTCATATCGCCTCACATCCTCAAATCCAGCATATCCGCTCATGTTATCTTATTTCATCATATTCTCATTTCATCATATCAATATATCAATTCAAGTCATCTTGTATTTATCATATCGTCTCATACTAAATCTTTTGATCATATCCGTAAGTTCATAGCATAGGTTTCTCCAAAATATATTCTATATATCGATTTTCTATTACTATGGTTGCGGGGGTGCTATACACCATCCACCCGACTTCCCCATAGATATAGATCTACTCACCTGCAATATCCTTGATTATCTGAAGTCGATGAACATCTTGATCTCCTTCGTCATCTCGGAAGTCCACGCGAAGGTACCTACACATCAATATACATCGTAACGATATCAAAACCAAATCCAAAAACCGATATGGCACGCGAAGTGCTCATAGGTTAGAACCTATAGCCCACGCATGCAAAAACAACCAAATAACCCTCATCGTTTACGTACAAACGTTTAACGACCATGCCAAATCTTAAATACCAAAACCAAGTCTTCAGAAATCTGAAATCTGAAATCAGCAACATGGAAAATCACTCCCAGATTCTACCCTGGGTTAAATTAGGACATTTGGCATATAGAGTAGGTTTACACAATAGATAACAGGGCCATGCACCAAAACCCTGTTGGATATAGTGCCCTTAAGTCAATTATTGTAATCGCAGGCACGCGATTGTGATGATTGAGGGAAGACCTATACGGGTAGAACATTCTTACTCAAAATGATAGGATGCTATCTGGTTTGTCTCTATCATCATGTATATGCATTATGTGGTATTACATGTCACTATACATGTTGATGGAGCCCATAGGATTCTTGCTTGACTACCAGCATTATGATGGCGATCATATACATGGGAGTTGGGTGGTCTATAAGCACATCCTTAAATGTCCCTAGTCGAGAGAGTATCGAGACTGTGCATCGATACTCCGGAGTAGACTAGTGTATACTTTTCGTGACCCCGGCGAGGGGCGGTGGTCGGTCTCACAAGCCATTGGTGTCAGTTAGTCACCTAAGATAGTATACAGGTGCTCATTGGGTTATGAGTTATACAGGACGGACTCGCCGGGAACACGCTAGATGGTATTATACCTATTGTCAGATAGCAGTTCTCTCAGATGACATGAGTACAGGTTAGTCTGTCGACCTGAGATTGTCATTTGTCACATGTGAGTTCCTACTGTGCTTTGATTACTACCCTACCAAGGCTCAAAGGAGTCGTGCAAGCAGGTTTTTGTTTGGTACAGTCCCGAGCCACATGGAGGCAGTAAGCGGATCGTCGGGGATTCATCTCTCCCGATATTGGGGGTTGATGTCGCACTGTGCACGGGTGGCCATCACCAGAAATCCTTGGCCAAGGTAGACGAGAATTACTGATTTGGATCAGTAATTTCTCAGTGGGTGATGGGATTCACACCGACACGAAATATCGCGTTATTAAGGGTCTGACTTTATCCACCCCCTAGACCCGATATGCATACTCTTAGAAGAACAGACCGGACTGTATGGAGATTGTCACTGTTCCCTTCCGATGTAGCAGACTTCGTCAGATTCCCCCTCGCTTGAGGGGTTTTTGATTGTGGGGACGCTCTTCCCTGCAGGCGCAAGCCCCTGCAGTTAATTACGTTACCGCATCACGGTAACAACTTTCTCCTTCTCCAGAATTTCACTCCGTATCGTGGGTGTTTGTTTTGTTTGTGGTTGCCCGTGGATTGTATACGGAGACTAATTTATGTCGTCGCCCGTAGGACGTGGATTAGTCCAAATCCGTATTTTCTTAGATTTGGGTTTGGTGTTTTAGTTTAAGGATACGTTAGCCGTGTTGAGGCTAAGATCAACTTAAACGTTCGTTAAGGATACGTTAGTCCTGTTTGAGACTAAGATCAACTTAACATGGTGATCCATTTAATATATGGCCGTCAGGACTCATCACCTCTCTGACGTCGTTGAAGGATTACAACGATAGGTGTCAGAGGAGTTCAGAGATGTACCCTTGAACCAAAGTTGATTTGGAGTTTTATAGTCCATTTGAATGTTTAAGGATACGTTAGCCGTGTTTGGGGCTAAGATCAACTTAAACGGGATCATTTAGATCCGGCAAAAGAGCATTTGGAGGCTCCATTGTTCCAGTTTAGGGACGTAGTGGTCCATAGGTAGTTTAAGGACGTTGCGGTCCATGTTCCAGTTTAAGGACGTGGTAGTCCATGTTCCAGTTTAGGGACGTGGTGGTCCATCGCCAGTTTAAGGACGTGGTGGTCCAATATTAGTTTAAAGACGTTTCGGTCCGACATTAGTTTAAGGACGTTTCGGTCCGACATTCCCATTTTGGGACGGATATTAGTTTAAGGACGTTTCGTTCCATGAGTTTAAGGACCCCGCAGTCCGTATTGATGTGTGGTCGTCAGGACCCGTCACCTCTCTGACGTCGTTGAGGAATTACAACGATAGGTGTCAGAGGAGTTCGGAGATGTACCCTCGAACCGGATGTAAATTGATTTAAGAGAGCAGCTGTGCTCAGTCAATTTAGTTTGAGGACTTACGGCCATGATTGGGCTAAGTACAGTTTCAACATTTTTTGTCTTTGGCCTGTGCTAGGGCTTTACCCCTTTTTAGTAATGCACTGCATTATTCTTGTTTTGGTTGGGCTCTGCTCTTTTATAAATGATGCAGAGCAACTATTTTGTTTGGGCTCTGCCCTTTTTAAAATGCATAGCATTTTTTATTAGGCCTGTTAGGCCTTTTAATTGGGCTCTGTCCCTTTTCTTTAATAATGCAGAGCATTAAATACTCTGACAGTGCCCCACGTGGCTTGTCAGGCGCTTTGCGCCAAGTAATGAGCGCAAACTCATATGGTGATGACACATGTCATGCTCTGGTGAGCGCAAGCGCAATAACGCAGTGCGCTATGTCAGTGCGCTGCGTTGCTGCGCTACTGACACGTGGCACTTCCTGGTGGCTTGCGCCAATACAGGAGCGCAACAGCGCAGTTCTTGCAAGTGCAGAGCACTGTTTTATCTTTTGATCTATTTTAAATCAAAGAAAACAAGTTTTTCTTGTTTTCAAGGAACCAATGTTCATAAGCAAGTGCAAAGCACTATTATTAGTTAGTTTTCTTTCTTATTGAAGAACATTGATCTTGTTCTTAGATCAATGATCTGTTTTTACGAGAATTTTCTCTTTTTCTAAAGGTTTTTACCTTTTCTTCTTTTGAAATTTCTTCAGAGTTCTCTCTATTTGAAGTTCTTGATTTCTCACAAATATTGATGCCATTGATTTGGGGTCTAGGGGCCTTTATATAGTGCCCATAAATTTGTTAAATTTGTTAAAGAGATCTTTCTCTGAGTGATTTGGGGAATTTTCCCCACCGTTGGATCTTTGATCTAAGGGCTCCTGTTTTACAGAAGAAAATCTTCTTGTTTTAACAAGAACAGAAAGATTTCTTTAAAATTTTAATTCTGTTTGGCGCAAATGCCCCAGCGCTTGCGCAAACTGAAGCGTTGCTTCCTTTAATTTTGTTTTAAATAGAGCTTTGCTCTGATTGGACACGCTGTCTTGGGCGCTGCGCTGACATATCAGCGCCAGACGCGTGGCGCGTTGCGCCCGGAATTTGAAGCGTTGCTTCAAAATTTGAATTTTGAATTTCAACAGAGCTTTGCTCTGATTGGGAGAAACAAATGCCCCCCCACCGTTGGCTCACGTGGCGCGCACGTGAGTGCAGCGATGGCAAGCTCCTGACCGTTGGATCAACGGGTGAGCTAAAGGGGCGCAAGCGCCTTATAAATAGGAGCTCTGGCCCTTAGAAAATCTTCACCATTTTTCAAGATTTTGATTTTTCCAGAGCTTTGCTCTTGCTTAAGAACTTCAGAGCTTTGCTCATTTCCAAAGTTAGAAACTTTAGGTAAAATTAATTTAAATTAAATTAAATTAATTCAAATCAATCTTAACTAAAAGAGCTTTGCTCTCACAGATCTTTTGATCTAATGAAATCCCCATTGGGGTTTCATAAACAGAGCTTTGCTCTCAAAAACTTATAGATCTATAGAGATCTTGTTCATGGGTTCTAATCCATGAACAGAGCTTTGCTCATGGATCCAAAATAGATCTTTTTGATCTGAAAAATGAAGAACTTATTATAAGTTTTCATGGATTTTTCAAGATTCCAAAAATTTTAATTCTTTTTTAAGTGTTAAAAAAAATTGATGGATCTTTCCATTATTACCACAGAGCTGTGCTCTTTTAAGGAATCTTATTCCCCTGAGACCAGAGTTTGACAAGTGTCACTCTGTGACAGAGGTTTGCTCTGAAAGAGAAGATTTTCTCCTTGTCTCTACGGATTTCCCATTGATGAGAATATTCTCTTGGGGATCTTTTCATTAATTGACAGCCTCACCCAATGATGAGGCTGTCTCACCCAATGATGAGGCTGTCTTATTAAATGAGGCATTTTCATCCAGATTTTGTGGGTCCCCATTTGGTCCCCTACCCACTGCACTGCAGTGTGGTGTGATTAATTTTAATTTAATTAATTTTTAAATTCAGTTAATTAAAAGTTTTTTAAACGCCAAGCGTTAGAATTGCAGCACTAACGGCTATATTTTGTTCCCTTGCAGTGACCATGTCTCTCGATACCTCATTCCCGTTCGTCCGCTCGGAAGAAGGGTTTCCTGAAGCGCCCTTGGACCGCGATGTTCTAGCCATGATCAAGGACCACGACCCGGAATACAAGAGTCTCCATCTTTGGGGGTCGTGGTATAATCAGATTATCATGGGTCGACGGAGCTTCACGTGCGCAGTACCGTCAGAACCCATTACGGCGATCCATTATGCCACCCCACCCTCGGTGCAGTATGCCGTGGAGATGGTTGATTGGACCTCGAAGGGCCTTCTTCATCCCGCCATAGATGCGATTCCAGTCCAGCATCCTATGGTTTTGGATATGCTAGGACGCCGTATCTGTCAGGGCGAGGCGCGACCTTGGGGGCAATCATATAACATCGGTCTGATCCCCCGCCACCCGATCGGCTATCTGCCGTGGGCCCGGTATATCCTGTCGACGAAGAAGTCGCAGTTGATAAGGCTAGAATTGTACACTGCGGTTTACGTCTCTCTTTTCCAGTATCCCACGCTCCCCACCTGGTGGTTCAAGGTTTTCTTGGAGCAGTGGAACATTCCTACCCACACTTTCCTCGCCATGGATCGGGAAGTGTCAATTTCTCTGGAAGAGTTCACGGAGGTATCCGGTTTACCGGTTATAGGGGAACACTATGAAGAGTTGCTCCCGACAGACGAGTATGTCTTCGGTGCTAAGCCGGTGGTAAGGGGGCTCACGCCGGCGAATGCTGTTCAACATTTTTCCTTCCTTTCTTCCAACAGGCATCACCACTGAAGAAGCCATTGCTGCTTCCCTCAAGACCTTCCAAGAGGAGGAACGCCTTAGAGCGTCTTTGGGCCTCAGTAAGTTTCAATTCATCAAGTTTCCATTTTCCTTGTGTTATGGTCGATCTAACCTCTCCTTTTTTATCGCAGGAACCTCAATGCCATTCCCGCTAAGTGACGCAGATGTTCTGCCAACTGCCGATGTTCCTGCTTCCTCAGGGCTACCACGGGAAGTCCGTCTCGAAGAGCCGATGAGAGATGCCTTAAAGGCTCTGGAGGCGACTCTAAACGAGGACGACGACACCTTGATTACGGAAGCGTCGAAGAGGTCTATCCGCGATGGCCCGGGAGGAGAGGAAGCGGTCGAGGCGTGAAGCGAAGGCACGCAGGGCTGCCTTGGCCATTGGAGCGGGCCCAAGCACCGTCCCTCGTGCTGATACTCCCTCAGAAGAGGCACCCCGTCGCCCTATCCACTGCTCGCAGACAGGTGGCGCGTGCAGTTTGGAGTGTTAACGATAAATCCACTTCAGGTAATGAATCTTTTGAGATTCTTGTTGTAAGAATTATAAAGCCATCGGTTCTTATATATTCTATCCTGCAGGGCCAAGTCCGACCGAGGGGGAGGCGGAGACCGTTGAACCCAAGGAAACCGAGGAGGCGACACCTGCCGAACTCGAGCTGATGGTGGGAAACGTCGCTGGGGCTGCAGAGCCTGAGATGGAGGTTGAGGGATCTGCAGCCGAGAAGGTCATTGATGCTGAGCCTGAAGTGGCGGCAGATGAAATGATCGTTATAACTGAGCCCAGGGTAGTGGCGGACGAGGCACCTGAGGCCGGCGACCTTGTGGTGACGGCGGATGAGCCGATGGAGATCGCGGAGCCCGAAGAAGTAACGGGTGAGATGGGCACGACTCTTGGGGAAGAGTCAGCCGCTCTCTCTCAAGAGTCCGGCAATGCTCCGATCATTGCCCTCCCCGCCTACGATCTTCCACCGTCTCCTGGCCGCGCGAGCACGACGACGGCCCCCATTGAGTCGGGTGATGAGGCCACGGGCGGTGGCCTCATGTCGATGGAGGAGGGAGTCACCTCCGTTTTAGCCAGCAGCTCATCAGGTAAATCCCAAGTTGCTGTCTTTCTTTACCCTATAATCTTTTCTGACAAGTTCACCTTTGTTCGTAACGCAGGTGCAGCCAGCGCCGACGCCACACTGCTCGAGGGAGCGCCTTCAACGACTGCCTTGGCGGTGGTCACCTCTCAACCCTCTCTTATACCATCGAAGATGTTGGAAGGTATGGATTTGCAATCTATTATTTTCGTCTTTCAGCCGCATAATTTATGTACTAAAGTCGTACTGCTGTGTCTTTCAGGAGTGCTTTTTGACCATCTCTATCAGGTGTTGCTCTCACACTTCTCCTTCCCATCTGAACTCGCTTCTTCTTCTGGTGGCGCTGGTAAGTATGGTTTTGTAGCGTTTTGAAAATCGTTTCGGTGAAATTTCGGAAAATCGGTAAAATGAGGGGTTTTTTTGTAAAAAGTCAAAATACAAATATCTTATTATAAAAATTAAATATACATATTCTAGCTATGTAATTGCTATTATTTGGTGTTTATTGAGCCGCTGGTGAAATTTCAAATTTTCTGAAAAAAATATTATTTTATTTTTATTTTAAGCCGTCACTAATACATTTAATTAGGGAAAATTACAAATTGGAATGAGTTGAAACAAATTTTGTGCATCATAAAACATTAAATAAAAATTTATCATGTGGTTTTTGGAACAAAATCATTTGCCAAAACGGTTTAGAAATTATTGAAGAAAAAAGGCTTTTTTAGCGTAAATGGATGTTTGGGGTATTGTATTTATCATTTTTCATCACCCCACACCCGTGCCCACACCCACACACCCCCACTTACTCCTCCCCTTAGCCAAATTCCGCAGCCCTCACTTTTTCCCCACTTGGTTTGCAAAGGAAAAAGAAATGAAATGAAATAAAAGAAGAGATTAGAAAATAGATAAAGTAGTTAGACTTTGACCTTACCTTGACCTTGACTTTCCTCCCTTGCATTTTCCTCACCTCCCTCTCTCTCCCCTCACCCACTTCTGGCCGAAATTCTCAGCCCCCAACAGCAGCCCCTCCCTCCCTCTTCTCCTCTCATTTTCCATCAAAAAATTCACCCATTTCCATCAAAAATCAAAGCTAAAATGCAAATCAAAGCCCTACCCATTTTCTCTTATCTCTTTAAGCATGGATCTTGGTGCAAAGATTTCAATTTGGAGGTCTAGTTTCATGTTGATCTCAAGATGGTTTTAAGGTATAAATCCTAACCTATTGTTCAATTGTTGGGTTAAATTCCTTAATGTATCTTATCAGGTGCTTAAATATGGTTTAATTGCAAGTTTGGAAATCTAAAGAGAAGGAGTTTGAATTGAAAAGTTAGGGTTTTAAATTCAATAGGGTTGTTGTCACTTGTTTAAGGTTGCATGGTGTAGTTAGCATGTTAAGACATGTTAAACCTAATCTAGAAGATAATTTGTAAATTGTTGCATCTAAAAGTCCAAATTTAGTTATTTAAGCAAACTAGGTTTTAGTTTTAGTTGCAAATGGGTGATTTAAAATCTAACTAAGAATTTTATGACTTTATTAACATTATAAAATGTAGTTTAATGCTTTAGATCATGCAAATCCAAACTAGATTGTTGTATGTGCATTTTGCTATAAAATGGTCGAAATTGGTTAAAATTGCAAACTAGTTTTTGTAAATATTGTGTTAAATCGAGAATTAAAATATGGTTAGGGTTTTTATCATATTATTAACTTTATTAAGTGTAGTTTAACACTTTAGTTCATGGAAATCCAACTTAAATTGTAGTTTGTGCATTTTTGCAATGAAATTGTAAAAAGGGTATTTTGTAAACTAGAATATTAGGGTTTTTGGAATTTAATGAGATTAAATTCCGGAAATTGTTTCTATGACTTATTTAAGATATTTAATAAGTATATTGGCCGCTACATTCATTTAAACATCATGTTTTGTACAAACGGCGAATTGTGCTTGCTAGATTTTCGGAAAAACGACTTTTAAGTGAAATTGGGGTTTTTGGGAATTTTAAGCTATTTTATATTATAATTAGTGCTTGTAATTGTGCAAATGAGTGTGATTGGGTTTTTCTCGATGGTTTGGCGTTTGTACGCCGACGTCGAGGGTTTTTGGGTTGATTTATGAAAGCAACCATAGGTTTTGACCTATGTGGGATTCGTGCATCGTTTTGATCATGAGTCGGATTTTAATGAGATATGGTGCGTTATGATACGTAGGTACCCCCATGTGGACTTCGAGACGACAAGCAAGCGCGTGGCGACGTCGGCACCGGCTAGCGAGGACCAGGTGAGTAGATTTATATCTACGGGGAGAAGTCGGGTGGATGGCGTATAGCACCCCCGCAGTCCGTGGTGGTGTATACGGATGCGTATACACACCAACAATTATTATATGTTATTTGGGATTAATAACGATGCTTAGGATGGATATTGGTGTGTTGGATTACTTTAGTGTTGCGAACCCTAGGGTAGTGTTACACACACATACACACATACATACTTGCATACATTCCTATTGATATGTGCTCATGGGCTTCTTTATAGTTATGTGTTCACATGGGTATGGGACTATGTGTTCACATACGGATTGAGGATGATACTTGGGATTGAGCTGAGTCGATGAGATTTGATTTGAGGCCGTGAGATCGGTGATATAGCAGGGTTCGTATCTTAGATACGACATGACGTTGTAGCGGGTCCTTGACGTAGTGTTTCACACACGTCCATGCATACGTAGGCGGTATCAGTATGGTACTAGACGTAGATCAGTACCCCGATCATGATATTTGATAAAGAGGATACCAGGTGAATAGTATGATGAATGTGATATTGACCCGTACCCAGATTGGGATGCCGTACGACGGATTTACGTACGAGCTATATTGATGATTGATCCGCACTCTTGACTTGGGATGCCTGATTATAGATATGGTATCGGATATGATATTATTGAGGCGGGATCACCGACTATACATATACATGTATGTATATGTATCGACTCAGATGATAGGCGGTTTCCTTACCTGTAGTTCAGCTTGTTAGTTCAGCCGTATAGTTTAGTGTAGTTGTTAGATTAGATTAGACTTCTTACCTATTTCAAAAACTAACGAATCGTGGGCATTTTTAAAGACAGCTCAAGGGAATCTACGGATATTTCAAAAACGACGTATCTTTTCATAAAAACACCGTAGCCTCTATTTTCAAAACCCCATGATTCGTGTTATTTCAAAAGGCACCATTCGTAGGACTTATATTAGATTATTGCAGATTAGTTATCGTTGTGTCTAGTATTCAGCTCCCGCACATTATTGCTGTTCGCTCTGCCTCGCATATTTATTTTGCTGCATATTCCATTATTGATAACATGCTGTTAGGACACCAGCACCATTACCGATGATGCGTATGTACCACGTACACCTACTTGCCGGCTCACACACATCTTCATCGGTAATTGCCATGTCACGTACACTTTAGAGAATATAATTGCTTGACTTAGATTGTTAGCTGGTAGTTTTGACATGATATTAGTGTACTTCCCTTATATGCCATATTAGGCATTGTAGTTATTACCTACCACTTCATGCATACTGTTATTCAGTTGTTCATGCCTAGTTCATTATCATTGACATATGCACTTGTGATGATTTCTTGAGATTTATGATATTTCTGGATTTCGGGGAAAGCCGCAAAATTTACAACTTATGATCTTTTAAAATATAAAATGTTGCGGTTTTCTAGTGATGTAAAGTGTCGTCCACCATGAGTTTGCTGTGGTTTTGGAGATCCGTGTCGAGGAGTGGAGGAACCGTCACGGGTACATGGTGGGCCCGGTATGGTACCCCGGGGCAAGAGGAATGTGGTGTTGACGTTGAGCCTGGCTGGGGAGCACTACCTACCGGTGATATTACTCGACGCGTCGGATATCCGGAGGATACCGTCGTGGTCTTGAGATGGATGGTAGGGGCCGGTCCGGACTGACGGCGCCCTAGATATTGAGCTTGAGACATTGATATTTCGAGACAGTGAGATTTATGTTTTGTGTCGATGCTAGACACTGTTGATACTGATTTCATTATGATACCTCAGTTTAAAAATACGAAGGAAATCTCACTAATTTATGAAAACAGTTTCTTCATTTACATGTATTCTGTTTCATGCATTCATACCTCATTCCTATGATATATTGCTACCTGAGGCACTGACACGGGCACATGAAATTATACTCGGGTTAGATATTACCCTAGTCATTGTTATAGGCTGCCTGTTATACTTATATTTGAGGATATATTATGATCATTGACCTAGGTTGCGTTATTTATGCGATTTCTGTGCGTAGATGTTTTTCTATTCACGAGTTGGCAACTCACCCCCGTTGTGCCCCAGTTTCTTGCAGATTTGCCGTACAGGTTTCATTACGGCTTGCGGGCTCAGTTTCATTCGGGTGATTTGCTAGTAGGTGGGTTTACTTGTATCATACCCCCATTATATATCTTGTATATCATTATTCTGTTGTATCTAGAAGTTCCATCAACCAAACATGTATCTATTGAGATAGAGACCAGTGTTGTTTATTCTTTCGACCTTAGAGTCGCTCGTTATATTTCTGGTGGTTTTGAGTTCCCTTTTGAGTTTTTGATCCTCGCCGTTGGCGTTGTATATTATATTGCTTGTGTGGTTGTGACCGTCGATTGACGAAGAGCTAGCTCCCGCTTGGGGATGCCTTTTTTCTTGATTTCGTATACTATTCATGTTGTATCCCGTTTGGGGGCCAGTATTTACAAAGGAGACTCTGCCGAAATTTTCAGTAAATTTTTGATGTTTTAAAAAAACCGCATAATTCGGCTTATGCTATTGAAATTACTTGTTTTAAGTTGGTTTTTCCTGCACTCTACTACTTTTCTTGGTTTGGATTTCTTGGTTTTCGGTTTACTTAGATTACGTACGCCTCGAGACGTTCGTAGTTTAAGTGCCGGTCATGTTCCGTTCTTTCGGGTCGTGACAAAGTTGGTATCAGAGCGTTAGGTTTTACCTTCGGAGTGTAGGATGACCCTTGGTTGATGGAATAGGTGACTAAAGTAGAGTGACGTATCGTTGGTATGTTCCGCGGCATATTTACGACACGCCACTCCACTTATGAAGCCTTAGGATGTACATTTCCTTGTTCAGTATTATATTCCTTCCTGATCTAGCCTCATCGGTACCAGCTTGGTTTTGCTGCTACGGTTACCGGCAGGGAGTGCTACGGCTAGAGTTGCGGTCAGCACAAGCTCGTCACGAACGAGGACTGACCAGGGCGAAATTCCGGCGACACACGATTGCGGAGATGTGTCTTTTTACTGTGTTTCCGCGCCACGAGCGTTTGGCGGATCGCCTTTATGAGATTTCTCGGATGTGCCGATCAGTATCAAAGGATTGGGCCACTGACAGAGGCCAACCAGATTTTGATGACCGTTGGTGTGTTGCTTATTCATGATGGTCGAGGCACTGTTCAGCGTGCAGACGAGCGAGCTAGTTATTGCTGCGAACGACGAGATATTGCCCCAGATGCTGGCGTTAGTGCAGAACGAGTTGTACTAAGAGATGATAGAAGGTCGCTAGTCATCGAGGATGAATGACTAGGACTTGTGGATCGTTCGCCTACCCCGATGCGAGGTCATCAGATAGATCGATTCCAGCTGGAGACGATTTCACGCGGAGACGTTGAGAGTCGACAGAGACGATCGAATGTCAGAAACCTATTTATCCGAGTTTAAAGTAGTCGGAAAGACATGCAGGCAATTCTATGGTCCCTCTAGAAGAATGAAACCCTAACTCGACTTAATGACCGTGTGAAAGCCTTTGAACCTTCGGGTTTGCGGCAGTTCTATGGCGCCATTAGTGAGGCTTGGGTTTGCCCTTCTACGGCTGGACCACCGATGCTGTGTATGTACTCGATACTATTAAACTGTGCCCAAGATGTTGAGCTCTTGGGGGATTATGAGGTTTTGACGACTCGGTCGGATGGCTCGACTTAATTCGGATGCTAGGTGGTGAGATGCATTTCTTGGGAGACTCCAGATACGAGGATAGCCGTTGGAGCTCAGTCCATATAGCCATGATGAGACGATTCCGAAGCAGTCGACATTAGAGAAAGTGGAGTAAAGAGGTCCGTACAAGATCTGGATAAGACGACGTTCCACTCCGCCGACATCAGAGATGCGATACGCATGCCGAGGCAGAGTACTGGATATACCTTCCAGAAGGAGTCGCGATGGGTATGCAGCCGTTCCGGAGCAAGATGCAGATATAGGAAAGGACGATGACTTCCGGACAGTTGGCAGGGACGAGACATGGAAGAGACCGTGAGCAGGATTCCTTCCAGGACACTGCTGCAATGATACTTGCACCCAGGATCAGATGTGTCACGTATATTCAGAGAGCCAGAGGCCGACGCCAGTGATATGCTGTCTTATGAGTGGTCGCAATGATTGACCGAGAGATGACCAGAGAAGTGCCAGAATGGGATCATCCCCGTTAGCACACCTGACAGGGCCGATGAGCCGATGGACCGAGAGATTGGTAATTCACAGTGGAGATCTTGACCCAGGAGTGGTCATTGTTACGCACACCAGCAGGCCAGAGTCCATGATCATCGACGAGACGTCCCACTAGTGACCGCGACAGTTGGCCCGAGATTCTTAGAGGATGCACTTGAGCGGTACTATTCCGCCATTATCGATTTCGATGTTTTGGGTGATTTATTCGCATGATTTGATTTTGATGATTGAGAATTTACGATTCTTGCACAGTGTTGCACTTGATATCGTTTTCGTGCTTGGGTTTCACATGTTTGTGATTTTACGGTTTCAGACATTTGAGTTGATTTTGTGCGTATGCACGCACACGATTTCGTTCCTGCACTCTGTATAGTTCATATATGCTTGCAGTGCAGTGATACGCCTTTTGTGCACTTAGATGCACTGGACTTCGATTTCGATTGTGATACTCGATATTTGTTTTGGGCACCTTGTGCACCTGATTGATTTTGCGCACGTTCGGCGCTTGATATTGGATTTCATGATTTCGTGCACGATGGATGCACCTGATTTGAATTTTCGCGCATGTCTTGAGATGCGATTTTGGTGCACACCAGATGCACTAAATCGAGATTTTTCGTGCATGTCAGATGCACCTGATTTTGCTGTCAGGCACACATGTTGCCTACGACAGATGTTTCGTGCACACCCGATGCACTTAGATGTTGTTTCTGTGCGCATGTATGGCACATTCATGGATTTTGATTTCCGTGCGCACCAGACGCACGTAGCATTCATGTGCATATTTTAGAATTTATTTCGTATAGAGCAGTACGTTTTTATGATATTGCTATGTGTTTTCGTACTGAGCAGGACTAGTCAGAGGACAGTAATATATTTTGCATGCATTGATAGTTATTGAAGGGATTTCCAAAAAGCGAGCTATAGCCTCAGTATTTACCTACGTGTCTGATATGACACGAAATGTTTAAAACAAGGAGACCCTTCTAAATTGTTTCCAAAACGGCGGAACGTACATTTCAAACAAAGGTATATATGTATATAGTTATTTTCTTATGGTAGACGTCCGCCACTGTGCAGTGTTATACGCGTTGCACAGCGACTTAAATAGATTTGGCATGCATTTCCTTCAGATACTTACAGATATAGATTCGATATTTACATTTATAGTTTCGAGTTATATCATATTGGTTTTGATTTGGATTTGGCATTGATGTCTTCTCCACAACTCCGATGATCGCGGGATGCTTGACGGAGTTTTGATTTGAGTTATATACTCATTTTTCAAGCGCATGCGCTGCGCTACGATTTGTTTTATGTATTTACAATTTCGGAGCCCCGTCGACTTGATGGTTTTTCATAGATGTTTTAGTAATTGGGGGAGTTTGAATTTAAATTCGGGGACCGAATTTCTTTAAGGGGGGAAGATTGTAGCGTTTTGAAAATCGTTTCGGTGAAATTTCGGAAAATCGGTAAAATGAGGGGGTTTTCTGTAAAAAGTCAAAATACAAATATCTTATTATAAAAATTAAATATACATATTCTAGCTATGTAATTGCTATTATTTGGTGTTTATTTAGCCTTTGGTGAAATTTCAAATTTTCTGAAAAAAATATTATTTTATTATTATTTTAAGCCGTCACTAATACATTTAATTAGGGAAAATTACAAATTGGAATGAGTTGAAACAAATTTTGTGCATCATAAAACATTAAATAAAAATTTATCATGTGGTTTTTGGAACGAAATCATTTGCCAAAACGGTTTAGAAATTATTGAAGAAAAAAGACTTTTTTTTAGCGTAAATGGATGTTCGGGGTATTGTATTTATCATTTTTCATCACCCCACACCCGTGCCCACACCCACACACCCCCACTTACTCCTCCCCTTAGCCAAATTCAGCAGCCCTCACTTTTTCCCCACTTGGTTTGCAAAGGAAAAAGAAATGAAATGAAATAAAAGAAAAGATTAGAAAATAGATAAAGTAGTTAGACTTTGACCTTACCTTGACCTTGACTTTCCTCCCTTGAATTTTCCTCACCTCCCTCTCTCTCCCCTCACCCACTTCTGGCCGAAATTCTCAGCCCCCAACAGCAGCCCCTCCCTCCCTCTTCTCGTCTCATTTTCCATCAAAAAATTCACCCATTTCCATCAAAAATCAAAGCTAAAATGCAAATCAAAGCCCTACCCATTTTCTCTTATCTCTTTAAGCATGGATCTTGGTGCAAAGATTTCAATTTGGAGGTCTAGTTTCATGTTGATCTCAAGATGGTTTTAAGGTATAAATCCTAACCTATTGTTCAATTGTTGGGTTAAATTCCTTAATGTATCTTATCAGGTGCTTAAATATGGTTTAATTGCAAGTTTGGAAATCTAAAGAGAAGGAGTTTGAATTGAAAAGTTAGGGTTTTAAATTCAATAGGGTTGTTGTCACTTGTTTAAGGTTGCATGGTGTAGTTAGCATGTTAAGACATGTTAAACCTAATCTAGAAGATAATTTGTAAATTGTTGCATCTAAAAGTCCAAATTTAGTTATTTAAGCAAACTAGGTTTTAGTTTTAGTTGCAAATGGGTGATTTAAAATCTAACTAAGAATTTTATGACTTTATTAACATTATAAAATGTAGTTTAATGCTTTAGATCATGCAAATCCAAACTAGATTGTTGTATGTGCATTTTGCTATAAAATGGTCGAAATTGGTTAAAATTGCAAACTAGTTTTTGTAAATATTGTGTTAAATCGAGAATTAAAATATGGTTAGGGTTTTTATCATATTATTAACTTTATTAAGTGTAGTTTAACACTTTAGTTCATGGAAATCCAACTTAAATTGTAGTTTGTGCATTTTTGCAATGAAATTGTAAAAAGGGTATTTTGTAAACTAGAATATTAGGGTTTTTGGAATTTAATGAGATTAAATTCCGGAAATTATTTCTATGACTTATTTAAGATATTTAATAAGTATATTGGCCGATACATTCATTTAAACATCATGTTTTGTACAAACGGCGAATTGTGCTTGCTAGATTTTCGGAAAAACGACTTTTTAAGTGAAATTGGGGTTTTTTGGAATTTTAAGCTATTTTATATTATAATTAGTGCTTGTAATTGTGCAAATGAGTGTGATTGGGTTTTTCTCGATGGTTTGGCGTTTGTACGCCGACGTCGAGGGTTTTTGGGTTGATTTGTGAAAGCAACCATAGGTTTTGACCTATGTGGGATTCGTGCATCGTTTTGATCATGAGTCGGATTTTAATGAGATATGGTGCGTTATGATATGTAGGTACCCCCATATGGACTTCGAGACGACAAGCAAGCGCGTGGCGACGTCGGCACCGGCTAGCGAGGATCAGGTGAGTAGATTTATATCTACGGGGAGAAGTCGGGTGGATGGCGTATAGCACCCCCGCAGTCCGTGGTGGTGTATACGGATGCGTATACACACCAACAATTATTATATGTTATTTGGGATTAATAACGATGCTTAGGATTAGGGGTGTAAACGAGCCGAACTCGAGCCGAGGGCTCGTGGTTCTTTTTGTCGGCCCAAGTCCGGCTCGTTTAGTTAATCGAGCTAGAGATGCTCGGCTCGAGTCCGGCTCGATTAAACATGCCCAGCTCGTGTTCGGTTCATTTATGGCCCATTAACTAAATGAGCCGAGCTCAACTGAGCTCGTTTAGAGCTCATTTGTGAGTTCGGCTCGTTTTCAGCTCATTTACTCATATTAATAGTATCTTCCAAGAAAAACACATAATTAACAATAATGCTTAAAACTCAGGGTTTTGAGATATGGAAAAATTAAAAAACATTAACATCTAGGGCATTGAATGGGTCTAACTGCTGGGTTTTATATTTATCTCAGTACACTTTATATACTGTCATTTAATTCAATTAAGTGTTCTGAAAGTTGTATAGAATCTGCTATATATTACATATTACTATTTTTTTTTCAAACTGTGTAACCCAACCGAACCCGAGTCAATACCGAACGAGCCAGGCTGAGCTCGAGTCCGGCTCGTTTAATAAACGAGCCAGGCTTTCTGGCTCATGTCCGGCTCGTTAATAAATGAACCGAATTTGAACGAGCTGATACCGAGCCGAACCTTAATCGAACCTGAGCTGGCTCGTTCAATTACCACCCCTACTTAGGATGGATATTGGTGTGTTGGATTACTTTAGTGTTGCGAACCCTAGGATAGTATTACACACACATACACACATACATACTTGCATACATTCCTATTGATATGTGCTCATGGGCTTCTTTATAGTTATGTGTTCACATGGGTATGGGACTATGTGTTCACATACGGATTAAGGATGATACTTGGGATTGAGCTGAGTCGATGAGATTTGATTTGAGGCCGTGAGATCGGTGATATAGCAGGGTTCGTATCTTAGATACGACATGACGTTGTAGCGGGTCCTTGACGTAGTGTTTCACACACGTCCATGCATACGTAGGCGGTATCAGTATGGTACTAGACGTAGATCAGTACCCCGATCATGATATTTGATAAAGAGGATACCAGGTGAATAGTATGATGAATGTGATATTGACCCGTACCCAGATTGGGATGCCGTACGACGAATTTACGTACGAGCTATATTGATGATTGATCCGCACTCTTGACTTGGGATGCCTGATTATAGATATGGTATCGGATATGATATTATTGAGGCAGGATCACCGACTATACATATACATGTATGTATATATATCGACTCAGATGATAGGCGGTTTCCTTACCTGTAGTTCAGCTTGTTAGTTCAGCCGTATAGTTTAGTGTAGTTGTTAGATTAGATTAGACTTCTTACCTATTTCAAAAACTAACGAATCATGGGCATGTTTAAAGACAGCTCAAGGGAATCTACGGATATTTCAAAAACGACGTATCTTTTCATAAAAACACCGTAGCCCCTATTTTCAAAACCCCATGATTCGTGTTATTTCAAAAGGCACCATTCGTAGGACTTATATTAGATTATTGCAGATTAGTTATCGTTGTGTCTAGTATTCAGCTCCCGCACATTATTGCTGTTCGCTCTGCCTCGCATATTTATTTTGCTGCATATTCCATTATTGATATCATGCTGTTAGGACACCAGCACCATTACCGATGATGCGTATGTACCACGTACACCTACTTGCCGGCTCACACACATCTTCATCGGTAATTGCCATGTCACGTACACTTTAGAGAATATAATTGCTTGACTTAGATTGTTAGCTGGTAGTTTTGACATGATATTAGTGTACTTCCCTTATATGCCATATTAGGCATTGTAGTTATTACCTACCACTTCATGCATACTGTTATTCAGTTGTTCATGCCTAGTTCATTATCATTGACATATGCACTTGTGATGATTTCTTGAGATTTATGATATTTCTGGATTTCGGGGAAAGCCGCAAAATTTACAACTTATGATCTTTTAAAATATAAAATGTTGCGGTTTTCTAGTGATGTAAAGTGTCGTCCACCATGAGTTTGTTGTGGTTTTGGAGATCCGTGTCGAGGAGTGGAGGAACCGTCACGGGTACATGGTGGGCCCGGTATGGTACCCCGGGGCAAGAGGAATGTGGTGTTGACGTTGAGCCTGGCTGGGGAGCACTACCTACCGGTGATATTACTCGACGCGTCGGATATCCGGAGGATACCGTCGTGGTCTTGAGATGGATGGTAGGGGCCGGTCCGGACTGACGGCGCCCTAGATATTGAGCTTGAGACATTGATATTTCGAGACAGTGAGATTTATGTTTTGTGTCGATGCTAGACACTGTTGATACTGATTTCATTATGATACCTCAGTTTAAAAATACGAAGGAAATCTCACTAATTTATGAAAACAGTTTCTTCATTTACATGTATTCTGTTTCATGCATTCATACCTCATTCCTATGATATATTGCTACCTGAGGCACTGACACGGGCACATGAAATTATACTCGGGTTAGATATTACCCTAGTCATTGTTATAGGCTGCCTGTTATACTTATATTTGAGGATATATTATGATCATTGACCTAGGTTGCGTTATTTATGCGATTTCTGTGCGTAGATGTTTTTCTATTCACGAGTTGGCAACTCACCCCCGTTGTGCCCCAGTTTCTTGCAGATTTGCCGTACAGGTTTCATTACGGCTTGCGGGCTCAGTTTCATTCGGGTGATTTGCTAGTAGGTGGGTTTACTTGTATCATACCCCCATTATATATCTTGTATATCATTATTCTGTTGTATCTAGAAGTTCCATCAACCAAACATGTATCTATTGAGATAGAGACCAGTGTTGTTTATTCTTTCGACCTTAGAGTCGCTCGTTATATTTCTGGTGGTTTTGAGTTCCCTTTTGAGTTTTTGATCCTCGCCGTTGGCGTTGTATATTATATTGCTTGTGTGGTTGTGACCGTCGATTGACGAAGAGCTAGCTCCCGCTTGGGGATGCCTTTTTTCTTGATTTCGTATACTATTCATGTTGTATCCCGTTTGGGGGCCAGTATTTACAAAGGAGACTCTGCCGAAATTTTCAGTAAATTTTTGATGTTTTAAAAAAACTGCATAATTCGGCTTATGCTATTGAAATTACTTGTTTTAAGTTGGTTTTTCCTGCACTCTACTACTTTTCTTGGTTTGGATTTCTGGGCTTTCGGTTTACTTAGATTACGTACGCCTCGAGACGTTCGTGGTTTAAGTGCCGGTCATGTTCCGTTCTTTCGGGTCGTGACAGGTTTCCATTGATATTTTTCTTTTTCATTGATAGAATTACTTCTAACTTTTTTTCTCGTCCTGACTGCAGTGCTACAAATCGAAGGAGGGGATGAAAGATCGGTTGCGCCACCGACCCTTCCAGCCTTGCTACCTGCCTTAGCTGGTACAGCGACTATCACATTGATAACTCCCCCCTTTTTTTATTTCCTGAACTGTTATCTGATCACATCTTGTTTCTTTTCAGCTGTTGTTCCGTTCTCGGCGCCCTTCGAGCCTCGCATCACAATGCCGGCAGGTCCTTACCTGATACGTCCATCTTCGAAAGGCGCCGCGAACAGCTTGCGCATGTTGAGCGACAACATTGAGGAGCTCGACGTCGAGACCCCTACTTCTGCTGCGGATTTCGCTACAACGGTTAACCCGATGCTGGTGATACTCATGAATTTCCATGACGAGGGCATCATCGCATCTTGGGTTAACCATTATATGGAGATCGAGGCTCGCCTGCATCAGCTGGAGTCGATGCGTCCCGCCTCCGAGACTTTAGCCGCGAGCAATGAAAGAGCAGCATGGATCAATGAAAGCACTTCTTATGTCCACCACTTGGAACAAGAAGCAGCTTTAAGGCTAAGGGAATGCCAAGAGACCTCGAGCGAGACGGCCCGTCTGTGTGCTGAGGTGGAGGCGAATGCTGACCAAGTGAAGGCTATCTTTGAGGGTCTCCTGGAGCGCATCTCCCATAGGCTAAACTTGAAGAGAAAGCTTGATGTAGCCGAGCGTGATACCCCAGGCCGCGAAGCTGCTCATCAGTCCGTCAGGGAGCAGCTTGCATCTGTCTTGCAGCAACGGGCCCAAGTGGAGGCGGAGCTGGCGGTGGTGGCTGATCAGGAGAAAATGGGGAAGGAAGTGCGCGAACAATTGCTAGAGCTATGCAAGACGCTTCCTTCCCAGTAATTCTCCTTGTATCTAGATACTTGTAAAATTTTTCTTTTTAAATAATATGTATCCATTCTTCATTATTTTGTACACTTCATCTTGTACTTGATTACATTCAATAAAGATACACATTTTTCTTTGCAATGTCTTGTACTATTTCTTCGCTTTTTCCTTTCTCTTATTATCAACATGCTGTCTTGATAAACACATTTGACCGATAATAGAGTAAGCGTCTAGATTTTTCAAGAGATAGCGATGGCTTAGGCCGCAGGTTCAGATCTGCCACCTAAGACTTTTCAACTCTATAAGCCGTGAGGGTCTCATAGAGACTTTTATCCTTACGGATCGAGAGGATCTCGTAGGTGGGTTTTCTCCTTAGGAATCGTGAGGATTCCTAAGCGTGTTTTCTCTTATAAGTCGTAAGGATCCTATAAGAGAATTTTCCCTCTTACGAGTCGAGAGGACCCGTAAGCGGTTGTTTCCCTCCTTGTCGAAATTCGACTTTAGAGAGTGAGACCCGTGAATAGTATGCAAGAGACCGTTTTAGACTGACTTGCAGGGTCCCATTATTCAGGAAACAAGTTTTTTAATCCCTGCTGCCTGAGGCTTCATCTTGCAAGTTGAGACGAATCGGGAATTTTCCGCGGAGACACTGATTTCTCTGCAAGCCGACGCGAATCAGGATTTTCTTCGTCAAGGACACTTGTTTCCTCGAGTCGAAGGATTTTCCGAAGACACTGGTTTCTTCGGAGTTGAGACGAACCAGGAATTTCCCGCGGAGACACTGGTTTCTCTGCGAGCCGATGCAAATCAGGAGGCTCTCATCAAGGACGCTAGTTTCCCTGAATTGAGGTATTTGCCAAGGATTATTTGTTTCCCTGGTGTTGAAATGAATCAAGAATTTCCCACGGAGACACTGGTTGCTCTGCGAGTCGACGCGAATCAGGAGGCTCTCATCAAGGGCACTGGTTTCCCTGAATTGAGGTATTTGCCAAGGATTATTTGTTTCCCTGGTGTTGAAACGAATCGAGAATTTCCCACGGAGACACTGGTTGCTCTGCGAGTCGACGCGAATCAGGAGTCTCTCATCAAGGACGCTAGTTTCCCTGAGTTGAGGTATTTGCCAAAGATTATTTGTTTCCCTGGTGTTGAAACGAATCGAGAATTTCCCACGGAGACACTGGTTGCTCTGCGAGTCGACACGAATCAGGATTTTCTTCGTCAAGGACACTTGTTTCCTCGAGTCGAAGTATTTGTCAAGGATTATTTGTTTCCCTGGTATTGAAACGAATCGAGAATTTCCCACGGAGACACTGGTTTCTCTGCGAGTCGACGCGAATCAGGAGGCTCTCATCAAGGACGCTAGTTTCCCAGAGTCGAAGGATCTGCCGAAGACACTGGTTTCTTCGGAGTTGGGATGAACCGTCGAGACTTGGCTTCGTTTTCTGGTGGAGCCTGTTGGGAAAGTATGGTTCCCTCTTCGTTTACGCCCTTGGATTGTATACAGGGATCGATGTGATCTCAACCGTAGGACCAAAGTTTTATCATCATTTTTTTGTTTTATTTTCGCGATGCTCTATCATTTCAGCTTTTATATCGCGAAGGTCGCGATTTCCCAATCATTTCGGCTATTTTTCGCGGTGCCCAATCATTTCGGCTGTTTATTTTATTTTTACTCGCTGCTTTTTATTGCGAGTTGCCCAATCATTTCGGCTGTTTTGTATGCATGTGCGGCCTATTGGCTTTTCGCCGTAAACCTGAAATTAAACACTGATTTCGGCATCAACACCGCTACAATTGGGATATTGCCAGGAGCGAATCATCATCTGCCTCTGTCGACGTCGAACAAGGGTGGCTTAGCGAACAGGATTAAAGTCCTGTCGACTAAGGCTTTTGACTTCATGAGCCGTAAGGGTCCCATAAAAGTATTTCTCCCTACAAGTCGTGAGGATCTTGTAGGTGTATTTTCTCCTCAGGAATCGTGAGGATTCCTAAGTGTATGTTCCTCTGTAAGTCGTAAGGATCCAACAGGAGGGTTTTCTCCTTGTAAATCGAGAGGACTTACAAGGGTCATGCGAACATATCCCCGGTCATGGATGGGACTTGGTTAGGGAAATGTTTATTCGCGCTCGTGGATTGTATACGAGGGTCAGTATTGAGCCACTTGTAGGGCAATATCGAAAGTTATGGGGGTCGCTTAAGCACAGGTTTAGGTCTCTGTAACTTAAGACTTTCAAATCTTATGAGCCGTGAGGGTCTCATAAGAGAGCTCTCCTTACGAGCCGTGAAGATCTCGCAAGTGTATTTTCTCCCTAGGAATCGTGGGGATCCCTAAGTGTGTTGCTCCCTTGTGAGTCGTAAGGATCTCACGCGGGTGGTTTCTCCTTACAAGGTCGAGAGGACCTTATAAGTGTCTTTTAACGAGGTGCGCCCTTTCGGGTTTTCACAAACACTCGCCGGTAGTCCTGCTGTTTTTACTCACGGAGCCCTTTCGGGTTTTCACCCGTGCCCATTTTGCTTATGGACATACCATTTTTTTTATTCTTCTTTTTATTTTCTTCTTCTCTCTTTTTTTTTACAAGGTCGTGCCCTTTCGGGTTTTCACGAACACTCGCCGGCAGCCCTGCTGTTTTTACTCACGGAGCCCTTTCGGGTTTTCATCCGTGCCCTTTTTGCTTATGGACATACCGTTTTTATTTATTATATTTTTTTATTATATTTTTTTATCTCGTTAGCCTAAGGATGCTGCGGTAGTAGTTTAAAGACGTTTCGGTCCACTATTAGTTTAAGGACGTTCCGGTCCGTCATTGAGAAGGCTGGCTACTGCTTATAAAGCTTGAGCTTAGGAAGATAGCGAGCGGACATAGTCGTCGTCATCTACCATTGACCTAGGCTGTGGCTCATTAAGCATAGTATTTCTTTAGGAATCTACCGTTTATTGGCCTGAAAGGCCTTTCACCGTGCATATCCATGAGTAGATAGGCTCCACCCAGGTAGACTTTGTCTATGATATATGGGCCTTCATAGTTTGGCTCGAATTTTCCACGCTTGGCGCGATTGGGGATCATAGGACTTTTGACCACTAGCACAAGTTCGCCTTGGCGGAATGTCCTTGGTCGGGTCAATCTTCCATATGAGCGCGTCATCTTTGCTTTATAAGCTTCCAGATTTTGTTGCGCTATGAGCCGTGTTTCATCAAGGGCATCAAGCTCTTCAAGGCGAAGGTGAGCATTTTCTTCGTTCGTCAACTCGTAGTGGACTGCCGCTCGTAGAGAGGGTAGCTCTATCTCGAGGGGGAGTACTGCTTCCATATCGAATACCAACGCGTATGGCGTTGTGTTCGTGGCCGTCTTGAACGTAGTTCGATACGCCCAAAGAGCCTTTTGCAGTCTCTCGTGCCAGTCTTTCTTTTTTCGGGACACCGTCTTTTCGTCAGGGTCTTGTTGAAGGCCTCGGCTAAACCATTAGCTCGCGGATTATAAACCGAGGAATATCTCCAGTCTATATTGTGTTGTTGCGCGAAGCGACTGATCTTGTGGCTTCTGTAAGCTGGCCCGTTATCGGAGATGATCCGTCGCGGAGTTCCAAACCGATAAATGACGTGAGTCTTGAAAAAGTGGAGGATATTCTCCGTCTTCACTTCTCTCAGCGGTACTGCCTCTGCCCATTTGGAGAAGTAATCAGTCGTCGCCAGGATGAAACGATGTCCTCTAGACGATGCTGGTTCGATGGGGCCGACTATGTCAGTTCCCCACATTTCGAATGGCCAGCTAGCCACCATTGGATGGAGTGGATTTGGATGTTGGTGGATGAAGTCCCCATGGATTTGGCATGAGTGACATTGCTTCGCATATTCGAGGCAATCCTGAATCATCGTGGGCCAGTAGTAGCCCATCCGTTTGATCTTGAACTTCATCTTCGGGCCCGCTTGGTGAGAACCACAGAGTCCGTCATGAACTTCCTGAATGTCTCTTTCCCCTTCGTCAGGCCCTAGGCATCTCAGCCACAGAGAATCGAACGACCTCTTGTACAAAGTATCATTGACGAAGGCGAAAGACAGAGCTCGTTTCATGAGCTGATATCTTAAGGACGCATCTTCAGGCATTCGACGGTATTTGAAGTAGTCTATAAAGAATTCTCTCCAATCCTCAGCCTCTTCCCGGTCTTTTATTTGCAGGGTCACTTGTTCAGTCACTCCCTTTTCTTCGGATGATTCTGGAGACACTTCTGCTGGGGCAAGCACCCGACGGCTTTGCACCACGATCCTTACGTCATCGAGATTCTCATCAGCCAGTTCTTTAGCAAACTTGGCCAACGCGTCTGCTTTGCTGTTTTCCGCACGCGGTATGCTTTCCAGGATATAGGAAGGAATTTGGGTCAACAGTTGTTGCACATTTTCGCCATACTTCACCAGCTCTGGCTTGCACGTTTGGTAGTCGCCATTTACTTGACTAACGACCAGTTGAGAATCTCCGTATATGAGGAGGTTTTCAATTCCCATGTCGATGGCAATCTCGAGACCTGCTATCAAGGCTTCATATTCGGCTTCGTTATTCGTCCTCGGCTCTGTTAGGGAAAAAGCAAAGCGCATTATCCCTCCTTGTGGAGTTACAAAGTTGAGTCCTACCCCTGATTTGATTACAGGGGTATTTTGTTTGCGCTTCTTCATGGAGGATGCTCCATCGAAATAAAGCTCCCATCGGCTATCACCACCGTCGATCGCATCAAACGCATGTTCGTCTGGAAGATCGCAATTCAAAGGAGAATCGGCGGGTATCGGATGCTCAGCGAGGAAGTCGGCGATGGCCTGGCCTTTCACTGCCTTGAGAGGTTGATAGGTTATCGAGAACTCCATCAAGAGCAGAGCCCATTTAGCGAGTCGTCCCGTCAATATGGCTTTTGACATTAAATATTTAAGAGGGTCCACCTTCGAGATGAGACGGACTTCGTGCGCCAACGCATAGTGCCTGAGCTTTGTTATCGCAAAGATCAACGCCAAGCAGTGTTTTTCAATGGGGGAATAATTGCTTTCTTCCCCCAGTAGGACTCGACTTAAATAGTATAGTGCTCTTTCTTTCCCTTGGTCGTTCTCTTGCGCCCATAATGCACCTAAAAAACCTTCGAGGGCAGTCGTATAGAGAATGAGGGGCTTCCCTTTAACCGGAGCAGCCAGCACTGGCGGGTTTTGCAAGTACTGCTTGATTTTGTCCAGCGCGCCCTGGCATTTTTGATCCCAGACGAATGGAGTTCCCTTCTTCATCAGGTGGCTGTAAGGACGACACTTGCCCGAAAGGTTGGCTATAAATCGCCGTATATATGCGAGCTTCCCTTGGAGAGATCGCAGCTGGTTAAGAGTCCTTGGCGGAGGCATTTCCATAATCGCCTTGATCTTTGACGGATCTATCTCGATACCCCGGTGTCGGACGATGAATCCCAGGAATTTGCCCGAGGAAACTCCGAATGCGCACTTAAGAGGGTTCATCTTCAAGTTATATTGCTGAAGGCGTTGAAATACAGTTTTCAGATGCTCGAGATGTTCCTCGTATGATTTGCTTTTAACCATGAGATGGTCGATATAGCATTCGACGATTTCGTGTATAAGGTCATCAAAGATCTTCGTCATGGCCCTTTGATAGGTGGCACCGGCATTCTTTAAACCGAAGGGCATCACCTTGTAGCAGAATATACCCAAAGGAGTCCTGAAGGCGGTGTGCTTCTGGTCTTCGGGATGCATCTTTATCTGATTATACCCTGACGAGCCGTCCATAAAGGAGAAAATCTCATGAGTGGATGTATTGTCTATCATCAGTTCGGTGACTGGCACCGGGAATCATCCTTCGGGCAGGCTTTATTGAGATCCCGAAAATCCACGTATATGCGCACCGTCACATTTTTCTTCATCACCGGGACGATGTTGGCGATCCATTCAGGATATTGAACCTCCTGGATAAAGCCAGAGTCGATTAGCTTCTTGACCTCAGCATTGATACTCATCTCAAGCTCAAGCCGCATCCTTCTTGGCGCCTGTTTGACCGGTTTGACGTCCGGGGATATCGCCAATTTGTGCACAGCAACTTCTGGATCTAGTCCCGGCATTTCGGAATAGTTCCATGTGAAGCAATCTTTATGCTGTACAAGGACGTCCTTTAACGCAGCCACCTTTTCTTCAGATAGCAGCTCACTGACGAACGTCGGCCGTGGGTCACTTGCCGTCCCCAACTCAATTTTCTTGAGGTTATCTGCAATGGTATGTATTCCATCCTCCAGTTCTTTCGGAGCTGGCGGAAATTCTGAAATCACCTCATCATTGTTGTTTTCGAAGCACCAGGGAAGGCTGTCCATGTTCTCGGGCTCTTCTTTTAATATTGTTATCATGTGACAAGTGCGAATCCGCTTCCAATCCCAATGTGGAGTTGGTTCTGTTCTTGTGGCTTTGGGTTCGTGCTTCTGTGGCGGCGCTACCCTCCAGTTGTCAGACAGAGCGAATTTGCCAAGCTGATACAGATCTTCAACCCAATTCTTGAAGGTGAAGCAATCTTCAAGAGGATGCCCTATTACTCGATGGTAAGAGCAATAATTTGGGTCGGAGACTTCGCTTGCTTGTTCGGGGTTTTTGGACTCCGGCAGTGTAAGCATTTGATGTTTTAGAGCAAGATCAAGTATCTTCTTCGTCTTGTCCCGAGGAAACGAGTACGCTCGACCCATTTTCGTCATGAGGGATAGATCAATAACGCTCGACTCCCGTTTGCGTGGCTTCCTAGCCCCGCTTTGTTGCTGTTGAGCGCTTTTTTGGCCTTCCGACTTGTTTCTGCCTCTGCGTCGAGCCTTTTTTATAACAGGTTGATAGGGGGCGGCATTTTCATCTTTGACGGCCTGTTGAAGGAGGCGTAGCGTTTTGGCTTTCTCGTAGATGGCCATTTCTCGGTTGTGATCGTCGCGGACTTTTTGACCAGCTTCCCTTATAAGCCTGTCCATTTGTTCTTCGAATGACGGACTGGGCACTTTACATCAGGAACTTTTACTGGTTCAGGTTTAGCGTCATCCCATTGAGCATCTGCTTCTTCATTGAAGTCATGCACGACATAACAGTCGCTGAGCAGCTCTCGTTTCTTGGAGCGAACGTATCCGAGCCCGATTGTCTCCATCCTCCCACTAGGCAGCTTGTGCTGAGTTCCGGGGACGTTCCAGACCCGGTCATAGAATTTGGCTTTTCTAACGGTCTGTTTGAAGGCTTGGCGCTTCAACAGCCTCTTCAAGCCTTCTGTATAATATCTAGGTAGACGAATGGGTTGAAGCCTGTCCAGCGTAGGATCCGCCCCGTGCCAGATTTCTTTCTCCACTTTGTTTTCTTCAGAGCGGTAGAATAGAATTGCTTATTCGCCTTTTCGCCTGGGAGAGACATAGAACGTCCACAGCTCTTCTACACTGTAGATGTCAAGTGCATCCAGTTCCTTATAATATTTAAGCGGCACCATGGCGACTTGCAGACTTTGCTCTTCGTCAGCGGAAGCTTGTATTGAAGGTCGAGCAGAGAATACAGCATGGGCCTTATCCTCCGAATCACTACCAAAGATCAACGTAGGAGCGGATGGTCCCGGCTTGGTGTATTGGGGCGCACCCGAATAAACTATCTCCTCTTCCTCCTCGGTATCACTGCCGAAGACAGGGATGGTAGCGTTAGCTTTATTCTCCGGCTTGTGAAACCTTTTCGTGTCTTCGAAATTCGACAAGAAGTATTTGGCATCTTCATATTTGCGAACTTCATTCACGGAAAACGGATTCAACTCCCCCGTCATGGTATACTCGAGACCATCCCTAAAATATTTTCATACACTGATGATGTGTAGAAGGGATGATGTTATTGTAGGGTTCCTAGGCACGCTAGTGAGGTCTCCCAAGCCATCAACCATGGCAATTTCAAAAATTATGGTGCCGAGAAACCCTAAACTACGGATCGATAACTAGATGTCTAGGCGAAAAAGAACTAGTTAACACTTAACTAATGAGAAAACGGAAATACAACCTTTGTAGATCCGGTGCTCCACCTCCATAGCTCTGCAACGAGGTCCTCTCCGCTGTCCAAGTCAAATCCGGGCTCTAGGATCGGCTTCGTCGGAGAATGGGCAAGCTAGGTCGTCGATGTCCATGCCGAAGATGATCTACGTCGAGGCATCGCTAAATCAAGCTCCGACTTCACCAAGTCAAGAAACTTGTGAAGTAAACACTCTCTACTACTTGGCAAGAGGTAGAGGATGAAGAAATAGGAAGTGGGTTAACTTTAGAATTGGATTTCTCACTCAAAAACATCAATCACCATTGATGAGGTAAGCTTTTCTTCACTTGAAGCAAGGAAGAAGAAGAAGAAATGTTATGATAAGTTCAAAATAAAAAGAATAATTAAATCATTCTTATCATAACATAACCATGGTTATGTGTAGAGAGCAAACCCTAATTAGGTGAATGGTTAGGTTAGGCATGAAACAAAAAATGGTTGACTTTTCAATCCTTCATGAAACTTCAAGATAGAAACAAAATATAGCAACCATTTTTCCTTTTGCCAAAATGCAATAAATAAATTAATAAATGATTAAAATAATTAAACATAACCATAACCATTTACTTAACTAAGGTTTAGACTAAACCTACACACAAACATGCATGTATCAACAAACATGATACAATCATATGCACGAAACTATATCGAATATACAATGTGCACACCCGAGCGAGAAAATCCATTTAAAGTGAACCGATACTAGTTAATGCAAAGTAATATATCAAATATACAATTATACATTAAATCATTAAATCAACACTTGATTCAATGATCCGGTCATGTCGCACACAACCGACTAGTATACAATGTATCGGCTTATCAAATCAACCTTTGATTCGATAACAAGGGTATATCGCATATAACCTAATCAATACATTCATCGCGAGAATGAAATACGGTATCACATACACGCATTATTCTCGGTCCCGCACATATCTCATATGCGCTCCTATTTCGTTTCGCTTGAGCCAGGAAACCTCTGTGTAGGACTCTAAAGACTCGTCAATACGCCGGCAGCGGATGATGATCATATCAAACATCCACAAGCCGCAAGCGGTCTGCTAAACGTAACGGCCACCCGGGTATTGAGCGATCTGAAGATCGACGAGTAAGCCCGCTCACACTCCAATGAATCCAACCAGTAACACTACCGTACAGTCCGGTCTGATCGTCTGATATGTCGCATATCTCGCCTAGGGGTGGTAAACGTCAGACCCCAATAGCTCAATAAGTCGTGTCGATATGAGGTCTATAACAATTCGAGAAACTACTGGTAACACTTACCAGTAAATCTCAGCAACCCTGGCCAGGGATTTCCTGTTATAGCCAATCGAACACAGCGCAACATCAACACCCTATACCGGGAGAGACGAATCCCCTCCTATCGCTCATTGCCTCCATGTGACTCGGGACTGTACCCAAAAACCACCGTTTTGCACGCCCTCTTGGACGTGGTAAGATGGAAATCAAAGCACAGTGGGAACCACACAAGACTCTATGACGATCTCGGGTCAACAGACTACTCTGTACCAGTGTCACCAGAGAACTGCCATCTGACGTGAGGTATAATACCATCTGGGAGTTCTCGGCGAGTCCGTCCAGTGTACCCAGTCTCTACTGAGCACCCGTATATCATCTCTGATGTCAAACACCAATGGATATGGGATCATCCATCGCCCATCTGTATGGGTCGAGAAGGTATACGCTAGTCTACTCTGGCATATCGATACCCCGTCTCGATACACCCACGACTAGGGACTTTGAAGGATGTACTTATGGACTACCATGTCCCCACTAGTATGATCCGCATCATAGTCCAGGTAGTCAAGTACAGATCCTAAGGGCTTTACCAACATGTAACAGAGAGACAATCAGTATACACGTTAAGGTAAGGATCAACCAGATAGCATACTATCATGTCGAGCAAGAAAGTCCTCCCTATATACGTCCCAGCATCCACTACAATATACATCCTATGTACAGTAATGGCCTCTAGGGCATACATATAACTAACAATCTCCCACTTGCACTAGGGCCATCTGTAGCAGTAGTTGTAGTATCTCATACTCAACCATCCCATAAAAATCTCTCTCTGGGAATAGGCCTTTGTGAGTGGATCCGCTGTGTTGTCCTTTGAATCTACTCTCCTTGCCTCGATCACCCTGGAGATCAACTATCTCCATGATCAGGTGATGCGGCCTCAGAATACGCCTGGGTCACTGATGGGACGGGTGTTCCTTGGCATAAGCCACAACTCCATTGTCTCACAATGGTAGGAACGAAGTTCATCTCATGAACTATTATACACCCAGACTGTTTCTGTGGTAGCATCTTAAGTAGCGATGTATTCAGCCTTCATCGTCTAGTATGCCACGGTATCTAGCTTGGAACTCTTCCAACATACCGTCCCTTTATTGAGGGTAAAGACAATGCCTGTGACTGACATTCAGTCGTCATTATCACCCTGGAACCATTCCAGTGATTCTCCCCAGGGTCGATTGATACCATCTCACTACAGCTAGTGAGTATCCTAACATCCAATTAGATCTATCTCATAGATCCAAAACCCAGGATTTAGGAGGTATCACTTTGATCCTATGTGGAGAATCATTGTGATAAGCGGAGATTGATCGAGCGTAGCATAGGAAACTCCTTCCCTATCATGAGTATGTCATCCACGTACTCTACGAGGATCGTCACCATACTCCCTACTTCCCTTTTTGTTTATACAAGGTTCATCTACCATTTTGATGATGTCAACTTCTTTGACAAATCCATCAAAACAGATGTTCCAACTCCGCGATGCCTGCTTTATCCTATAAAGCATCTTGTACACGTTTCCGCTGCTCCCACTGTCTACGAAGCCCTCTGGCTGTGTACTTATAGACGCTTTCTTCCAAATCATCATTTAGAAAAGCAGTCATGACACCCAACCACCAGATATCGTAGTCATGGTATGTAGCCGTGGCAAGTAGTATCTGGATGGACTTAAGCATAGCTACTTGAAAAGGTTTCATCATTATCCACGCCTGGTTGATGATGAAAACCTTTAACAAGTCTAGCTTCGAAAGTCTCAACTTTTCCATGTACACCAAGTAATCTTCTCAAGATATACTTGCTCCTGATGGTGATTTAACCCTTCAGATATAGCAACCAAAGTCCATACTTTGTTGGTGTATAAGGATTCCATCTCAGATCGCTAAACATCCAGCCATTCTTACAGAGTCCTACTCCTGATGGCCAGCTCGAAACAAGTTGGGTCATCATCTCATGATGCAATCCTAGCTCCCACTGTCATAGAGAAACCGAAGTATCTCTCAGGTGGGTGAGGAACCCTACTAGATCGGCGGAGAGGCTGAGGTTCGTTGGTAACTATCGAGTCCTTTTGTTCTTTCAAATCATCAGCTGTAGTTTGCATAGCTGGAACCTTTCCAGTTGTACATAACAGACCTTGCCTCGAGCTTGTCCAGATTTTGCTTTTAGACATAGGCCGGTCAACCCCCACATCTTAACTAACTTAAGATATGGGCTCTTCCCTTTCCATATCATATATGAAATGGTAGGCAACTGATTTGATTCGAATCCTATTCAATAGGTATGCAGCTTCATAAGCGCATAACTCCCATAAGGAAATAGGTAGCTCAGTATTACTCATCATAGAGCACACCTTATCACATAGGGTGTAAATACTCCACCCCGATATACCATCGTGCTATGGTGTATGCGGAGGAGTAATGCTGAGAGAGAATCTCATTCTCCTTTAGAAAAGTCCAGGATTTCCGTGCTCAAGTATTCTCCTCCTAGATCACATCAAAGGACATAATACTTATACCCGTATTTTGGTTCTTTACTTCTAATTTATATTCTGTGAATATCTCAAAAGGTCCGGACTTGTGTTTCAACAAGAACATATGTCTGAATCTAAAGAGATCATCAGAGAACGTAATGAAGTATAAAGAACCAGTCCTGGCATGTGTAGACAGGGGACCTTACATACATCAACATGTATCATCCCAAGAGTTCACTAACTCTTTCTCTGTTTCCAATAAACGGAGCTATGGTCATTATATCTTTGTGACATGACTGGCAAGTTTCACAAGATGTAGATTCAAACTGATTTAAATATGCATCTACGTGTAACTTCAGCTAGTCGGGTCACATTGATCTGACCTAGTCTACAATACCTTAAGAAGGATCCGTTCATTTCTGAACTCTTCCTCTTGTGCGTGTTCCATATACTAAGAACTGTAGTTTGATTTAGAACATTAATGCTTTTAGATAACGTGCCTGAACCGATCAACTTTTGATATAGGAAATGTTCAAAACATTATCCAACAATACAAAATTTTATCATTTCTTTACTAATAAAGAGATAGATACGATTTTGTATATCAGGTTCGGTATCTAATAACATTCGTTCAGAATCAATGTATTTGTAATACAGGGTGACAGTGACCGACAGACTTGGCTGCAACTCTTGCCCCATTTTCTGCCTCATGAAACTTATCACCCGTTCTCAGTTCTCTACCTTTCTGTAGCCCTATGTAACAGATTACATATCTGGGATCCTGATCTGGTATCACATACCCAGGACGTAGAGGATACAGAGAAACAGTTCTTTGTAACGAACACACCCGAAGATGATGCATCAGCATGCACTCTCTTCGTTTGGGCGGCACGGGAATTCTGGTAATCCCCAATTTCCTGCTCTGTCTTATAACAATTATAAGTTGGAGCGGGACCAACGTTCCCCAGCTGAGTATAACAAGCGGGTTCGGTCAATATTCCGTATTATTATCTTGATTAAGGCGTGATATGGTCGCTACCTGGAGAGAGAGAGAAGAAAACACTCAGCGTGCGCTCTTGCAAGAATAGATTGGTTATTATTTTATCTAATCAGGATGGCTCCCACTGCTTTTTATCAAATCTTCCTTCAAACCCTAAAAGGAAAGACTAGCCGGGATTAATTACACACTACAAGTTCGCCAATCTTTCAGCCATGCCAGTGTCGGTACTTTGAGGGAGGTCCCCCGTGCTTTCGCACGAACCTAATTAATGTAAACCTCGTTTTCCCAGAGGCGTAACCTCGTTAACACCTTTCTAGACACCTACTTGATCGGCTAATTGTAATGTATAAAACTCTCCCAGGAGTAACACTTACTCGCAGCGGGTATCGGGATCCAACTATCTCATAGAAGGTATGCAATCTCATTGCAAATTTCAACACTTGAAATTCCCGATAATATTTTGCCCCGAACGATCTATGACCTTGACAAGGTCAACAAACCATAGACCGCAAGTCAAGTTCAACCCGTCATTTCTTGATTGAATCAAACCCACCCGCACGACCCTTGACAAGGTCAACAAGGCCGCACGACTACCCTAACCCAATCTGCATCATATGCATAAGCAGATAAATACTGGTTAGCTACCGCACACTGCGCCTTGACAAGGTCAACAAACGCAGCACGAATACTAAACATGATTTATCTGAAATGACGGAGGGCTACGACAGGTTTTTCTGAAAACCTATTGCGTAATGAACTTGATATCGTTGTAGAATCAAATGATTTTAAAATGGAGTGATTTTGAGGCTTTTCTAGTTTTGCTAAAGGAGTCACTCCCGGTGAAGGGATCGTCGGTCCTTTCCTCGTCGAATGAGGTGCGGGATATATCATATATATCACAGTGCAAAGCAAAAACACTTAAAAGCAATCAAAATACAAACCGAATGTGTAGCATCTGCCAGTTATTGCTAAAGGAGTCACTCCCGGTGAAGGGATCTCGGTCCTTTCCTTATCGAATAAGGTGCAGGATATATCATATATACCGCTGTGCAAAGCAAGAACTGTAGCTACCTGTTTTATTTTGAAATTCGATTCTACAACATCTTAGGTTTCTTTTATTTCATTAATCACATTAATGAAGTCCCATCATTTAAATACCTAAACATCACAGATAAATACGACGTACACTTATGCCATCCGCATTCGCCTCGATGTCCCCTCGTGCACCGTTAGGTTAGGTAACTAACGACAGAGCGGGGTAGGGCTAGCGCGGGTGTAAAACATAAGTAACGCCTATATAATATATCATATATATACTATATACTGTATCTATCATAGAACATCACATGATCACATCACAGATATCGCAGCAGAAGAATCATATGAAATATTGGATATACTAGGACGTCCGTGTTTTCAATACGAGCCAGTATAAAACACGGATTCCACGGTCGTGATGAATAGCCAAACCCACACCCCTAGACCCCTACGAAAGCGGCAAGCAACCCTGCCAATTCTGGAGTTAGGAGACCCGGACTCGACTCCTCGAGTTGGTCTCCCACTGGACTCCAGAACCCGGTTACTTGTGCCCTCCTCCTTGGGTCTATCCTAGTGCGGAAAAGTAAATAATATACAAACGGTGACAACTTCCGCAACCTGGAAGCGCCCCAATAAAAGAATATTACATACAAGTTTTTACATGAATGAAAATGAAAAACACTCATCTCACATAAAAAACCCCGGCTATTCAAACACGACGATCCAATATAACATATCCAGCAACACATAACATCACATGTCATCAACGTAAGTAAATATGCGCATTCCAATTGTCGTTGACATATAGCAACGAAACCGGCGATATCACATATTACACTTACGGTCACAGAAAAGAAAGTGTAAAACTACAACAGTTGGAATCCGCAATCACCTCAGACATCGCATGCCTGACCAAATGAATTACTTAGACATCACATGCCTAACAATTATAAACCCCGCATTTCAGTCTCATTATCGAAAACACTTTTCAATATCAAGTTGGGTAATTCAACAGGATTCTCGACATCCTGATCGAATACTCGTCGCAAACTTCAGTAGGCGGCCGCACCCCCCGATACCGTCGACGAAGTGCACCAAGGCGGAACACCGCTGCCGCGAGCACCCGAACGGATGCTTTCGGCGACGGGGTTCTCCTACAGTCACTTGGTCGGGGCTATGGAGTGAGGCTGTCTATTAAGTTTACCCGGCGAGTATCCGCGTACGCTATGTGATTGCGACGGACTTTTGATCACATCAAAATTCCGTGGCAACCGATCAAGTGAGACTAAAGTGCTACGTTTATAACATTCATTTAGTTATCACATAACTTTTGCGAATTCCAATTATTGTATCCCATTCCAGATAAATAGAAAATGTTAAACTTTCCGATCGAACAATCGAACACCCAAGTTTTCCCAATACAGATCAACACATGAAATAAGTCTAACAACATTCAGTTCGTACCTCAGTACCAACGGTCCAGCCGTAGAAGGGTCAAGCCAACGCCTCACATGTGGCACGCCGTACTGCCCCAAACCCGAAGGTTCAAAGGGCAGTTCAAGACGGTCATATAATCGAGTTAAGGTTTGTTGTATTCTAGAGGGTCCATCGAGTTACTTGCACTACTTAGAACGTCTTTAAACTACGGAAAAATCCAACACTTGGAAATTTCCCGACAGGGGAAAAATTGGGTATTTTTATCCGGTCGAACTTTTTAACATATTCTAAAATTTATCCGGAAAGCCACACAGACAAAATTTGATACCCCGATCGAAATACCGAATCCCCAAATCAACTCAGAAAAATTCAACTCTAGAATAAATATTAAAAATTCCCAGGAAAACTAGCAAATAAATATGAGAATTACTGTGTAAAAACAATTACACAAAACGACAGATTGGTCGCGGAACCGCCGCACGAGGCTTGCTCGTGCCGCGGATCCGCGGCTCAATGATTGAAACAGTGAATAAAAATTCACAGTAATTCTTATATTATTCTGCTTGTTTCTCTGCATATTTTTAATGTGGAAAAAAACCCCGATTTTCGAATTCGTCCAGAGAGCAATTTTAAGGTTGGGGTTTCGGGTCGTTCGGACTTCAAAATCCGTCTAGACATCGCCTAAGGCTCTAGCTAGGCTCTGATACCACTGTAGGGTTCCTAGGCACGCTAGTGAGGTCTCCCAAGCCATCAACCATGGCAATTTCAAAAATTATGGTGCCGAGAAACCCTAAACTACGGATCGATAACTAGATGTCTAGGCGAAAAAGAACTAGTTAACACTTAACTAATGAGAAAACGGAAATACAACCTTTGTAGATCCGGTGCTCCACCTCCATAGCTCCGCAACGAGGTCCTCTCCGCTGTCCAAGTCAAATCCGGGCTCTAGGATCGGCTTCGTCGGAGAATGGGCAAGCTAGGTCGTCGATGTCCATGCCGAAGATGATCTACGTCGAGGCATCGCTAAATCAAGCTCCGACTTCACCAAGTCAAGAAACTTGTGAAGTAAACACTCTCTACTACTTGGCAAGAGGTAGAGGATGAAGAAATAGGAAGTGGGTTAACTTTAGAATTGGATTTCTCACTCAAAAACATCAATCACCATTGATGAGGTAAGCTTTTCTTCACTTGAAGCAAGGAAGAAGAAGAAGAAATGTTATGATAAGTTCAAAATAAAAAGAATAATTAAATCATTCTTATCATAACATAACCATGGTTATGTGTAGAGAGCAAACCCTAGTTAGGTGAATGGTTAGGTTAGGCATGAAACAAAAAATGGTTGACTTTTCAATCCTTCATGAAACTTCAAGATAGAAACAAAATAAAGCAACCATTTTTCCTTTTGCCAAAATGCAATAAATAAATTAATAAATGATTAAAATAATTAAACATAACCATAACCATTTACTTAACTAAGGTTTAGACTAAACCTACACACAAACATGCATGTATCAACAAACATGATACAATCATATGCACGAAACTATATCGAATATACAATGTGCACACCCGAGCGAGAAAATCCATTTAAAGTGAACCGATACTAGTTAATGCAAAGTAATATATCAAATATACAATTATACATTAAATCATTAAATCAACACTTGATTCAATGATCCGGTCATGTCGCACACAACCGACTAGTATACAATGTATCGGCTTATCAAATCAACCTTTGATTCGATAACAAGGGTATATCGCATATAACCTAATCAATACATTCATCGCGAGAATGGAATACGGTATCACATACACGCATTATTCTCGGTCCCGCACATATCTCATATGCGCTCCTATTTCGTTTCGCTTGAGCCAGGAAACCTCTGTGTAGGACTCTAAAGACTCGTCAATACGCCGGCAGCGGATGATGATCATATCAAACATCCATAAGCCGCAAGCGGTCTGCTAAACGTAACGGCCACCCGGGTATTGAGCGATCTGAAGATCGACGAGCAAGCCCGCTCACACTCCAGTGAATCCAACCAGTAACACTACCGTACAGTCCGGTCTGATCGTCTGATATGTCGCATATCTCGCCTAGGAGTGGTAAACGTCAGACCCCAATAGCTCAATAAGTCGTGTCGATATGAGGTCTATAACAATTCGAGAAACTACTGGTAACACTTACCAGTAAATCTCAGCAACCCTGGCCAGGGATTTCCTGTTATAGCCAATCGAACACAGCGCAACATCAACTCCCTATACCGGGAGAGACGAATCCCCTCCTATCGCTCATTGCCTCCATGTGACTCGGGACTGTACCCAAAAACCACCGTTTTGCACGCCCTCTTGGACGTGGTAAGATGGAAATCAAAGCACAGTGGGAACCACACAAGACTCTATGACGATCTCGGGTCAACAGACTACTCTGTACCAGTGTCACCAGAGAACTGCCATCTGACGTGAGGTATAATACCATCTGGGAGTTCTCGGCGAGTCCGTCCAGTGTACCCAGTCTCTACTGAGCACCCGTATATCATCTCTGATGTCAAACACCAATGGATATGGGATCATCCATCGCCCATCTGTATGGGTCGAGAAGGTATACGCTAGTCTACTCTGGCATATCGATGCCCCGTCTCGATACACCCACGACTAGGGACTTTGAAGGATGTACTTATGGACTACCATGTCCCCACTAGTATGATCCGCATCATAGTCCAGGTAGTCAAGTACAGATCCTAAGGGCTTTACCAACATGTAACAGAGAGACAATCAGTATACACGTTAAGGTAAGGATCAACCAGATAGCATACTATCATGTCGAGCAAGAAAGTCCTCCCTATATACGTCCCAGCATCCACTACAATATACATCCAATGTACAGTAATGGCCTCTAGGGCATACATATAACTAACAGTTATACTCGTGTAACCATGGTCGGCCGAGCAGAGTGTTGTAGCATGTCTTGGCATCTATGACGTGGAATTTAATGTCCGTGACGAGCAGCCCAAAGCGTAGCGTCAGTATCACAGATCCAAGAGTCATTGATGATTGGGAGTCGAACCCGGAGATGGTGATCTTGTCTCGAGCAAGGTGCTGGACGCTCATGCAGATTTCCTTCAGCACCCGCACGTTAAGGAGATTAACAGACGATCCGTTATCGATCAGGATTTTGCCTATCTTTATATCATGGCAATATCCTGAGACGTAGAGGGGGCGATTGTATTCGCACGTCCCAAGGAGAAGGTCTTCATCGCCAAAAGTGACATCTGCCGTGTGCACTTCCTCCAATTCATCCTTCATCTTTTCTTCGGCCAGGAAAGCTTGGAACTGCTCCGGGTCCTGTAGTGCCTTAATTAACGAATCCCTCGCCTCCTTTGATAGTAAAAGGGCTTCAAGAATGCTGAGTTGCGAGGGTAGCTTTCTCAAATGCGCTAAGACATTGTAATCCACCTTATTTTTCTTCGGCGGGTCTTTGGCAGTTAGCTCTTCCATGACTTGGTCATCTAGGGCGATGTCCTCAGAGACCTTTTCTTTCCCTTTATCTTTTTTGTTTGGGGGTCCGAGATTCTTTTCGGGCAACGTGCGATTACGCAGCCGGATATTTTCACAAATCTTCGGCTCTTCTTCTTTTCCCGAAGTGGACTCTTTAAAGAGGGGTCTAAGCTCCAACTCCTCATCAGAATCGCTCCCGAATGTGAGTACTTGTGATCCTCCGGCGTTGACCATGCGACAATTGCCGGTGGTTTTGTTAAGCCCTTCGGTCGTACCGTTTTGCTCTCGGCGGGTCTTGCGCTTTTCCCGCTTAAACTGCTGCCGGTGAGCAACATATCCTTGCCACCATCTATCGAAAGCTTTGCACTTTTCAGTAGGGTGCGAAATCTTCCGATGATACAAGCAATAGGAGGGGTGCATTTCTGCTTCACCAGTAACGTTTCCCTCAGAGGATGGTAGTTTCATACCCATTGACACGGCTTTAGCAAACCTCTTCCTCATCTTGGATTTGATTTTATCCGTAGTGGGTGTACTTTGCTCCAGCGGGAGTATCTCAGCTCTTTCGTCAAGGCGTTGGCGCTTGGCCCTTTCAAATATGATCGCCTCGTGCTCACGATCAGCTTTACTTTTCAAGAGAGCTTCATTGAGGAATACGTCAATTACTTCATCTGATGGCCCTAGAATTTTTGGTTCGGGATCTGCCCCCAGCGTTTCAGTATAAGGAGTCTCCTCATCGCCCATGAATGAATGGGAAATCACATGACAGCTCGCCACGTATTCTTTAGATTGTCAGATGAACTTTCTCCCTCATCTTCCTCTTGCAAGATGTGATTGAGGAATTCTTGGAATGTAATGGGAGTCCGTGCCTTTTGGTTGTACTCCTCCAGCATGTCAATTTGTTTTTGCAAGTCCGTGCGCTTGTCGCCAGGCTTCACAGGCTTCTTTGAATTCTTTTTCTTCTTCTTTGAAGACTTCGACGGTTGGTTGTGAATGCTTGGGCCACCTTCATCGATCTTTTGAGTTGGACGAGGCTTCAACATTCCTTCAATGACCTGCGGCTCCAACGGGTTTTTCCACTTAATCGCTGGGCATGTTTGAAGATCATTTAGCATCCTCTTTGTCTTGGCTGATAATACAACCTCCCAAGGAGCTTCTTCAACGACAGAGCTTGTTGCCCCCGGCGTATTCATTCCCTTAGAGGTGTGGGGCTGCGGTGGATTCACCTTCCATTTTTCGGACAACGCGAACTTGCCCTGTCGGTACTGGTCTTCAAGCCAATTTTTGAAGACGTAGCAATCCTCGATCGGATGACCCAGGACTCGATGATAAGGAAAGTAGTTGGGATCATTGACATCACTTGGTTGCTGTAGGGTTCCTAGGCACCCTAATGAGGTCTCACAAGGCATCAACCATGCCAATTTCAAATTTAAACGGTGCCGAGAAACCCTAGAACGGATCGTTGGCTAGATTTCTAGGCGAAAAAGAAACAAGTTTACATCTAAACTAAAAGAACGGAAATAAAACCTTTGTAGATCCGGTCCTCCACCTCCACGGCTCCGTGATGAAGTCCTCTCCGCTGTCCAAATCAAAATCCGGGCTCTAGCGTCGGCTTCATCGGAGAAATGGGCGGGCAAGGTCGTCGGCTTCGTGCCGAAGATGATCTACGTCAAAGCATCACAAGATCAAGCTCCCACTTCACCAAGTCATGAAACTTGTGAAGGAAACATACTCTACTACTTGGCAAGAGGTAGAGGATGGAGAAATAGGAAGTGGGTACACTTTAGAATTGGATTTCTCACTTTATTTCATCAATCACCATTGATGAAGAAAGGTTTTCTTCAATGAAGAAGATGAAGAAGAAGAAGAAAGTGTTATGATAAGTTCATTTAAGAAATAGAAAATAAAAGAATACTTATCATAATCAACCATGGTTAAGTGTAGAGACTAAACTCAAGTTAAGTGAATGGTTAGGTTAGGTATGAAGACAAAAATGGTGACTAAGTCAAAGCTTCATGAAGCTTTAACATATATCCAAATTAGCCACCATTTTCCTTTTGCCAAAAATGAATAAATAAACAAATAAATGAATAAGAAAACAAAACCCTAACCATTCATATAACCATGGTTCAATCTTTACACAAACCCTAGTTATCATGTATCATCAAACATGATACAAACTTGTGTACAAAAGTATATCACATATACAATGTGCACAATCCAAGTGAGAAAATCCATTTAAAGTGAACCAATACTAGTTAATGCAAAGTAATATATCAAATATATAATTATACATTAAATCATTAAATCAACACTTGATTTAACGATCCGGTCATATCGCATATAACCGACTAGTATCCAATGTATCGGCTTATCGAATCAATCCTCGATTCGATAACTAGGTTATATCACATACAACCATTCGACACATTCATCGCGAGAATGAAATGCGGTATCACATACACGCATTATTCTCGGTCCCGCACATATCTCATATGCGCTCCTATTTCGTTTCGCTTGAGCCAGGAAACCTCTGTGTAGGACTCTAAAGACTCGTCAATACACCGGCAGCAGGTGATGATCATATCAAACACCCACAAGCCGCAAGCGGTCTGCGAAACGTAACGGCCACCCGGGTATTGAGCGATCAGAAGATCGAGGAGCAAGCCCGCTCATACTCCTGTGAATCCAACCAGTAACACTACCGTACAGTCCGGTCTGATCGTCTGATATGTCGCATATCTCGCCTAGGGGTGGTAAACGTCAGACCCCAATAGCTCGATAAGTCGTGTCGATATGAGGTCTATAACAGTTCGAGAAACTACAGGTAACACTTACCAGTAAATCTCAGCAACCCTGGCCAGGGATTTCCGGTTATAGCCAATCGAACACAGCGCAACATCAACTCCCTACACCGGGAGAGACGAATCCCCTCCTATCGCTCATTGCCTCCATGTGACTCGGGACTGTACCCAAAAACCACCGTTTTGCATGCCCTCTTGGACGTGGTAAGATGGAAATCAAAGCATAGTGGGAACCACATGAGACTCTATGACGATCTCGGGTCAACAGACTACTCTGTACCAGTGTCACCAGAGAACTGCCATCTGACGTAAGGTATAATACCATCTGGGAGTTCTCGGCGAGTCCGTCCAGTGTACCCAGTCTCCACTGAGCACCCGTATATCATCTCTGATGTCAAACACCAATGGATATGGGATCATCCATCGCCCATCTGTATGGGTCGAGAAGATATACGCTAGTCTACTCTGGAATATCGATGCCCCGTCTCGATATTCCCTCGACTAGGAACATTGAAGGATGTACTCATGGACTATCCAGGCCCTACTAGTATGATCTGCATCACAGTCCTGGAAGTCGAGTACACATCCTAATGGCTTTACCAACATGTAACAGAGAGACAATCTGTGTACACGTTAAGGTAAAGAGCAACCAGATAGCATACTATCATGTCGAGCAAGAAAGTCCTCCCTATATATGTCCAAGCATCCACTACAATATACATCCTATGTATAGTAATGGCCTCTAGGGCATACATATAACTAACAATCTCCCACTTGCACTAGGGCCATCTGATAGCAGTGGTTGCAGTATCTCATACTCAGCCATCCCATAAAAATCTCTCTCTGGGAACAGGCCTTTGTGAGTGGATCCGCTGTGTTATCCTCTGAGTCTACTCTCCAAACCTTAATCACCCTAGAGATCATCCATCTCCATGATCAGGTGACACTGCCTTAGAATATGTCTGGATCACTGATGGGACCGGCGTTCCTTGGCATAAGCCACAACTCCATTGTCTCACAATGGTAGGAACGTAGTTCATCTCATGAACCAATATACACCCAAACAGCCTCTTTGGTAGCATCTTAAGTAGCGATGTATCCTGCCTTTATCGTCTAGTATGTCACGGTATCTAGCTTGGAACTCTTCCAGCATACCGTCCCTTTACTGAGGGTAAAGACAATGCCTGCGACTGACATTCAGTCGTCTTTATCACCCTGGAATCTTTCCAGTGATTCTCCCCAGGATCAATTGATACCATCTCACTACAGCTAGTGAGTATTCTAACATCCATTTAGATCTATCGCATAGATCCAAAATCCAGGATTTAGGAGGTATCACTTTGATCCTATTATGGAGAATTCTTGTGATAACCGGAGATTGACCGAGCGTAGCATAGGAAACTCCTTCCCTATCAAGAGTATGTCATCCACGTACTCTACGAGGATCGTCACCACACTCCCTACTACCTTTTTGTATATACAAGGTTCATCTACCGTTTTGATGATGTCAACTTCTTTGACTACTTCATCAAAACAGATGTTCCAACTCCGCGATGCCTGCTTTAATCCTATAAAGCATCTTGCACACGTTTCCGCTGCTCCCACTGTTTACGAAGCCCTCTGGCTGTGTACTTATAGACGTTCTCTTCTAAAACATCATTTAGAAAAGCTGTCATGACACCCAACCACCAGATATCGTAGTCATGGTATGTAGCCGTGGCAAGTAGGATCTGGATGGACTTAAGCATAGGTACTTGAAAAGGTTTCATCATTATCTACGCCTGGTCGATGACGAAAAGCTTTAACAAGTCTAGCTTTGAAAGTCTCAACTTTTCCGTCTACACCAAGTAATCTTCTCAAGATATACTTGCTCCTGATGGGGATTTAACCCTTCAGATATAACAACCAAAGTCCATACTTTGTTGGTGTATAAGGATTCCATCTCAGATCACTAAGCATACAGCCATTCTTACAGAGTCCCACTCCAGATGGCCAGCTCGAAACTAGTTGGGTCATCATCTCATGATGCAATCCCCGCTCCCACTGTCATAGAGAAACAGAAGTATCTCTCAGGTGGGTGAGGAACCCTACTAGATCGGCGGAGAGGCTGAGGTTCGTTGGTAACTATTGAATCATTTGGTTTTACCAAATCATCTGTTGTAGTTTATATAGCTGGAACCTTTCCAGTTCTACATTACAGACCTTGCCTCGAGCTTGTCCGGATTTTGCTTTTCGACATAGGCCGGACAACCCCAAATCTTAACCATCTCAAGATATGGGCTCTTCCCTTTCCATATCACATATGAAATGGTAGGCAACTGATTTGATTGGAACCCTGTTCAATAGGTATGCAGCTTCTCAAGTGCATAACTCCCAAAAGGAAACAGGTAACTCAGTATTACTCATCATAGAGCACACCTTATCACATAGGGTGTAATTGCTCCACCCCGATATACCATCGTGCTATGGTGTATTCAGAGGAGTAATGCTGAGAGAGAATCTCATTCTCCTTTAGAATAGTCCAGGAATTCCATGCACAAGTATTCTCCTCCCTGACTCATCATAGGACATAATACTTATACCCGTTTTGGTTCTCTACTTCTAACTTATATTCTGTGAATATCTTAAAAGGTTCAGACTTGTGTTTCAAAAGGAACATATGTCTGAGTCTCGAGAGATCATCAAAGAATGTAATGAAGTAAAAAGAACCTGTCTTGGCATGTGTAGACAGGGGACCTTACATACATCAACATGTATCATCCCAAGAGTTCACTGACTCTTTCTCTGTTTCCAGTAAACGGAGCTATGGTCATCTTATCTCTGTGACATGACTGGCAAGTTTCATAAGATGTAAATTCAAACTGATTTAAATATGCATCTATATGTAACTTCAGCTAGTCGGGTCGCATTGATATGACCTAGTCTACAATACCTTAAGAAGAATTCGTTTATTTCTGAACTCTTCCTCTTGTGTGTGTTCCGTATACTAAAGAACTGTCGTTTGATTTAGAACGTTAATGCTTTTAGATAACGTGCCTGAACCGATCAACTTTTGATATAGGAAATGTTCAAAACATTATCCATCAATACAAAATTATATCCTTTCTTTATTAATAAAGAGACTGATATGATTTTGTATATTAGGTTCGGTATCTAACAGCATTTGTTCAGAATCAATGTATTGTTAATACAGGGTGACAGTGACCAACAGACTTGGCTGCAACACTTGCCCCGTTTTCTGTCTCATGAAACTTATCACCCGTTCTCAGTTCTTTACCTTTCTGTAGCCCATGTAACGGATTACATGTATGGGATCCTAATCCGGTATCATATACCCAGGACGTAAAGGATACTGAGAAACAGTTCTATATAATGAACACACCCGAAGATGATGCATCAGCATGAACTCTCTTCGTTTGGGCGGCACGGGAATTCTGGTAATCCCCAATTTCCTGCTCTGTCTTATAACAATTATAAGTTGGAGCGGGACCAACGTTCCCCAGCTTTGTATAACAAGTGGGTTCGGTCAATATTCCGTATTATTATCTTGATTAAGGCGTGATATGGTCGCTACCAGGAGAGAGAGAGAAGAAAACACTCAGCGTGCGCTCTTGTAAGAATAGATTGGTTATTAGTTTATCTAATCAGGATGACTCCCACTGCTTTTTATCAAATCTTCCTTCAAACCCTAAAAGGAAAGACTAGCCGGGATTAATTACACACTACAAGTTCGCCAATCTTTCAGCCAGGCCAGTGTCGGTACTTTGAGGGAGGTCCCCCGTGCTTTCGCACGAACCTAATTAATGTAAACCTAGTTTTCCCAGAAGCGTAACCTCATTGACACCTTTCTAGACACCTACTTGATCGGCTAATTGTCATATGTAAAACTCTCCCAGGAGTAACTCTTACTCGCAGCGGGTATCGGGATCCAACTATCTCATAGAAGGTATGCAATCTCATTGCAAATTTCAACACTTGAAATTCCCGATAATATTTTGCCCCTAGCAGCTATATGACCTTAACATAGTCAACAAATCATAAGTGCTAGTCAAGTTCAACCCGTCATTTCCCGATTGAATTAAACCCACCCGCACGACCCTTAATATAGTCAACAAAGTCGCACGACTACCCTAATCCAATCGCATCATATGCTAATACAGATAAGCAATAATTAGCTACCGCACACTACGCCTTAACATAGTCAACAAACGTAGCACGAATACTAACTAGTACTTATCTGAAATGACGGAGGGCTACGACAGGTTTTTCTGAAAACCTATTGCGTAATGAACTTGATATCGTTGTAGAATCAAATGGTTTTAAAATGGAGTGCTTTTGAGGCTTTTCTAGTTTTGCTAAAGGAGTCACTCCCGGTGAAGGGATCGTCGGTCCTTTCCTCGTCGAATGAGGTGCGGGATATATCACATATATCACTGTGCAAAGCAAAAACTCTTAAAAGCTATCAAAAGACAAACCGAGTGTGTAGCATCTGCCAGTTATTGCTAAAGGAGTCACTCCCGGTGAAGGGATCTCGGTCCTTTCCTCATCGAATAAGGTGCAGGATATATCACATATACCGCTGTGCAAAGAAAGAACTGTAGCTACCTGTTTTATTTTAAAATTCGATTCTACAACATCTTAGGTTTCTTTTATTTCATTAATCACATTAATGAAGTCCCATCAATAAGTACCTAAACATCACAGATAAATACGACGTACACTTATGCCATCCGCATTCGCCACGATGTCCCCTCGTGCACCGTTAGGTTAGGTAACTAACGGCAGAGCGGGGCAGGGCTAGCGCGGGTGTAAAACATAAGTAACGCCTATATAATATATCATATATACTATATACTGTATCAATCACAGAACATCACATGATCACATCACAGATATCGCAGCAGAAGAATCATATGAAATATTGGATATACTAGGACGTCCGTGTTTTCAATACGAGCCAGTATAAAACACGGATTCCACGGTCGTGATGAATAGCCAAACCCACACCCCTAGACTCCTACGAGAGAGGCAAGCAACCCTACCAATTCTAGAGTTAGGAGACCCGGACTCGACTCCTCGAGTTGGTCTCCCACTGGACTCCAGAACCCGGTTACTTGTGCTCCCCTCCTTGGGTCTATCCTAGTGCGGAAAAGTAAATAATATACAAAAGGTGACATCATCCGCTACCTGGAAGTGCCCCAATAAAAGAATATTACAAACAAGTTTTTACATGAATGAAAATGAAAAACACTCATCTCACATAAAAACCCCCGGCTATTCAAACACGACGATCCAATATAACATATCCAGCAACACATAACATCACATGTCATCAACGTAAGTAAATATGTGCATCCCAATTGTCGTTGACATATAGCAACGAAACCGGCGATATCACATATTACACTTACGGTCACAGAAAAGAAAGTGTAAAACTACAACAGTTGGAATCCGCAACCACCTCAGACATCGCATGCCTGACCAAATGAATTCCTTAGACATCGCATGCCTAACAATTATAAACCCCGCATTTTAGTCTCAAAATCGAAAACACTTTTCAATCTCAAGTCGGGCAATTCAACAAGATTCCCGACATCCTGATCGAATGCTCGTCGCAAACTTCTGTAGACAACCGCACCCCCGATACCGTCGACGAAGTGCACCAAGGCGGAACACCGCTACCGCGAGCACCCGGACGGATGCTTTCGGCGACGGGGTTCTCCTATAGTCACTTGGTCGGGGCTATGGAGCGAGGCTGTCTATTAAGTTTACCCGGCGAGTATCCGCTTACGCTACGTGATTGCGACGGACATTTGATCACATCAAAATTCCGTGGCAACCGATCAAGTGAGACTAAACTGCTATGTTTATAACATTCATTCAGTTATCTCATAACTCTTTGTGAATTCCAATTATTGTATCACATTCCAGATAATTAGAAAATGATAAACTTTCCGATCGAACATTCAAACACCCAAGTTTTCCCGATACAGATCAACACATGAAACAAGTCTAAAAACATTCAGTTCGTGCCTCAGTACCAACGGTCCAGCCGTAGAAGGGTCAAGCCAACGCCTCACATGTGGCACGCCGTACTCCCCCAAACCCGAAGGTTTAAAGGGCAGTTCAAGACGGTCACATAATCGAGTTAAAGTTTGTTGTCTTCTAGATGGTCCATCGAGTTACTTGCATTACTTAGAACGTCTTTAAACTACGGAAAAATCCAACACTTGGAAATTTCCCGACAGGGGAAAAATTGGGTATTTATATCCGGTCGAACTTTTTAACATATTCTAAAATTTATCCGGAAAGCCACATAGACAAAATCTGATAATCCGATCGAACATTCGAATCCCCAAAACAACCTCAGAAAATTCAACTCTTGAATAAATATTAAAAATTCCCAGAAACTCCAACTCCAGAAAATAGGAATTACTGTGCAAACAAAAGAAGCTGACGTCATCAATCGGCCGCGGAACCGCCGCAGAAGCTAGGCTTCTGCCGCGGTTCCGCCTCAGTTTGGACTGTTCATGAGAAAATTTTTGCGCCGTAATTCTTATATTTCCCTGCTGAATTTTTTAGCAATTTTTAATTTGGAAAAATCCCAGTTTTTGAAAAAAGGACAGAGAGCTATTTTGGGTTCTAAATTTCGGTTCGATCGGACTTCAAATTGCGTCTAGACTTCGCCTAAGGCTCTAGCTAGGCTCTGATACCACTGTAGGGTTCCTAGGCACCCTAATGAGGTCTCACAAGGCATCAACCATGCCAATTTCAAATTTAAACGGTGCCGAGAAACCCTAGAACGGATCGTTGGCTAGATTTCTAGGCGAAAAAGAAACAAGTTTACATCTAAACTAAAAGAACGGAAATACAACCTTTGTAGATCCGGTCCTCCACCTCCACGGCTCCGTGATGAAGTCCTCTCCGCTGTCCAAATCAAAATCCGGGCTCTAGCGTCGGCTTCATCGGAGAAATGGGCGGCAAGGTCGTCGGCTTCGTGCCGAAGATGATCTACGTCGAAGCATCACAAGATCAAGCTCCCACTTCACCAAGTCATGAAACTTGTGAAGAAAACACACTCTACTACTTGGCAAGAGGTAGAGGATGAAGAAATAGGAAGTGGGTACACTTTAGAATTGGATCTCTCACTTTATTTCATCAATCACCATTGATGAAGAAATGTTTTCTTCAATGAAGAAGATGAAGAAGAAGAAGAAAGTGTTATGATAAGTTCATTTAAGAAATAGAAAATAAAAGAATACTTATCATAATCAACCATGGTTAAGTGTAGAGACTAAACTCAAGTTAAGTGAATGGTTAGGTTAGGTATGAAGACAAAAATGGTGACTAAGTCAAAGCTTCATGAAGCTTCAACATATATCCAAATTAGCCACCATTTTCCTTTTGCCAAAAATGAATAAATAAACAAATAAATGAATAAGAAAACAAAACCCTAACCATTCATATAACCATGGTTCAATCTTTACACAAACCCTAGTTATCATGTATCATCAAACATGATACAAACTTGTGTACAAAAGTATATCACATATACAATGTGCACAATCCAAGTGAGAAAATCCATTTAAAGTGAACCAATACTAGTTAATGCAAAGTAATATATCAAATATATAATTATACATTAAATCATTAAATCAACACTTGATTTAACGATCCGGTCATATCGCATATAACCGACTAGTATCCAATGTATCGGCTTATCGAATCAATCTTCGATTCGATAACTAGGTTATATCACATACAACCATTCGACACATTCATCGCGAGAATGAAATACGGTATCACATACACGCATTATTCTCGGTCCCGCACATATCTCATATGCGCTCCTATTTCGTTTCGCTTGAGCCAGGAAACCTCTGTGTAGGACTCTAAAGACTCGTCAATACGCCGGCAGCAGGTGATGATCATATCAAACACCCACAAGCCGCAAGCGGTCTGCTAAACGTAACGGCCACCCGGGTATTGAGCGATCATAAGATCGACGAGCAAGCCTGCTCATACTCCTGTGAATCCAACCAGTAACACTACCGTACAGTCCGGTCTGATCGTCTGATATGTCGCATATCTCGCCTAGGGGTGGTAAACGTCAGACCCCAATAGCTCGATAAGTCGTGTCGATATGAGGTCTATAACAGTTCGAGAAACTACAGGTAACACTTACCAGTAAATCTCAGCAACCCTGGCCAGGGATTTCCGGTTATAACCAATCGAACACAGCGCAACATCAACTCCCTATACCGGGAGAGACGAATCCCCTCCTATCGCTCATTGCCTCCATGTGACTCAGGACTGTACCCAAAAACCACCGTTTTGCACGCCCTCTTGGACGTGGTAAGATGGAAATCAAAGCACAGTGGGAACCACACGAGACTCTATGACGATCTCGGGTCAACAGACTACTCTGTACCAGTGTCACCAGAGAACTGCCATCTGACGTAAGGTATAATACCATCTGGGAGTTCTCGGCGAGTCCGTCCAGTGTACCCAGTCTCCACTGAGCACCCGTATATCATCTCTGATGTCAAACACCAATGGATATGGGATCATCCATCGCCCATCTGTATGGGTCGAGAAGATATACGCTAGTCTACTCTGGAATATCGATGCCCCGTCTCGATATTCCCTCGACTAGGAACATTGAAGGATGTACTCATGGACTATCCAGGCCCCACTAGTATGATCTGCATCACAGTCCTGGAATTCGAGTACACATCCTAAGGGCTTTACCAACATGTAACAGAGAGACAATCAGTGTACACGTTAAGGTAAAGAGCAACCAGATAGCATACTATCATGTCGAGCAAGAAAGTCCTCCCTATATATGTCCAAGCATCCACTACAATATACATCCTATGTATAGTAATGGCCTCTAGGGCATACATATAACTAACAGTTGCGACGGACGTTTTGGATCCGGCAGATTTATGAGTCGGTTGCGCAACGCCAGCTCGAATAACCTTCTTGTTTTATCTCGGGGAAACGAGTAAGGACGTCCCATCCTCTCCTCAAGGGCTACGTACGGGCGCATATTATTTTGATGAACGACCGGCTTCGAGTTGTTCGGCTGTTGTTGAGCATTAGCGACAACGATCGCTTTCCCCTTCCCCTTCTTATTTTGGGAGTCTGGCTTTGGAAGAGGAGTTTTATGGCCCATCTGATCCATTTGCGCCAGCTTGTCGATCAGTGCCTGGAAGGTGGTCGGTTTGAAGAACATCATAAATTGCGAGATAGTTGCTTGCGGATCGAGGGTTCCAACAAACATTCCCACTGCGGGAGCTTCTTCTATACGCTGCTCGCATTTTGACCATAGATTTCGCCACCGTATAGCATATTGGACCCATGTTTCGCTCGGCTTCACCCTGGAATTAACCAATGCCGTTATCGGGGTACGCTCGCTGGCACTTGCGAAACGCTGGGTAAACAGCAGTTCCATCTCAGCAAAAGTCTTGATAGAGTCGTTCGGGAGCTCGAAATACCACTCGAGCGCTGTATCTGACAAGCTACCAACGAACTGGCGGAGCAACAACTTATCATCACCGCCGGTGTTGCCGCAGAGCGCCCTGAACTGGGCAACATGCTGGTGAGGATTGCCAGTCCCCTTATACACATGGAATTTTGGTATCGTATAACCTGGAGGGTACTTGATCTGGTCATACCAGCCCGAATACGGTCGCCCCGTTTTTACCACCTGACCCGCTGCTTCAGTCGCTTGATGAACCCGGATCTGCTGGGCTATATATTCGTCCAGGTCGGCTTTGGAGATTGCCTCCTCCTTGGCTGTTGACAGAGCCGGAGGAGGATTCGACGTTTCTCCCCTATCATCTTCAAAGATGATCGGGGGATCTTCAGCAGGTGATCTTGTTGAATCATCATACCCACCATGTCCTGGAACAGGAGGGCCATTTTCTTTATGCTGGCTGCTTGTTCCGCAGCTTCTTTATCCTTCTTCTCCAATATGCGACGAAGGAACTCAGCGTCAGTTTCCTATTCCTGACGTTCATTCGAGGACGTCTCAGGGGTTTCTTTTGGCCCAGTTAGTGCGGCCATCGTGGTTATCATCTCCTGGAGCTTTTGCTGTTGCTCCTGAGCCTTGGTCACTGACCGTGTAAGCGGTCTATGACCTGTGGATGCACGGCTGTCCTCCTTTCCCGACGCCATGTATACTGTATAAACTGTTATGCCCCTGGACTTAGGGCGTTTAGGTCCACCACCTTTGGCATTTGCCGCGGGCGTGGGGGTTTTCTCCGGCCTTCTTCTTTTGTAGGCCGTTGAAGCGGAGGGGGCCGTTGCAGTGGGCACCCTGGTGATTGTTGTCCTTTGCTGTTTAAGAGGACGATCCTTTTCTTCTTGCACCTTCGCCTTTTTCTGTTGACGAGAGTGACCTGGGTCAATCACGGAGTCTTGAACCCTCCGCCAAACCTTGTATATTTTTTAGGACAGCCGTTGAGGGGGCTGTTCTTGCTTCGTTTCCGGAACTCTCTCCGCGAGCGGAGGAGATCTTTTCAATGTAGCGGTTGGAGAGTTCTTACGTACCCTCCTCAACAGTTCAAAGTTGTTCCCAGTTGGAACAGCAGCGTTTACCTCCACCACTGGAGCAGGTGGAGTTAGCCCTGAGGGGGAGTTGCCCCCTGCCTTCCTTACTCGTCGCCAATGGCGACGTCGAGCATGACGAGCCATTGGGACTGGCTCGGAGATAGAGACAGCTTCTTTTTGCCCCCTGTTTGAATGAGGCGCCGCTGGTGTTAACCTCTTAAAGAGTTGTCTTTTGAGGGGTGATATTCAACCTGTCAAAGACAGATCCTCGAGCAGGGGCAGAAGCAGGAATAGTCAGTCTTGAAAACACTGACTCTTTGACAGGGGAAGCCGCCTTGACGACTTCTGGAGCAGCGGCTATTGCCTTCCTTGGGACAGCCACCTTGGGATTCGCAGGCTTCTTGGCGGGCCCCTCAGAGTTTTGATCCAGCCTCGTAAAGACAGAGGCTGTTGGCTTGGTAATGGACGAGGGCCGTCGTAGTAGTGAGCCGGTCGAAGACCGACTTCTTGTTCGCTTCTGATGCAGGTATTGGCATAGAGAAGCTTGCAGGTAGGATCATGGTCCCGAAAAACAGGCCGGTGGTGGCCTGGATCACCTGTTCTACCGGCAGAGCGAGGAAAGAGGCCGCTTGAGGCCCATATGTTACACCTCCAGATGAGGTGGAGCGTCCGTTGCAGTGGCACTTCGAGCGGTTCGTGCAGTTGGAGGCCATTGATGCTTGAGTTCTGCGCCAGGAAAAAGACCAAATCTTAGTAACTTGAAATCCAAAAGCAACCGTTAACAAACCGCGATTGGTTCGCGAAGACGACACACGAAGTGTGGAGTGGAAAGAGAAAAAGGTCCCACCGGGCGTGCCAGAATCTGTTCCCCTCCGAATGGCGGCTCGTAGACTGGGACGTCTAAGCCTGAGATTCAGGGCAGATGCTATTTGGTTTTATCCATCCACCTCTCCGAAGATGCCAAGTTGATTTATGGCACCGTGTATCAGAGGTTTAGACGGATGCGGCCGATGTAGCAGACTTCGTCAGATTCCCCCTCGCTTGAGGGGTTTTTGATTGTGGGGAAGCTCTTCCCTGCAGGCGCAAGCCCCTACAGTTAATTACGTTACCGCATCGCGGTAACAACTTTCTCCTTCTCCAGAATTTCACTCTATGTCGTGGGTGTTTGTTTTGTTTGTGGTTGCCCGTGGATTGTATACGGAGACTAATTTATGTCGTCGCCCGTAGGACGTGGATTAGTCCAAATCCGTATTTTCTTAGATTTGGATTTGGTGTTTTAGTTTAGGGATACGTTAGCCGTGTTAAGGCTAAGATCAACTTAAACGTTCGTTAAGGATACGTTAGTCCTGTTTGAGACTAAGATCAACTTAACGTGGTGATCCATTTAATATATGGTCGTCAGGACTCATCACCTCTCTGACGTCATTGAAGGATTACAACGATAGGTGTCAGAGGAGTTCAGAGATGTACCCTTGAACCAAAGTTGATTTGGAGTTTTATAGTCCATTTGAATGTTTAAGGATACGTTAGCCGTGTTTGGGGCTAAGATCAACTTAAACGGGATCATTTAGATCCGGCAAAAGAGCATTTGGAGGCTCTATTGTTCCAGTTTAGGGACGTAGTGGTCCATAGGTAGTTTAAGGACATTGCGGTCCATGTTCCAGTTTAGGGACGTGGTGGTCCATGTTCCAGTTTAGGGACGTGGTGGTCCATCGCCAGTTTAAGGACATTTCGGTCCAATATTAGTTTAAGGACGTTTCGGTCCAATATTAGTTTAAGGACGTTTCGGTCCGACATTAGTTTAAGGATGTTTCGGTCCGACATTCCCATTTTGGGACGGATATTAGTTTAAGGACGTTTCGGTCCACGAGTTTAAGGACCCCGCAGTCCATATTGATGTGTGGTCGTCAGGACCCGTCACCTCTCTGACTTCGTTGAGGAATTACAACGATAGGTGTCAGAGGAATTCGGAGATGTACCCTCGAACCGGATGTAAATTGATATAAGAGAGCAGCTATGCTCAGTCAATTTAGTTTGAGGACTTACGGCCATGATTGGGCTAAGTCCAGTTTCAACATTTTTTGTCTTTGGCCTGTGCTAGGGCTTTACCCCTTTTTAGTAATGCACTGCATTATTCTTGTTTTGGTTGGGCTCTGCCCTTTTATAAATGATGCAGAGCATCTATTTTGTTTGTGCTCTACCCTTTTTAAAATGCATAGCATTTTTTATTAGGCCTGTTAGGCCTTTTAATTGGGCTCTGTCCCTTTTCTTTAATAATGCAGAGCATTAAATACTCTGACAGTGCCCCACGTGGCTTGTCAGGCGTTTTGCGCCAAGTAATGAGCGCAAACTCTTATGGTGATGACACGCGTCACGCTCTGGTGAGCGCAAGCGCAACAGCGCAGTGCGCTATGTCAGTGCGCTGCGCTGCTGCGCTACTGACACGTGGCCCTTCCTAGTGGCTTGCGCTAACACAGGAGCGCAACAACGCAGTTCTTGAAAGTACAGAGCATTGTTTTATCTTTTGATCGATTTTAAATCAAAGAAAACAAGTTTTTCTTGTTTTCAAGGAACCAATGGTTCATAAGCAAGTGCAAAGCACTATTATTAGTTAGTTTTCTTTCTTATTGAAGAACATTGATCTTGTTCTTAGATCAATGATCTGTTTTAAGAGAATTTTCTCTTTTTCTAAAGGTTTTTACCTTTTCTTCTTTTGAAATTTCTTCAGAGTTCTCTCTGTTTGAAGTTCTTGATTTCTCACAAATATTGATGCCTTTGATTTGGGGTCTAGGGGCCTTTATATAGTGCCCATAAATTTGTTAAATTTGTTAAAGAGATCTTTCTCTGAGTGATTTGGAGAATTTTCCCCACCGTTGGATCTTTGATCTAAGGGCTCCTGTTTTACAGAAGAAAATCTTCTTGTTTTAACAAGAACAGAAAGATTTCTTTAAAATTTTAATTCTGTTTGGCGCAAATGCCCCAGCGCGTGACACGTGTCGCACAGCGCACGGCGCAGCGCATCTGCGCTGACACGTGTCGCGCAGCGCACGGCGCAGCGCTTGCGCATCTGCGCTGACACGTGTCGCGCAGCGCAGCGCTTGCGCAAACTGAAGCGTTACTTCCTTTAATTTTGTTTTAAATAGAGGTTTGCTCTGATTGGGCGTGCTGCCTTGGGTGCTGTGCTGACATATCAGCGCCTGACGCGTGGCACGTTGCGTCTGGAATTTGAAGCATTGCTTCAAAATTTGAATTTTCAATTTCAACAGAGCTTTTCTCTGATTGGGGGAAACAGTCACGGACAGGCTCAATAAAGGTTCGGATGAGTTTGCTCATCGACCTTCCTTTCTTTCAATACCTGGGTAGCTGTTACATACAGCTAGTGTCGCTGACGTACTTGTGATTAGACCCGCTGCCAGCGTATTGACGAGTCTTTAGAGTCCCACACAAAGAGTTTTCCTGGTTCAGGCGAAATGACGTAGTAGCCGTATTTTGATGCGTGCAGGGTTCCGATTGAAAGATTGTACTAGTTACCCGAAATTTCGATCGGACGGTTGATAATACTAGCCGGCTCGGGTTTGAGCTAGATTGTTAAATCAGGTATTGATTTAATAATTTACGTATATGTATTTCGATATGCATATTCTACTATTATGTTCTTTGTGTTATTCTATCTCTTTGAGTATTCGTATTTTGGTATGAATACAGGTATGTATATACAGATGAGTGTAATCAGTATTTATACGGAAATCATTCTAGAAGGTGGACATCTCATTTTGGTTTTTCTATTTATTAAATTAAATGGAAGTAATGTTGTCACGACCCAAGTTTGGATGTGACCGGCACTTAGATTGTATCATATCTAAAGATATGCACACAGTTCAAGTAAGCTGAAAACCAAGATCAAAATCATTTTTGCGGAATTCTTTATATAGAAATTTAGTTTTAAGTAAAAATCACATGTTATGAAGTTAAAATATTAAACAAGTATAAAGTGTTAAGTTTGGTTGCATCCCTAGTTGGGATCAAAAATATCAACAGCGGAAATTAAAATCTCAGAATATAGGACATCAATAATAATCCCAGACATAAAGAAAAGAAACCACAATTTATAGAACTAAACGATCTCAACTGTCAATATACATATAACTATTTCTCACTCTAAGTCAAAATACAGGTCTGATGGAGATTTTCTAGATACAAAACACAATATCCAAAAGAGAAGGTTACTATATATGTAACCCACCTATCAAAAGATGCGATAAAGCTGCAAAAGTAGATCTGCACCGCTGCTAACCGTCCACTCTACCCATGCAAGGAACTGTGGCACAACGGGGTGAGTTGCCAACTCAGTGAATATGACTAACATATAACGGTTAATAATGTAAATATGACGATCATACTAACTGAAATGTGAACAAGTATAATATATGATTATCTATGGAAATCATGAATCTACAGTACGAATCTCATAATCAAAACTGAAATCTCATCATTTATTTCCAATAAAAATTCAATTCCCCATGTCCATCATCGACACAAAACTTCCATTTCTCACAGGCATCATTCCTCGAATGATCCTGAAATCAACAATACCGGTCGTTATCATCTAGATATACACCGTATTTTTACCACTATCTCCGGTATCGAGTAACCTCGCTAGGCTCCCCCGCCTCAAATGCGGTTATCCTGCCCCTCGGTCTCAACCGGGTCCACCATATATCCAACTGTATATCTCCCCCACTCAGTATGGATAACGTAAAATCCGCGACCGTATATCTCCCCCACTCGGTCCGGAATAAAACCAAATCATAAAACATCCCATGGTGGACATGACACATCAATCATGAAAATCACTGGATTTATGTAATAGTATTCAAAACTCAAAACCATAAATCCTCAATAATACATTTACCTCTTATATCAACATGAAATACGCAGATACTAAACATGATATTAATGATACAATTTACTACTATTATTGGTGTGTAAGATACGATATGAATCATTTTAACAAGAATTTTGCTAAGTGTAAAAGTGACATGGTAATATCGACGAGGTGTGTGTAACATATAAGATGTGCACGTGGCATAACTCGTCGATACATGTGTAGTGTTCTAGCAACTAAGCAAGGTATGTGTAAATTATGAATGCATATTGTTAATTTAGCATATCAAATAACTCTTTTATTTAAATAAAACTACAGGTGTAAAACGCCATCTTTACAAAATTCCCCGGTAGATGTTTAGTCTACTCACCGGAAAACGTCGAATCTATTCAGGAATTGCCAATCCTTTCCCTTTCCTCGCTGCCTCCAAAAATCCCGTAATCGAATATAACATCACAATTTAACTTATATAAGGAAACGGCTACTCCGACATGACGGAAATGAAAAACACCCGTTCCCACATACTAGTTATATTGTATATGACTATATCGAGCTATCAAACACTTAACCTTACTGGATTTTAACCTTAACCTGCATCGCTACATAATTTAAATCGCGATGTGTTTTAACCGTATCGTATTTTGTGTTTTTAGAGATCTTTTCCGATATTAGTTTCCAGATTCTAAATTCAGTGAAATTAACTTGTTTAAATAACACCAAAATAGCCAAAATTATACACTGAAACCAACCCAACAAGCCAAACCCACCTAGCTTCCCATAAATCCGGCGACGCCGGATTTTCCCTCTTGGTCGCCGACCCAATTCCGAGCCCTCGAGTTCGTGATCCTATGGTTTGCTCTAGGTGTTACATACATCATTTTAGCACTGTTTTGTAAATTTGATTTTTCTCTGAATAAAAGCAGATTATTACAGAGCTAAGTTTTGACTAAAAATACGAAATTATAGAACTTTGTTCATTTCAAATTAAACTAAGTACAGAACCTTAATTTCCTACTGTGATTAAGAATTTTACCCAAAAAAAGTTGTTGGAATAACCCTACTAAGATGCTAAGCCTCTTGTCCTAGCTTGACGGTGAAGAAAACCTAGAACCTACCTTCCTTCTTCTTCTTCTTTCTCTTGTTCTTTCTTTCTCTCCTTATTTTTTTTCTCTCAGAAATTTTTCAGCTTTTAACTTGGTAATTGATCTGAGCTTATCAATTATATGAGAAGAGGGAAGGGTGAGGTGGTAGAAGGAGGTGGCAAGGGTTAAAGAGTGCTTATTTCATGCAAGGAGGAGGTGTGAGGTGAGTGTGTGCATGCAAGTAAAAGGTGTGCTTGCATTATCCCTTAATTTTGTTTTAATTTACACTAAAATTCTGAGCTAAAATGTGTTCTATCCCTTTTTCATTTACACCCCTAACAATTTTCCATTTGCACAAAAAACCTAAACTTTACTTAAAAAACCCTCACAACTTAGTTTATTATAAAACACTCATTTTATTAAAATGAAGCTAAAATTATCACTAAAACCCTTATAACTTATTTATGTTGCATACTAAAATTTTAATTTAAATTGTTTTACATACAACTCATGAAATTGACTTATTTGTTTTTAATAACTTTGTGATTTATCATATTATTATTAAATTAATTCATTTTATTTATTTCTAAATTTTCAAAATGCTACAGAGGTGTGAAGATGATGAAGAGAGAATGGTGAGAACCATGCTTGAATAGTGTTGACAAATGAATTGTTAATTCATTTGTGCAAACTATTTAAGTATTATTGCATTATGTTTATTGGAAAAAATGGTTTTACAAAACCTTGCTTCATATTTTCTCTCACTTGATGGATGGTTCATTTTTTGACATGAGTTTCACTCTCACCATTTGCTTATTCTCTCTTCACTACCTTTCTTAAGCTCCTCCTCCTTCATCTTCATCTTCTACCCTACCATCTCATGTGTTGAGAATCAAGGGTAGAAGAGAGATAGATACACACTTAGAGCAACACACTATATCCCTAGACACTCTAGATTAGCAACCTGGCGTCCCTAGTTGCTTCACTAGATTCTTAGTGTGGAGCTAGAGCCATGAGTTACATCCCTCGGGTGGATCATCTTTAACGGAGGAAGACTGGTGACCAAGCTCAATCGAGGACACCTCAAGGAGCCAAAGAAGAGGGTAGAAGACCGAAGGACATGCATCATTCGGTATAACACTTCTAACCTTGAAGTTAAGATCTCCTTTTGTAGCTAGTATCGGTTTATGGTTCGATTCTAGGACAGGTCTTTTAACGCCAAAATTTTTAAACACCATGTTTGTTTCAAATCGGCCGCGGTAGTGTTAGTTATATGTATGCCCTAGAGGCCATTACTGTACATAGGATGTATATTGTAGTGGATGCTGGGACATATATAGGGAGGACTTTCTTGCTCGACATGATAGTATGCTATCTGGTTGAACTTTACCTTAACGTGTATACTGGGTGTCTCTCTGTTACATGTTGGTAAAGCCCTTAGGATGTGTACTTGACTACCTGGACTGTGATGCTGATCATACTAGTGGGGACATGGTAGTCCATAAGTACATCCTTCAAAGTCCCTAGTCGTGAGTGTATCGAGATGGGGCATCGATATACCAGAGTAGACTAGCATATACCTTCTCGACCCATACAGATGGGCGATGGATGATCCCATATCCATTGGTGTTTGACATCAGAGATGATATACGGGTGCTCAGTAGAGACTGGGTACACTGGACGGACTCGCCGAGAACTCCCAGATGGTATTATACCTCACGTCAGATGGCAGTTCTCTGGTGACACTGGTACAGAGTAGTCTGTTGATCCGAGATCGTCATAGAGTCTTGTGTGGTTCCCACTGTGCTTTGATTTCCATCTTACCACGTCCAAGAGGGCATGCAAAACGGTGGTTTTTGGGTACAGTCCCGAGTCACATGGAGGCAATGAGCGATAGGAGGGGATTCGTCTCTCCCGGTATAGGGGGTTGATGTTGCGCTGTGTTCGATTGGCTATAACTGGAAATCCCTGGCCAGGGTTGCTGAGATTTACTGGTAAGTGTTACCAGTAGTTTCTCGAATAGTTATAGACCTCATATCGACACGACTTATCGAGCTATTGGGGTCTGACGTTTACCACCCCTAGGCGAGATATGCGACATATCAGACGATCAGACCGGACTGTACGGTAGTGTTACTGGTTGGATTCACTGGAGTGTGAGCGGGCTTGCTCGTCGATCTTCTGATCGCTCAATATCCGGGTGGCCGTTACGTTTAGCAGACCGTTTGCGGCTTGTGGGTGTTTGATATGATCATCACCTGCTGCCGGCGTATTGACGAGTCTTTAGAGTCCTACACAGAGGTTTCCTGGCTCAAGCGAAACGAAATAGGAGCGCATATGAGATATGTGCGGGACCGAGAATAATGCGTCTATGTGATACCGTATTCCATTCTCGCGATGAATGTGTCAAATGGTTGTATGCGATATAACCTAGTTATCGAATCAAGGATTGATTCGATAAACCGATACATTGGATATTAGTCGGTTGTATGCGATATGACCGGATCATTAAATCAAATGTTGATTTAATGATTTAATGCATAATTATATATTTGATATATTACTTTGCATTAACTAGTATCGGTTCACTTAAGATGGATTTTCTCACTCGGATGTGCGCATTGCATATGCGATATGATTTTGTGCACTTGCTTGTATCATGTTTGATGATACATGCATTTTGGTTAAGTGTAAAGAATTAAACCTTGGTTAATGAAATGGTTAGGGTTTACTATTTCCTTATTCATTTTATTCATTTATTTATTCTTTTGGAAAAAGAAAAGAAAATGAGAAAATGGTGGCTTGTTTTGTTTTGTTCATGAAGCTTCATGAAGACTTTGACCAAGTGACCATTTTGTCTCATGCTTAACCCTAACCATTCCATTCAACCATGATTAACTCTCTACACATTACCATGGTTACATTATGATAAGTATTCTTATTATTTCCTTTTTGAGATATACTTATGATAATATTCATCTTCTTCTTCTTCATCTTCTTCACTTGAAGAAAGCAAGCTCCATCAATGGTGATTGATGGAAATGAGTGAGAAATCCAATTCTAAAGTCTACCCACTTCCTATTTCTTCATCCTCTACCTCTTGCCAAGTAGTAGAATGTGTTTCCTTCACAAGTTTTGATGACTTGGTGAAGGTGGAGCTTGATTTAGCGATGCCTCGACGTAGATCATCTTCGGCATGGACATCGACGACCTAGCTCGCCATTTCTCCGACGAAGCCGACGCTAGAGCCCGGGAATTCATTTGGACAGCGAGGGGACTTCGTTACGGAGCTATGGAGGTAGAGCACCGGATCTACAAAGGTTGTATTTCCGTTTCCTTATAGTTAAGTGTTAACTAGTTTTATTTTCGCCTAGATTTCTAGCCAACGGTCCGTAGTCGGGTTTCTCGGCACCTAGAATTTTTGAAATTGGCATGATTGATGGCTTGTGAGACCTCACTAGTGTGCCTAGGAACCTTACAGGTAGATTGCCAGGGAACTAGCAAACCCTAACATAGTATCAGAGCCATCCCATAAACCTTTACTAGCTAGTTTACATAAGTTTAAAGTTTCGATCGAAGGAATTTTCTGGATCGTATTTCCAAAACTGTTGCTTGCTGTTAGAATTTCAAAGTTGTTCAAAAAAAATTTCTGGTTATATTAAAAATATGTACAGGCAAAACTAGAGATGAGAAAAAAATTTGGACACCTAATCCCAAAAAACTACCGTGGAATAAAAGCAAAATGGCACATTTTGCGGCTGAACCGCGGCCCTTTTTGGGCTACAGTGCCCCAAATTTTTTCTGGGGCTCTAGTTCATGGAAATATGATTTTTGGGATATTTGGATTTGGCTCAGATTTGTTTGAGTGCTGATTTGTATTTAGGGCTAATGTGGAAAAATTTTAGTCGATTGAAATTTTGGATACGTGTTTATTAGTGCATATGTTAATATTAGTGATCGCGAATATCATTGAGCGGTACAACCCGACTAGTTGCTATACGTTCAACTAGACGGGTTTGCAAACATGATATTTTTCTAACGGGGGAGGTATTTTTAGTATGGAGTGTGTGTAAAATGAGGGGAAATGGCGTCCAAAGGACGCGTGGGTGCCAGCGCCTTACGCACCTAGCACGCAGGCGCTGGGCGCTGGCGCGAGCGCGAGCGCCTGGGCACTTGGGAACGGGCGCAAGCGCTTGGGCGCTGGTGCTAGCGCCTCATGTGCCCGGCATGTGGGCGCTCTAGTGCTAGCGCTTTGGACGCTAGCGCCTTACGTGCCCGGCACGTGGGCGCTAGCGCTTTGGGCACTAGTGCCGCACGTGCCCTGCCCGGCACTAGGGTGCTAGCGCTTTGGGTACTCGGGCGCTAGTGCCTCACGTGCCCGGCACGTAGGCGCTATCGCTTTGGGCGCTAGCGCCTCACATGCCCGACACGTGGGTGCTCGGGCGCTAGCGCTTTGGGCGCTAGCGCCTCACATGCCTGGCACGTGAGCGCTCGGGCGCTAGCGCCTCACGTGCCTGGCACGTGAGCGCTCGGGCGCTAGCGCTTTGGGCTCTAGCGAAAGGAAGGGGTTTTTACCCCCAGAAATGAGAGTTAAACTCCTAAAGAGGATTTTCAGTGGAGTTAAACTCCAAAAGATTTAGATTTGGAGTCAAACTCCTAAGGATCTGGATTAGGAGTTAAACTCCTTTGAGGATTTGGGTCTTTGAGTTGAACTCCCTAAAAATCTTCAGAGGTTCTTCTCTCTTGAATCTTGTATCTTCTCTTGATTGGGAATTTGTCCAAAGTTGTATTTTTGGAGACGGGTCTCCTTCTTCCTCCTCTTGATCGGCTGGATCTTAGAGAAAAGGGGTGAGACTTAAAAGTCTCCCCTTTTTAAGATCTAATGGAAGATCTGAGCTCCCTTTATGGGTTTTGTGGTGAAAAACTATTTAGTTTTTGAAAAGGAAGAGTAAAACCCTTGATTTAATTCAAAGGAAAGGAGAAGGTTTAGAACCTTGAGAAAGGAGAAGAAGGAGGCACAAACCCTAGAGTTTTATAGAAACGACAAGTGTCTATTTTATTCATCATCATGTGGCCTTATATAAGCTTACACATTTACATATAGTCCGTTGGGCTTTACAAAATGGCATTTTGCCCATCCCATGCCTCATGTGCTCATTTCTTTTGCACATAAGCCATGGTCTTTACAAAAATCTGGCTTTATGCCCATTTTGCTTACATTCATGCATAAAAATTACATCAAAATTATTTATTACATGATTTTTGTTTTGGCATGGGGAGGCTGGCCGCCGGCTCGACTTGGGCATGGGCCCACTTGGCTTGGGCTTGGGCTTACCTGGCTTGGGGTTGACTTTGACTTTGACTTGGTCAACCGGGGTGCAATTTTCGACCCCAACAAAGTGCCCCCTTCAATAAATGCACACCACATATGTGGGTCGTGTGCATGAAATTGATGGATCTTCTTTCGCGTGGAGGCGACTTGCTTTGGTTCCTACTTTTTGGGTTGCACTTCCCTTTTTACGACATGGACGGTCGACGCTTGACGTGTCTCCGAGAAGAAGCGTCCGTGGTGGACTTTTCCCTGGCCCATAGTGATTTGGTTCCCTCTTTGTAGGAAGCCTGCGCTGCCCTTTTTACGACATGGACGGTCGACGCTTGACGCGTCTCCGAGACGGAGCGTCCGTGGTAGACTTTTCCCTGGCCCGGAGTGATTTGGTTCCCGCTTTGTAGGAAGCCTGCACTGCCCTTTTTACAACATGAATAGTCGATGTTTGACGCGTCTCCAAGACGGAGTGTCCGTGGTAGACTTTTCCAAGGCCCGGAGCGATTTGGTTCCCGATTTGTGGGAAGCCTGCACTGCCCTTTTTACGACATGGACAGTCGATGCTTGACGCGTCTCCGAGACGGAGTGTCCGTCGTAGACTTTTCCCTGGCCCGGAGCGATTTAGTTCCCGATTTGTGGGAAGCCTGCACTGCCCTTTTTAAGACATGGACGGTCGATGCTCGACGCGTCTCCGAGACGGAGTGTCCGTGGTAGACTTTTCCCTGGACCGGAGCGATTTGGTTCCCGATTTGTGGGAAGCCTGCACTGCCCTTTTTACGACATGGACGGTCGATGCTCGACACACTTTCACTTTATTGATTGGGGTTGCCTCACTTCTGGGATTGGCGGGTAATTTGCCGCACTCGTAAGGGTCTTGGTTTTTTATTGCACAGGCTATCCACACGACCCTGGAACGTCGGGTTTCATTTGCGGCTCATGTGAAACCCCGGGCTCCTAGATTATCCATTATTCTGTAATGCTTATCGCTCTTCTGTGATGTTGCTTATATCATGCCTGGGATGAATGTTATACACACACACACACACACACACACACACACACACACTAGTAGATGCTGTATATGTTTTGCATCCGCGCTAGTCCAGCCCCCGCTCTGCCGTTAATTAAGTAACCTAACGGTGCATGACGGGGCCTGTGGAGAATGCGGATGGTATATACGTACATTGTATTTTTGTTCTTTTCTGGTGTGATATGGATTAATTGATGGGACTGTATTTGTTACGCCCCGCTACCCGGTGTACGTGGAGAAGACGCGATGAGGCCGCTACGTATTTACTCAGAAGTAAACTCGCTAAGCGTATCTAAGCAATATAAAGTAAAAGTACACAAGAGACAGGAATATAAATGAACACCAACTTTATTTATTTAACATTCTTTTACAGTACAACTGAAATGTAAATACATGGAATGAAAGCAATGCCTAAACAATAGCATAACAGAAATGAAAATGAAATATGTACAAGTATCTAAAGCTCCGGGTTGAATGTTAACCTCTCTAAGTCCTCGGTGTTAGGCTCGATCTCCAGTGAGTCTGATCCACCTGACAACATTCCAAAGAAAGAAGAAAGGAATGTCGTCAGCGAACAATCGCTCGGTAAGTCCCAAATGTGAGTAGAGATAGAATAGATAGAAAAAGAATATATATCTTATAATGTTTAATTATATTTTTAAAGCTGTGTTTGTAGCATGGTATAGAAAATGCCAGTGTATACGAGAGGAGTCCCACTATTCCGGAGACTAAGGTATACGGAGCACAAGGAACCGTTCAGCCACGGTACAACGGCAATAGATATTCAGGTTAGGTGTATTATGGTTACAGTCTCGTACCACTTTTAACACCTTCCGTACCAATTTACCCCTTATAAACCCCGTGATGTCTTTTGTATGGATTGTATTGTTTTGTTATATAGATGGATGACTTTACCGAAACCATGATATCAGTAAACGGAATGGATAACCATGTAAACAGGGTATATCCATGGTTCGGTTCGGTCAATATAGATTGATATAGATTGAATAAACGGATTCATGTATTCATGTTGTATTGTAGTTTGTACTTGAATCATATTCAAGTCAAATTGATTAAATTGAGACTCAGTCTGAGTTAGACACTTTAAAAAGAAATTGAAATCCTGAATTAGTTTTGATGTTATCGGTAACTGTTGCATATGGACGGCAGGATTTGTGTCTTTTTCCAAGACAATTACCGTGTTGATAACACCGTTTGTTAGATTGTCTATCTTAAATAGGCAAGCACCCATATCTCCGGCTCCTCGAGGCTCAAGAGACTGGTCCCACTTAAACCTATGTTTACTAGGGTCCTTATTGTAATTTACTATAACTTGAAGGGTTTTATGTAAAAATAGTTTGATATAACTTTCAAAATATACCTCAAGCATTTAATTATCATCTTTAGGGTTTTCATAGATGTATATTTTATAATTGTGAAATTTCTACTGAGTAGAACCTAGTTTTCATAGTATGTGGTATTTTATTGAAATATTGGAATTATTTTGTATTTGGATGATATTTTCATGTAATCGTGATTCTTTTGATTTGGAAAACTTGGAATATTTATATAATATAACTAAAATAGATATTTTGATGATATATATCTATATATATATTTAAAAATAAATTTTATTTATCTTCTTGTAGAAATCTCATTTTCTAAAGAAAAATGTATAAAAATTCCATCGAGATCGAATGCTCATTTTGGAGGTCTGCATCTCGCACTTCTAGGTTCGAGGATGTGTGATAATCCGCAACATCCCGAACGGGGTCCCCAAAAGTGGGTTGTAGAGGTGCAATTGCAAAGAATTGTTTAATACATCTTTTAAAGAAATGGTTTTATAAGTTGATAGTATTTATTTGTAAAGTCGTGTTATTCATAACTATGTTCCCAAATTTCCATCGTGCTGTATTAAATATGTGTGTTGTGATGTGGTAGGTCATTACCTCATGAATTATCTAAAGGTAATACAGGAATTATGATGATTTATATCGAAACTAAAGTATATGGTATTTTACTGTAAAACTATGATAAAAGTTGTATAAGAGATTATTTTGAGATGATTCTTGTTTTAAAGTGTTTGTTAATGTTTGTTAAACATGATATGAGAGTATGGAGTTTTCTTGATTAAGAAAAGTTGAGTTTTGAAGAAAAACCGAAACGGAAGTCGGATTAACTTCGCTTCCATCGGATTTTATAATTTAAAGTTTTTAGAATAGAGAAAGAGAGGGGTAGAGGGGACTTACTGGCTTTTGCGAAAGATGATGGGTAGGAGAAGACTAGTGAAGCGTCGGGACGTCGTTTCGTCGCCGGAATCTCCTTAGATCGTCGCCGGAACTTCACCCTTTGTTAACTCCACTTGCATACAAAAGAGACTTGGAAATTTTGTAGAGTTTTTGTACTAGAATTCTGAGTGACGATGTGTGAAATGAGGTGTGGTATTTATAGGGAAAATTAGCGTTTGGTGTATTGAATTAGTGAATTAAAATTTGTATTAAAAATGGATTTAAAGAGGGTATTTTAATTCTCTAGATAATTGCAGAGAATACAAACAGCCTAGGAGAAGTGGGAAAGCTTAAAGGGTGCAGGGGTGAAGAGATGGGGGCATCACCTATGGTTTCGACCGGCGGGTACCGACCAAATTGAGCCTCTCGTCGGTCCAATACTGTCGGATGTGGTTAGGTTTGCTGCCAAGTGTTCTTGTCGCCTTATATACCCTCGTGCACGTGTTTGTTTATTCTGTGTCTCTTCAGTTTATGCGTAGTGCACGTGTAGACCTTTGAGCTTCTAAAAGATTAAAAGAAATTTAAATAAAAAATTAATATGGCTGGGGGATTCGATCACAGGGGCTACGTCACAGCAGTGCAAGGCTTTACCAATGTGCTACAAGTATTTTCTTACTGTTCTAAATTAAAACAAATACTTATAGTATACACAGGATTGCAAATACCCTAATTGTACATTAACTTTTAAACAATTTTCTGTACATTGAAATTGGAGTTGTTACAGTCTACCCTACTTACAAAAATTTCGTCCTAGAAATTTACAATTTATTTTAAGAACGAGTTTACAAATAAATGAGGGTATCTTACAAGCATCTCATCTTTCCTTTTCTATGTTGATTCTTCTGGTGTGTCCTTTCTCCACATTACTCAAACCAAGTTGACTTCCTTGTTCCGAAGTGACTTCACCTTTCTATCCAGGATTTCCGCGGGTTGTTGCTTACAAGATAAATATGGCTGTACAGTGAGCTCGGAGTGATCAAGAATATGTCTGGGGTCACTCACATACCTTCTGAGTTGGGATATGTGGAACACATTGTGCCCTCCTTCTAATGAAGGTGGAAGTGCCAAGCGATAAGCCACTTCACCGAATCGTTCAAGTATGTCGAACGGTCCAATGTACCTTGGACTTAGCTTACCCCTTCTTCTAAAACGAATCACTCTACGGTTCGGAGATATCTTCAGAAATACATGTTCTCCCGGTTGAAACTCTAAGTGACGACGCTTTGTATCAGCCCAGTGCTTCTGTCGATCTTGGGCTATGCGCATTCTTTCCCTGATAGTAGGAACCACGCTACAGTTGCTACTATCATCTCAGGTCCAAGGAGTTCTCTATCTCCGATGTTGTCCCAATTTAAGGGTGATCGACACTTCCTTCCATAAAGCGCTGCAAAAGGTGTCATTCATATACTTGCTTGGTAGCTGTTGTTGTATGAAAACTCCACAAGATATAGGTGATCTTCCCACAATCCTCTGAAGTCTAACATACACGCTCTTAGCATATCTTCTAAGATCTGAATAGTTCGCTTAAACTGACCATCTGTTTGTGGATGATAAGTCGTGCTGAAGTCCAAACTTGTTCCCAAGCTAGCTTGCAGACTTTACCAAAATTGCGATCGAAATCTAGTGTTACGATCGGAGACAATGCAAACCGGTACTCCATGTAATCTCACGATTTCCTGCATGAGTTCATGGGTATCAGGGATAGTACATATTGAAGAGTTTAAATCTTACTTAGATTATTACCTCCATGTACTTCTTTGCTAATGTCTCAGTAGATTGACCAACTCGAAATGGGATGAAGTGAGCCGACTTTGTGAGTCGATCCACAATAACCCATACCACATCGTTACCCTTTGTGCTGCGAGGAAGTGCAGTCATGAAATCTATTGTGATGTGTTGCCACTTCCATTCTGGGATATGTAACGGTTGAAGTAATCTAGCAGTCCTGTGATGTTCATCCTTTACTTGCTGACACACCAATCATTTAGTGACGCTTCTAGTTACTTCCCGCTTCATTCCATGCCACCAGTAAATTTGACGCAAATCTTTGTACATTTTTGTACCTCCGGGGTGTACTGAATAAGGAGAGATATGAGCTTCTTTCATCAACTCTTCTCGCACATGACCTTTAGGTACACACAATCTGCTGCCGTATCTCAATGATCTGTCTTCATAGATGATGAAGTCTGTTCGAAGTCCACTTTCTACTTGTTCTCTGATCTTTTGCAACTTAGCATCACTTGCTTGAGCTGCTTTGATCTGATTGACAATGGTAGATTGAACTTGTAAGTTCATCAAACTTGAAGTTTTACCTGGCATGATCACTTCAATCTCTATTTGATGCAAGTCTTGTTGAAGCTTCCACTGTGTGGTGAGGTTCAATGCTAATGGTTGGCGACTAAGGGCATCAGGTACTACATTCACCTTCCCTGGGTGATATTGCAGGTTGATGTCAAAGTCCGCCATGAGTTCTAACCATCTTCTCTGCCGCATATTCAACTCCTTCTGAGTAAACACATATTTCAGACTCTTGTGATCTGTGTATATGTCCACTCGTTCACCAAGAAGATAATGGCACCAAATTTTGAGAGCAAAGATTACGGCCGCCAACTCCAAATTATGCGTCGGATAGTTGCACTCATGAATCTTCAGCTGTCTTGATGCATAAGCTACAACTTTACCGTGCTGATGTAGAACACATCCTAATCCCTTACCGGATGCATCGCAATGCACTTCAAAACCTCCAGATTGGTCTGGTAGGACAAGGATAGGCGCTGATGTCAATCATGACTTGAGTTCTACGAAAGCTTGTTCGCATGCTTCTGACCAGACGAATTCTTCATCTTTACGTATGAGCTTGGTCATGGGTGTTGCAATCTTCGAAAATCCTTCAATGAATCTTCTGTAATATCCTGCGAGACCCAAGAAACTTCGAATGTTCTTCAATAAATTTAGTGTCGGTCATTCGCTTACTGCTGATACTTTAGCTGGATCTAGAGAGATTCCATCGCCTGATACAATTTGTCCAAGAAAACCAACTTGATGTAGCTAAAACTCGCATTTGCTGTACTAGGCATAGAGTTGATATTGTCGTAGGGTTTCCAAGATAATTCGTAGGTGTTCGGCGTGTTCTTTCCGACTCTTAGAATACACCAGGATGTTTTCGATGAAGATGACAACAAACCTGTCTAGGTACTCTCGGAAAACTTGATTCATTAGGTTCATGAATATAGCCGGTGCATTGGTCACTCAAAATAGCATTACAAGAAATTCGTAATGTCTATAGTGAGTTCTGAATGCCATTTTAAGGATATCAGATCCTTTGACCTTCACCTAATGATAACCCGAATGAAGATCTAACTTGGAGAAAACGCAAGACCCACTTAGCTGATCGAACAGATCGTCAATGCGCGGGAGTGGATACTTGTTTATAGTTACTTCGTTCAGAGCTCTATAACCAATGCACATTCGATATGAACCTTTCTACTTCTTCACGAGTAAAACTGGAGATCCCCAACTTGAAGTGCTGGGACGAATCCATCCTTTCTTCAATAATTCGTCCAACTGAGTTCGAATCTCCTTTAAACCTTCTGGACTTAAGCGATAAGGTGCTTTGATCACCGGTTGTGCTCTAGGTATTAAATCGATGCAGAATTCAAGAGCTCGATCGGGAGGCAAACCTGATATGTCTTCAGGAAACACATCGTCGAACTCTCGAACTATTTCTGGCTTTGATCCTTCCTATGCTTGAATTGCTGCAATCACTGCCTCCTTTGGTTTTGCCTTGTAAGCTCCACTTTTGAAATAAAAGACCGGATGGTCTGGAATCTCGAACACTACCCTCCTTTAACGACAGTCGATGGCAGCGTAGAAGGTTCTTAGCCAATCCATACCCAGAACCACATCGAAGTTCGGTATTTCCATCACCTTGAATTCATCATAGAATTCTCTGCTGCAGACGACCACTGGAAACAGGTTGTATCTCATTGTTGCCTTTAGAACGCCGTTCCCTGAACTGACATTCTAGCTGGATACAAGCGGTGTGACTGGAATCACATGAGTTCGGACGAACCGTTGCGACATAAAGCAATGAGATGCTCTAGTATCGAAGAGTGCTAGTGCATAGAGTGAGGCTACTAAGATTGTTCCTTAGTTATGTGGGATAGGTTGTAGGTATAATGAAAAATGTATGGATATGTATATATAGATGGGAAATTAAAGCTTGAAGGAAAAGTGGTACCAGTGATGACTTAGCCGGTGGCTTCAGCCTCTTCCATAGTCATTGTGAAAGCCTGTCGCCTCGGCACATTCCTCCTTGCTGGAGGAGAATTCCTCTGTCCGTTCCTTAGTCTTTGAGGTACGTTCCATTGAGCTTGATAGAACTTACGAGGAGGAAGTGCAGTCGGTCCATGAGGAGGTGGAGCAAGTAGTGCGAGTCGTGGAGCAGCTGCCTGGATGGATGGATGCTGCCGATAAGAAATTGCTGTCCTGGGTATAGCATTTAGGTTATGTTTCTGAGGACAAGACCCGATGTCATGAGTAGCTGAGCCGCAGACTAAACAAAAGCGATTTGCACACCGGCAGTCTTTCGCCAAATGTCCATCCCTCCTGCAGTAGGTACAAAAGGCTGGGTTGGGCCAGTTGTTCGGTACTCCCAGTCTCCAGGGCACAAATGGTGGCCTTGAAGAGGCTCCTCTTGCCATCTGAGTGGCAGGGCGCTTCATCCCGGCAGATTGAGGTATGCTCCTCATCTTTACCACTGTCTCATATCGACGGGCAGCTTTCAGGGCCAATTCATGGGTCGGAAAATCCTCTATAGCTAACGCAGCTTGGATCTCCAGATCTAACCCTTGCTGAAATTGACGGGCTCTGATCTCATCCGTCGGTATCAAGTGTGTCGCGAATCTGTTAAGGTATTGTGTTAGCTGTGTGGTATGTGATATTTGAAAATTGAAATATTGAGACATATCTTATCGACTAAGCATGGTAAACTCAGTGTCATACTCATCTACTGACTTGGTCCATATCGAACCCTATTGTAGATGGATGAATTGTTGTTCCATATCGAATCGGACAGTCTCTGGGAAGTATTTCGCGTCGAACATATCACGAAACGTCCTCCATTCGATAGGTTGGTCAAGACGGCTTTCTTCCGCCATCCACCAGACCTGTGCATTGTCTGTGAGCTGCAGCTTTACAACTCGAACCCAAGCTATGTCTGGCACTTGTGCCGCTGCTAGATCATCTTCAATACTCTGAGCCCACTCCTCAGTTACTAGAGGGCCCTCTTTTCCTGAAAATTGCTTGGGGTGTAAAGCTGGGAATTGCTTTACTCCCGGGGCTTCCGCTTCTGGGCGGTTCATCAAAATAGTATTCTGCTGCTGCTGTCCTTCCAAGTGGCCGCGGATCGCCTCAAGCAGTACCGTTTGCTTATTGATCGGAGCAGCGATGGTAGGTGTAAGCGGTAGAGGTGTTAGAGTGTTGTTGAAGTTGGTGCTAGTGTTGTTTGGGGAATCCATAACCTTTAAAGAAAATTTTTGGGTTAGGACAGATTCAAAATATATGAAATTAGAAGATTCAAGGAATATGTAAAGAATGATTTTAGTTGCTGGTTCTTGTGTTATATATTGCTTAGGAATTCATGCAGAATTAACCCGCATGTCCATGAAGAGCCAACCTGCATGTCCATACAAAGTAGACCTACATGGTAGGGTACCATGCAGCACTGACCTGCATGGGCCGCTAACAAAACCTGTCACGCCCCGCTTCCCGGTATACGGGAAGAAAACGTGATGAGGCCTCTACGTATCTACTCAGAAGTAAACACGTTAAGCGTATCTAAGCAATATAAAGTAAAAGTACACAAGAGACAGGAATGTAAATGAACAACAACTTTATTTATTTAACATTCTTTTACAGTACAACTGAAATGTAAATACATGGAATGAAAGCAATGCCAAAACAATGGAATAACAGAAATGAAAATGAAATATGTACAAGTATCTAAAGCTCCGGGTTGAATGTTAACTGCTCCAAGTCCTCGGTGCTGGGCTCGATCTCCAGTGAGTCCGATCCACCTGACAACATTCCAAAGAAAGAAGAAAGGAATGTCGTCAGCGAACAATCGCTCGGTAAGTCCCAAATGTGAGTAGAAATAGAATAGATAGAAAAAGAATATATATCTTATAATGTTTGATTATATTATTAACGCTGTTGTTTGTAGCTTAGTACAAAAAATGCCAGTGTATACGAGAGGAGTCCCACTATTCAGAAGATTAAGGTATATGAAGCACAAAAAACCGTTCAGCCACGGTACAACGGTAATGGATTTTCAGGTTAAGTGTATTATGGTTACAGTCTCGTGCCACTTTTAACACCTTCCGTACCAATCTACCCCTTATAAACCCCGCGATGTCTTTTGAATTGATTGTATTGTTTTTTTATATAGATGGATGACTTTACCGAAACCATGATATTAGTAAATGGAATGGATAATCATGTAAATAGGGTATATCCATGGTTCGGTTCGGTCAATATAGATTGAATAAACGGATTCATGTATTCATGTTGTATTGTAGTTTGTAGTTCAATCATATTCAAGTCAAATTGATTAGATTGAGACTCAGTCTGAGTTAGACACTTTAAAAAGAAATTGAAATCTTGAATTAGTTTTGATGTTATCGGTAACTGCTACACATAGACGGCAGGATTTGTGTCTTTTTCCAAGACAATTACCGTGTTGATAACACCGTTTGTTAGATTGTATACCTTAAATAGGCAAGCACCCATATCTCCGGCTCCCTGAGGCTCAAGAGACTGGTCCCGCTTAAACCTATGTTTACTAGGGTCCTTTTTGTAATTTAGTATAACTTGAGGGGTTTTATGTAAAAATAGTTTGATACAAATTTCAAAATACACCTCAAGCATTTAATTATCATTTTTAGGGTTTTCATAGATGTATATTTTATAATTGTGAAATTTCTAGTGAGTAGAACCTAGTTTTCATAGTATATGGTATTTTCTTGAAATATTAGAATTGTTTTGTATTTGGATGATATTTTCATGTAATGGTGAATCTTTTGATTTGGAAAACTTGGAATATTTATATAATATAACTAAAATAGATATTTTTGATGATATGTATATATATATATATATATATATTTAAATATAAATTTTATTTATTTTCTTGTAAAAACCTCATTTTCTAAAGAAAAATGCATAAAAATTCCATCGAGATCGAATGCTCCTTTCAGAGGTCTGCATATACTAGGCCCGAGGATATGCGATAATCCGCACCATCCCGAACGGGGTCCCCAAAAGTAGGTTGTAGAGTCGCAATTGCAAGGAATTGTTTAATACATCTTTTTAAAGAAATGGTTTTATAAGTTAATGGTATTTATTTGTAAAGTCGTGTTATCCATAACTATGTTCCCAAATTTCCATCGTGCTATATCAAAGATGTGTGTTGTGATGAGATAGGTCATTATCTCGTGAATTATCTAAAGGTAATACAGGAATTATGATGATTTATGTCAAAACTAAAGTATATGGTATTTTACTGTAAAACTATGATAAAAGTTGTATAAGATATTATTTTGAGATGATTCTTGTTTTAAAGTGTTTGTTAATGTTTGTTAAATATGATACGAGATTATGGTATTTTCTTGATTAAGAAAAGTTGAGTTTTGAAGAAAAACCGAATCGGAAGTCGGATTAACTCCACTTTCTTCAGGTTTTATAATTTAAAGTTTTTAGAATAGAGAAAGAGAGGGGAAGAGGGGACTTACTGGCTTTTGGGATAGAAGAGGGGTAGGAGAAGACTAGTGAAGCATCGGGACGTCGTTTCGTCGCCGGAATCTATTTAGATTATCGCCGGAACTTCACCCTTTGTTAACTCCAGTTGCACACAAAAGAGACTTGGAAATTTTGTAGAGTTTTTGTACTAGAATTCTGAGTGAGGATGTGTGAAATGAGGTGCGGTATTCATAGAGAAAATTAGGGTTTGGTGTATTGAATTAGTGAATTAAAATTTGTATTAAAAATGGATTTAAAGAGGGTATTTTAATTCTCTAGATAACTGCAGAGAATACAAACAGCCTAGGAGAAGTGGGGTAGCTGAAAGGGTGCAGGGGTGAAGAGATGGGGGCATCACCGACGGTTTCGACCGGCGGTACCGGCCAAATTGAGCTTCTCGCCGGTCCAATACCGTCGGGTGTGGTTGGGTTTGCTGCCACGTGTTCTTGTCGTCTCGTATACCCCCGTGCACGTGTTTGTTTATTCTGTGTCTCTTCAGTTTACGCGTAGTGCACGCGTAGACCTTTGGGCTTCTAAAAGATTAAAAGAAATTTAAATAAAAAACTAATGTGGCTGGGGGAATTCGATCACAGAGGCTACGTCACAGCAGTGCAATGCGTTACCAATGTGCTACAAGTACTTTCTTGCTGTTTTAAATTAAAACAAATACTTATAGTATACACAGGATTGTAAATACCCCAATTGTACATTAACTTTTCAACAATTTTCTGTACATTGAAATTGGAGTTGTTACAGTCTACCCTCCTTACAAAAATTTCATCCTCGAAATTTACAATTTACTTTAAGGACTAGTTTACAAATAAATGAGGATATCTTGCACGCATCTCATCTTCTCTTTCCCATGTTGATTCTCCTGGTGTGTCCTTTCTCCACATCACTCGAACCAAGTTGACTTCCTTGTTCCGAAGTGACTTCACCTTTCTATCCAGGATCTCCGCAGGTTGTTGCTCACATGATAAATCTGGCTGTACAGTGAGCTCGGAGTGATCAAGAATATGGCTGGGGTCACTCACATACCTTCTATGTTGGGATATATGGAACACATTGTGCACTCCTTCTAATGAAGTTGGAAGTGCCAAGCGATAACCCCTTCACCGACTCGTTCGAGTATGTCGAACGGTCCAATGTACCTTGGACTTAGCTTACCCATTCTTCCAAAATGAATCACTCCACAGTTCGGAGATATCTTCAGAAATACATGTTCTCCCGGTTGAAACTCTAAGTGACGGCGCTTTGCATCAGCCCAGTGCTTCTGTCAATCTTGGGCTATGCGCATTCTTTCCTTGATAGTACGAACTACGTTGACAGTTGCTACTATCATCTCAGGTCCAAGGAGTTCTCTATCTCCGATATTGTCCCAACTTAATGGTGATCGACACTTCCTTCCATAAAGCGCTGCAAAAGGTGTCATTCCTATACTTGCTTGGTAGCTGTTGTTGTATGAAAAATCCACAAGATGTAGGTGATCTTCCCATGATCCTCCGAAGTCTAACATACACGCTCTTAGAATATCTTCTAAGATCTGAATAGTTCGCTCAGACTGACCATCTGTTTGTGGATGATAAGCCGTGCTGAAGTTCAGACTTGTTCCCAAGCTAGCTTGCAGACTTTGCCAAAATTGCGATCGAAATTTAATGTCATGATCGGAGACAATGCAAACCGGTATTCCATGTAATCTCACGGTTTCCTGCATGAGTTCATGGGTATCAGAGATAGTACATATTGAAGAGTTTAAATCTTACTTAGATTATTATCTCCATGTACTTCTTTGTTAATATCTCAGTAGATTGGCCAACTCGAAATAGGATGAAGTGAGCCGACTTTATGAGTCGATCCACAATAACCCATACCGCATCGTTACCCTTTGTGCTGTGAAGAAGTGCAGTCACGAAATCTATTGTGATGTTTTGCCACTTCCATTCTGGAATAGGTAACGGTTGAAGTGATCTAACAGTCCTGTGATATTCAGCCTTTACTTGCTGACACATCAAGCATTTAGCGATGCTTCTAGTTACTTCCCGCTTCATTCCTTGCCACCAGTAATTTTGACGCAGATCTTTGTACATCTTTGTACCTCCAGGTTGTACTGAATAAGGAGAGCTATGAGCTTCTTTCATCAACTCTTCTCGCACAGGACCTTTAGGTACACACAATTTGCTACTTCATGGATCATGAAGTCTGTTCGAAGTCCACTTTCCACTTGTTCTCTGATCTTTTGCAACTTAGCATCACTTGCTTAAGCTGCTTTGATCTGATTGATAATGGTAGATTGAACTTGTAAGTTCATCAAACTTGAAGCATTACCTGGCATGATCACTTCAATCTCCATTTGATGCAAGTCTTGTTGAAGCTTCCACTGTGCGGTGAGGTTCAATGCTAATGGTTGGTGACTAAGGGCATCAGGTACTACATTCACCTTCCCTGTGTGATATTGCCGGTTGATGTCAAAGTCCGCCATGAGTTCTAACCATCTTTTCTGCCGTATATTCAACTCCTTCTGTGTAAACACATATTTCAGACTCTTGTGATCTGTGTATATGTCCACTTATTCACCAAGAAAATAATGGCGCCAAATTTTGAGAGCAAAGATTACGGCCGCCAACTCCAAATCATGTGTCGGATAGTTGCACTCATGAATCTTCAGCTGTCTTGATGCATAAGCTACAACTTTACCGTGCTGATGTAGAACACATCCTAATCTCTTACCGGATGCATCGCAATGCACTTCAAAACCTCCAGATTGGTCCGGTATGACAAGGATAGGCGCTGATGTCAATCTTGACTTGAGTTCTACGAAATCTTGTTCGCATGCTTCTGACCACACGAATTCTTCATCTTTATGTATGAGCTTGGTCATGGGTGTTGCAATCTTCGAAAATCCTCCAATGAACCTTCTGTAATATCATGCTAAACCCAAGAAACTTCGAATGTCCTTCACTGAATTTGGTGTCGGTCATTCGCTTACTGCTGATACTTTAGCTAGATCTACAGAGATTCCATCGCCTGATACAATATGTCCAAGAAAACCAACTTGATGTAGCTAAAACTCGCATTTGCTGTACTTGGCATAGAGTTGATGTTGTCGTAGGGTTTGCAGGACAATTCATAGGTATTCGGCGTGTTCTTTCCGACTCTTAGAATACACCAGGATGTCGTCGATGAAGATGACAACAAACCTGTCATGGTACTCTCGGAAAACATGATTCATTAGGTTCATAAATATAGCCGGTGCATTGGTCACTCCAAATGGCATCATAAGAAATTCGTAATGTCTATAGCGAGTTCTAAATGCTGTTTTATGGATATCAGATTCATTGACCTTCACCTGTTTTTAACCCGAATGAAGATCTAATTTGGAGAAAACGCAAGACCCACTTAGCTGATCGAACAGATCGTTAATGCGCGGGAGTGGATACTTGTTCTTTATAGTTACTTCATTCAGAGCTCTATAATCAATGCACATTTTATATGAACGTTCCTTCTTCTTCACGAGTAAAATTAGAGATCACCAACTTTAAGTGCTAGGACGAATCCATCCTTTCTTCAATAATTCGTCCAAATGAGTTCGGATCTCCTTTAAACCTTCTGGACTTAGGCGATAAGGTGCTTTGATCACCGGTTATGCTCTAGGTATTAAATCAATGCTGAATTCAAGAGCTCGATCGGGAAGCAAACCTAATATGTCTTCAGGAAACACATCATCAAACTCTCGAACTATTTCCGGCTTTGATCCTTCCTCCGCTTGAATTGCTGCAATCACTGCCTTCTTCGGTTTTGTCTTGTAAGTGCCTGGCTCTATGGCACGGTCTGCACTTTTGAAATAAAAGACTGGATGGTCTGGAATCTCGAACATTGCCCTCCTTTCGACAGACGGGTTTTATAATTTAATGTTTTTGGAATAGAGAAAGAGAGGGGAAGAGGGGACTTACTGGCTTTTGGGAAGAAGAGGGGTAGGAGAAGACTAGTGAAGCGTCGGGACGTCGTTTTGTCGCAGGAATCTCGTTAGATCATCGCCGGAACTTCACCCTTTGTTAACTCCACTTGAACACAAAAGAGACTTATAAATTTTGTAGAGTTTTTGTACTAGAATACTGAGTGAGGATGTGTGAAATGTGGGGTGGTATTTATAGGGAAAATTAGGGTTTGGTGTATTGAATTGGTGAATTAAAATTAGTATTAAAAATGGATTTAAAGAAGGTATTTTAATTCTCTGGATAATTCTCTGGATAATCACCGACGGTTTCGACCGGCGGTACCGGCCAAATTGAGCTTCTCGCCGGTCCAATACCGTCGGGTGTGGTTGGGTTTGCTGCCACGTGTTCTTGTCGCCTCGTATACCCTCGTGCACGTGTTTGTTTATTCTGTATCTCTTCAGTTTACGTGTAGTGCATGTGTAGACTTTTGGTCTTCTAAAACATTAAAAGAAATTTAAATAAAAAATTAATGTGGCTGGAAGGATTCGATCACAGGGGCTACGTCATAGCAGTGCAAGGCATTACCAATGTGCTACAAGTACTTTCTTACTGTTCTAAATTAAAACAAATACTTATAGTATACACAGGATTGTACATTAACTTTTAAACAATTTTCTGTACATTGAAATTGGAGTTGTTACAGTGTTAATTTTGATTAATGCTAGGAAAAATAAACCTAAAAGATATTGTTGGAACCAATTTTTAAAACTGACATTGTTGATGTTTCCTTTTGCTTTGCACACCGGTATTCGGTTATGAATATCCATCACCTCATTCGACGAGGCAAGAGCCGAGATCCCTTTTTGGGGAGTGACCTCTTGGGCAAAAGTTTGTGTCACTGTAATAACTTCACTATAGTCGATTCTTTTGCTCTGCATTGTGGTATTTAGTTAGGAATATCCAACACCTCATTCAATGAGGAAAGAGCCGAGATCCCTTTACAGGAAGTGACCTCTTTGGCAAAAGTTTACATGACTATAAACTTCCCGGTTTTCTTCAAAACCATGGTTTTTCTACAAAACTACTCGTTTTAAAAATGCGGAGCTTAAACCACTCCTTTCAAAAACTTCTTGATTTCCTTCAACGATATAAAGTTTATTACATTAAATATTTTCACCAAAAATCAGCCATAGCCCTCTCTCGTTTCGGATGAGTAGTACCTAGTATTCGTGCTACGTTTGTTGGCCTTTGTCAAGGCGTAGTGTACGGTAGCTAGATATTGCTTGTCTATTGCATAAAGATGCGATTATTTAGAACAGTAATATAGCCTTGTTGGCCTTTATCAAGGGTTTGTACGGGTGGGTCAAGATTAATCCAGGATAATGACGGGTTGAACTTGACTAGTTGTCTATGATTTGTTGGCCTTTGTCAAGGTCATAAACTGTTATGGGCAAAAACCACATCGGGAGTTTCAAATATACAGGAAACTTGCCAGGCATGCGCATACCTTCTGGAGTATGGTGACTTGAGTGGCTTCCATCAAGCTATCATGCGATGATAGTTGGGTCTCGATTCCCACTGATGAGTAGGTGTTGCTTTTCGGGTGATTTTTAGATGATCCTGAATAATTCTCCTTTTAGGGTTTGAAGGAGAATTCGAGGAAACAGTGGGAGCCATCCTGATTAGATAAAGTGATTAACCAATCTAATCTAAGATAGAGTGCACGCTGAGTGTTTCTTTTCTCTCTCTCTCTCTTTGGCAGCGACCATGACCTGACCTTAAACTAAAACTCATGAACCAAGTTAACCAAACCTTCTTAAAAACACTTTGGCTTTTGGATTGTCACTAAGTCGCATAAATCCCTTCCACACCTACTTTCCCTTTGCATTTTTTCCAGAACACTCCATATTACTACGAAGATCCATATTGCTTAGATATTGCATCGTATAGTTACATACGAACTCGAAGAAACTTATTTCTGTTTGAGGATGGATTCCGGTTCTGGAGAAATTGAGTAAGATTATTCGGTTGTCTTTTCTTTTTCCCTTCTCTCAGGTTGCGAGAGCCCCTACTATTAGGAGAGTACACCTATTACACTTATTGGATAGTTCTCTTTCAAACCATAGGAAGGTGCCGAAAGGTAGGGAAGGAAGAAAACCAATTAGCCTAAGTGTGGTATACATAAGGTAAGAAATAAAGACATATAAAGGGATTAGAGTGAATGCAAAGGAAATTGCGACTACTATTATTCACGATGAAGACGCGTATATCCCAGTCACTCCTACTTCCCCTTTGCATTTCTCCAGAACACTCCGTATCACTACGAAAATCCATATTGCTTGGGTATGCCATCGTATAGTTACATACAAACTCGAAGAAACTTGTTTCAGCTCAAGGATGGTTTCTGGTTCTGGAGAAATTAAATAAGATTATTTGGTTGTCTTTTCTTTTTCCCCTCTCTCAGGTTGCGAGAGCTCCTAGTATTAGGAGTGTACACCTATTACGCTTATTGGATAGTCTTCTTCCAAACCTTAGGCAGGTGCCGAAAGGTAGGGAAGGAAGAAAACCAATTAGCCAAAGTATTGTGTACAGAAGGTAAGAAATAAAGACATATGAAGGGATTGGAGTGAGGGTAAGGAAATATACGGTTATTGACATGAATCTAGATAGTGGAAAAAGCATTACTAGGAATACCCGGCCATCCCTTTTGAAACATTTTTCATGTTTTAGTTTTACTGTGCCGTGTTAATTGAAAACCGTTTTCCCAATTAGATTCTGACTCCAGGGTATATATTTACCAGACTTGATTCTCACATCTGTATGGCGTTACAGATGCTGAGTGGGAGTAAGATATTGGGAATTGGGTGATTAGATCCTATATATATCAGAATTCTTTGTAATTGGTGATATTTGAGGAAATCACCTGGGTTTTGCCTAACGCTAAATATTTGGTTTTGAATATCCATCGTTATGCACCAATTTCAAACTGATATATCTGTACATTTATTTATAAAGTGAGATATAACTTTTTGAAATTATGTTTATGACATTTACCTATATCAGTAGATGGTTAGGTAAGGAGCATTCAACAGCGGTATAATTCTTCTTAACCATAGCACAGTTTTCAACCTACGACGCACAGGGTTTGAGTTATTAAACTCAGAGGACTTATACAAAGTATTGTATGTTGTCCGATGTCCATTAGAACAAAGGGGTTGGTACTCGTACTATATCCCGTTTACTTATGAATTCTCTGGTTTTAGACAAGTATTTTATTGAAATACAAGGTCCAGATTTGAGAAGTTATAGGTATAAGAATAAAGTAAAGAAACCTTATGTTGCAAGTATCAGGATTCTTCAAGGTGATCGATGATGTAGATACTTTTGCTAGGTATTTCCATCGTAAGTAATAGTTTTGAGAACTTGCTTCTCTCTCAGATTATTCATCCGTGAGTATGCTCCTTGATGAGTAATGCTGCTTGGACTTCTTCCATTTAGTCGATATGCACTGGAAACAGCTGCATGTATTTTGAATTCGGTTCCAATTAAATTAGTGCCTTTGTTTCTATATTGGATATAGAATGGATTCATATCTTAATGATGTTAAGGTATACGGAGTTGTTCGGTTTATGCTTAAAACCAGAATCCGGATAAATTCTAGGCACGTTTCAGTAATGGAAGTTTGTGGGTTTTCCCGAGATTTGACGAGGGTTAACATTCTACCATTTGGAAGATCAATAGTTATATTGTTCTTGACTCACCACCGTTTTAGTAAAATGAATTCTTTTCAGAAAACATTAGTGGGAGTATGGTAGAACTAGAAGTGATCCAGAACCACAAACGATAACTGAAAATTTAGTAGATCTAAAGATTCAATTAGATTCGATAATCCATTAGCATTGGTGGGTAATCTAAGCCACCCGAGTGGTACTTCGGTGTCCTCAAAGACGGTGACATGGTGGTTTTGATGACTCAAGCTTGCCACTACTGCTGTCTTAGACTATGAGATCTGGCAGGTGGATGAGTATAACGTCGTTCTAAATTAATTTTAGAAGTGCACGTGTATATGACTCTGCCAAAGGGTTGTTGTAGTCAGTACGAGCAGCAAAAGCGTGGTGGGCAAGTAGCTTGTGTCTATTTATAAACTAAAGCAAGTATAGCGGAGATAGATCATCTATTTTTGATGTGACAGTCATAGAGTTTGACTTCATTAGAATAATAGATGGACCCGATAAGAAAGTAGTAGGGAGTGATGTCCTGGTATTTGGATGACATGCTCTTGATAGGAAGTGGTCTTCCTATACTACGATCGGTTATACTGTGGTTGTCACAAGGTGTTTCTCCATATAGGATTTGGATAAAATATCGGGGATTCTGGTCACTAGATCTATGGTTTTAGATCTAGATTTGGGAAGTGACCCAATTTGGGTACTTTGACACTATTCTAAAATGTTTTAGAATGGACGACTTTTGGCGTGATGGTGTACCCGCAGGTGATGGAGTAACCCTCTCTAAAGAGAAGTCTTCTAGACTGATGAGGAGAGGGATTTGCATGATTGACATATCACTTGCTTAGGCAATTGAGTCAATCATGAGATGTCAAATACCATACCAGATATTTCTTTTGCACTAGCCGCAATAAGTATATATTAATCCAATCCTGGAAAACAATGGGAAGCAGCTATGAACATAAGAGGATGTTCTTGGTATATGGTAATGGCAGCCTTCTTCAGGAGGCGGTTATCATTTTTTAGGCTTCCAAGGTGACCTGGATGACAGAGTGATTGTCAGAGTTATAGTTTTCCCTCTTTTGAGGGGCAGTATGTTGGACAGGTGGTCCAAGCAGATACCGAGGAAGGTATGGCGCAGGGTACTGATTAAATTCAGTGGATGATACAGTCTAAAAAGTTTGTTGAATTTGGAGTTCATTTGTGAACTGGGTTCCATCATATATCCAAACAAATTCTAAGACATGCATCGCTCATTTCGGGAGATAGTCTTTCTCCGCGAAGTTGAGATATAAAGAGATAAAGATAGAAACATTGGAGCGGATCCACTCACTGAAGCTATTTCTCGAACGCAATAGTTTCACAAACGGGCTTTGCGAGAGTGATTAGTAGAGAAGTTAGGTGTTCGGTATCACACGGGCTGTGAGTATGCGACACCGCAATAATTATCCTTAAGTGAAAGTGGGAGATTGTTGGATATAGTGCCCTCAATTCAATTATTGTAATCGCAGACACACGATTGTGATGATTTAGGGAGGACCTATACGGGTAGAACAGTCATACGCAAAATGATAGTATGCTATCTGGTTTGTCTCTATCATCATGTACATGCATTATGTAGTATTACAGGTCACTATTACATGTTGATAGAGCTCATAAGATTCTTGCTTGACTACCGGTATTATGATGGCGATCATAAATGTGTGATCTGGGTAGTCTATAAGCACATCCTTAAATGTCCCCGGTCGAGGGAGTATCGAGACTGGGCATCGATACTCCGGAATAGACTAGTGTATACTTTTCGCGACCCCGACGAGGGGCGGTGGCCGTTCTCACAAGCCATTGGTGTCAGTTAGTCACCTAAGATAGTATACAGGTGCTCATTGCGTTATGAGTTACACTGGACGGACTCGCCGGGAACATACTAGATAGTATTATACCTATTGTCAGATAGCAGTTCTCAGATGACATGAGTACATGTTAGTATGTCGACCCGAGATCGTCATTTGTCTCGTGTGAGTTCCTACTGTGCTTTGATTACTACCCTACCACGGCTCAAAGGAGTCGTGCAAGCAGGTTTTTGTTGGGTACAGTCCCGAGCCACATGGAGGCAGTAAGCAGATCGTCAGGGATTCGTCTGTCCCGGTATTAGGGGTTGATGTCGTGCTGTGTACGGGTGGCCATCACAAAAAATCCTTGGCCAAGGTAGACGGGAATTACTTATTTGGATCAGTAGTTTCTTAGTGGGTGACGGGCTTCACACCAACACAAAATATGGCGTTATTAAGGGTCTGACTTTATCCAGCCCCTAGACCCGATATGTGATACTCTTAGACGAACAGACCGTACTGTATGGAGATAGTCACAGACAGGCTCAATAAAGCTTCGGATGAGTTTTCTCGTCGGCCTTCTTTTCGCTCAATACCTGGGTAGCCGTTACGTACAGCTAGTGCCGCTGACATGCTTATGGTTAAACCCACTTCCAGTATATTGACGAGTCTTTACAGTCCCATACAGAGTGTTTCCCTGGTTCAAGCAAAATGATGTAGTAGCCATATTTTAATACGTGCAGGGTTTTGATCGAATGATTGTACTAGTTACGCGGACTTTCGATCGGACGGTTGATAATACTAGCCAGCTCGGGTTTGAGCCGGATTGTTAAATCAGGCATTGATTTAATAATTTATGTATATGTATTTCGATATGTATATTCTAGTATTATGTTCTTTGTGTTATTCTATCTCTTTAGGTATTCGTATTTTGGTATGAATACAGGTATGTATATACAGATGAGTGTTATCCGTATTTATACGGAAAACATTCTAGAAGGTGGACACCTCATTTTGGTTTTTCCATTTATTAAATTAAATGGAAATGAGGTGTAAAGGTGATGAAGAGAGAATGGTGAGAACCATGCTTGAATAGTGTTGACAAATGAATTGTTAATTCATTTGTGGAAACTATTCAAGTATGGTTGCATTATGTTTATTTAAAAAAATGGTTTTACAAAACCTTGCTTCATATTTTCTCTCACTTGATGGACGGTTCATTTTTTGACATGAGTCTCACTCTCACCATTTGCTTCTTCTCTCTTCACTATCTTCCTTGAGCTCCTCTTCCTTCATCATCATCTTCTACCCTACCATCTCATGTGTTGAGAATCAAGGGTAGAAGAGAGATAGATACGCACTTAGAGCAACACACTACATCTCTAGACACTCTAAATTAGCAACCTAGAGTCCCTAGTTGCTTCACTAGATTCATAGTGTGGAGCTAGAGCCATGAGCTACATCTCTCAGGTGGATCATCTTCGACGGAGGAAGACCGGCAGTGTCAGGACCCGGTTCTTGTTCACGGAGAAAAATGCCACACAGAACAAAGTGCCACGCAAATTTTCATACTAAGAGGGCGGGGGCCACCTCTTGAATCTGTGGGGGCCACCTCTAGAGTCTGTGGGACCCACTGTAGAACAATGGGGAATCTTCGGAACACATTCCGAAAGAGGACCGGACTGCATTATAAATATAATGATACTACCCTCAATTACAGAGGCGCCTTTTAAGTGAACCGGAACTACAGGAGCTTGAGAACTCCGTAGTTAAGCGTGCTCGGGCTAAGGAAGTCTTGGGATGGGTGACCTCCTGGGAAGTGGCCCCTAGTCAGGTCTAGTTCGCTCTAAAGGGAAAAACCGTGCGGTTTCGGCCAGAGCGGACAATACCATCTGTAATGGGACGTGGGGCGTTACATTTATAGTAGCCCATACATGTCCCTCAGTAGTAGGTCTGTGGTTCGAGGATGAACCATTGTTCAAAGGTGGGGAGAATGTCGGGACCCAGTTCTTGTTCACGGAGCAAAGTGCCACACAGAACAAAGTGCCACGCCAATTGTTATACCAAGAGGGTGGGGGCCACCTCTTGAATCTGTTGGGGCCACCTCTAGAGTCCGTGGGACCCACTGTAGAACAATGGGGAATCTTCGGAACACATTCCGAAAGAGGACCGGACTGCATTATAAATATAATGATACCACCCTCAATTACAGAGGCGCCTTTTAAGTGAACCGGAACTACAGGAGCTTGAGAATCTCCGTAGTTAAACGTGCTCGGGCCAGGGAAGTCTTAGGATGGGTGACCTCCTGGGAAGTGGCCCCTGGTCGGGTCCGGTTCGCTCTAAAGGGAAAAACTGTGTGGTTTCGGCCAGAGCGGACAATACCAACTGTAATGGGGCGTGGGGCGTTACAGGTGGCCAAGCTCAATCGAAGACACCTCAAGGAGCCAAAGAAGAGGGTAGAAAACTGAAGGACACGAATCATTCGGTATAACACTTCTAACCTAGAAATTAAGATCTCCTTTTTTAGCTAGTATCGGTTTATGGTTCGATTCTAGGACAGGTCTTTTAGCGCCAAAATTTTTAAACACCATTTTTTTCCCGCATCGGCTACGGTAGATGGCCAGAGCGCTAGCAAACCCCAATAAACCCAAACCAAAGCATCAAGACCAGGCCGCAAATTGCGGCCTGGGGGATTAAATTGCAGCCTGCAATAGGACTTGGGGTCTTGAGTCTTTGGGAAAAATTCTATATAGCCTGCGCACCTCTCTATGATGGGAACTTATTTGCTCTCGGGTCACAGCAGATCCTATTAGATCATCACAAATCGCCACAAACCAACATCGGGAAACTTCTAAGTTCGTGTTTTAGGGTTCTAGTCTCAAGTTGTCCAGGATTATCATCACTAAGGGTTTTAGGTTCACTAACTAAACCTCAATTACAACTCTACTACTCAAATCACTCACTAAAAACATCCTAGAAATTTCTAAAGTCACTAAACTTGCTTAATCAAACTCTAAACATAACTATGAGGTTAAGAAACTAAATAACAAGAAGAAAAGTGAAGGTTATACCTCTTAGAGCAACTGAAGAAAATTCCAAGATGGTTGAAAGTGCTCAAAATCCAAACTTAAGCTTGCATTGGGGTGTAGGATGAGGTGGTGCATATTTTTTGTGAAGGAAGCCATAGATTTTGATGAGGTATTGGAGATGATTCCCATGGGTAGTGATGTGGAGGAAGGAGGAGGAGATGAAGATGAAGGAGTTGAAGAAAAATGATGAAGTGAAGAATGAAGGAATGGTGCCATAGTGGAAGATATGACCTCACTCACTCTCTCTCTCTTTCTCTCTCCTTAGCCCATGCTCTCTAGTCCCCCATGTCTCTTCTTATCTTTTCTTTTCTCTTCTCTTTTTCTCTTTTCTTTTAAAATCCCAAATATCAACAAATACTAAGAAGCCATGCATGAATCAACACAAAGTGTCATGGTGCACTAGCCATGGCTTAACAAAAATGGATTTGGATTAATCATGATTAGCAGTGCATTAATCACGTTTAATATAAACATGCATATAATTAATTGCATAATTATTTATAAAATGTCCAAATCCAATAAATACCTTTATAATTAATTATTCATATTAATATCCAATTATTTTCCAATTATTGGTATTTAATTATACCATTTTACGAAAACCCCAAATTCATACTCGAATAGTTTTCGTGAAATATATTATTTTATTGTTTAAATTCCAAAAATATTATTTTATATTTCTGAAATGTAACAATCTTCCCCCTTAAATAAATTCGGTCCCCGAATTTAAATTTAAACCCCCAAATACTAAAACATTTCATTAATCAGTCAAATCAACGGGGCTCCGAAATCATGGAATACTCAAGTATGCCACAACGCATCGTGTGCGCATGAAAACGGGTGTGAAACTCAAAATCGAAACTCCGTCAAGCGTCACGCAATCATAGGAGTTATAATGGAGATGCAAGTCTCAAAATCCACAACGAAGATCAATATACGATAGTCAAAATCATAATACGTATATAGTACGCATCCTTGTAAAACCGTCTAAAAAGCTGAATAAAATTCATGCAAAATCCTTTCCAACTGCCGTATGATGCATAACTCATGATGGCGGACGCTCATTTTGTAAAGAAATAGATATATGTCTATATATATTTTGCTCAAAATATACGTCCCGCTTTTTTTTGAAATATCCCAAAAGGTTCTTCTTGTAAAAGTTCGTGTCCCTCTTGAGCACGTAGGAAATAGTGAGACTATAGCTTCTTTTTGAAAACCTCTTGGTAATTACTGATGTATGCAAAAATACTCAGGTACTATCCTCAGACCAGTCCTTCTCGGTTACTATATAATATAGTACTTATCATAAAGATATGATGCTCATAAGTAAAATCAGCCTCAAAAGGCGTATCCAATATCACGTGCGTTTGGTGCGTACGGAAATCCAAGTCAAACACAAGTGCCATGAATGTGCACAGAAGCTAAAACTAAGTCCAACCGGTGTGAACGAAAACATCTGTCAAGTGCAACGGGTGTGCATGACAACATCAAGTGCATCTAGAGTGCACGAAAATCTCAACCAAGTGCAACTAACATGCACGAATAAAAATCTCGATCACATGCATCCGGTGTGGACAAAATCACATCCCATGCATCCAGTGTGCACGAAAATCTAAATCAAGTGTGTCAGGTACACACAAAACATCTAGTGCAACAGATGTACGAAAACCAAAAGCAGGTGCACTAGGTGCCCAAAAACACGCCAATATAACAAGGTATATAAATCATAAACGTGTGCAACTGCATGCACAAAATCCATATCAATGCACAGCAAAAACATATGAGCTATACCGAGTGCATAAGTCAAGTCGAGTGCATACAACATGCATGAAATCAAATCGACTGTATCGAAATACATAGAGTCATAAATACGTGCAACAAATGCACAAAATCGATATCAAGTGCAATAGATATGCACAAATCATAAACCAACATAACGGATGCATAAAACATAAACCAAGTGCAATAACTGTGCACGAAAACAAATATCATGAATCTGAATCATCAAAACTCAAGTCCAAGAGATAAAAGTGTGATACTCGATCACTAAAACGCAAATCACGATAACTGGCATTGAGGTACACCTCCTCAATGTCGAAAAATGTCGGTGCGCCCAAAGCTGGCAGAGCAAGAACATCCACTTGCCTCCTGCTCACAGTCTAGTGTCGTCTGTATCTTGGTCCTTGTTTTCCTCTGTGGATTACCAATCCCACAATCTTTCTACTCGTCGGCCCGGTTAGATGTAATAACAGAATAATTCCGCACTGGCACTCTTCTGATCTTCGCTTGGAAAATTAACATGACCACTCGCAAGGTAGCACGTTACTGATGGCGGCATTTGGCTCTATGATTATGCGCGATACAACTGATCCTGGGTGCAATTCCTTATCGCTATGGCATCCTGGAAAAAAACTGCTTATGGTCTTTTCTGATCCCACCTATGCCAAACTATACGGAGGTTGGCACTCATTACTTAATCCTTTTCTGTTCCGGACAGCTGCGTCCTCAGCACGGCTTTCCCCTGAAATTTGGCCGTATCCAACGCCTCAGCATACATATCAATCCTATGGTATCAACGGGGAGTAACAACAGCTCGTTAATATGTCATACAAACCTCTTGTCCAATTGTCTTCATTATCGTCCACTTCGATGTCATATCTTGCTGGCTGCGTACGACAATTCATTCTTGGCTACAGTTAATCCGGAGTCTCTCATAAGGACTCGAAGTTACGAACTCTTCATCTTCAATACTCTATGGAAGATATCTAGCCGATTACACCCTCGGGAACTCGTTCAAGTTGTCGGAGGAATACGCTTCATTCGTCCTTTCTCGATCAACTCACAACGTATCTGGGTGAGGTCCTTCTATCTGAAGCCGATCAACTTACTGATCTCGCATCGGAGCATCCAACGAACAATGTCCTCTCTTGATTGATTTACTCTAGATCTGAGTAAGATCCTTCAACTAGAATTCTTCAACTCAGCTGAGCCTGTGCCGGTGCATCCAATTAGACGAATCATCTTAGTCACTATATTCAAGATGGACTAGCGATTTTCTGTCACATCTCTGCCTGTAAGCTCCTGTGGTTTCATCTTATAAACTCTAGAGGCGACATCCCGTTAATCTCAGCAACAGCTGGATTATCTGTCTGCACGGTAGAAAATATCGCGATCTCTGGGGTAGGCTATACATCAACAGTCCTCTCAGTCTGGCAGCCGCTATCAATGACCCGATCATCCAGTACATATCCGAACACTCGCCTCAAACGAGAGATATCAACACAAAAAATACACCGATACATTCCTATGTCACCAGAAGAATATCATGGCCAGTCCCCGTCCGTGACGAGCTCGCTCTGACCGCATCTCAAGCCGCAGCTCTCTCTGCTCTAGTAGCCATGGTGACAGGAACCTCAAGCAAATATCGATGAAGATAGATCGGAGGAACGAATGAAATCGATAGGTTTGAAATGGAAATATGATCATAGGAAAGAATGGAATCAATGGGAGTATGATCATATGAACGAATAGAAGCATGAATCTCAGGAAATATACGTCCTAAGGTCACTTATGCGGAGCAGCGTGTTGTAAGTATGCCGCGGAACATACACGCGGTATGTCACTCTACTTAAGTTACCTACTCCATCAACCAAGGTCAACCTATAAGATGAAAACTCAGGTCCCAAACCCCTTAGTCAAGTCTAAGTTCCTAAGGTCAAGCCTAAACTCGAACCAAGGTTAAACCTAACACTTTGATACCAACTTTGTTACGACTCGGAATGGTATATGACCGGCACGAGAATTATAAGAAGTCTACAAGACCCCGCCGTAATTCAAGTAAGCCGAAGCGCAGAAATCTAAACTTTTTTGCAGAAAATAGTGTAGGTGCAGTTTTGAAACATCGGCATAAAGAATTTAAGCCTTCTTTTAAAGTATAAATAGCATTATATGAAAATGCAATAGTTTGCAATCTATCTTTGAAAACATTTTCGTCCTTAAAATTTGGGCAACAACTCCCTTGTATATTTTGATCCAAAACCATATGCATGAAAAATATAGGCATCCACAAGCGAGAGCTAGCTCTTTGCTAATAACACACAAGCATATATACGACGCCCTACGGCGAAGGTCAATCACAGAAAGAAAATAAAGCAGACCAAGACAACATCAGCTCAAATAAGCGACAAATACACATCTCGCTCTAAGTCTCGTGAATATACAAGTCTGTGTCTAGATCTACCAAATATACAAATTCTTGTTTCTGATTCATGGGGTTTTAACTATATACAATAGAAATAATAGGTACAAGAGTGGTCACGATCTAAATGTGTATCCCACCTACCAAAGCAAAACACCCTGAAGAAGGTTGTGTGCCAGCGAGACGCTACTGATCCAAGCGGGTGTTGGATATGTATACCCTAGAGGCCATTATTGTATAGTACTAGTTTGTATAATACATTTTGGAAGCTTGGGATATATACACGGATTTACGACAGTCCTGCTCGATATAGTAGTATGCTACTTGGTTTGTATCTATCTTAATATGTGTACATGTTTCATTTAATATATCGCTAATACATATTGATGGAGCCCCTAGGATCTTTGCTTGACTAGCGATGTTGTGATGGCGATCACACTAGTGGGGGCTGGGTAGTCTATAAGCACATCCTTATACAGGTCCCTAGTCGTTGGATTATCGAGACAGGGCATCGATACTCCAGAGTAGACTGGTGCATACGCTTCTCGTCCCAGTAGGGGAGATGGTCTGTCCCACAGCCATCAGTACGTTGTACTGGAGATAATATGCAGGTGCTCGTTAGGTTACGAGTACACTGGACAAGACTCATCGGGAACTGTTGGTTGGTATTATACCTATCGTCAGTTAACAGTTCCTAGGTGACATGAGTACAGCTTAGTCCGTTGACTTGACGCTGTCACTTCGCCTCAAGTGTGTTCCCACTGTTCTTTGATTGCTACCCTACCACGGCTCTATTGAGTCGTGCAAACAGGTAGTAGTTGGGTGCAGTCCCGAAGCACTTGAAGGCAGGGACGGCTAGAAAGGATTCGTCTCTCCCGGTATTGGGGGTTGATATCGCGCTGTGTCTAGGAGAGCCATTACACAAAGTCCCTGGCTAGGGCAAGCGATATTTACTGGTAGTGTTTCCAGTAGTTTCTCAGGGTTTTCTAGGCTACACTCCGACACAACTTGTACCGCTATTAGGGGTCTGACGTTTACCATCCCCTAGGCCCGACATGCGATACTCTTAGACGAACAGACCGAACTGTACGGAGATTGTCACATTCAGGCTCAGTAGGAGTTCAGATGTGTTCACCTCATCGATCTTCTTATTGGCATCTACCTGGGGACCGTTACGTACAGCTAGTACCTCTTGCGGCGTGTGGTTAAACCCACTGCCAACGTAGTGTCGAGTCTTTAGAGTCCCACACAAAGGGTTGTTCACCATTGGGCGAAACAAGTAGAAGTCATATGGTTTTACAATGGGGGTTCGTTCACATATGCATACTTGTGCGCATTTGGTGTTCGGACAGTTGATACTAGTGGGCTTTTGTTTAAGACGGATCCTAGTATTTGATTTTGGCTTGGTTCGGTCTCATTGTATTCGTGTTCAATTGGTTTGACCCTTTGACTAAGTTGACCCATATTGACTTGGATATTTTTGTGAGCATACTTAGCATTAATTATGTTATGATAAGGGTCAAATCAACATCAACTATGACAATTTATCCTAATTAAAATTATCATTATTTTTTTTGTTCATATGAGAGCAATGTTCATTTTATTCTCATTCTCCCATGCTCTTTCTCTCTTTTGCAAGCTCTCTCCTCTTCCTCTCTCAAAGCTCTCATGTTTCATGAGTTGAAAAACAAGAGCTTTGTGAGATCTAACCACTAAAACAACTCTCTACTCACTCTAGGGTTCTTAGTCTAGCAAGCAAAGCATTCTAGTTACTTCATGGTTGAGGTAGGAGCTCAAGGTAGAGGCCTTCGGGTGGATCATTCTTCGATATAGAGAAGCCGATGAGGAGGAGCCATCTAGATCATTCCAAGGAGCTCACAACAAGGAGAAGAAGGACTTCAAGTTTAAGGTATAACTTTCTATAATAGTAGATAGAACTCTATTCTTTTGCTAGTTAGGTTTATGGTAAAGATCCGGGTTTTAGTGTTATTCTAGCGTCAAGTTTATGTTCGTCGTAAAATTTTTGTTCCGCATTAGGCCACGGAAGTTGGCCGGGGCGCTAGTATAACCCTTCATGGTATCAGAGCCTACACATAAACCCTAATAGCTAGTTTGCACAAGGTTAAAATCTCGATTGACAAATTTTTCCGAATCACGAATCTATGTTCATGAGCTTGTTGTCGATTTTCGAAGTTGTCCTAAAATCTTTCTGAGTATCTTAGAATTACATGCAGGAGAAAATATAGCTACAGAAAAACTTTGGGGGCCTAACTCCAAAATTCCGCCGCGTAAAGTGAGCAAAATGGCGCATTTGGCGGCGCTTCCGCGGTGCTTTTTGGGCTATAGTACCCAGAAAATTTTCTGGTGCTCAATTTCATGAAAATATGATGTTTGTGATATTTAGTTTTGGCCCAGGTTTATTTGAGTGCTGGATTTGCTTTTGGGGCCTATTTGGAAAAGTTTAGTGGATCAAAAATTTTAAAATGTGTATTTTACAGTACATTCACTTTTATCTGCGACCGGGAATGTCACTCGATCGGTAAAACTCGTCTGATTGCTATATGTTCTTTTAGACGGGTTTTGCGAACGTGACATTCGCGTTGATGTTGTGTGCTTGTTCTGTGATTGTGGTTGGATAGTCGTGATGGATAGCAAGTGTTGCAATGTTTGTAGTATAGTTTAAATTCATTTGTACATTTGTTATTGCGGGGCGAGCGTCCGACATGTGGACTGCCGTCATTGCCGGGTTGTATATTATTTTGGGGCACGACCGGGTTGAGGTCGATGTTACCGTTTGTACATATTATTTTCTTTTTCTGTACTAGGATTACCCCGCGGTGGAGTGCATGAATAGTCGTGTTCTAGAAAGGCAGCAAGCCCGCATCTCATGGAGTTGAGACGGAGGGGGCTTCTTTCTCATGGCGTTGAGACGAAGGAGGCTTCTTTCTCGTAGAGTTGAGATGGAGGGGGCTTCATTCTAGAATTGGCGGGCTATTCGCCGCCCTCGTAGGGGGTACAGGTTTTCATTGCACAGGCTATCCACACGACAGGGAACGTCGGGTTTTATTTGTGGCTCAAATGAAACCCGGGGATCCAAGATTATCCACCATTCTGTATTGTTGGCTGTGTTTCTGTGATGTTGTTTACTATCGTGCCTGGGATGAATGTTGTATATACTTATATATATATATATATATATATATATATATATATATATATACTAGTAGATGTTGTATATGTTTTGCACCCACGCTAGTCCAGCCCCCGCTCTATCGTTAGTTAAGTAACCTAACGGGTGATGACGGGGCCCAGTGGCGAATGCGGATGGCATATACGTACATCGTATTTTCGTTCTTTTCTGGTGTGGTAGGTTACTTTGATGGGAAAACATTAATTTTGATTAATGCAAGTAAAACAAACCTAAAAAGATGTTGGAACCAAGTTTTAAAAACAGACATTACAGACGTTCTCTTTTGCTTTGCACAGTGGTATTCAGTTTAGAATATCCTGCACCTCATTTGACGAGGCAAGGGCCGAGATCCCTTCACCGGGAGTGACCCCTTGAGTAAAAGTTTTCGTCAGCGTAATAACTTCACTATAGTCGATTATTCTTGCTTTGCATCGAGGTATTCAGTTTGGAATATCCTGCACCTCATTCGACGAGGAAGGAGCCGAGATCCCTTCACAGGGAGTGACCTCTTTAGCAAAAGTTTTCGCCACTATATATTTTTAAAAGGTTACCAGGTTCCTTCAACGATATCAAGTTCATTATGTTAACGGTTTTTCACCAAAACCCAGTCGTAGCCCTCCGGCATTTCGGATTGGTATTGCTTAGTATTCGTGCTACGTATTTCGTGCTCAGCCGAGGCGTAGTGTACGGTAGCTATGTAATATTTTTCTGTAGCATATAATGCGATTGGTTGGGACAGTCGGGCGGTCATTTTGGCTCAGTCAAGGACTCGTACGGGTGGGTCTAATACAATCAAGATAATGACGAGTTGAACTTAACTAGGATCCTTTGATATGTTGGCTCAGTCAAGGTTACTTAGGTCCTAGGGGTAAAAACCAAATCGGGAATTTCAAACATACAGGAAACTTGCAGATTTAGCATACCTTCTAGAGTGTGCTGACTAGAGTGGATTCCATCTAGGTCATCACACAATGATAGTTGGATCCCGATCCCACTGATGAGTTGGATTACTCTCGGGAGATTATTTCACTTAACAATCAATACTATAAACCAAGTAGGTGTCTAGAACGGTGTTAGCAGGGCAACACCTCCAGGGAAAAGAGGTTATGTAATTAAGGAACTTCGCGAAAGCGTTGGAAAACCTCCCTTGAAGTACCAACACTAGCCTGGCTGAAAGGTTAAGCAAGTATTGTGACGTGTGATTAATCCTGACTAGTTCTTCTTTTAAGGTTTGAAGAAGAATTTGAGAAAACAGTGGGAGCCATCCTGATTAGATAAATTAATAAACCAATCTAATCTTGCAAGAGCGCACGCTGAGTGTTTCTTTTCTCGCACTCCAGGTAGAAACCATTTCAAGCCCTAATCAAGATAATAAAATGTATCGCTTGACCGATCCGAATTCTTATTCGGGGCTGGGGAACGTCAGTTCGGCTCTAACTTGTAGGGTTCCTAGGCACACTCAATAGGTTCTACAAGGCATCAACCATGCCAAAATCAAAATTTTATGTTCCTAACAACTCTATGCAAGACCGTTAACTAGAGATTAGGCGAAACTACAAGTAAGCAAACTACTTTGCTACTAAGTGAAAGAGATAACAACCTTTGTAGATCCAGTCCTCTACTTCTTTAGCTCCGAGATGACGTCCCTCCGCTGCGATCATCGGGATCCCGGACTCTAGCGATGGTTTCGTCGGAGAAATGATCGGGCTAGGTCGTTGACTTCGATGCCGAAGATGATCTACGTCGAAGCGACTCAAACTCAAGCTCCACCTTCACTAGGTCATGAAACTTGTGAAGATAACACCCTATACAACATGGCAAGTGGTAGAGGATGAAGAAATAGGAAGTGGGTTCACTTTGGATTTGGATTTCTCACTTGATTTCATCACTTGAAATTTTTCAAGAAAGGTTTCTTCACTTCATGAAGAAGATGAAGAAGAAGGAAAATGAATTATTCTTGAAAATAATAAATCAAGTGAATACTTATCATAATGCAACCATGGGTGAAGTAACACATGTAGAGAATAAACTAGGTTTTAGGTGTAATGGTTAGGTTAAAGCATAAAACAAAATGGCTAGATTTTTCAAAGCTTCATGAAGCTTCAAGTAAAACCAAAGAAAGTCACCATTTTATTTCTTGCCAAAAATAAATAAAGAAAGATAAATAAAACCTAACCATTAACCTAAACATGGTTTAAAGCATACACACACCCAAGTTTGAATGTATCATCAAACATGATACAAACTAGTGCACAAACATATATCACATATACAAGTTGTGCACATCAAGTGAGAAAATCAATCTTTAGTGAACAAATACTAGTTAATGTAAAGTAATATATCAAATATATAATTATACATTAAATCATTAAATCAACACTTGATTTAATGATCCGGTCATACTGCATATAACCGACTAATATCAAGTGTATCAATGTATCGAATCAACACTTGATTCGGTAACCCGGCTATATCTCATATAACCGTCCAATGATACAAATCGCGAGAATAGAATACAGTATCACATACTGGTATTATTCTCGGTCCCGCACATATCTCATATGCGCTCCTATCTCGTTTCGCTTGAGACAGGAAACCCCTGTGTAGGACTCTAAAGACTCGTCAATACGCCGGCAGTAGGTGATGATCATATCAAACATCCACAAGCCGCAAGCGGTCTGCTAAACGTAATGGCCACCCGGGTATTGAACAATCAGAAGATCAACGAGCAAGCCTGCTCACACTCCTGTGAATCCAACCAGTAACACTTCCCGTACAGTTCGATCTGATCGTCTGATATGTCGCATATCTCGCCTAGGGGTGGTAAACATCAGACCCCAGTAGCTCGATAAGTCGTGTCGATATGAGATCTATAACAGTTCGAGAAACTACTGGTAACACTTACCAGTAAATCTCAGCAACCCTGGCCAGGGATTTCCGGTTATAGCCAATCGAACACAGCACAACATTAACTCCCTATACCGGGAGAGACGAATCCCCTCTTATCGCTCATTGCCTCCATGTGATTCAGGACTGTACCCAAAAACCACCATTTTACACGCCCTCTTGGACGTGGTAAGGTGGAAATCAAAGCACAGTAGGAATCATACAAGACTCTATGACGATCTCGGGTTTACAGACTAACCTGTACCAGTGTCACCAGAGAACTGCCATCTGACATAAGGTATAATACCATGTGGGAGTTCTCGGCGAGTCCGTCCAGTTTACCTAGTCTCCACTGAGCACCCGTATATCATCTCTGATCTCAAACACCAATGGATATGGGATCATCCATCGCCCATCTGTATGGGTCGAGAAGGTACACGCTAGTCTACTCTGGTATATCGATGCCCCGTCTCGATACACCCACGACTAGGGACCTTGAAGGATGTACTTATGGACTACCATGTCCCCACTAGTATGATCCGCATCATAGTCCAGGTAGTCAAGTACACATCCTAAGGGCTTTACCAACATGTAACAGAGAGACAATCAGTGTACACGTTAAGGTAAAGAGCAACTAGATAGCATACTATCATGTCGAGCAAGAAAGTCCTCCCTATATATGTCCAAGCATCCACTACAATATACATCTTATGTATAGTAATGGCCTCTAGGGCATACATATAACTAACAATCTCCCACTTGCACTAGGGCCATCTGATAGCAGTGGTTGTAGTATCTCATACTCAACCACCCCAAAAAAAATCTCTACTGGGGAAAAGGCCTTTGTGAGTGGATCCGCTGCTGTTGTCCTCTGTGTCTACTCTCCTAACCTCGATCTCCCTGAAGATCAACCATCTCCAAGATCAGGTGATACTGCCTAAGAATTATATCTGGATTTCTGATGGGACGGTAGTTCCTTGGCAAAAGCCACAACTCCATTGTCTCACAATGGTTGGAACGAAGTTCATCTCATGAACTTATATATATCCAGATTGCCTCTTTGGTAGCATCTTTGGTAACGATGTATCTTGCCTTTAATCGTCCAGTATGTCACGGTATCTAGCTTGGAACTCTTCCAACATACCGTCCCTCCACTGAGGGTAAAGACAAGCCTGTGACTGACATTCAGTCGTCCTTATCACTCTGGAACCTTTCCAGTGATTCTCTCCAGGATCGATTGATACCTTCTTACTACAACTAGTGAGTATCCTAACATCCAATTAGATCTATCTCATAGATCAGAACACAGGATTTAGGAGGTATTACTCTGATCCTAAATGGAGAATCCTTGTGATAAGCGGAGATTGACGGAGCGTAGCATAGGAAACTCCTTCCCTATCAAGAGCATGTCATCCACGTACTCTACGAGGATCACCACCATACTCCCTACTACCCTTTTGTATATACAAGGTTCATCTACCATTTTGATGAAGTCAAACTCTTTGACTACCACATCAAAACAGACGTTCCAACTCCGCGATGCCTGCTTTATCACATAAAACATCTTGCACACGTTTCCGCTGCTCCCACTGTCTACGAAGCCCTCTGGCTGTGTACTTATAGACGCTCTCTTCTAAAACATCATTTTAGAAAAGCTGTCATGACACCCAACCACCAGATATCGTAGTCATGGTATGTAGCCGTGGCAAGTAGGATCTGGATGGACTTAAGCATAGCCACATAGAAAAGGTTTCACCATAATCCATACCTGGTCAATGATGCAAACCTTTAACAAGTCTAGCTTTGAAAATCATAACTTTTCCATGTACACCAAGTAATCTTCTCAAGATATACTTGCTCCTGATAGGGATTTAACCCTTCAGATAAAGAAACCAAAGTCCATATTTTGTTGGTGTATAAGGATTCCATCTCAGATCACTAAGCATCCAACCATTCTTATAGAGTCTTACTCCTGATGGCCAGCTCGAAACTAGTTGGGTCATCATCTCATGATGTAATCCTCGCTCCCACTGTCATAGAGAAACCGAAGTATCTCTCGGGTGGGTGAGGAACCCTACTAGATCGGCGGAGAGGCTGAGGTTCGTTGGTAACTATTGAATCTTTTGGTTCTATCAAATCATCTGCTGTAGTTTGTATAGCTGGAAGCTTTCCAGTTCTATATTACAGACCTTGCCTCAAGCTTGTCCAGATTATGCCTTTTAGACATTGGCCGGACAACCCCAAATCTTAACTGACTTAAGAGATGGGCTCTTCCCTTACCATATCAAATATGAAGTGGTAGGCAACTGATTTGATTTGAACATTATTCAATAGGTATGCAACTTCTCAAGTGCATAACTCCCAAAAAGAAATAGGAAACTCAGTAGTACTCATCATAGAGCACACCATATCACATAGGGTGCTATTGCTCCGCCCCGATATACCATCGTGCTATGGTGTATACGGAGGAGTAATGCTGAGAGAGAATCTCATTCTCCTTTAGAATAATCCAGGATTTCCGTGCTCAAGTATTCTCCTTCTTGATCTCATCAAAGGACATAATACTTATACCCGTATTTTGGTTCTCTACTTCTTACTTATATTCTGTGAATATCTCAAAAGGTTCGGACTTGTGTTTCAACAGGAACATATGTCTGAATCTTGAGAGATCATCAGAGAATGTAATGAAGTACAAAGAACCGGTCTTGGCATGTGTAGACAGGGGACCTTTATACATCAACATGTATCATCCCAAGAGTTCACTAACTCTTTCTCTGTTTCCAATAAACAGAGCTATGGTCATCTTATCTCTGTGACATGACCGGCAAGTTTCACCAGATGTAAATTCAAACATATTTAAATATGCATCTAAGTGTAACTTAGCTAGTCGGGTCGCATTGATATGACCTAGTCTACAATGCCTCAAGAAGGATCCGTTCATTTCTGAACTCTTCCTCTTTTGTGTGTTCTGTATGCTAAGAACTGTAGTTTGATTTAGAACATCAATGCTTTTAGATAATGTACCTGAACCGATCAACTTTTGATATAGGAAATGTTCAAAACATTATCTAACAATATAAAATTATATCCTTTCTTTACTAATAAAGAGATTGATATGATTTTGTATATCAGCTTCGGTATCTAACAACATTCGTTCAGAATCAATGTATTCTAGTAATACAGGGTGATAGTGACCAACAGACTTGGCTGCAACACTTGCATCGTTTTCTATCTCATGAAACTTATCACCCGTTCTCAGTTCTCTACCTGTCTATAGCCCATGTAATAGATTACATATGCGGGATCCTGATCCGGTATCATATACCCAGGACGTAAAGAATACTGAGAAACAGTTCTCTGTAATGAACACACCCGAAGATGATGCATCAGTATGCACTTTTTTCGTTTGGGCGACACGGGAATTCTGGTAATCCTCAATTTCCTGCTCTGTCTTATAACAATTATAAGTTAGAGCGGGACCAACGTTCCCCAGCTCAGTATAACAAGCGGGTTCGGTCAATATATCCGTATTATTATCTTGATTAAGGCGTGATATGGTCGCTACCTGGAGAGAGAGAGAAGAAAAAACTCAGCGTATGCTCTTGCAAGATCAGATTGGTTATTATTTTATCTAATCAGGATGACTCCCACTGTTTTTATCAAATCTTCCTTCAAACCCTAATAGGAAAGACTAGCCGGGATTAATTACACGCTACAAGTTCGCCAATCTTTCAGCCAGGCCAATGTCGGTACTTTGAGGGAGGTCCCCCGTGCTTTCGCATGAACCTAATTAATGTAAACCTCGTTTTCCCAGAGGCGTAACCCCGCTGACACCTTTCTAGACACCTACTTGATCGGCTAAGTGTAATGTGTAAAACTCTCCCAGGAGTAACTCTTACTCGCAGCGGGTATCGGGATCCAACTATCTCATAGAAGGTATGCAATCTCATTGCAAATTTCAACACCTGAAATTCCCGATAATATTTTGCCCCTAACGTGCTATGACCTTGACGAAAGCCAACAAACCATAGCCCGCTAGTCAAGTTCAACCCGTACATTTCTTGAATGAATTAAACCCACCCGCACGACCCTTGACGAAAGCGAACAAAGCCGTACGACTACCCTAATCCAATCGCATCGTATGCAGCAGATAAGCTGCATATAGCTACCGCACACTACACCTTGACGAAAGCCAAAAAAATGTAGTACGAATACTATATACAACTTATCTGAAATGACGGAGGGCTACGGCAGGTTTTTCTGAAAACCTATTGCGTAATGAACTTGATATCGTTGTAGAATCAAATGATTTTAAAATGGAGTGTTTTTGAGGCTTTTCTAGTTTTGCTAAAGGGGTCACTCCCGGTGAAGGGATCGTCGACCCTTTTCTTGTCGAATGAGGTGCGGGATATATCATATATATCACTGTGCAAAGCAAAAACTATAGAAGCAATCAAAAGACAAACCGAGAGTTGTAGCATCTGCCAGTTATTGCTAAAGGGGTCACTCCCTGTGAAGGGATCTCGGCCCTTTCCTCATCGAATAAGGTGCAGGATGTTCTACAAGGAACACCGCGATGCAAAGCAAGAACTGTAGCTACCTGTTTTTGAAAATTCGATTCCACAACATCTTTTAAGTTTCTTTTTCTTTCATTAATCATATTAATTAAGTCCCATCATTTAAGCACCTAAACATCACAGATAAATACGACGGACACTTATGCCATCCGCATTTGCCTCGATGTCCCGTCTGCACCGTTAGGTTAGGTAACTAACGGCAGAGCGAGGCAGGGCTAGCGCGGGTGTAAAACATAAGCAACGTCTATATAATATATCATATATACTATATACAATATCTATCTGAACATATCACATGATCATATCACAGAAAACGCAGCAGAAAATATCATATGAAATATTGGATATACTAGGACGTCCGTGTTTTATTTTGAGCCTCTATAAAACATGGATTCCACGGTCGTGATGAATAGCCAATCCCACACCCCTAGACCCCTACGAGAGCGGCAAGCAACCCTACCAATTATAGAGTTAGGAGACCCGGACTCGACTCCTCGAGATGGTCTCCCACTGGACCCTAGAACCCGGTTACTTGTGCTCCCCTCCTTGGGTCTATCCTAATGCGGAAAAGTAAATAATATACATCAACGGTGACATCTTCCGCGGCCTGGAAGTGCCCCAATAAAAGAATATTACATACAAGTTTTTACATGAATGAAAATGAAAAACACTCATCTCACATAAAAACCCCCGGCTACTCAAAACACGACGATCCAATATAACATATCCAGCAACACATAATATCACATGTCATCAACGTAAGTAAATATGCCCATCCCAATTGTCGTTGACATATAGCAACGAAACCGGCGATATCACATATTACACTTACGATCGCAGAAAAGAAAGTGTAAAACTATAACAGTTGGAATCCGAAACCTGCATAGACATCGCATGCCTAATCAAATGAATTCCTTAGACATCGCATGCCTAACAATTATAAACCCCGCATTTTAGTCTCAAAATCGAAAACTCTTTTCAATATCAAGTCGGGCAATTCAACAAGATTCCCGACATCCTGAACGAATGCTCGTCGCAAACTTTAGTAGACGGCTACACCCCCGATACCGTCGACGAAGTGCACTAAGGCAGAACACCGCTGCCGCGAGCAACCGAACGAATGCTTTCGGCAACGGGGTTCTCCTACAGTCACTTGGTCGGGGTTATGGGGCATGGCTGTCTATTAAGTTTACCGGCGAGTATCCGCGTACGCAACGTAATTGCGACGGACTTTTGATCACATCAAAATCCCGTGGCAACCAATTAAGTGAGACTAAACTGCTAGATTTATAGCATTCATATTAGTTATCACATAACTACTTGTGGATTCCAATTATTGTATCACATTCCAGATAAATAGACAATGTTAAACTTTCCGATCGAACAATCAAACACCCAAGTTTTTCCGAAATAGCTCAACACATGAAATAAGTTTTAAAACATCCACTTCATGCCACAGTACCAACGGTCCAGCCGTAGAAGGGTCAAGCCAACGCCTCACATGTGGCACGCCGTACTACCCCAAACCCTAAGGTTCAAAGGGCAGTTCAAGACGGTCACATAATCGAGTTAAGGTTTGTTGTCTTCTAGAGGATGCGTTACTTGCACTACTTAGAACTCTCTTAAACTACGGAAAAATCCAACACTTGGAAATTTCCCGGCAGGGGAAAAAGTGGGTATTTATATCCGGTCGAACTTTTCAACATTTTCTAAAATTATCCGGAAAAACACATAGACGAATTTCAACTTCCCGATCGAAACACCGAGTCCCCAATACAACCCAGAAAACTCAACTCTTAAGTAAAATTTAAAAATTCCCAGAAAACACAGCAATTCCAGAAATAAATTACTATGCAAACCACGTGGCCTAACTCACCAATATGGCCGCGAAACTGCCGCACAAGCCAGGGTGGGGCCGCGATTCCATGGCGCATTGGTCGAGTTGGGGTCACGTGCTGCACAGTAACTCCTACAATTCCCTGCTGAATTTTTTGGATATTTTTAATTCACAAAAAACCACATTTTCAGAAAATGTACAGAAAGTGGTATCGATTAGGGTTTCAGGGTTCGATCGGGTTTCTAACATCGTCTACACATCGCCTAAAGCTCTAGCTTGGCTCTGATACCACTGTAGGGTTCCTAGGCACACTCAAGAGGTTCTACAAGGAATCAACCATTCCAAAATCAAAATTTTATGTGCCTAACAACTCTATGCCAGATCGTTAACTAGAGATTAGGAAAAACTACAAGTAAGCAAACTACTTTGCTACTAAGTGAAAGGGATAACAACCTTTGTAGATCCGGTCCTCCACTTCTTTAGCTCCTTGATGACGTCCCTCCGCTGCGATCATCGGGATCCCGGACTCTAGCGATGGTTTCGTCGGAGAAATGATCGGGCTAGGTCGTTGACTTTGATGCCGAAGATGATCTACGTCGAGACGACTCAAACTCAAGCTCCACCTTCACTAGGTCATGAAACTTGTGAAGATAACACCCTATACAACATGTCAAGTGGTAGAGGATGAAGAAATAGGAAGCGGGTTCACTTTGGATATAGATTTCTCACTTGATTTTATCACTTGAAATTTTTCAAGAAAGGTTTCTTCACTTCATGAAGAAGATGAAGAAGAAGGAAAATGAATTATTCTTGAAAATAATAAATCAAGTGAATACTTATCATAATGCAACCATGGGTGAAGTAACACATGTAGAGAATAAACTAGGGTTTAGGTGTAATGGTTAGGTTAAGGCATAAAACAAAATGGCTAGACTTTTCAAAGCTTCATGAAGCTTCAAGTAAAAACCAAAGAAAGCCACCATTTTATTTCTTGCCAAAAATAAATAAAGAAAGATAAATAAAACCTAACCATTAACCTAAACATGGTTTAAAGCATACACACACCCAGGTTTGCATGTATCATCAAACATGATACAAACTAGTGCACAAACATATATCACATATACAAGTTGTGCACATCAAGTGAGAAAATCAATCTTAAGTGAACAAATACTAGTTAATGTAAAGTAATATATCAAATATATAATTATACATTAAATCATTAAATCAACACTTGATTTAATGATCCGGTTATACTGCATATAACCGACTAATATCAAGTGTATCAATGTATCGAATCAACACTTGATTCGGTAACCCGGCTATATCTCATATAACCGTACAATGATATAAATCGCGAGAATAGAATACAGTATCACATACTGGTATTATTCTCGGTCCCGTACATATCTCATATGCGCTCCTATCTCGTTTCGCTTGAGCCAGGAAACCCTTGTGTAGGACTCTAAAGACTCGTCAATACGCCGGCAGTAGGTGATGATCATATCAAACACCCACAAGCCGCAAGCGGTCTGCTAAACGTAACGGCCACCTGGGTATTGAACGATCAGAAGATCAATGAGCAAGCATGCTCACACTCCTGTGAATCCAACCAGTAACACTTCCCGTACAGTCCGGTCTGATCGTCTGATATGTCGCATATCTCGTCTAGGGGTGGTAAACGGCAGACCCCAGTAGCTCGATAAGTCGTGTCGATATGAGGTCTATAACAATTCGAGAAACTTCTGGTAACACTTACCAGTAAATCTCAGCAACCCTGGCCAGGGATTTCCGGTTATAGCCAATTGAACACAGCACAACATCAACTCCCTATACCGGGAGAGATGAATCCTTTCCTATCGCTCATTACCTCCATGTGATTCGGGACTGTACCCAAAAACCACCGTTTTGCACGTCCTCTTGAACGTGGTAAGGTGGAAATCAAAGCACAGTGGGAATCACACAAGACTCTATGACGATCTCGGGTTTACAGACTAACCTGTACCAGTGTCACCAGAGAACTGCCATCTGACGTAAGGTATAATACCATCTGGGAGTTCTCGGCGAGTCCGTCCAGTGTACCCAGTCTCCACTGAGCACCCGTATATCATCTCTGATGTCAAACACCAATGGATATGGGATCATCCATCGCCCATCTGTATGGGTCGAGAAGGTACAAGCTAGTCTACTCTGGTATATCGATGCCCCGTCTCGATACACCCACGACTAGGGACCTTGAAGGATGTACTTATGGACTACCATGTCCCCACTAGTATGATCCGCATCATAGTCCAGGTAGTCAAGTACACATCCTAAGGGCTTTACCAACATGTAACAGAGAGACAATCAGTGTACACGTTAAGGTAAAGAGCAACCAGATAGCATACTATCATGTCGAGCAAGAAAGTCCTCCCTATATATGTCCAAGCATCCACTACAATATACATCCTATGTATAGTAATGGCCTCTAGGGCATACATATAACTAACAAAACTTAAGACAACAGTCATAAGTATGAGCAAGGGAAGGAGGACTGTATGGATTCCAAGGAGACCCAGTTAAAGAAGAAGTATAGTTTTGCATCTACTTCACGTGTCCTTGTAATTAAGAACTGCTTTTCGGTCAGCCCTACCTACTGGGTACTTGATACCGGATCAGGATCTCATATCTGTAATTTATTACAGGGACTGAGAAAAAGTAGGAAAGTTGCACCTGGTGATATATCCCTCAGAGTAGCGAACAGAGCACAAGTTAATGCTGCAGCCGTCGGTGAATATCACCTAGTGTTGCCAAATGACAATACTATGATTTTGAACAATTGCTACTATGTACCTTCCATGGTTTGCAACGTAATATCAGTGTATTTACTCGATAAAGATGGATATAACATTGTTCTTGATAGAAATATCATGAACATTTACCTTGATAAGGTACTGGTTGCAGAAGGTACACTGTGTAATGGTATCTATGTTCTAAATCAGAATACAGTTCTCAATATACAAAACACACGCAAGAGGAAAAGTTCAGATACGAATGAATCCTACTTGTGGCATTGTAGACTTGGTCATATCGGAGAGAAAAGACTAAGTAAACTGCATAAAGATGGACTCTTAGATACGTTCGAGTTTTCATCTTATGAAACTTGTCAGTCTTGTCTCAAAGGAAAGATGACCAAATTTCCATTCACCAGACATGGAGAAAGAGCAACAGAGCTCTTAGGACTCATACATAGTGATGTATGTGGCCCAATGTCTATACATGCAAGGGGTGTGTTCTCATACTTCATCACATTCACTGACGATCTCTTTAGGTTCGGATATGTGTATCTGATGAAACACAAATCTGAAGCTTTTGAGAAATTCAGAGAATTCAGAAACGAAGTGGAGAACCAGATAGGCAAAAGTATCAAGATCCTCCGGTCTGATAGAGGAGGGGAGTACTTAAGCACGGAATTCCTAGATTACTTAAAAGAGAATGGTATTCATTCTCAGCTTACTCCTCCATACACGCCACAGCATAATGGTGTATCGGAGCAGAGGAACCGTACCCTGTTGGATATGGTTCGCTCCATGATGAGTAGTGCTGAGTTACCTCTTTCATTTTGGGGACATGCGCTTTTGACAGCGGCATATCTATTGAATGATGTTCCGTCTAAATCAGTGCCTAAGACACCATTCAAAATATGGAATGGTAAAAGGCCGTATTTTAAGATTTGGGGTTGTCCGGCCTATGTAAATGTACAAAATCCGGACAAACTTCAGGCTTGTTCAGTTCTATGTAAATTTATGGGATATCCTATAAATTCTATAGGATATCTATTCTACCACACCGAGGAACAGAAGGTGTTTGTATCTTGCCACGCCACTTTTTTAGAGTGGCAATTTCTTGCAAAAGAAACTAGTGGGAATCCGGTAGAACTGGAAGAAATTCAGCGACCACAAAATGAAACTGAAGATTTGACAGAACCTCAAGATCCAATAACCCCAGACGAACCTCAGCCACTCCGCAGATCTAGTAGGATTTCTCATCCACCCGAGAGATACTGCGGTTTTCTTATAGACGGGGATTGAGAGGATTGTATCTTGGAAGAAGATGACCCTACCGATTTAAGGCAGGCTATTATCAGTAGGGACTCTGATAAGTGGCTGGATGCTATGCGATCCGAAATGAAGTCCATGTACACCAATAAAGTGTGGACCTTGGATATTGCTCCACCTGGGGTAAAACCCGTTGGATGCAAATGGATCTACAAAAGGAAACTTGGTGTAGATGGGCAGGTGGAAACCTATAAGGCTAGATTTGTTGCAAAAGGTTTTCGTCAAAGACCTCGTGTGGACTATGACGAAACTTTTTCTCCAGTGGCTATGCTCAAATCCATTTGAATCCTACTTGCCATTGCTTCCTTCCATGACTATGAAATCTGGCAGATGGATGTAAAAACGGCTTTTCTAAACGGCAGTTTGGAAGAGTGCGTTTACATGGATCAGCCAGAAGGTTTTGTAGACAGTGGGAGCAGCGGGAAGGTGTGCAAGTTTCTTAAATCCATTTATTGATTAAAGAAGGCATCGCGGAGATGGAACATCTGTTTTGATGAGGCAATCAAGGAATTTGATTTCATCAAGAACGAAGATGAACCTTGTATCTATAAGAAGATTGTAGGACGAACTGTCGTGTTCCTAGTCTTGTACGTGGACGACATTCTTTTGATAGGAAATGACATTCCTATACTACAATCGGTCAAGCTATTCTTGTCACAAATATTCTCCATGAAAGACCTGGGTGATGCCTCGTACATTCTGGAGATCAAGATCTACAGAGATAGATCCAAGAGACTACTGGGACTTTCGCAGTCCAGGTACATAGAGACCGTACTAAAGAGATTTAGTATGGAAGATTCCAAGCGCGGTAATATACCCGCATTGCACGAAATCACCCTCTCCAAGAAGATGTCTCCCAAGACTGACGAGGAGAGGGTTCGCATGAGCACTATATCCTACGCTTCGGCGGTAGGATCTATAATGTATGCGATGCTATATACAAGACCAGATGTAGCTTACGCGCTGAGCGTGGTGAGACGGTATCAGTCAGACCCAGGTGAGAACCACTGGACGGCAGTGAAGAACATTCTCAAGTATCTGAGAAAGACCAAGGAGATATTCCTGGTTTACGGTAATGGAGACCTCAGGGTCGAGTCCTTTACCGATTCAAGCTTTCAGAGTGACAAGGATGTCAGCAAGTCTATCTCGGGTTTTATGTTTACCCTCAATGGATGGGCGGTATGTTGGAGGAGTTCCAAACAGGATACCGTCGCAGACTCGACGATGGAGGCTGAATACATTGCTGCAAGCGATGCCGCAAAAGAAGCTGTCTAGATGAAAAAGTTCATTAGTGAACTTCAGGTGGTTCCGTCCATTGTTGACCCAATACCTTTGTATTGCGATAACAATAGGGCTATAGCTTTAGCGAAGGAACCACGGTCCCATCAGAAATCCAGACACATTTTAAGGCGGTATCACCTGATCAGGGAGATCATTGATCGCCAGGAGATCGAGGTACGGAGAGTGGACACTAAAGACAACACGGCGGATCCATTCACAAAGGCCCTCCCTCAAACACAATTCGAGTGACTTTTTGAGCTATTGGGTATGCGGTACGCCAGTAGCTGGCCTTAGTGCAGACGTTGGGTATGTGGTACACCAATTACTGGCCTTTAGTGCAAGTGGGAGATTGTTGGATATGTATGCCCTAGAGGCCATTATTGTATAGTACTAGTTTGTATAATACATTTTGGAAGCTTGGGATATATACACGGATTTACGACAGTCTTGCTTGATATAGTAGTATGCTACTTGGTTTGTATCTATCATAATATGTATATATGTTTCATTTAACATATCGCTAATACATATTGATGGAGCCCCTAGGATCTTTGCTAGACTACCGGCGTTGTGATGGCGATCACACTAGTGGGGGCTGGGTAGTCTATAAGCACATCCTTATACAGGTCCTTAGTCGTTGGATTATCGAGACAGGGCATCGATACTCCAGAGTAGACTGGTGCATACGCTTCTCGTCCCAGCAGGGGAGATGGTCTGTCCCACAGCCATCAGTACGTTGTACTGAAGATAGTATGCAGATGCTCGTTAGGTTACGAGTACACCGGACAGGACTCATCGGGAACTGTTGGTTGGTATTATACCTATCGTCAGTTAACAGTTCCCACGTGACATGAGTACAGCTTAGTCCGTTGACTTGACGCTGTCACTTCACCTCAAGTGTGTTCCCACTGTTCTTTGATTGCTACCCTATCATGGCTCTATTGAGTCGTGCAAACAGGTAGTAGTTGGGTCCAATCTCGAAGCACTTGGAGGCAGTGGAGGCTAGACAGGATTCGTCTCTCCCGGTATTGGGGGTTGATATCGCGCTGTGTCTAGGAGAGCCATTACACAAAGTCCTTGGCCAGGGTAAGCGAGATTTACTGGCAGTGTTTCCAGTAGTTTCTCAGGGTGTTCTGGGATACACTCCGACACGACTTTTACCGCTATTAGGGGTCTAACGTTTACCACCCCCTTAGGCCCGACATGCAATACTCTTAGACGAACAGATCGGACTGTACGGAGATTGTCACATTCAGGCTAAATAGGAGTTCAGATGGGTTCACCTCATCGGTCTTCTTATCAGCATCTACCTGGGGACCGTTACATACAGCTAGTACCGTTTGCGGCCTGTGGTTAAACCCATTGCCAGCGTAGTGTCGAGTCTTTAGAGTCCCACACAGAGGGTTGTTCACTTTTGGGCGAAACGAGTAGAGGTCGTATGGTTTTACGATGGGGGTTCGTTCACATATGCGTACTTGTGCGCGTTTGGTGTTCGTACAGTTGATATTATTGGGTTTTGGTTTAAGCCGGATCCTAATATTTGATTTTGGCTTGGTTCGGTCTCATTGTATTCGTGTTTCTTGGAACACGGATGCGGGTGTGTATACACAGTTGACAGAGGCAGAGGAACCTCATTAGGGTTTTGACCAGTGACTTGATTAAAACCATAATGAGATTGAAGAAATTGATTAATGAGTTTTAATTAGTGATAATTGTATCATGGTTAATTGGTTTGACCCTTTGACTAAGTTGACCCATGTTGACTTGGATATTTTTGTGAGCATGCTTAGCATTAATTATGATATGATAAGGGTAAAATAAATATAAACCATGACAATTTATCCTAATTAAAATTATCATTATTTTTTTTTGTTCATATGAGAGCAAGGTTCATTTTATTCTCATTCTCTTATGCTCTTTCTCTCTCATGCAAGCTCTCTCCTCTTCCTCTCTCAAAGCTCCCATATTTCATGAGTTGAAAAAAAGAGCTTTGTGAGATCTAACCACTAAAACAACTCTCTACTCACTCTAGGGTTCTTAGTCTAGCAAGCAAAGCACTCTAGTTACTTCATGGTTGAGGTAGGAGCTCAAGGTAGAGGCCTTCGGATGGATCTTCTTCGATATAGAGAAGCCGGTGAGGAGGAGCCATCTAGATCATTCCAAGGAGCTCACAACAAGGAGAAGAAGGAGTTCAAGTTTAAGGTATAACTTTCTATCATAGTAGATAGAACTCTATTCTTTTGCTAGTTAGGTTTATAGTAAAGATCCGAGTTTTAGTGTTATTCTAGCGCCAACTTTATGTTCGTCGTAAAATTTGTGTTCCGCATTTGGCCACGGAAGTTGGCCGGGGCGCTAGTGTAACCCTTCAGCGGGTGAACCTGCAAGAAAACTGTGGCACAATGGGGGTGAATTGCCAACCCGTGAGTAGAAAAAATCAGCAAGTAGAAATCGAATGAACAACGATCCCTAGATCCTACTTTATCATGAAGGTAATACTATGGTATCTAGGGTGATCGTGTATGCATATGTGTAAAATAGAGTCGTGCCAATATCAGTATATAATGATAGTCATCTAAATATATATATGCATGAATGCATGCGTATCAACCAACGTGTGTCCATCAACGACACATCAATCATCATGAAACCGGAGTGTCTAACATCGACACTCGAAATATCATAAAACCCGTGTCCAGTATCGACACATAAATCCTCATATCTCTGGCACCGCATCCTCAGATCGGCCCTCATATCCATCTGATCTCACGACTCCGGTCAGTATCCTCCGGATAACCGCCGAGCCCAAACTATCACCGGTAGGTAGTGCATCCCCTGCTATGTTCATCGTCTACTCCATGATCTTCTTGCCCAGGGTACCTTACCGAGCTCACCATGTACCCGCAGACGGTTCCTCCTCACTCCTCGAATCGGGTATGCTCATAACTCAGAACCGAGAAAACTCATGGCGGACGTCTTAAATCACATCACGAGAAACCACGTTTTTAAAACAATTCATAATTTTCTTTGAAATATAACCGCGGTTCTCAAATTCAGAGATCTCATGAAAACATCATCTCATTGAATGTAACCATAAAGTACAGTATATGCAAATATAGAACAGTACTGTAAGCATCTCAAGTATTATCATGTAAGCATGTCATGTGACAATTAATGAACAATGATTGTCTTTTACAGTTAAGAGTAATACCGTGATATAGCAATTCTACTATGTAAGTAGCATGGCAATTACCGATGATGAATGTGTGAGTCGGCAAATCTGTGTATGTGCAATATGCGCATCATCGGTAATAGTGCAGGTATACTAGCAGGCAATGCCATATAATGGTAATGCTAGGAACATAATACGTATGTCACGGGTAATAATACAGCACAACATGAACGGTAATAAAATATGTAACTATCCCTGAATACATCAAATATAACCCATTATCCACTAAGGTGTTTAGAAGAAATAATTCTTCGAATCAAGACAAAACCATAAGTCGGTGATCCAGCCTCATGATATCAGATGTGATGTAATCATCGTACATCATCCTCAAGTTGAGAGTGCAGATCAATCATCAGGTATCATATCATGTACGGTATAATCTATCGTACGGTGTCATCAAATCAGAATAAAGATCTATCGTCCTAATACATATCATCTCTTATTCTCATATATACACATATATATATATATACATATATATATATATATATATATATGTATCAACCTCATATCATATCTATATCAATCTCACATCATATCTCATCAATCTCATAACATATCTTAGCATATGTATTTATGTATTCATATCGCCTCATATCCTCATATCAAGAATATCCGCTCATGTTATCTTATTTCATCATATTTTCATTTCATCATATCAATATATCAATCCTGTAGGGTGCCTAGGCATACTAATGAAGTCTCACAAGGCATCAAACATGGCTAATTCAAATTTTACAAGTGCCTACAAACCCTAATACGGATCGTTAACTAGATTATAGGCGATGCAAGCTTGTAAACGAATTAAATGCTAAAGGAAAGTGACTACAACCTTTGTAGATCCGGTCCACCACTTCCTAAGCTCTGCGATGATGTCCCTCCGCTGTCCAAATCGGATTCCGGACTCTAGCATCGGCTTCATCGAAGAAATGGGCGGGCTTGATCGTTGGCTTCAATGCCGAAGATGATCTACGTCGAGGCATCACAAGATCAAACTCCGACTTCACCAAGTCATGAAACTTGTGAAGAAAACACCCTATACTACTTGGCAAGAGGTAGAGGATGAAGAAATAGGAGGTGGGTTCACTTTAGAATTGGATTTCTCACTTGATTTCATCACTTGCCATTGGAGTAGCAAGCTTTTCTTCATGGAAGAAGAAGATGATGAAGGAAAAAAGAATATGATAAGTATTGAAAAATTAGATAAATAAATCAATACTTATCATATATTAACCCTTGGTTAATTGTAGAGAATGTACCATGGTTAACTTGAATGGTTAGGGTTAAGTATAAAACAAGAGTGGTGACTTAGTCAAGGTTTCAAGAAGCTTCAACTAAAAACAAAACAAGTCCACCATTTATCTTTCTCTTTTCCAAAAAGAAAAAGATAAATAAGTAAATGAATAAACAAAACCCTAATCATTAATTTAACCATGGTTTAATTCTTTACACAAAACCAAGTGAGCATGTATCATCAAACATGATACAATCAAGTGCACGAAAGTATATCACATATACAACTTGCACAATTCAAGTGAGAAAATCCATTTAAAATGAACCAATACTAGTCAATGCAAAGTAATATATCAAATATATGATTATACATTAAATCATTAAATCAACACTTGATTTAACGATCCGGTCATATCGCATATAACCGACTAGTATCCTATGTATCGGCTTATCGAATCAATCCTTGATTCGATAAGTAGGTTATATCACATATAACCAATCGATACATAGATCGCGAGAATGGAATACGGTATCACATACACGAATTATTCTCGGTCCCGCACATATCTCATATGCGCTCCTATTTCGTTTCGCTTGAGCCAGGAAACCTCTGTGTAGGACTCTAAAGACTCGTCAATACGTCGGCAGCAGATGATGATCATATCAAGCACCCACAAGCCGCAAGCGGTCTGCTAAACGTAACGGCCACCCGGGTATTGAGCGATCAGAAGATCGACGAGCAAGCCCGCTCACATTCCTGTGAATCCAACCAGTAACACTTACCATACAGTCCGGTCTGTTCGTCTGATATGTCGCATATCTCGCCTAGGGGTGGTAAACGTCAGACCCCAATAGCTTGATAAGTCATGCCGACGTGAAGTCCATGACATGTGTGAAACTACTGATAACACTTACCAGTAGGTCACTGCAACCCTGGCCAGGGATTTCCTGTTATGGCCAGTCGAGCATAGCGCAACATCAACCCCCAATACCGGGAGAGACGAATCCCCTCCTATCGCTCATTGCCTCCATGTGAATCGGGACTGTACCCAAAAACCACCTGTTTGCACGACTCAGTAGAGCCGTGGTAGGGTGGAAATCAAAGCACAGTGGGAGACACACAAGACTCTATGACGATCTCGGGTCTACAGACTAAGCTGTACCAGTGTCACCAGAGAACTGCCATCTGACGTGAGGTATAATACCATCTGGGAGTTCTCGGCAAGTCCGTTCAGTGTACCCAGTCTTCACTGAGCACCCGTATACCATCTCTGATGTCAAACACCAATGGATATGGGATCATCTATCGCCCATCACATGGGTCGAGAAGATATACGCTAGTCTACTCTGGAATATCGATGCCCCGTCTCGATATTCCCACGACTAGGAACTTTGAAGGATGTACTCATTGACTACCCAGGCCCCACTAGTATGATCTACATCATAGTCCTGGAAGTCGAGTACACATCCTAAGGGCTTTATCAACATGTAACAGAGAGACAGAAAGTATACATGTTTAGATAAAGATCAACCAGATAGCGTACTATCATGTCGAGCAAGAAATTCCTACCTATATATGTCCCAGCATCCACTACAATATACATCCAATGTACAGTAATGGCCTCTAGGGCATACATATAACTAACAATCTCCTACTTGCATTAGGGCCATCTGTAGCAGTGGTTGCAGTATCACATACTCAACCATCCCATATAAGTCTCTCTCTGGGAAAAAGCCTTCGTGAGTGGATCCGCCGTGTTGTCCTCTTAGTCTACTCTCCTAACCTCGATCACCCCGGAGATCAACTATCTCCATGATCAGGTGATGCTGCCTCAGAATATGTCTGGGTTACTGATGGGACCAGGGTTCCTGGGCCAAAGCCACACCTCCATTGTCATACAATGGTAGGAACCTAGTTCATCTTATGAACCAATATGCACCCAAACTTCCTCTTTGGTAGTATCTTTAATAACGATGTTACCAGCCTTTATCGTCTAGTTTGCCACGGTATCTAGCTTGGAACTCTTCCAACATACCGTCCCTTTACCGAGGGTAAAGACAATGCCTGCGACTGACATTCAGTCGTCCTCATCACCCTGGAACTTTTCCAGTGATTCTCCCCAGGATCGAGGTGGTATCATCTTTATCCTATTTGGAGAATGGTTGTGATAAGCGGAGATTGACCGTGCGTAGCATAAAAAACGCCTTCCCTATCAAGAGTATGTCATCCACGTACTCTACGAGGATCACTACCATACTCTCTACTACCTTTTTGTATATACAAGGTTCATCTACCATTCTGATGATGTCAAACTGTTTGACTAATTCATCAAAACAGACGTTCCATCTCCGCGATGCCTGCTTCATCACATAAAACATCTTGCACACGTTTCCGCTGCTCCCACTGTCTACGAAGCCCTCTGGCTGTGTACTTATAGACGCTCTCTTCCAAAACATCATTTAGAAAAGTAGTCATGACACCCAACCGCCAGATATCGTAGTCATGGTATGTAGCTGTGGTAAGTAGGATCTGGATGGACTTAAGCATAGCCACTTGAAAAGGTTTCATCATTATCCACACCTGGTTGATGACTAAAACCTTTAACAAGTCTAGCTTTGAAAGTCTCAACTTTTCCATCTACACCAAGTAATCTTCTCAAGATATACTTGCTCCTGATGGGGATTTAACCCTTCAGATATCGCAACCAAAGTCCATACTTTGTTGATGTATATGGAATCCATCTCAGATCGCTAAGCATCCAGCCATTCTTACAGAGTCCCTACTCTTGATGGCCTGCTCGAAACTAGTTGGGTCATCATCTCATGATGCAATCCTTGCTCCCACTGTCATCGAGAAACCGAAGTATCTCTCAAGCAGGTGAGGAACCCTGCTAGATCGGCGGAGAGGCTGAGGTTCGTCGGGAACTATTGAATCCTTTGGTTCTGTCAAATCATCAGCTGCAGTTTGTATAGCTGGAACATTTCCAGTTCTACATAACTGACCTTGCCTCGAGCTTGTCCGGATTTTGCATTTAGACATAGGCCGGACAACCCCAGATCTTAACTTAGTTAAGAGATAGGCTCTTCCCACACCATATCTCATATGGAGTGGTAGGCACTGATTTGATTCGAACCTTATTCAATAGGTATGCAACTTCATAAGTGCATAACTCCCTAAAAGAAAATAGGAGACTCAGTAGTACTCATCATAGAGTGCACCATATCATATAGGGTGTGATTGCTCCACCCCGATATACCATCGTGTTATGGTGTATACGGAGGAGTAATGCTGAGAGAGAATCTCATTCTCCTTTAGAATAGTCCAGGAATTCCATGCACAAGTATTCTCCTCCCTGATCTTATCATAGGACATAATACTTATACCCGGTTATTGGTTCTCTACTTCTAACTTATATTCTGTGAATAACTGGTCCTGGCATTTGTAGACAGGAGACTTTACATACATCATCATGTATTAGTCCCAAGAGTTTACTAACTCTTTCTCTGTTTCTAATAAACAGGGCTGAGGTCATTATATCTTTGTGACATGACTCGCAAGTTTCATAAGATGTAAATTCAAACTGATTTAAATATGCATCTACTATGTAACTTAAGCTAGTCGGGTCGCATTGATATGACCTAGTCTACAATACCTCAGGAAGGATCCGTTCATTTCTGAACTCTTCCTCTTGTGTGTGTTCCGTATACTAGGAACTGTAGTTTGATTTAGAACATCAATGCTTTTAGATAACGTGCCTGAACCGATCAACTTTTGATATAGGAAATGTTCAAAACATTATCCAACAATACAAAATTTTATCGTTTCTTTACTAATAAAGAGACATATATGATTTTGTATATCAGGTTTGGTATCTAATAACATTCGTTCAGAATCAATGTATTTGGGATACAGGGTGACAGTGACCAACAGACTTGGCTGCAACACTTGCCTCATTTTCTGCCTCATGAAACTTATCACCCGTTCTCAGTTCTCTACCTCTCTGTAGCCCTATGTAACAGATTACATATCAGGGATCCTGATCTGGTATCAAATACCCAGGACGTAGAGGATACTGAGAAACAGTTCTACGTAATGAACACACCCGAAGGAGATGCATCATATGCACTTTCTTCGTTTGGGCGGCATAGGAATTCTAGTATTCCCCTAACTCCTGCTCGGTCTTATAACTATTATAAGATGGAGCGGGACCAACGTTCCCCAGCTCAGTATAACAAGCGGGTTCGGTCAATTCATCCATATTATTATCTTGATTAAGGCATGATATGGTCGCTACCTGGAGAGAGAGAAGAAAACACTCAGCGTGCGCTCTTGCAAGATTAGATTGGTTATATATTTTATCTAATCAGGATGGCTCCCACTGTTTTTATCAAATCTTCCTTCAAACCCTAAAAGGAAAGACTAGCCGGGATTAATTACACTCTACAAGTTCGCCAATCTTTCAGCCAGGCCAGTGTCGGTACTTTGAGGGAAGTTCCCCGTGCTTTCGCACGGACCTAATCAGAGTAAACCTCGTTTTCCCAGAGGCGTAACCCCGTTGACACCTTTCTAGACACCTACTTGATCGGCTAATTGCAAAGTGCAAAACTCTCCCAGGAGTAACAATTACTCGCAGTGGGTATCGAGATCCAACTATCACATAGAAGGTATGCAATCTCATTGCAAATTTCAACACTTGAAACTCCCGATAAAGATTTTTACCCCTAGCACTTATGACCTTAACTATGGTCAACAAATCATAAGCACTAGTCAAGTTCTACCCGTCATTTCGTGATTAATTGACCCACCCACATGACCCTTAACTAAGGTCAACAAAGTCACGCGGCTGTCCTAACTAATCGCATCATATGCGGTGTAGGAAGACATCACTTAGCTACCGTACACTGTGCCTTAACTAAGGTCAACAAACACAGCACGAATACTAAGTACTCTACTTCCTAAAATGACGGAGGGTTGCGAATGGTTTTTATGAAAACCTTTAACGCTTTGAACTTGATCTCGTTGCGGAATCAAATGGTTTTTAAATGGAATGTTTTTGAAGCTTTTCTAGTTTTGCTAAAGGGGTCACTCCCGGTGAAGGGATCGTCGGCCTTTTCCTCGTCGAATGAGGTGCGGGATATATCATATATATCACTGTGCAAAGCAGAAACTATAGAAGTGATCAAAGGACAAACCGAGTGTGTAGCATCTGCCAGTTATTGCTAAAGGAGTCACTCCCGGTGAAGGGATCTCGGTCCTTTCCTCATCGAATAAGGTGCAGGATATTCTATAATGAACACCGCGATGCAAAGCAAGAACTGTAGCTACCTGTTTTATTTTTGAAATTCGATTCCACAACATCAATTAGGTTTATTTTCTTTCATTAATCTCATTAATGAATATCCCATCATTTAAGTCCACCTAATCATCACAGATAAATATAACGTACGCTTATGCCATCCGCATTCACCTCGATGTCCCGTCTGCACCGTTAGGTTAGGTAACTAACGCCAGAGCGGGGCAGGGCTAGCGCGGGTGTAAAACATAAGCAACGTCTATATAATATATCATATATACTATATATAATATCTGTCACAGAACATCACATCAGAAGAAACATATGAAATATTGGATATACTAGGACGTCCGTGTTTTCAATACGAGCCAGTATAAAACACGGATTCCACGGTCGTGATGAATAGCCAATCCCACACCCCTAGACCCCTACGAGAGCGGCAAGCAACCCTACCAATTCTAGGGTTAGGAGACCCGGACTCGACTCCTCGAGTTGGTCTCCCACTGGACCCTAGAACCCGGTTACTTGTGCTCCCCTCCTTGGGTCTATCCTAATGCGGAAAAGTAAATAATATACAATGGGTAACATCTTCCGCAACCTGGAAGTGCCCCAATAAAAGAATATTACATACAAGTTTTTACATGAATGAAAATGAAAAACACTCATCTCACATAAAAAAAACCCCGGCTATTCAAACACGACGATCCAATATAACATATCCAGCAACACATAACATCACATGTCATCAACGTAAGTAAATATGCGCATCCCAATTGTCGTTGACATATAGCAACGAAACCGGCGATATCACATATTACACTTACGGTCACAGAAAAGAAAGTGTAAAACTACAACAGTTGGAATCCGCAACCACCTCAGACATCGCATGCCTGACCAAATGAATTCCTTAGACATCGCATGCCTTACAATTATAAACCCCGCATTTTAGTCTCATTATCGAAAACACTTTTCAATATCAAGTCGGGCAATTCAACAGGATTCCCGACATCCTGATCGAATGCTCGTCGCAAACTTTAGTAGGCGGCCGCACCCCCAATGCCGTCGACGAAGTGCACCGAGGCGGAATACCGCTGCCGCGAGCACCCGAACGGATGCTTTCGGCGACGGGGTTCTCCTACAGTCACTTGGTCGGGGCTATGGGGCGAGGCTGTCTATTAAGTTTACCCGGTGAGTATCTGCGTACACTACGTGATTGCGACGGACTTTTGATCATATCAAAATCCCGTTGCAACCGATCAAATGAGACCAAACCGCTAGATTTATAACATTCATTCAGTTATCTCATAACTATTTGTGAATTCCAATTATTGTATCACATTCCGGATAAATAGAAAATGCTAAACTTTTCGATCGAACAATCGAACACCCAAGTTTTCCCGATACAGCTCAACACATGAAATAAGTCTAAAAACATTCAGTTCGTGCCTCAGTACCAACGGTCCAGCCGTAGAAGGGTCAAGCCAACGCCTCACATATGGCACGCCGTACTGCCCCAAACCCTAAGGTTCAAAGGGCAGTTCAAGACGGTCACATAATCGAGTTAAGGTTTTTTGTCTTCTAGAGGGAATATCGCGTTACTTGCACTACTTAGAACGTAATTAAACTACTGAAAAATCCAACAATTGGAAATTTCCCGGCAGGAGAAAAAATGGGTATTTATATCCGGTCGAACTTTTTAACATATTCAAAATTACCCGGAAAAACATACTGACAAAATTAGACAATCCGATCGATACACCGAGGCCCCAATACAACCCAGAAATTTCAACTCTGTAATAAATATTAAAAATTCCCAGGAAAACCAGAACTAAAAACTAGGAATTACTGTGTAAACATGATTGTATGAAGAGATAAGTTGGCCGCGGAACCGCCGCAATAGGCATGCTATTGCCGCGGTTCCGCCGCTCTTCTATCGACTTAGGTGCTCGAACTTCTCAGTAATTCTTAGAATCTACTGCTGGTTTTCTGCATATTTTTAATTCTCAAAAAACCACGATTTCAGAAAATGTACAGAGAGTAAATGAGGGTTTGGGTTTCGGTTCGATCGGACTTCTAATTCCGTCTACGCAACGCCTAAGGCTCTAGCTAGGCTCTGATACCACTGTAGGGTTCCTAGGCACACTAATGAAGTCTCACAAGGCATCAAACATGGCTAATTCAAATTTTACAAGTGCCTACAAACCCTAATACGGATCGTTAACAAGATTATAGGCGATGCAAGCATGTAAACGAATTAAATGCTAAAGGAAAGTGACTACAACCTTTGTAGATCCGGTCCACCACTTCCTAAGCTCCGCGATGATGTCCCTCCGCTGTCCAAATCGGATTCCGGACTCTAGCATCGGCTTCATCGAAGAAATGGGCGGGCTTGATCGTCGGCTTCAATGCCGAAGATGATCTACGTCGAGGCATCACAAGATCAAACTCCGACTTCACCAAGTCATGAAACTTGTGAAGAAAACACCCTATACTACTTAGCAAGAGGTAGAGGATGAAGAAATAGGAGGTGGGTTCACTTTAGAATTGGATTTCTCACTTGATTTCATCACTTGCCATTGGAGTAGCAAGCTTTTCTTCATGGAAGAAGAAGATGATGAAGGAAAAAAGAATATGATAAGTATTGAAAAATTAGATAAATAAATCAATACTTATCATATATTAACCCTTGGTTAATTGTAGAGAATGGACCATGGTTAACTTGAATGGTTAGGGTTAAGTATAAAACAAGAGTGGTGACTTAGTCAAGGTTTCAAGAAGCTTCAACTAAAAACAAAACAAGTCCACCATTTATCTTTCTCTTTTCCAAAAAGAAAAAGATAAATAAGTAAATGAATAAACAAAACCCTAATCATTAGTTTAACCATGGTTTAATTCTTTACACAAAACCAAGTGAGCATGTATCATCAAACATGATACAATCAAGTGCACGAAAGTATATCATATATACAACTTGCACAATTCAAGTGAGAAAATCCATTTAAAATGAACCAATACTAGTCAATGCAAAGTAATATATCAAATATATGATTATACATTAAATCATTAAATCAACACTTGATTTAACGATCCGGTCATATCGCATATAACCGACTAGTATCCTATGTATCGGCTTATCGAATCAATCCTTGATTCGATAAGTAGGTTATATCACATATAACCAATCGATACATAGATCGCGAGAATGGAATACGGTATCACATACACGAATTAGTCTCGGTCCCGCACATATCTCATATGCGCTCCTATTTCGTTTCGCTTGAGCCAGGAAACCTCTGTGTAGGACTCTAAAGACTCGTCAATACGCCGGCAGCAGATGATGATCATATCAAGCACCCACAAGCCGCAAGCGGTCTGCTAAACGTAACGGCCACCCGGGTATTGAGCGATCAGAAGATCGACGAGCAAGCCCGCTCACATTCCTGTGAATCCAACCAGTAACACTTACCATACAGTCCGGTCTGTTCGTCTGATATGTCGCATATCTCGCCTAGGGGTGGTAAACGTCAGACCCCAATAGCTTGATAAGTCATGCCGACGTGAAGTCCATGACATGTGTGAAACTACTGATAACACTTACCAGTAGGTCACTGCAACCCTGGCCAGGGATTTCCTGTTATGGCCAGTCGAGCATAGCGCAACATCAACCCCCAATACCGGGAGAGACGAATCCCCTCCTATCGCTCATTGCCTCCATGTGAATCGGGACTGTACCCAAAAACCACCTGTTTGCACGACTCAGTAGAGCCGTGGTAGGGTGGAAATCAAAGCACAGTGGGAGACACACAAGACTCTATGACGATCTCGGGTCTACAGACTAAGCCGTACCAGTGTCACCAGAGAACTGCCATCTGACGTGAGGTATAATACCATCTGGGAGTTCTCGGCAAGTCCGTTCAGTGTACCCAGTCTTCACTGAGCACCGGTATACCATCTCTGATGTCAAACACCAATGGATATGGGATCATCCATCGCCCATCACATGGGTCGAGAAGATATACGCTAGTCTACTCTGGAATATCGATGCCCCGTCTCGATATTCCCACGACTAGGAACTTTGAAGGATGTACTCATTGACTACCCAGGCCCCACTAGTATGATCTACATCATAGTCCTGGAAGTCGAGTACACATCCTAAGGGCTTTATCAACATGTAACAGAGAGACAAAAAGTATACATGTTTAGATAAAGATCAACCAGATAGCGTACTATCATGTCGAGCAAGAAAGTCCTACCTATATATGTCCCAGCATCCACTACAATATACATCCAATGTACAGTAATGGCCTCTAGGGCATACATATAACTAACAAATCCAAGTCATCTTGTATTTATCATATCATCTTATACTAAATCTTTTGATCATATCCATATGTTCATAGCATAGGTTTCTCAAAAATATATTCTATATATCGATTCTCCATTACTATGGTTGCGGGGGGGCTATACGCCATCCACCCGACTTCCCTCGTAGATATAGATATACTCATCTGCAATATCCTTGCTTGTCCAAAGTCGATGAACATCTTGATCTCCTTCGTCGTCTCGGAAGTCCATGCGAAGGTACCTACACATCAATACACATCGTAATGATATCAAAACCAAATCCGAAAACCGATACGGCACGTGAAGTGCTCATAGATTAGAACCTATAGCCCACGCATGCAAGAACAACCAAATAACCCTCATCGTTGACAGACAAAATTTTGGGTTGCCTACCGCGGCAGCAAGTTTTCTGGAGGAATCATCCATGCCATATTTAAATTTTTGCCGTTCTAGCTAACTCTAACCCTAGAATCGAAACTAGAAAATCCGACGAAACGAATGCAAACAATTTTGCAACTAAAGTGAACAAGGAATACAACCTTTATAGACCGGTCCTTCACTTCAATAGCTCCATGTAGTAGTCCCTTCGCTGCGATCACGAACTTCCGGACTCTAGAAAGGCTCCCATGAAGATATGAACAAGCTTGCATCGAAGTCTTCGGCCGAAGATGATCTACGTCGAGGAGACACTAGCTCATGCTACTTCTTCACTAACTGTGAGATTAGTGAAGCAAACACCCTAAATTAAATGGCTAATAGTAGAGGATGATAAAGTAGGAAGTGGGCTCACTTTAGTTTTATTTTTCTCACAAGATTTCATCACTTAGAAAAAACTAGCAAGCTTTTTCTCTTGAGGAAGAAGAAGAAGTGATGAAGAAAATGAATGAGAGAGTGAGGTTAGAATTGCAACCATGGTGAGTTAGTGTCATGCCTAACTCATGTAGAGAATAAACTATAGTCTAAGGTTAAGGGTTGGGTTAACAAATATCTTAAGCAAGACAAAGGAGTGGACTAAGTCAATGAAGACCACAAGGTTCTACAAGCTTTGAACCATGACAAATATCTCCACAATTTTGAATTTGCTTGAAATAAATATAAACCCTAACTTAACCCTAGCATAGTGTGAGTCTCTTACATACATGTTGCAAGTGTAACCTAGCATGACATAATAATATATATTACATATATATTTTGTGCCAAAAGAAAACAATACATATATCACATATATGTAAAGTATATCAAATGTGAGAAAAAGAATTAGTTAAGTGAGCTAATATTAGTTAATTGTAACATTTCAGAAAATATAAAATATTATTTTTGGGAATTTAATATTAAAATAATATACTTCCCGAAAACTGCCGATTTGCGAAATTGGGGTTTTCGAAAAAGGTATAAATATATACAAATAATTGTGAAATAAATAGAAATTAAATTGATTTATTCATTTAATTATATAATTAAAAGATTTGGCATTTTTAAAATTTATTTTGTGCAGTTTTGATAAAAACCCGATTAGTGCACTGCTGATCGCGATTAAGCCAAATCCGCGATTTTACAGTTTCCATGGTTAGTGCACCATGACATATTTCATTTTGTTACATGTCTCATTTCATTTGGGCTATATATATTATGGTTTATGGGTGGAGAGAAAAGAAAAAGAAAAAGGAAAAGTCAAGGGGACATAATGATGGGGTAGGTATACCTGTGATGAGAGAGAGAGTGTGTGAATTATAGTGAGAGAGGGAGGGGGCTGCTGCCCTTTTGATCACCACATCTTCTTTTCTCATCTTCCTTTTCATCTCCTCAAGCTCACAACCCTCCTCAAATGATCCCTAGATCCATCTCCTAACAATCCCCAAAACCCTACACGCCCTTCACAAAAATTAATCCCCTCTTCAAACTCTATACATGGGACCAAGAAAAATTCAGTTTTGATGATCTTGGGGATTCATGGGTGCTATATCAGGTAATCCCTTCACTAATTGGGTAGTTATTCATTTACTTTAGTATTCATATGTGTTTAGATGTGATATTGTGAAGATTAGTGAACTTTGGGAAACCCTAGTGAAGGTTTGGGCGTTGTTTGAATTGGTGATGTGTTGTGGCTGTTAACTAGACTTGGGTGCTGTTTAGTGACCTGGACCAGACCATAGAAACCCCAAAAAATGGATTTAGAAACCCCGACATCGGATAATTGTGTGATTTTAGAGGGTATTTTGGAATCTGGAGCAACCCAGGGACACTAGAAATGATTTTGGGTTTACTGAGAGTCGTGCAGGCACCTACGAAGCTACCACTGAGACCCGAGACCCTAACTCAAACCCCAGGCCGCAGATTTAATCATTTTGGCCACAATTTGCGGCCAGAGTAGAATGGAATGGGTTCATTTTGGTTCCAGGGCTTTATCTTTAGTAAATTAGACCCCTCCTATATGCAGTTTTGGCTAATTGTCACCGGGGGAAAATCTGGAAGTATTTTGGTGTGTTTTAGGCTATATTTTCCGTATTTTAAAATGCACTTTCTTGATATTTGGATTTGTATTTGGTTGTCGGGCGTTTGTACATCGACAACAGGGGTTGTTTGATTGATTTGCATGTTTAGGCCATAGGTTCTAACCTATGAGCACACTGTGCGCCATATCGGTTTTCTGCATCGATTTTAATACGTATTGTGACTGTTGATTATTGTAGGTACTTTCGCGTGGATTCCGAGGCGACGGAGCGTGGCGTCATCGACTTCGGCAAGCAAGAAGCAAGGTGAGTAGATCTATATCTACCGGGGAAGTCGGGTGGATGGCGTATAGCACCCCCGCAAACTTTTGATAGAACACCGATTTATAGAATATGGTTAGAAAACCTAGATTAGGAAACTAGGGTTAGAATGAGATAGTTATGAAACCATATTAGAAACTAGAGGATAGTTAGAAGTGATATGTTACTACTGTCGTAGGATGACGTTTAGCGATATTACCGCTTAGGGTACTGTAGGATTAGATAGTCGATGTAGATGCGTCATCCGAACCATACCTTTTTCTAAACCAAAGAATCGTATGTATCTTTTAAATGTATACCTTGAGGGATGTTACGGAGTATCAAATAATATCTTTTCCTTAAAAACACCGTAACCCCTATTTTCAAAACTACGATTCACTTTCTTAAAAATCTGAATGTATGGTTCGGGTGTGTTGGTTAGATTAGATACTTATACATAGTAGAGATAGCATGTTTATGTAAATTCGACATGATATGAGACATAAATGCGATGAAAGAATACAAGACGAATTTGATGATATGATGAGATGATATGATGATATGATGGTATACGGATGTGAGTCGATCGAGATGATTTATACCCTGTCGGTCCCCTGATATGAGATTATTGCAGAGGTGACCTGGGACATAGATATATAGGGTTATATATATATATAATGTGGTGACTCATGGATGATAGGCCGTATGTGATATTAGGCCGTACCCTCATTTGTCGTATAGGATGATAGGATCCCTTTTAGTATAATGCCGCTGCACGATGATATTCCGTGCGTGATGAGTTTGACTTGATGATTGATCCTTACCCTCGACTAGAGGTTGCCATATGATGGATTATACCGTACGCGATATTATTAGGCTAGATGCCGATTGATAGATTCACCGACTCGGAGATATGATAGATACGTATACCTTATAGCTGTTAGCTGATGATTTACCTTGTGCTGCATTCATGATATTATTATTGGATCGCATATACCTGTGATAGTACACCTGCACCATTATCGATGATGTGTATGTTACACGTATACATATTTGCCGGTTCACACACTTCATCATCGATAATTGCCATGTCACTACACAGTAGGGTTGCTGCATCATGACATATACATTGATACACCTATACTTGTGCACATACACATTGTATATTCATATTTGTGCACATATACATTGGTACATCTATACTTGCGTGCATACGTATTGTACCTGCATAGATAACTGGATTTATTGTAAAATTGGGAACCACATGTTATATTTTAAAAACTGGAATCATTTTAAAAGAGCAGTTTTCCCTTAATATGTTATATCATTATTCCGCTTTGCATGATACACGATATGCTTACATTTCTATTATATGTCGCACACATCATGCTCTATTATTGTACGCATTGAGATATGTTGTTTTCATGAGATTTTTGGATTTGAGAACCGTGGACATTTTAAAAGAGATTATGTGTTGTTTCAAAAACCCGGTTTCTCTTGATATGATATTTCAGTGCGTCCACCATATGTTTTCTCGGTTCTGAGAGCGACATGTGAAACCCGATTCGAGGAGGCGGATGAGGCCGATTGCGGGTACATGGTGAACCCGGTATGGTACCCCGGGGCAAGAAAGGGATGCTGTGTATACAGACGATGAGCCTAGCAGAGGGACTACTACCTACCGGTGATTGGTTGGACCTGGCGGTTATCCGGAGGATACTGACCAGAGTCGATAGATGGATACGGGACGATCCGTACTGCCGGGGCCGAGGGCAGATTCCGCAGACGGAGCCCGTGGGCCGATCCGGACTGACGGAGCCCGAGATATGAGGATTTACGTGCCGATGCTAGGAACGGTTTTCATGATGTTTTCGAGTGTCGATGCTAGGCACTCAGGTTCCATGATTTTGATGTGTCGGGAGGGACACCGTTGATATATATATATATCCTCATACTTTCATGCACACACCCTTATGATATTTACGTTCATACAAACCTTGATTATGGTTGGAGGAGATCCATATACATGCATTGATTATTACTGTTGGATGTTATCCGCATGCATTTAGGTATTGACTAACTTGTTAGCACATATACAACCCGGTCACCCTAGATATCATAGTATTACCTTTTGATATTGTTGACCTTGGAGTCGTTATTTATTCAATTTCTTCTTGTAGATATATTTCTGTTCACGAGTTGGCAACTCACCCCCTTTGTGCCACAGTTCTTGCAAGTTGACCGCTTGGATCAGTAGCGGATTCGCTGGCACACAGCTTCATTTGGGTGATTTGCATTGGTAGGTGTGACATTTGTATCGTACCCACTCTTATATTGTATTTCATATTGTATCTAGTTAACTCCATCAATCAATCAAAATTAGAATTTGTATAAGTAATGAGACTTAGTGGGGTTGTGGTTGCGAGACTTAGAGCGAGGGATTTTCCGCTACTTGTGATTTATATGTCTTGCTTTTCTTTTATTCTTTTGTGGTGAACTTCGCCGTTGGGCATCGTATACTTTTTTATACTGTATTGTGTGGTTGTGATCCGCCGTTTGGCAAAGAGCTAGCTCCCGCTTGGGGATGCCTTTATCATTATTATGTATTTGTTATTTTGGATCAAAATATACAAAGGAGGTGCTGCCAAAATTTTTCAAAAGACGAAACATGTTTTCAAACTAGAAAATTTCATTTGCACCATTCATGTTTCTTTCTATGAATTAAGAACACTTGATTTTATTATACTTTTATTTCAAAAACTCCACCCCCTTTATTTTCTTAAAAATGTTTAGATTTCTGGGTTTCAGCTTACTTGAATTCCGTTACGCCTTTAGACGTTGCGTGATTCAAGTGCTGGTCACGAGCTAATATTTCGGGTCGTGACAAAGTTGGTATCAGAACGCTAGGTTTTACCTTGGTTCGATTCTATGTTTGACTATGCGGAGTCTAGGGAAGGTATGTATTTCAGAACCTAGGCTTGATCTTACGGAACTTAGACTTGGACGGGGGGTATTAGACCCGAACTTTCATTTCAAAGGCTGACCCTGATTGATGGAGTAGGTAGCTTAAGTAGAGTGACGTACCGTACGTATGTTCCGCGGCATATTTACGATACGATACTCCACTTATGAGACCTTAGGATGTACATATTTTTGAGACCAGTGATTCTTTTCGTATCCATGATTATACATCCATTTGAGATCCTCGATTCTATTTGTTTTCTTGATCATACCTTCATTGATGCTGTTCCTTCTTATGATCATGTATCCATTTTGGATCTGTCGTTTTCTTTCTTGCCATTGATCTGCTTTCTTTGATACTCAATTGAGGTTCCTGTCGCCATAGTTTGATCGCAGTTGAGCTGCTGCTAGTGTTGCGGTCAGGGCGAGCTCGTTTGGTACGAGGGCTGACCCTTGTGTTTTCTGGTGACATGGGAACGTCTCGAGTTAGTATTTTGTTGTGACCTATTGTGGAGGCGAGTGCTTGGTTTTACACCGGATGATCGGGCCATTGTTAGAGCTGCCAGTTGTGAGAGAACTATTGATGTACAACATACCTCGGAGATTTTGATATCGCCTACCGTGCAGACAGGTGACCCGGCTGTTGCTGAGATGATGGGATGTCGCTTCCAGAGCTTACGAGCTAAGACCGCCGGAGCTTCCAGGCAGAAATGCGACAGATAATAGCTAGTCTACCTCAATTTGAGAGACGAAGGTGATTCGTCAGATTGATGTGCCGAAGCAGGCCCAGTTGAGTTGAAGATTTCCAATGTGGAGAGTCTTACTCAGATCTAGAGCAGACCGATCCAGAGATGACCGCCGATGTATCGCCCTTCCTGGAGGATTGAGGCATTGTTTAGCATGCGGACGAAGGGTATTCGCATGTCGCCTAGGAGAAGTTAAAAAGTTTGAACGAGTGTCAGAAACCCATTCTTTCCCAAGTTTAAAGTGTTCGGAGGAACATGCAGGTAATTCTGTGGACCCTCTAGAAGAATGAAACCCTAACTCGACATGATGACCATGGAACCACTTTGAACCTTAGGGTTTATGGCAGTTTAGCGGTGCCATCATTGAGGCTTGGGTTTGCCCTTTTACGGCTGGTCCAGAGGTGATGTGGTATGTACCAGATATTTTTAGACTGCGCTCAGGTGTTGAGACTTCGGGAAATTTTGGGACCTTGATGACTCGATCGAAAAGTTTAACGTCGTCCGGATATCATGTGATAAGAGATCAGCAAGCTGACCAGCTTTGAATGGAGGACCTCACCCAGATGCGTTGTGAGTTGATCGAGGACGGACGAGTATTGAGTATTCCTCCGATGGTTAGCACGAGTTCCCGAGGACATGTTCGGCCAGATATCTTCTACAGAGTGATGAAGCTACAGAGTACACGATTTCGAGTCCATGCGAGAGATTTCGGATTGACCGTGGCCGAGAACAGTTGCAGTGCGCAGATAGCGTAGCGTGACATCATAGTGAGAGATGATAAAGACGAGTGGCACCAGAAGTTCGTGCGAGACGCTGACGAGCTGTTATTACTCCCTGTCGAGATCAGAGACCTGATATGCTTATAGAGGTATTGGGATACGGCCAGTTTCCGAGGAAATGTGTGCGGCACATGCAGATGTCCAGAAAACGAGAAAAGATTATATAAGAGCACCAGCCTCCGTATAGTTCGGCATAGGCGAGATCGGAAAAGACCTTGAGCAGGATTCCTTCCAGGACACTGCTGCAATGAGATTTGCACCCAGGATCAGATGTGTCATATATAGTCGGAGGACCAGAGGCCGACGCCAGCAACGTGCTGCTTTATGAGTGGTCATGATGATTGACCGAGAGATGACCAGAGAAGTGCTAGAGCAGAATCGTTCCCGTTAGCACACCTGACAGGGACGATGAGCCGATGGATTGCGGGATTGGTAATCGGAGGAGAAGATGAGTACCCAGAGACAGAGGACGCCAGACCGTGAGCAGGAGACGAGCGAATGTTCTTGTTCTGCCGGTTATTAGGTGCACAGATTTATTTTTCGACATTGTAGGAGGTGTACCTCGATGTCCTTTATTGCGATTTGCGTTGTGATCCGAGTATCACGCTTATATCACTTGGATTTGAGTTTTGATAACGAGTTTCCTGATATTGATTTCGTGCACCATGGTTGCACCTACTGGGTATTTATATTTTTGCGCATAGTTATCGCACCATGTATATATTTTATACACCGTTGTGTTGATTTGCGATTTGTGCCTATTGCGTTTGATGTCGATTTTGTGCCTTAGCCGCACATGTTTATGATTTCATGGATTTCATACGGATGATTTGATTTATGCTTTCGGCATAGTTTTCATACACTTTTAGTATTTGATTTGCTTTTGTACATATGGATGCACATGGTTGTACGATTATATACCACGGTATACCTGAGTTGGATTTGGATTGATATGTGTTGTATACCGTCGATTCGATTTTGATACTCGATATTATTTTGTGCACCTTGTGCACCTGATTGGATTCTTATGCACTTCAAATGCACCCGATATTGTTGTCGTGCACACCCGTTGCACTGGAAAGATACTTTCGTGCACACCCGTTGCACCTAGATTTGCTTTGTGCTTATTGTGGCACCTGTATTTGGATTTGATTTCCATGCGCACCAGACGCATGTGATTATTGGATACGCCTTTTGAGGCTGATTTTGCTTTTGAGCACTTTGTTTTCATGTTAGGCACTATATTGTGTAGTAGCCAAACAGGACTGATCCGAGGACAGTACCTGAGTAATTTACATGCATTAAAAGATTTCCAAAAGGGTTTTCAAGAGGAGCTATAGTCTCGCTATTTCCTACGTGTACGTGAGCGACACGAACGTTTATAAAGGAAAACCTTTTGGGATATTTTGAAAACGACGGAACGTGTATTTAAGAAAACATATATGGACATATATTATTATTTTAAAATGAGCGTCCGTCAGTTATGCCGTGAGTTACGCATTTCCGCGGCGGTTTAGAAAAGATTTTGCATGTATTTCATTCAGATTTTTGAGTTTTTCAAAGATGCGTACTATACACGTATTATAGTATTTGACTAGTGTATATTGGATTACAGTAGTGGATTTCGAGATCTGTATCTCTATTGTAACTCCAAGGATATGCGTGAAAATCCGATAATTTGCATAATGCTGGACAGAGTTCGATTTTGAGTTTTGTACTCGTTTTTATGCGCACTTGACGCGCTGTGTTATTTCTGCGTTTTCCATGACTTCGGAGCCCCGTTGTTTTGAGCCGATTATTGAAATGTTTTAGATTTTGGGGGTTTAAATTTAAATTCGGGGACCGAATTTATTTAAGGGGGGAAGATTGTAACATTTCAGAAAATATAAAATATTATTTTTGGGAATTTAATTTTAAAATAATATACTTCCCGAAAACTGCCGATTTGCAAAATTGGGGTTTTCGAAAAAGGTATAAATATATACCAATAATTGTGAAATAAATATAAATTAAATTGATTTATTCATTTAATTATATAATTAAAGGAATTGGCATTTTTAAAATTTATTTTGTGCAGTTTTGATAAAAACCCGATTAGTGCACTGCTAATCGCGATTAAGCAAAATCCGCGTTTTTACAGTTTCCATGGTTAGTGCACCATGACATGTTTCATTTTGTAACAAGTCTCATTTCATTTGGGCTATATATATTATGGTTTATGGGTGGAGAGAAAAGAAAAAGGAAAAGGAAAAGTCAAGGGGACATAATGATGGGGTAGGTATACTAGTGATGAGAGAGAGTGTGTGTCTGAATTATAGTGAGAGAGGGAGGGGGGCAGCTGCCCTTTTGATCACCCCATATTCTTTTCTCATCTTCCTCTTCATCTCCTCAAGCTCACAACCCTCCTCAAATAATCCCTAGATCCATCTCCTAACAATCCCCAAAACCCTACACACCCTTCACAAAAATTAATCCCCTCTTCAACCTCTATACATGGGACCAAGAAAAATTCAGTTTTGATGATCTTGGGGATTCATGGGTGCTATATCAGGTAATCCCTTCACTAATTGGGTAGTTTTTCATTTACTTTTGTATTCATATGTGTTTAGATGTGATATTGTGAAGATTAGTGAACTTTGGGAAACCCTAGTGAAGTTTTGGGTGTTGTTTGAATTGGTGATGTGTTGTGGCTGTTAACTAGACTTAGGTGCTTTTTAGTGACCTGGACCAGACCATAGAAACCCCAAAAAACGGATTTAGAAACCCCGACATCGGATAATTGTGTGATTTTAGAGGGTATTTTGGAATCTGGAGCAACCCGGGGACACTAGAAATGATTTTGGGTTTACTGAGAGTCGTGCAGGCACCTAGGAAGCTACCACTGAGACCCGAGACCCTAACTCAAACCCCAGGCCGCAGATTTAATCATTATGGCCGCAATTTGTGGCCAGAGTAGAATGGAATGGGTTCATTTTGGTTCCAGGGCTTTATCTTTAGTAAATTAGACCCCTCCTATATGCAGTTTTGGCTAATTGTCACCTGGGGAAAATCTGGAAGCATTTTGGTGTGTTTTAGGCTATGTTTTCCGTATTTTAAAATGCACTTTCTTGATATTTGGATTTGTATTTGGTTGTCGGGTATTTGTACATCGACAACAGGGGTTGTTTGATTGATTTGCATGTTTAGGCCATAAGTTCTAACCTATGAGCACACCGTGCGCCATATCAGTTTTCTGCATCGATTTTAATACGTATTGCGACTGTTGATTATTGTAGGTACCTTCGCGTGGATTCCGAGGAGACAGAGCGTGGCGTCATCGACTTCGGCAAGCAAGAAGCAAGGTGAGTAGATCTATATCTACCGGGAAAGTCGGGTGGATGGTGTATAGCACCCCCGCAAACTTTTGATGGAACACCGATTTATAGAATATGGTTAGGAAACCTAGATTAGGAAACTAGGGTTAGAATGAAATAGTTATGAAACCATATTAGAAACTAGAGGATAGTTAGAAGTGATATGTTATTGCTGTCGTAGGATGACGTTTAGCGATATTACCGCTTAGGGTACTGTAGGACTAGACAGTCGATGTAGATGCGTCATCCGAACCATACATTTTTCTAAACCAAAGAATCGTATGTATCTTTTAAATGTATACCTTGAGGGATGTTACGGAGTATCAAATAATATCTTTTCCTTAAAAACACCGTAACCCCTATTTTCAAAACTACGATTCACTTTCTTAAAAATCTGAATGTATGGTTCGGGTGTGTTGGTTAGATTAGATACTTATACATAGTAGAGATAGAATGTTTATGTAAATTCGACATGATATGAGACATAAATGCGATGAAAGAATACAAGACAAATTTGATGATATGATGATATGATGGTATACGGATGCGAGTCGATCGAGATGATTTATACCCTGTCGGTCCCCTGATATGAGATTATTGCAGAGGTGACCTGGGATATAGGTATATAGGGTTATATATATATATAATGTTGTGAATCATGGATGATAGGCCGTATGTGATATTAGGCCGTACCCTCATTTGTCGTATAGGATGATAGGATCCCTTTTAGTATAATGCCGCCGCACGATGATATTCCGTGCGTGATGAGTTTGACTTGATGATTGATCCTTACCCTCGACTAGAGGTTGCCGTATGATGGATTATACCGTACGCGATATTATTGGGCTAGATGCCGATTGATAGATTCACCGACTCGGACATATGATATATACGTATACCTTATAGCTATTAGCTGATGATTTACCTTGTGCTGCATTCATGATATTATTATTGCATCGCATATACCTTTGATAGTACACCTGCACCATTATCGATGATGCGTATGTTACACGTACACATATTTGCCGGCTCACACACTTCATCATCGATAATTGCCATGTCACTACACAGTAGGGTTGCTGCATCAGGACATATACATTGATACACCCATACTTGTGCACATACACATTGTATATTCATATTTTTTCATACATACATTGGTACATCTATACTTGCACGCATACGTATTGTACCTGCATAAATAACTGGATTTTTTGTAAAATTAAGAACCGCATGTTATATTTTAAAAACTGGAATCATTTTAAAAGAGCGGTTTTCCCTTAATATGTTATATCACTATTCCGCGTTGCATGATACACGATATGCTTACATTTCTATTATATGTCGCACACATCATGCTCTATTATTGTACGCATTGAGATATGTTGTTTTCATGAGATTTCTGGATTTAAGAACTGTAGACATTTTAAAAGAGATTATGTGTTGTTTCAAAAACCCGGTTTCTCTTGATATGATATTTAAGTGCGTCCACCATGTGTTTTCTCGGTTCTGAGAGCGACATGTGAAACCCGATTCGAGGAGGCGGATGAGGCCGATTGCGGGTACATGGTGGACCCGGTATGGTACCCCGGGGCAAGAAAGGGATGCTGTGTATACAGACGGTGAGCCTGACAGAGGGACTACTACCTACCGGTGATTGGTTGGACCTGGCGGTTATCCGGAGGATACTGACCAGAGTCGATAGATGGATATGGGACGATCCGTAATGCCGGGGCCGAGGGCCGATTCCGCAGACGGAGCCCGTGGGCCGATCCGGACTGACGGAGCCCGAGATATAAGGATTTACGTGCCGATGCTGGGAACGGTTTTCATGATGTTTTCGATTGTCGATGATAGGCACTCAGATTCCATGATTTTGTTGTGTCGAGAGGGACACCGTTGATATATATATCCTCATACTTTCATGCACACTCCCTTATGATATTTACGTGCATACAGACCTTGATTATGGTTGGACGAGATCCATATACATGCATTGATTATTACTGTTGGATGTTATCCGCATGCATTTAGGTATTGACTACCTTGTTGGCACATATACAACCCGGTCACCCTATATATCATAGTATTACCTTTTGATATTGTTGACCTAGGAGTCGTTATTTATTCGATTTCTACTTGTAGATATATTTCTATTCACGAGTTGGCAACTCACCCCCGTTGTGCCACAGTTATTGCAGGTTGACCGCTTGGATCAGTAGCGGATTCGCTGGCACACAGCTTCATTTGGGTGATTTGCATTGGTAGGTGTGACATTTGTATCGTACCCACTCTTGTATTGTATTTCATATTGTATCTAATTAACTCCATCAATCAATCAAAATTAGAATTTGTATAAGTAATGAGATTTAGTGGGATTGTGGTTGCGAGACTTAGAGCGAGGGGTTTTCCGCTACTTGTGATTTATATGTCTTGCTTTTCTTTTATTCTTTTGTGGTGAACTTCGCCGTTGGGCATCGTATACTTATTTATACTGTATTGTGTGGTTGTGATCCGCCGTTTGGCGAAGAGCTAGCTCCCGCTTGGGGATGCCTTTATCATTATTATGTATTTGTGATTTTGGATCAAAATATACAAAGGAGGTGCTGCCAAAATTTTTCAAAAGACGAAACATGTTTTCAAACTAGAAAATTTCATTTCCATCATTCATGTTTCTTTCTATGCATTAAGCATACTTGATTTTATTATACCTTTATTTCAAAAACTCCACCCCCTTTATTTTCTTAAAAAGGTTTAGATTTCTGGGTTTCAGCTTACTTGAATTCCAATACGCCTTTAGACGTTGCGTGATTCAAGTGCTGGTCACGAGCTAATATTTCGGGTCGTGACATTAATGTAATGTAATATATCAAATATATAATTATACATTAAATTATTAAATCAACTCTTGATTTAATAATCCGGCTATATCACATACAACCGACTAATATCAAATGCAACAACTTATCGAATCAACACTTGATCCGATAGCCTGGCTATATCACATATAATCGACCAATGTCACAAGTCACGAGAATAGAATGCGGTATCACATATCGCATTAATCTCGGTCGCGCATATATCACATATGTGTTCCTACTCCGTTTCGCTTGAGCCAGGAAACCTCTGTGTAGAACTCTAAAGACTCGTCAATACGCCGGCAGTATGTGATGATCATATCAAACACCCACAAGCCGCAAGCGGTCTTCTAAACGTAACGACCACCTGAGTATTGAGCGATCAGAAGATTAACAAGCAAGCCTGCTCGTACTCCTGCGAATCCGATCAGTAACACTAGTCTACTCTGGAGTATCGATGCCCTGTCTCGATACTCCCATAACTAGGAACATTTGAAGGATATACTTACCGACTACCCTATCTCCACTAGTATGATCTGCATCATAATCCTGGTAGTCAAGTACTCATCCTAAGGGCTGTATCAATATGTAATAGAGAGAGACAATAAGTGTACATGTTAAGATAAAGAGCAACCAGATAGCATACTATCATGTCAAGCAAGAAAGTCCTCCCTATATATGTCCAAGCATCCACTACAATATACATCGCATGTACAGTAATGGCCTCTAGGGCATACATATAACTAACACAAACGTCCAACGACCATCCTAAATCTCAAATACCAAAACCAAGCCTTCAAAAATCAAAAACCCGAAATCAGCAACATGGAAAATCACTCCCAGATTCTACCCTAGGTCAAATTAGGATATTTTGCATATAGGGTAGGTCTACACAACAGATAACAGGGCCATGCACCAATACTTAAACCAAATCATCAAGACCAGGCCGCAAATTGTGGCCCAGGGGGATTAAAATTTCAGTCTGCAATAGGAGTTGGGGTGTCGGGTCTCTAGGGAAAATTCTATATGGCTTGCACACCTCTCTGTGATGGGAACTTATTTTATAAAGCTCTCAGGTCACAGCAGATCCTATTAGATAATCACAAATCACCGCAAACTCACATCGGAAAACTTCTAAGTTCGTGTTTTGGGGTTCTAGTCTCAAGCTGTCCATGATTATCATCACTAAAGGATTTAGGTTCACTAAATAAACCTCAATTACATCTCTACTACTCAAATCACCCACTAAAAACATCCTAGAAATTTCCAAAGTCACTAAACTTGCTTAATCGAACTCTAAACATAACTAGGAGGTTAAGAAACTAATAACAAGAAGAAAAGTGAAGGTTATACCTCTTGGAGCAACTGAAGAAAATTCCAAGATGGTTGAAAGTGCTCAAAATCCAAACTTGGGCTTGTTATGGGGTGTAGGATGAGGTGGTGCACATTTTTGTGAAGGAAGCCATGGATTTTAATGAGTTTTGGGCGATGATTCCCATGGGTAGTGAGGTGGAGGAAATAGGAGGAGATGAAGATGATTCCTGATCATAGGCATGGCTTGATAGAACCTACTGCCGAAGATCTGAATGATTCCTGATCACTACACCTAATGAGTCATCTACATCTGGTCTGGTACATAACATCGCATACATAATAGAGCCCACTGCCGAAGCATAAGGTACCCCTTGCACGCAAGCTCTCTCCAAATCAGTCTTAGAAGACATCTTTTTGGAGAGAGTGATTCCTGAGTAAATGGGCAAACCACCATGCTTAGAATCTTCCATGCTAAACCCCTTTAGTATGGTGTTAATATACCTGGATTAGGGACACTCCCAACATCCACTTAGATCTATCACCATAGATCATAATCCACAAGATGTAGTAGGTATCATCCAGATCTTCTATTGAGAATACCCGTGATAAGAGGAGCTTGACCGAGTGTAGCATAGGAAACCATTTTCTATCAAGAGTATGTCATCTACGTACAATACGTGTAAGACAATCTTACTCTCTACAACCTTCTTGTATATACAAGGTTCATCTACCATTTGATGAAGTCAAACTCTTTGACTGTCACATCAAAACAGATGTTCCAACTCCGTGATGCTTGCATTGATCCTGATGGACTTAAGCATAGCTTTGAAAGTCTCAACTTTTCCATTTACACCAATAATCTTCTCAAGATTCATTTGCTCCCAATGGGTTTTACCCCTTCAGGTGCAACATGCAAAGTCTTACTTTGTTGGTGTAGATGGATTCCATCTTTGATCGCATAACATCTAGCCATTTCACAGAGTTGCCACTCGTGATGGCCTGCCTGAACCTAGTTGGGCCATCATCTACCATGATGCAATCCTCGCTCCCACTGTCACCGAGAAGATCGTAGTATCTCTTAAGTGGATGAGGAACTCTACCAGATTCGCAGAGAGGCTGGGGTTCATTGGAGGCTATTGAATCCTTTGGTTTCACTAAATCATCAGTTGTTAGTTTTTCTAGCTGGAACATCTTCCAGTTCTACCTCATGACCACAAATTTCTTCACAGAAAATTCCTTTTCTAAAAAGGTGGCATGCTGAGAAACAAAACACCTTTTGCTCCTCAGAGTGTTAGAAGATATTCCCTTGCGAATGTTTGGGATATCCTAACAAACTTACAGGACTGGCCTTGCCTTGAGCTTGTCCGGATTTTGCTTTTCAGCATAGGCCGAACAACCCCATATCTTAAATTGTTTAAGACATGGTCTCTTCCCATTCCATATCTCATATGTAGTGGTAGGCCCTGATTTAGATGGAACCCCATTCAATAGATATGCAACTTCTCAAGTGCATAACACCAAAAGGAAACAGGTAATTCAGCAGTACTCATTATAGAGCGCGCCATATCTCATAGGGTGCGATACCTCCGCCCCAATACACTGTTGTGCTGTGGTGTACTCGAAGGAGTAAGCTAAGAGAGAATCACATTCTCCTTTTAGAAACTCTAGGAACTCCATGTGCAAGTATTCTCCTCCTCGATCACATCGTAGGACTTAATACTTCTACCCGTCTGGTTCTCAACTTCAAGATTATATTCCTTGAATTTCTCAAAAGTTTCAGACTTGTGTTTCAACAGGAACATAGGTCCGAATCTTGAGAGATGATCAGTGAATGTAATGAAGTATAAAGAATCAAGCCTGGTATGTATAGACAGCGGACCTACATAAATCATTATGTATCAATCCCAAGAGTTCACTAACTCTTTCTCTGTTTCTAGTAAACAGAGCAATGGTCATCTTATCTTTGTGACAGGACTGGCAAGTATTATAAGATGAAAATTCGAACAGATTCTCATATTCATCCTTATATAACTTAGTTGGTCGTGTCGCATTGATATGACCTAGTCTACAATACCTCAAGAAGGATTCGTTCATTTCTGAACTAGTCCTCTTGCGTGTGTTTTAGATATTTTGAACTGTGGTTTGATTTAGAACATATATGCTATTATATAACGTGCCTGATCGAATAAACTCTTGATTCGAGAAAATGTTCATAACATTATCCTCCTATACAGAATTATATCATTCTTTAACTCATTAAAGAAACCGATGTAATGTTGTATATCAGATTCGGTATGTAATAACATTCGTTCAGAATCAATGTATTAATACAAGGTGATATCTGCCATCTGATTTGGCTGCAACACTTGCACCATTCTCTACACATAGAGACATATCACCCATTCCCAGTTTTCTACCTATCTGTAGCTCATGTAACATATTACATATGCAGGATCCTGATCCGATATCACATACCCAGGACGTAGAGGATACTGAGAAACAGTTCTCGGTAATGAACACACCTGAAGAAGATGCATCAACATGTACTTTTGTCACGCCCCGCTTCCCGGTGTACGGCGAAAAGGACGCGACGAGGTCCGCTACGTATATACTTAGAAGTACATACGCTAAGCGTATCTAAGCAATATAAAAGTAAATCACAAGAGACAAGAGATATAGAAATAACAGCAACTTTATTAATAACATTCTTTTGTACAATGCATGAAAATTAAATACAACTGAAATGAAAAGCAATGCCTAAACAATGGCATTGCTTTTCATTTCAGTTGTATTTACTTTTCATGCATTGTACAAAAGAATGTTATTAATAAAGTTGCTGTTATTTCTATATCTCTTATCTCTTATGATTTACTTTTATATTGCTTAGATACGCTTAGCGTATGTACTTCTAAGTATATACGTAGCGGACCTCGTCGCGTCCTCTTCGCCGTACACCAGGAAGCGGGGCGTGACAGGTTTTGTTGGTGGCCCATGCAGGTCTGAGCTGTATGAATCCCTATCATGCAGTTCTGGTATGCGTGAACAACCTAAGCAATATAACACAAGAACTAGCAACTAAAACATTCTTTACAATTCATATTCCTTGAATCTTGCAAATTTCTATTCCTTGAATCTTATCATTTCATGTATTTGAATCTGTCCTAACCCAAATTTTTCTTCAAGGTTATGGATTCCCCGAACAACACCAGCACCAACGACAACAACACCCCTCCAGCACTACCTTTCACACCAGCTGTTCCTGCATCACCCACTGAGCAAACAATGCTATTTGAGGCGATCCGCAGCCTTCTCGAGGGACAGCAACAACTTCTGAACCGTCCCGAAACTGACGCACCAGGAGTAAAGCAATTCAGGGCTTTACATCCCAAGCAGTTCTCTGGTAAAGGAAGCCCTCTTGAAGCGGAAGAATGGGCACAAAGCATCGAAGACGATCTGGCAGCAGCTCAAGTGCCAGACAACGCTTGGGCCCGTGTAGCAAAACTACAGCTTACGGATAATGCTCGCAACTGGTGGAAGGCGGAAGAAAGCCACCTGGTACAGCCGATTGAATGGAAGACCTTTCGCGAGAAGTTCGACGCGAAATACTTCCCTGTGACTGCCAGGTTTGCAATGGAGCAACAGTTTATTCATCTACAACAGAGTTCAATATAGGACAAATCAGTAGATGAATACGATGCTGAATTCACCATGTTAAGCCGGTAAGATATGTCACAATAGTTCAATTTTTAAATATCACATACTACATAGCTAACACAATCTTTAAACAGATTCGCGGCACAGTTGATACCGACGGACGATATCAGAGCCCGTCGCTTTCAACAAGGACTGGACACGGAGATTCACGCTGCTCTAGCCATAGGAAAGTTTTTGACTCATGAGGATGCTCTAGAAGCTGCCCGCAACTATGAGGCAGTAATAAAAGCAAGGGGCAGACCTCAGTCTGCAGGAGTCAAACGCCCTGCCAACCAGATGGCAGGTGGAGCCTCGTCCAGGCCACCTTTTGTGCCAAGGCGACCCGGAGTACCAACCCATCGTCCTAGCCCAGCCTTTTGCACCTACTGCAAGAGAACTGGATATATGATGTAGGACTGTCGTCGAGCCAACCGCCTTTGCTTAGTCTGCGGCTCAGCTACTCACGATATTGGGTCTTGTCCCCAAAGACAGAACCCAGTTACTGCACCCAGGCAAGAAATTACTTATCCGCAACGACCAGCTCTTCAGGCACCTGCTCCCAGACCTGCATGGGCCACCAACAAAACCTGTCACGCCCCGCTTCCCGGTGTACGGCGAAGTGGACGCGACGAGGTCTGCTACGTATTTATTGTGAAGTAAATACGCTAAGCGTATCTAAGCAATATAAAAGTAAATCACAAGAGACAAAAGATATAGAAATAACAACAACTTTATTAATAACATTCTTTTGTACAATGCATGAAAAGTAAATACAACTGAAATGAAAAGCAATGCCTAAACAGTGGCATAATAGGAAATGAAAATACTGAAAAGAATAAGGTACAATATCTAAAGCTCGGGGTCTTCGTGAAACTACTCCAAGTCTTCACCGGTGGGCTTGATCTCTGCTGAGTCCAAAGCACCTGACGACATTCAAAGAAGAAAGAAATAGAATGTCGTCAGCGAACAGGTCGCTCGGTAAGTCCCAAGGATAAGGAAGAATTAGAAAGACAGAATAAAAGTATTTTCTAAAGTATTATGTTGCAGAATATTATGGAATATTGTGTTAACGCTGTTATTTGTAGCTTGGTACAGAAGGATGCCAGTGTATACGAGAGGGGTCTCTATATGCTAGAGACCAGGGCAAACAGAAAGTACAAGGAACCGTTAAGCCACGGTACAACAGCAATGGAATATAGGTTAGGTGTCTTAATCTGACCACCTCGTGCCACTTTTAACACCTTCCGTACCAAATCTACCCCTTAAACCCCATAGTGTTTTGATAGTATTGTTGTATTGTATTGTATAAGTTGGATGACTGACCAAAACCATGATATCAGTAAACATGTTGTAACTGCATAATCAGGTAAATGGAATAACGGAATAATGGATGTATATCCATGGTTTGATTCAGTCAAGTTGTATAGATTGTTAACTGGATTCTGGGATTCATGTATTCATATTGAGTTGGAATATTAAAGAATATAGATTGACTTGAATCATATTCAAGTCAGAAATAATCAGACTCAAACCCGAGTCAGACTAAAAGAAATGTAATTTGAAGTTCTATAATTGTTAGGGTCCTTATTGTAAATTATAAAATTTGAAGGGGTTTTATGTAAAAATACTTTTGCATAGTTTTCAAGATACACCTCAAGTATTTATTATTCGTCTTTGTGTTATTCTAGTGAATATATCCTAATAAAAGTATTAATTTATAATATTGATTTATTTGAAATTCATGGTATTTTAATGTAACCGTTAATCTTGTAATTTTTAGGAAAAGGTGGAAACTTTATCTTATAACAAAATAGGCGTTTAAATGATAATTATATATATATAAATACAAGAATAATTTTAAATAAGTATTTTATTTTCCAAAATCTCATTTTTCATAAATGTCGTATTCTAAACCTTTCGAGACGAATGCTCCTTGCGGAGGTCTGAATCTCGCACTACTAAGGTCGAGGGTGCACGATAAACCGTACTATCCCTAACGAGTTCCCCAAAGGTGGGTTGTAGTGGCGCTTTGCAAAGATTGAATAAATACTAATCATTTAGAAAACGGTTTTATAAAAATAAGGTATTTATTTATAAAAGGGTGTAAATTTCCGTATTTTAGATTCTAGGGTTTCCTAAGCCAACTAGCCTATTTCTAAATGGTCTAAACGACAAGTCATTAGAAGCCTCAAATCGCCTCTTCACCGCCAATTGTGGCCAGGTAAGTACAAGTGAGGAGGGAGGTATCCGCTCACGAATCGTGAGGCGGGCCTTTTAAAGTTACCCAAGCTCACTTGCCTAGCCTAGACACCACAAAGTCAGTTTAGATAAACGATCAATGTCCATGACATATCGTATTTTCCTATTAAAAGGTTTTGTTTTAAAATTGTATACAACTTAGAACTTTCGGAAAAGGTTTATAAAGAAAATGGTATTTTAATGTAAAGTCTTGTATTTTCGTATTCTAAGTTTTGATGATATCAATTAGGGTTGTATTTGCGTATGTGTGGAGATAGGTCATTACCTCGTGATCTACGTTAAGGTATAGCAATTGTTCAGGGTTAAATGTGATAACTAAATATTGTGGTATTTAAGCGAAAGAAATACGATATATGGAAACGTTATCATTTCATGTGAAAAACTTTATCCAAATTGATTTTTAAGTGATTAATAGTCAACATGAATATGTTTAAGCATTATGTAATTTGTGACAAGTGAGTTTTGATAGAAAACCGAATCGGAAATCGGTTAGTTCCGATTTCCGTCGGGTTTTAAAAAGTCGTATTTTTCTTAAAACAAAAGGAAGATAGAAAGAGGGGGACTTACGGGTTTGGACAAGCTAGAGAGTGCTAGGAAGGTAGTGGGTTGTCGGTGCGTCGAAACGTCGTGAAGGGTCCTAGTACGATCGCCGGAATTCGCCGTCGATTTCGGCAGCGCTTCGCCTTTAGCTCTTTTCTAATGTACCGAGTTCTCTTGAAATTTTTAGAGAGTGGACTTAAAATGTAGGGTGAAAAGGGTAGAGGGTAGGGGTGTTTATATAGGGCTAGGCTAGGGTTAGGGTTTTAATTAAAAAATATAAAAATATATAAGAAAAACATTAAAAATCATTAAATTTTGGAATAAAAGTGATTTATTGAGAATCTGGTAACCGATCAAATAAAATAAAGTATGCAGGGGGGATGACCAGGTCAACACGGAGAAATTCCGTGTTGACGACTCGGCCGTCCGGCCGAGTCCGGCCGGCGGCGCCGGCCGACTCGGCCGAGTCGGGCCGATGTAAGTCCATGCTACCTCTCCCGGTACTTTCGGGCATGCGGAATTTGGTGAAAAACAATTTTCTAGAGGCGGTAACATGGACTCAAAACCGGATCTTAGTTAAACATCTAACTAACAACCTAACTTAGAGTTGTTAACAACTCGGTTAGGGGGTTATACCTTTCTTTCTTGAACTCCTTCGTCTTCAAGCCTCGATGGTTGTCCGGATCGGCTTCACCCCGTCGTCTCCTTGCGCCGAAGATCGATCCACCTGAAAGCTTCCACCTTTGGCTTCTTCTTCGTACTTTGAAGAAACTAGTTCACTCGGTGTCACGCCCCGCTTCCCAAAATACGGAATACGAGGGGTAGACAAGGCCAGCCATGCTCCTACGGTCAAGGAAAAGTCCTGCCGTAGTCACACTTCGGCTTCTAGTTTCTCATGGTAAACAGTATATAATGCGCAGGTAATGAGAAATGCAGTAACTGAAGGGAACAATATAAAGACTGACCTGAAGTGGAACAAAAAGAATGTAACTCGGGAGGGCAAAACAAGAAGTCCGTGATGCACGTCTAGTTCTGGTCCAGGCTAAATCTTCTCCTCACACTGAGCATGCATACTCAGGTCGTCAGAGCGACACAATAGCAATATAATGTATATAATCAAATAACAGTTCTAACAGTGGTGAAGGATATGAATAACAGTAAATCAATAACAGCATGAATATAAATGAGCAGAGATAAATGCAGCGGAGCAGTAAAGCAGTATAACGATATGTCATGTATGTCAACACAGTATATAAGGAATGTAAACGACAGTAACCCTATCAGTCTCTAAGTCTCACTGCACAGGTCAATAAGCCTATCGTCAGTCCAAGTGTGAGAGTCAACCACTCGCGAGTGTCCTCCACCCAAGGGTAGAACCCAAGGGCAAGGGACCACGGGCCCAACATGTAACGAATGTATCACGGTGTCTATAGCACATACCCTGTAAATCTCCATATAACTCTCTAAATATATAAGCCGGCATGGGACTCCCGAGATTCTGTTGAATTCACACTTGAACTACCCCACACCCCGTGGTCTACATCAAACGCTAACCACAACCCTAAATACTAATCGATCCGTGACAAGTCTGCGCGAGAACTGGAGGCTGGACCTCCATCAAGCACGTCCCGACTAATACCTAAGATAAATGACAGTGTCGGATGCCTTATCTGTGACATCCGTGCAAGCGCTCCCATAAGTGTCCCATACCACATATAGTCACACGTACACACATCCCACAGACGTCGACAATGCAATAGAATAAAAGGGACTCTGATTGTGCACAAGTACGTATCACTTTCACTTGATCACGAATGCACGAACACTGACGTACTTGCCACAATCATCACTAAAATCTAACACTGGGTAAATGCACGATGTCACTAGGTTATCACTACAATGATATGGGTATGATGTGATGCATGAACAGTATAAGAAGCACAATTAAGGTGTCATAAAAACAACAGTCTATCACTTGCACGTTTTATCATGAAACATATGTATATAATTTAGCGAAATGATAAAAAGGTAGTAATAAATATGTTCAGTTATCTATCCATCTAATTTGGTTTCGAGCCGATCGGCTTTCAGGATCAAAAGTTATAACCATTTCATTTTAAGCGCTCGCGGCTGGAAATCCAATTTCAGAATCAGGAATCCATTTCGCAATGCATTTTAACCCCCGTTGGGATCAGATTTTAGCGATGCTACAGTTGGATGAATTCTAGGGTTTTCAGTAAAGTTTTCAACGCAACAGACGGATCTTTGATCGCATTTGTACGTTAAGGGATATACAATGTTTAACACCCCTATGTCGGTTCTGATTCTGCTGGGACTGTTATGTGTCCCGATCTATTAAATTACAGATTAAATATCAAACGGTAACGAAATAGTATGAAATCAATTGTGTTGTCTAGCTAACAGTTTTATCTATAATAAACAGTGGAGATCCGCAACCTACAAGTTACGGAAATCCTGTGGTATCCAATACGGTACAGCACCCAACAATTTGAGTGGCTCTGGACTGCAGTCCAGAGTCGCTCCCCGATACGAATATCATCACAATTTAAGTACAGGAAAATCAGTAAATTAGTATAGGGTTAAAGTTCGTCGAGTCGGCTTCGATTTGAGCCCTCGAACGCACCATTCTAATATGTATATGATTTATGATGAATTTAACTATTTTCAGGTGCAACAGAATTTCAGTTTTACGACCAAACTTGGGGGTAGTTGTTTTAGTCGTTATCGATCACATCATCCAACAAAAATCACACACTATGTTCACAACCCTACGGGCCAACCTACACCATTGAGTTCCGTCAAATTTGATAATGTTTTCCTAAGAGAACGAGTATCGAACAGTTTGTAGCAATATTTAGCATCAAGCAAAACATGGAATATATCTACGATTTTGATTTGTAATATATACAGAATAGTATGAAAGCAAGTAAGAACTTGCCTGGAGAATGTCTCGGGGTACACGGCAGCGGCAACGACCCACGTACGGCACGGCAATGGCACACGCACGAGCGACGATTTTAAGGTTGGGCCTCGGCTCGGCTTGGGTTTGCGTCGTAGCTTGCTGTGGAGGCGTGAACGCTTGGTTGTGCAGGCCGTTAATGGGGAGAGGGAGTGAGAAGGTAGAGGAAGAGAGAGACAGAATTAGAGAGAGAGAAATAACTGAGGTAGAGAGGGAGAGAGAGAAAACGGAGAGTGAAAGAGAGAGAGAGTTGAGAGAGTTGAGACAGAGAGAGAGAGATGCAGTGAGTGAGGGATCGAGAGAGAGAGTGGGAAGTATAGAGAGAGAGAGAGAGAAGAGAGGGAAGCAGTGAGAAGGAGTTAGAGTGAGGGGGAGATGCAGGAAAAGGGAGAGAGACAGAGGAATGAGATAGAGAGAGATGAGAAATTGCAGAGAGACAGGGAGAGAGATGAGTGAGGGAAGACAAAGTGAGAGAGAGAGGGAGATCGGGAAAGGGAGAGAGGTCGGGAGAGAGAGACAGAGATGGAGAAAGAGAGGGAGTTGAGAGAGAGTGACGAGAGTGGAGGAGTGATGAGAAGGAGAATGGTGAGAGGGAATGACGACGAGGGGGTGCGGCCGGGAATCTTGGGTCGAGGGCGCCGGCAAGGGGTGCTCGGGTGTGGGTAGGGTCGCTTGGTCGATGAAGTTGAGAGAAAGGAGGCGAGGCGAGAAAACGAGGTATCTGCAGTAGTCGCCGTCGTCGGCGGCGGAAAAGGAGTGCTGGGGGTGTTCGTGATGGAGGGGGTGCTCGGGCGGTCGGTTGCTGGTGATCGAGGGAGGAGAATGGAGGTGAGATGAGGGCAGCGACGTTGAGAACGTGGGGGCAACGGTTACGCAACGTCTGCGTGGGCGGAGGAGGCGGCGCGAGGAGCGCGCACGCGAGCGGGAAAAAGGGAGAGGACCGTTGGGGATTTAAGGAGAAGATGAACAGGAATCGCGTTGGGGAAAGGCTGAGGAAGTGGGCCGGGCCAGCGAATTTGAACAAAGAATTAAAGGAGAAGAGCTGGGCCAGCGTTGGGCTTAGGAAAAATAAGAATTAGAGAAGGGAACGGGCTGGTAAAAAAATATAGAGAATAAGGAAAATTAGAACAGGGCCGGGCTTGGAATAAATTAGGAGGAATAGAGGAATGGGGCTGAAGAAATAGGCCGGCTAAAAAAATAATTTATTTGTAAAAGAAAATATATTGGGCTGAGAGAGGAAATAGGGCGGGAAAAATTTGAAGGAAAAAGTCGGGCCTGGTGAAAGTTTGGAATAAAATGAAATGTGATGGGTTGAGGAAATTTCGCTGGCTCGGGTATTTGTAAAAGAATATAGGAGTAGGGGATTAGGTTTTGGGTTCATCACAAGAAAATAATTATGAATATTGGAAAGGGGCCGGGCTTCTGGGCTCGGTGAATTGAAAAGGAAAATGGTGGGAAAAAGAGTGTGGGCTAAGGAATTTGTTTTGAGTTTTATTGATGAAGAAAGTAGGGTTTAGAATGAAATAAATTTATAAATAAAATAAATAATTTATAAATGAAATGAATAGAATTGTAATTAATAATAAATAGAACTCTAGAGTATAAAATACTGATTTTGGTATAAGAAAGGCTGGGTATTACACTCGGTTTGCTAAACCTTGTGAACTAGAGTGAGTAGAGGAGAGTGTGTTGGGATTTTCTCTATGGTTCTTGGTTCTCAACACATGAGACAAGTGAACCATAGACTAAAGAGAGGGAGAGCAAGAGGAAGGAGATGAGAGCTCAAGAACACAAGAGAGAGAATGAAAATGATAGAATGAGAAAGACTTTTCTCTCTTGGCTCTCATAATCCAAAACCATCATCACAAAAAAAGTAATCAAGTATTATGTAAATGGTTTAAGTCAAAATGGCTATATCATTTCATGCACTCATATTGCACAAGAGAACAAGCAAGTGAAAAGTCTTTGCCATGAAATGATAGCCATTGTCATCATGATGGTCAACTAGTCCAACCTAGTCAACCGGTCAACAAAGTCAACAAGTCAACAAAGTCAACCCCTCAACAACCATGTCACCACAATACTTAATTAATATTATTGTTAATCATATATCATATTCTCATTAGAGTTGAGCAAAAAGTCAATAGTCAACAGTCAACGGTCAACAACCCTAATGAGAATCCTCTGCCTCTGTCTCTCCGTCAACTGTGCATACACACCCGCATCCGCGTTCCGAGGAACACGAATACAAACTGGATAAAACCAATCCTAATAGGTACACTAGGATCTGGCTTAAACCAAAGCCCGCTAGTGTAAACTGTCCGGACACTAAACGTGCACAAGTGCACGGATGTGACCGAACCCTGTCGCAAAACCATGCGACCTGTCGCAAAACCATGCGACCTCTACTCTTTTGCCTAAAGGCGAATAGCTTTCTGTGTGGGACTCTAAAGACTCGACACTACGCTGGCAGTGGGTTTAACCACAGACCGCAAGCGGCACTAGCTGTGCGTAACGGTCCCCAGGTAGATGCCGACAAGAAGACTGACGAGGTGAAACCCATCTGAACTCCTACTGAGCCTGAATGTGACAATCTCCGTACAGTCCGGTCTGTTCGTCTGATACATCGCATGGCGGGCCTAGGGGGCGGTAAACGTCAGTCCCCTAATAGCGGTACAAGTCGTGTCGAAGTGAAGCCCAATACACCCTGAGATAACACTGGAAGCCTACCAGTATATCTCGCTTGCCCTGGCTAGGGACTACTCGTGTAATGGCTCTCCTAGACACAGCGCGATGTCAACCCCCAATACTGGGAGAGACGAATCCTGTCTAACCGTCACTGCCTCCAAGTGCTTCGGGACTGCACCCAACTACTACCTGTTTGCACGACTCCTTTGAGCCGTGGTAGGGTAGTAATCAAAGTACAGTGGGAACACACTCGAGGCGAAGTGACAGTGTCAAGTCAGCGGACTAAGCTGTACTCATGTCACCTGGGAACTGATAACTGATGATAGGTATAATACCAACCGGTCAGTTCCCGACGAGTCCTGTCTAGTGTACTCGTAACCCAACGAGCACCCGCATACTATCTCCAGTACGACGTACTGATGGCTGTGGGAAGGACCATCTCCCACACTGGGATGAGAAGCGCATGCGCTAGTCTACTCCGGAGTATCGATGCCCTGTCTCGATAGTCCTGCGACTAGGGACCTGCATAAGGATGTGCTTATAGATTACCCAGCCTCCACTAGTGTGACTGCCATCACAACGCTGGTAATCAAGCAAAGATCCTAAGGGCTCCACTAATGCGTATAGGTGATATAATAAAATAAACACATGTACACATTGAAGTAGAAACAAACCAAGTAGCATACTACTATTTTGAGCAAGATTGTATATACAAGGTGAATATCCCAAGCTTCCATTAAGTAATATACAAACTAGTATGATACAGTAATGGCCTCTAGGGCATATACACTAACAATCTCCCACTTGCACTAAGGCCATGTACTGACGTATCGAAGACCTATCATCTCGATCAGCCGCTCGAACTGAGTCTGGGGCAAGGCCTTGGTGAATGGATCTGCAGTGTTATCTTCTGAAGCAACCCTCCGAACCTCGATCTCCTGGCGATCCCCGATCTCCCTGATCAGGTGATACCGCCTCAAGATGTGTCTGGATCTCTGATGGGACCTGGGTTCCTTCGCTAAAGCTATAGCCCCGTTGTTGTCGCAATACAGAGGTATTGGATCAACAATGGACGGAACCACCTGAAGTTCTTTCAAGAACTTCCTCATTCAGACAGCTTCCTTCGCGGCATCAGATGCAGCGATGTATTCCCCTTCCATCGTCGAGTCTGCAACGGTTTCCTGTTTGGAACTCTTCCAACACACCGCCCCTCTATTGAGGGTAAAGACAAAACCCGACATGGACTTGGAATCATCCTTGTCACTCTAGAAGCTGGAGTCAGCAAATGCCTCGATCTGGAGGTCTTTTCCGCCATACACCAAGAACATCTCCTTAGTCCTTCTCAAATACTTGAGAATGTTCTTTACCGCTATCCAGTGTTTCTCCCCAGGGTTTGACTGATACCGGCTTACCACACTCAGTGCATAAGCTACATCCGGTCTGGTACACAACATCGCATACATTATAGAGCCTACCGCAGAAGCGTAGGGTATAATAGACATGCGATCCCTCTCCAAATCAGTCTTGGGAGACATCTCTTTAGAGAGGGTGATCCCGTGACAAGTCGGTAGGTTACCGCGCTTGGAATCTTCCATACTGAATCTCTTCAGTATGGTGTCGATGTACCTGGACTGTGAAAGTCCTAATATCCTCTTGGATCTATCACGATAGATCCGGATCCCCAGGATGTATGAGGCATCACCCAGGTCTTTCATGGAGAACCTGTGTGACAAGAACCCCTTGACAGATTGTAGCATAGGAATGCCATTTCCTATTAAGAGAATGTCATCCACGTATAAAATGAGGAATACTACAGTTCTCGCTACAAATCTACTGTAAATGCATGGTTCATCTGGATTTTTGATAAAGCCAAATTTCTTGACCGTCTCATCAAAACAGATGTTCCAACTCCGCGATGCCTGCTTTAGTCCATAGATGGACTTAAGCAACTTGCACACATTTCCGCTGCTCCCACTCTGAATGAAACCCTCTGGTTGGTCCATATAGACACACTCCTCTAAATTTCCATTTAGAAAAGCGGTCTTTACGTCCATTTGCCAGATCTCATAATCGTGGAAGGCAGCAAAGGCAAGAAGGATCCGAATGGATTTCAGCATAGCTACTGGAGAAAAGGTTTCGTCATAGTCCAAACCAGGTCTTTGACGAAAACCCTTTGCAACCAGTCTAGCTTTATAGGTCTCAACCTGTCCATCTACACCAATCTTCCTTTTGAAGATCCACTTGCATCCTACGGGTTTTACCCCGTCTGGAGCAATGTCCAACGTCCATACCTTGTTGGTGTACATGGACTCCATTTCGGTCCGCATTGCATCCAGCCATTTTACTGAGTCAACGCTCTGAACGGCCTGCTGGAAGCTAGTAGGCTCATCATAATCTATGATGCAATCCTTTCTATCCCCGTCTATGAGAAAACCGTAGTATCTCTCGGGCGGATGAGACTGCCTACTACTCCTGCGGAGCGGCGTAGGAATGTCCTGTTCTTTTGAACCCTCTGGTTCCACTAAGCTTTCAGTAATAGCTCGTGGTTCTGGAATTTCTTCCAGTTCTACTGCGCTCCCACTAATTTCCTTTTCTAAGAACTGGTGTTCTAGAAAGTGGGCATGACGAGAAACAAAAACCTTTTGTTCCTCTTCGCAATAGAAGAAATATCCCTTGGTGTTCTTTGGATATCCCACGAACTTGCACTGTACTGAGCGTGCCTCGAGCTTGTCCGCATGCTGCTTTTTGACAAAAGCTGGACTTCCCCATGTCTTAATGTGATTAAGATAGGGTCACTTCCCACACCACATCTCATATGGTGTAGTAGGCACAGTCTTAGTGGGAACTCGGTTCAAAAGGTATGCAGCTGATTCTAGCGCATACCCCCAGAATGATCGCGGTAACTCAGCGTTACTCATCATGGACCGTACCATATCCAATAGGGTTCGGTTCCGTCTCTCCGATACACCGTTATGTTGCGGAGTGTATGGAGGAGTAAGCTGAGAGAGAATTCCGTTCTCTTTTAAATAGTCCAGGAACTCGGCACTTAAGTATTCTCCACCTCGATCCGATCGTAGAATCTTGATACTTTTGTCGGTTTGTTTTTCTACTTCATTCTTATATTCCTGGAATTTTCCAAAGGCTTTGGACTTATGTTTCATTAAGAAGACATAACCGTACCTTGAAAAGTCATCCGTAAAAGTAATGAAGTAAGAATAACCGCTTCGCGCATGTGTAGACATTGGACCGCACACGTCGCTGTGTACGAGTCCCAAGAGCTCGCTCGCCCTTACTCCGTGTCCAGTAAACGGAGTCTTTGTCATCTTTCCTTTGAGACAGGATTGACAAGTGGCATACGATTGATATTCGAACGGATTCAAATATCCTTCTGTATGTAATTTCGTCAACCTTCTCTCATTGATGTGACCCAGTCTACAATGCCATAAGAAAGTCTGATTGATTTCCGGAGACTTTCTTTTGTGTGTATTCTGGACATTGAAAATCTGTGGTTGGTTTAATACGTATATACCATTGCTCAATGTACCTGACCCAATCAGAATTTGATTAAGGTGAATGTTTACAACATTGCTTACAAACGCAAATTCATAACCTTCTTTAGAAACCAAAGATACAGAAATGATATTACAAGTTGCGTTGGGTACAAAAAAGCAATTACGCAAAACCAAAACATGTCCATCTGACATTCCCAGGTGATAGTCCCCAACGGTCTTAGCATCCATGCTAGCTCCGTTTGCAACTTTGAGGGTCATGTCACCTGCCTTCAAAACCCTACGGTTTCTCAACGCCTGCAAAGAATTACAGATATGAGATCCTGATCCGGTATCCAATACCCAGGAAGTAGAGTTTATTGAAAGACAGTTTTCAATAACATACACACCTGAAGCTGAAGCCGCAACCTGCTTTAGTTCCTGTGTTCTGGCTTTCCAAGCTCTGCAATCATTCTTCCAGTGTCCCTTCTTATGACAATAGAAGCATTCTTCCTTATCCACAAGCTTTCCCACTTTCTTTGTTGCTTTTGCCTTTCCCTTCGTATCCACTTTACTAATACCGCCCCTTGGTTTGGCGGGGGCTTTCTTCTTCTTTCCCTTGGCTTTCGCCTTGGACCTAGAAGAAGAAGATCCTCCTACAAACAAAGTGGATGTTTCCCTACCTTTCTGTAGGGTGCCCTCTGCGCTCCTCAGCATGTTGAGGAGTTCTGAAAGTTCAACTTCCTTTTCTTGTAAGTTGAAGTTCAGTATGAACTGGGCGTAAGTGGAAGGAAGGGACTGGAGAATCAAGTCCGTATAGAGCTCATTCTCCAACGTGGTCCCAAGGTCCGTGAGCTCCTCAATGTAGCCAATCATCTTAAGCACGTGTTCCTCTACCGATGATCCGACGGCCAATCTTGCCGAAAATAACTTCTTCGACATTTCGTATCTTGCGATACGAGATTGCTCTCCATACAGCTCTTTTGTATGAAGAAATATGGATTCCAGGTCCATATTCTCGTGCCTCCTCTGATGTTCATTGTCCATAGAGGCAAGCACGAGGCACTTGGCCTTCGCGCAGTCTAGTTCCCAGGTCTTACGGATTTCCTTATCCGCGACGCTGGTTTTGGGACCTGGGACAGGGAGAGCTTTGGTGGTAAGAAGATACCCTAGCTTGTCGTAAGTGATTGCCATCTTGACATTCCTGAGCCAATCTTTGTAGTTTGGCCCTGTTAGTATGTTTTTATCTAGGAGTAACTTAAGTCCAGTCATGTCGATTGGTCGCTGCAATTAGGAGAGAGAAGAAACACTCAGCATGATGCTCTTGCAAGTTTAAAATGGTTTTTAGTTTGTTTAAACAGGATGGCTCCTACTGTTTCTCGAATCCCTCCTCAAACCAAAAAGGAAGAATTAGTCAGGATCAATCTCACCGTACAATACTTGCTTAACCGTTCATCCAGGCCAGTGTCGATACTTCGAGGGAGGTTTTCCAACGCTTTCGCGAAGTTCCTTAATTAAATAACCTCTTTTCCCTGTGGGCGTAGCCCCGCTAACACCTTTCTAGACACCTACTTGGTTTATAGCATTGATTGTTAAGTGAGAAATTTCCCGAGGAGTAGCATATACTCACAGTAGGATCGGGATCCAAATATCATCGTGTGACGAAACTGAAGGAATCCTACCAGAATCATCACACTCCAAATGGTATGCAACACTAGCAAGTTTCAGTTCTTTTGAAACTCCCGATGTGGATTTTTGCCCCATGCTCTTATGACCTTGACTTTGGCCAAAATATCATAAGTCACTGTAAGTGCACGGCGGCGCCCCGGCCTCCATCCCGAGGCCAAATGCGGAAGCGGTGATAAACTTTAATTTTGCAAACTAGCAAACCGGCACCACCGCGCACTAAAACCCGGATCGAACCATTAACTAGTCTTAGCTAACTACAAGATGGGGAAGAGAGATATACCGACTGATCCGAGTCCTCCGGTCTTCTCGTCGTCGTCCCGATCTCCCGCGGATTGTCCTGCCTCCACCTCGTCGCCGGAAGTGCACCACATCGCCTACATCTTTTACGGGCTCCCACCTCAATGCCGAGGCAACTCGGGCACGAAGCTGGCTAGTCGACGTGCCCAAGGTTTGCTTTAGAATGTGTAGTGTTCAAGTCTCATTTGGGGTATTGGAAGTTGCCCTTTTTGGAGGAGAATGATATAAGTCTTTTGGGGATGAACATGGGAATTTTTGTAGCATGGAATGAGCAAAAATTCCCACACACTAAATTTGGACAGCCCTATGGAGCTTGGCCGGCCATGGCTTGGAATGGGAGAGGAGAGAATGAGGGAGGAGAGTGGATCAAAAGAATGAGAGTCTCTCATAATCCAAGAGGGAGAAAAGAGATGATGAGAAGAAATCATCACAAGGAAAATCCAACACTCAACCACAACCATCATAACCAAACATCATCATCAAGCATGATGACTTCAAAAAGGTCAAGCCATCATGAAGATAGAAGTCAAGCAAGTTAAAGGATGGTGCACCATCATGATCCAACAAAATGCAAAGAACACCCTCCACAAATGCTTATTTGCACAAATGCAAATAAGCCCTCCTCCACCAATCTTCGGCCAATGAAGGATACAAAGAAATATGGCCGAAATGGAAAGCAAACTGGCAACTCCTGAAAATTGGTCCCGTAATAAATCACAGGAAAACCCCGCTTCTGTGCATACACACCCGCATTTGTATTCCGACCGAAATACAAATGCAATGAGACAAACTCTACACTGTACTATACTAGGATCCGGCTTATACCAAAGCTGGCTAGTAATATCCGTTCAATCCTGATCCGTGCAATACCGCACGTATCTGATCGAACCCTGCCATATATCCATACGGCCTCTAGTACTAACCGTCCGATCCTGATCCGTGCAATACCGCACGTATCTGATCGGACCTTGCCATATCTCCATACGGCGTCTACAGCGTTTCGCCCGAAAGCTGAGTAACTGAATGTGGGGGACTCTAAAGACTCGTCAACACCTTGATTGTGGATTTAACCACGAGCACGTCAGAGGTATAAGCCAATACGTAACGGGCTACCAGGTATCGACTAAAAGGGACGTCTGTGAGCGAACTCAGCCTGACAACCCTACTAAGCCTGTCAGTGACAATATCCGTACAGTCCGGTCCGTTCGTCTATGAGCATCGCATGGCGGGCCTAGGGGGTTGGTAAAAGTCAGACCCCCAAAAGCGGTACAAGTCGTGTCGGAGTGTAGCCCAGAACACCCTGAGATGCTACTGGAATACCTACCAGTAAATCTCCTGCCTCGGCCGAGGGCTTTGTGTAATGGCTCTCCTAGACACAGCGCGACCTCACCCCCAATACCGGGAGAGACGAACCCCTGAAGATACGCTCACTACCTTCATGTGGCTCGGGACTGTACCCAACTAAAACCTGTTTGCACGTCTCCTTTGAGCGTGGTAGGGTAGTAATCAAAGTACAGTGGGAACTCACACGAGACAAATGACGATCCCCAGGTCGATGAACTAACCTGTACACATGTCACTTGGGAACTGCTATCTGACGTCTGGTATAAGACCAACTAGCATGTTCCCGGCGAGTCCTGTCCGGTGTACTCATATCCCAATGAGCACCTGTATACATCTTAGGTGAACCAACTGACACCAGTGGCTTGTGAGACCGGCCACCGCCCCTCGTCGGGGTCTCGACTGTATACACTAGTCTACTCTGGAGTATCGATGCCCTGTCTCGAAACTCTCACGACTAGGGACCATTTAAGGATATGCTTATAGACTGCCAGCTCCCACGTATATGATCGCCCTCATACTGCTGGTGGTCAAGCAAGAATCCTAGAGGCTCTATCAACGTGTAATAGCGACCTGTCAGGTCACCTAAGCAGTACACGATGATAAAGATAAACCAGATAGCATACTATCATCTCGAGTAAGACTGTCCTACTGGGACAGGTCCTCCCTCAATCATTGTAATCACGTGCCTGTGATCCAATAATTGACTCTGAGGGCACTATCTCCAACAGTCACATGTCAAGTTCTACCCGTCTTTCTCCAGGTTAATTTGGATCCACCCGTACCTACCCTTGACTTTGGCCAAAATGGCAGTACGACTGTCCCAAACCAACGCATCTATCTATGCTACACATGAATACCCAATAGCTACCAATCACTATGCCTTGACTTTGGCCAACATACATAGCTTGAATACTATTGACTATTCATGTGAAACGACGGAGGGCTACGAATGGTTTTGGCGAAACCGTGAACGTAGTGAACTTGATATAATCGATGGAACAAGATAGCTTTTAAAAGGAGTGGCTCAAACTCCGCATTTAAAAGTTGGTTTTGAAAAGAACCGAGTGGTTTTTCGAAAGTGTTCCAACGACTTTTACTTGGTTTATTTTCTTGCATTAGTTCTTTTAATGCGTGATATTCTTGCATTAGTTCTTTTAATGCGTCCCATCATTTAATTCTACCATTGCAGAAAACAACCAAAATATGACGTACGCTTATGCCATTCGCATTCGCCACGGGGCCCCGTCATTACCCGTTAGGTTACTTAACTAACGACAGAGCGGGGGCTGGGCTAGCGCGGCTGTAAAACATAAGCAACGCCTAAATAATATCATATATAGATATACTGCAATGATAGCCATTTCAGATCACAGATGAACACATTGGATATACTAGGAATCCGCAATTCGTACGAGCCTGTAACGAAAAGCAGATTACACGGTCGCGGTGAATAGCTAATACCCCACCCAAGACCCCTACGGGTGCGGCAAACTACCCGCCAAGTACCCGAAGCGAAGCAACCTCCCTCAACTCCGTGAGTAGGCCACTTGGCACTTCGGCATACCCGGTAGTTTGTGCACCCCCTCCATGGGTCTATCCTAGGAGCAAAAACAGTAAAAAGAAATTATACAATGACGGCTACAACCTCGACCCGGTTGTGCGGCCATACAAATAATTATTACATCAATTTACAAATTTACATGAATTGAAAGAAAAGAAAACTCTCGTCTCACAACCCCCGGCTATTCACCCACGACAATCCAATGAATTCATATACACATTCCAATAACATTACAGATCACAGATTTGTATAACCCCCACTAATCGACATATAGCGATTAGCAGACGTTCAATACAAATATCACATCACAGAAAAACCCGTCAGCTTAAGTCTTTTAGAAGTTCGATCAAAAATACGGATTTTCAGGCCCCAAACACAAAAATTCCGTTCTGGAAAATCTGGGCAGAAAATACATATTCCAAAAATCCCAAAATACCCCTATGAACAAACTGCAAAAATAAAACCCCACGACCGAGTCAACTCGGCCGCGGTTCCGCGGCGAGCTCCCGCCGCGGAAACGCGGCGCGTTGATCGATTCTGTAGCACCCGAGCCCAATAATACTAGTTATATTACAAGTCGAGGGTTTTATATTGCTTTTTCCAATTTTCCTGATTTTCTGGTGTTTATGGCTAAATTATAACCGGTTAAGTCATTTTGGCACATAACAAATTTTAACTCCTAAAATGAAATTTAAGATGTCCATGTTGGCCTACTCGTCGCCACTAGTCGCGTGGTAGCGTCCGCGTGTCGAGATTCCGTCCCGTTTGGCTAAACGGGCAAGTTTGGACGTCTACGCATACGTGCAAGTGTTCGACTTGGGGGCATGCATTTTAATCATTAAACACCTATTTTCAAAATTTGGAACCCGCTTAAAATCCTATAATTTGAATTTGGAACATTTGGGCACAACCCGGGCGCGATTTGGAAATGTTTCATTTCGCGCCAAAATGGCCCATTTAAATTTAATATCTAAAACATTTTTATATACGAATATATTAGTTAAACTGCTCAATCCCCAAAAATCCTTCAAAAATTTCCTTTCTGATTTTTTTCAGCCAATCAAATGGCTTGGTTTCCCTCGTGGGGCCCCCCTTCACACCGTCTCTCCCTCTCTCTCTCTCTCTCAACAACTCTCTCTCTCTCTCTCTCTTTCCATATATTTATATCGCATGCACAGCCGCCTCCCTCAACCCATCTTCCTCCATACGAACCCTAACCCTAGCCTCGTTCTCGCGCAGCCACCGTCGCCACCGCGACCTCGCCGTCGCCTCCAGCAACGCCTCCTCGACCGCCGCACCTTCCTCCTCCTGTTCTCCCGACGATCCCGCACCGCACCCATTCCCGACCTCGCCTCCAACCCTGCATAGCCGACGTCGACGCCGCCCCTCGCCGCCGACGCCTCCCGCGACACCCTCTCACCCTACTCGACCCGACCTCGTCGTCGTTTCCCTCCACCCCTCGCCGGAACACCCAACACGAGCCCTAACCCATCGCCTACCCCGCTGTTCGCCGGAGAAACGCGCCGGCGACCTCGTCGACACCACCTCCGACCACCTCCTTCTCTCCCTCGACCACCAGAGCCGACCACACTCTTCCCCACTCACCGCAGCACCCCTTTCCAGCGACCCCGAGCCCTTTCAGCCGTTCCAGCACCCTCGCCGCACCTCCTGTTCACCGCCGGTGGGTCCATCGCCATCGGGCCCGTCATAGTTACCCCTGTTTCTCCTCTGTAAGCATCACTTTACTTCCTTTGGTGCAAAACCCCGCTGATCTTGTATGTTTATCTTATTGCTAACTTGTTGCCGATAACTTTTGCCGGAATCCGACCGTGCCGTCTGACGAACCCGACGCTCCAGCGAAGTCCCCTGGTCCGTGTGATCCCGTTGACCTCTGTTGGGACTCGATCCGTGGCCCGTGCTATCTTATCGTGGTTTTTACCGACGTCGCATCCGTGTTCCAGTTTGCATACCGTCGAGGCAAGTATCTGAATACTTGCTTGAACATGCTAGCGTGCGAGATCTAGTCTTGCCACGCAATTTAATTCACACTATTTAATACCGTAACTTAATGATGGCATTTGATATCGTATTATTACTGTTATCAGTATATCGGAATCGTTACAACAGTTCCTCGTAATTAGTTAACCCACATCAATCCATGCTTTAACTGGATAAAACGACTGAATCACACCTGCTTAAACTGTTAAATCATTCATGATACAATTATTATATTTAGTATAATTTCATGTAGTTCCCTAATTTATAATTGTGAATATTGCTTTACCTTATGGCTATTGCACCCTAAAGATGATTGAACATGTTAATAAGAAAATATAAACAACACTGTGGTTATATGAAATACTGTGGTTAAATACCGTTTCCTGCTGTTGTTCATTATTGATTGTGTACTTGTTGTGAGCACTTACCCGATTGCACGACATATTGGCCTGGCCCTGATACACCTGACATATACATACATACCGACCCATCCTGTTATACCATGACATTACTTGTTTCCTGATCTCGTGCCTAATGCCGACAAACCTAACCGTTCCTGCTGTCGATCCAGACAGACCTACTTTTACTTGACCTTGCGTTGGCATTAGTCCTTGACTACTGAATACCTGACTTGACATACATAGCTTGGGGGTATGGGGAAATCAAAGGTGAAACCGACTTGTAACTCAACAGTTCGATACATTGATCTGATCAGTCTTACGGGCTTGGCCAGCTCCGGAGTGTTGATGCTGACATCACTCATCCATCCTACTACCTTTTACTGCTTAGCGGCACGTCTCGGATTCAGCCCCGAGGATCATGGCCGTGGTCCCGGGCACGCACGGGATACTATTGAGTTACATCGACGATTCATCAATTGGTTTCAAAGACTATAGAGTAGAAAACCTGATAGGACAGTTTAGTCACCATTGCACATTACCCTGCTTGTTACTTCTTATTACTGCTTTATTCATGTTCATGCTTGCATTGTTTATTACCATATTTTACTGTATACTTGATATCATGACGCGCTGACGTCTGGGTTTTGCATGGCCCAGATTCCGTACCTTTGTCGTCGACCGAGCAGGAGTACTTCAGCCAGCAGGCTGAACAGTGAGTCCTTAGGATTTAGTTTATTTATTGCTTTTCATTTCCAGATGTGAGCCCGCATTATGGGACGTACTGTTTATTCATTGTATTGGATCATTAGCTTCCGCACTTATTGTTTATTGATTCTTGTTATTATGGATTTGGACATGTATTAGTTTAGTTTATTATCTTGTTCTTGATATCCTTACAACCGTAATGTGACTGTGGATGGATACTTCCTACCCACAGGTAGCATGGTTGGCTATGTCACGTGCCCAAACTTGCGTACTCTGGGAAGCGGGGCGTGAAAGATTCAGTGGGTCGAATTTTTGCAGTTTCTTCTAAAAACCCTGAGTCGATTTTTGGTATATCTCAAATAATTTTTGCAGCACTTTGAAAATCGACAGAAAGTTTGAAATCCGGGTGTATTTCGCGACTTTTTCTCCGATCGAATTTCTAGTTACTATGCTAACATGTTAGGTAGTGTTTAAGTAGGCTCTGATACCACTGTAAGTCCATGCTACCTCTCCCGGTACTTTCGGGCATGCGGAATTTGGTGAAAAACAATTTTCTAGAGGCGGTAACATGGACTCAAAACCGGATCTTGGTTAAACATCTAACTAACAACCTAACTTGGAGTTGTTAACTACTCGGTTAGGGGGTTATACCTTTCTTTCTTGAACTCCTTCGTCTTCAAGCCTCGATGGTTGTCCGGATCGGCTTCACCCCGTCGTCTCCTTGCGCCGAAGATCGATCCACCTGAAAGCTTCTACCTTTGGCTTCTTCTTCGTACTTTGAAGAAACTAGTTCACTCTGTTTGCTAAACTTTGTGAACTAGAGTGAGTAGAGGAGAGTGTGTTGGGATTTTCTCTATGGTTCTTGGTTCTCAACACATGAGACAAGTGAACCATAGACTAAAGAGAGGGAGAGCAAGAGGAAGGAGATGAGAGTTCAAGAACACAAGAGAGAGAATGAAAATGATAGAATGAGAAAGACTTTTCTCTCTTGGCTCTCATAATCCAAAACCATCATCACAAAAATAGTAATCAAGTATTGTGTAAATGGTTTAAGTCAAAATGGCTATATCATTTCATGCACTCATATTGCACAAGAGAACAAGCAAGTGAAAAATCTTTGCCATGAAATGATAGCCATTGTCATCATGATGATCAACTAGTCCAACCTAGTCAACCGGTCAACAAAGTCAACAAGTCAACAAAGTCAACCCCTCAACAACCATGTCACCACAATACTTAATTAATAGTATTGTTAATCATATATCATATTCTCATTAGGGTTGAGCAAAAAGTCAATAGTCAACAGTCAGCGGTCAACAACCCTAATGAAAATCCTCTGCCTCTGTCTCTCCGTCAACTGTGCATACACACCCGCATCCGCGTTCCGAGGAACACGAATACAAACTGGATAAAACCAATCCCAATACGTACACTAGGATCTGGCTTAAACCAAAGCCCGCTAGTGTAAACTGTCCGGACACTAAACGTGCACAAGTGCACGGATGTGACTGAACCCTGTCGCAAAACCATGCGACCAGTCGCAAAACCATGCGACCTCTACTCTTTTGCCTAAAGGCGAATAGCTTTCTGTGTGGGACTCTAAAGACTCGACACTACGCTGGCAGTGGGTTTAACCACAGACCACAAGCGGCACTAGCTGTGCGTAACGGTCCCCAGGTAGATGCCGACAAGAAGACTGACGAGGTGAAACCCATCTGAACTCCTACTAAGCCTGAATGTGACAATCTCCGTACAGTCCGGTCTGTTCGTCTGATACATCGCATGGCGGGCCTAGGGGGCGGTAAACGTCAGTCCCCTAATAGCGGTACAAGTCGTGTCGGAGTGAAGCCCAATACACCCTGAGATAACACTGGAAGCCTACCAGTATATCTCGCTTGCCCTGGCCAGGGACTACTCGTTTAGTGGCTCTCCTAGACACAGCGCGATGTCAACCCCCAATACCGGGAGAGACGAATCATGTCTAACCGTCACTGCCTCCAAGTGCTTCGGGACAGCACCCAACTACTACCTGTTTGCACGACTCCTTTGAGCCGTGGTAGGGTAGTAATCAAAGTACAGTAGGAACACACTCGAGGCGAAGTGACAGTGTCAAGTCAGCGGACTAAGCTGTACTCATGTCCCCTAGGAACTGATAACTGACGATAGGTATAATACCAACCGGTCAGTTCCCGACGAGTCATGTCCAGTGTACTCGTAACCCAACGAGCACCCGCATACTATCTCTAGTACGACGTACTGATGGCTGCGGGACAGACCATCTCCCACACTGGGATGAGAAGCGCATGCGCTAGTCTACTCCGGAGTATCGATGCCCTGTCTCGATTGTCATGCGACTAGGGACCTGCATAAGGATGTGCTTATAGATTACCCGGCCCCCACTAGTGTGACTGCCATCACAACGCTGGTAATCAAGCAAAGATCCTAAGGGCTCCACTAATGCGTATAGGTGATATAATAAAATAAACACATGTACACATTGAAGTAGAAACAAACCAAGTAGCATACTACTATTTTGAGCAAGATTGTATATACAAGGTGAATATCCCAAGCTTCCATTAAGTAATATACAAACTAGTATGATACAGTAATGGCCTCTAGGGCATATACACTAACAGCCGAGTCGAAGTGGCGTCGGGTGGGGAATCTCATGGGGGGAATTTTGGTGCATCTAACTTTTTGTGTTCAGTATAAATTTTGAGAGTTATGACGGTTTGACTGTTGACTTTCCAAAAAAATGAAAATAAAACAATATAAAAATAATGTGGGGTATGGGATTTGAACTCTGGTGGCTTGGTTCAGCAGTGCAAGGTCTTACCAATGAGCTACAAGCTCTTTCTTGTAATTATGGAGTAAAATAAATACTTAAAGAGATATCAGCTGTAATAAATACTCCAAGTATACATTGAATTTAAATCAATTCTTTGTACATTAAAAATGGAGTTGTTGCAACTTTATTCGATTGGGTGGCATGGGAATCCGGATATTCCCCTATTTCCTGCTCGGACTTATAACAATTATATGATAGAGCGGAACCAACGTTACCTAGCTCAGTATAATAAGCAGGTTTGGTCAATGCATCCATATTATTATCTTGATTAAGACGTGACATGGTCGCTACCAGGAGAGAGAGAGAGAGAGAGAAGAAAACACTCTGCGTGCACTCTTGCAAAATTAGATTGGTTATTAATTTATCTAATCAGGATGGCTCCCACTGTTTTAGTCAAATCTTCCTTCAAACCTTAAAAGGTAAGACTAGCCGGGATTAATTACACCCTACAAGTTCGCCAATCTTTCAGCCAGGCTAGTGTCGGTACTTTGAGGGAGGTTCCTTGTGTTTTCGTACGGACCTAATTAAAATAAACCTCGTTTTCCCAGGGGCGTAACCCCGTTAACACCTTTCTTGACACCTACTTGATCGGCTAATTGTAATGTGTAAAACTCTCCCAGGAGTAACTCTTACTCGCAGTGGGTATCGGGATCCAACTATCTCATAGAAGGTATGCAATCTCATTGCAAATTTCAACACTTGAAATTCCCAATAATATTTTACCCCTAGCATCCTATGACCTTGACGCAGGCCAACAAACCATAGTCCGCGTCATGTTCAACCCGTACATTTCATGATTGAATTAAACCCACCCGCACGACCCTTGATATAGGCCAACAAAGTCGCACGACTAGCCTAATCCAATCGCATCATATGTAGCAGATAAGCACTAGTTATCTACCGCACACTACGCCTTAACGCAGGCCAACAAACGTAGCACGAATACTAAGTAGTACTTATCTGAAATGACGGAGGGCTACGACAGGTTTTTATGAAAACCCTTTGCATAATGAACTTGATATCGTTGTAGAATCGAGTGAATTTTAAAAGAAGTATTTTTTTAGGCTTTTACTAGTTTTGCTAAAGAGGTCACTCCCAGTGAAGGGATCTCGGCTCTTTCCTTATCGAATAAGGTGCAGGGTATTTCAAAAATACGATTATGCAAAGCAAAAACCATAAAAGCAATAAAAGACAAACCGTGTTTGTAGTATCTGCTAGTTTCGCTAAAGAGGCCACTTCCGGTGAAGGGATCTCGGCTCTTTCCTTATCTAATAAGGTGCCGGATATTCTACAAGGAATACCGCTATGCAAAGCAAGAACTAGAGCTACCAGTTTTTAAAACAATTTTCTACAACATCTTTTAGGTTTCTTTTATTTCATTAATCTCATTAATGAAGTCCTATCAATTTTATGCTTCCTAAGCATCACATATGAAACGAAATCAATAATATTAATTATATCTCATATATATAATATAGGCATTCGTCTAAACATATCACAGTGATCACATCATAGAGCAACAGAAGATAACATATGAAATATTGGATATACTAGGAATTCCGTGTTTTATTTAAGCCAGTAAAAACGCAGATTCCATGGTCGTGATGAATAGCCAAACCCATATCCCTAAACCCCTACGAAATCGACAAGCAACCCTACCAATTCTAAAGTTAGGAGACCCGGTCTCAACTCCTCGAAATGGTCTCCCACTGGACCCTAGAACCCGGTTAATTGTGCTCCCCGCCTTCGGTCTATCCTAATGCGGAAAAGTAAATAATATACATCAATGGTGATATCATCCTCAATCCGGAAGTGCCCCAATAAAAGAATATTACATACAAGTTTTTACATGAATGAAAATGAAAAACTCTCATCCCACATAAAAAAATGGCTATTCAGAACACAACGATCCAATATAACATATCACAGCAACACGTAACATCACATGTCATCAACGTAAGTAAATATGCGTATCCCAGTTGTCGTTGACATATAGCACCGAAACCGGCGAAACACCACATATTACACTTAAAGCCGCAGAAAAGAAAGTGAAAAACTACAACAGTTGGAATCCGCAACCTCCTTAGACATCATAAACCCAATGTATCACATACATTGGATTTCATGCCCAACCAAATGAATTCCTTAGACATCACATGCCTAACAATTATAAACCCCGCATTTTATTCTCGATATTGAAAACGCTTTCAAATAACCTGTCGGGCAATTCAATAAGATTCCCGATAAACTGATCGAATGCTCGCCGGAAACTCTATTAGATGGCCGCACCCCCCGATGCCGTCGACGAAGTGCACTAAGGCGGAACACCACTGCCGCGAGCACCCAAACGGATGCTTCTGGCGACGGGGTTCTCCTATAGACACTTGGTTGGGGCTATGGGGTGTGGCTATCTAGTAAGGTTACCCGGCGAGTATCCGCGTACACTACGTGATTGCGACAGACTTTTGATCCACATAAAAATTCCGTGGCAACCGATCAAATAAGACTAAAGTGCTAGATTTATAAAATTCAAACTAGTTATCTCATAACTATTTGTGGATTCCAAATATTGTATCACAATCACAGATAGCTAGACGAAGTTAAACTTTTCGATCGAATAAACAAACACCCAAAATTTCCCGTGAAGCTCAACACTAGAGCGGAGTTCAAAATGTACCCAGAAACTGCCACAGCTCCTATGAACAAGCCGTTGAAGGGTTAACCAATGCCTCACATGTGGCACCGCTGAACTACCACAAGCCCTAGGATTTGATGGCGGTTCTGTCGGTCACATAATCGAGTTAGGGTTTCATTCTTCTAGATGGTCCACAGAATCGCTTGCAAGTTTTTCTGAAAATTTTAAACTCGGAAAAATCCAACTCTTGGAAAATTTCCAGTGGGGAAAAATTGTGTTATTGATATCCGTTCAAACTTTTAACATCGTCTAAATAACCCGAATACATGTTAGAATTATGATTACGAAACACTCCGATTTGCTTTTGCAAAAAGTTAACATCACATGAAAATTTAGAAAAAAACAAACAACACCTGAAACCCTAAAACCCAGAGACTGGAACACCCTGAAAATTTGAAGCCTGAACTCCAAAAATGACCCGAGGAGGCCGGTTTTTTGCATGATGTGGCCGGACAAATTTGCACAAAACCCCCTCAAATATTCATGGTGTTCTTGTCATATCTCATACAATATTCTGCAGTTGTTTAAAAAAAATTTTGAAGACTTTTTAAAATCGACAGAAACCAAGTTTTCGTATCGGGTGTTTCGGAGTAGTTTCGGTTTCGTAATCCTAGCAAACATCGTATAATTTTCTAGCATGGCTCTGATACCACTGTTGGGTTGTCTAGCGCGGCAGCAAGTTTTCGGGAGGCATCATCCATGCCATATTTAAATTTTTTCCGTTCTAGCTAACCCTAACCCAAGAATCGAAACTAGAAAATCCGACGAAACGAATGCAAACAACTTTTCAACTAAAGTGAACAAGGAATACAATCTTTGTAGACCGGTCCTTCACTTCAATAGCTCCGTGCAGTAGTCCTTTCGCTGCGATCACGAACTCCCGGACTCTAGAAAGGCTCCCATGAAGATATGAACAAGCTTGCATCGAAGTCTTCGGCCGAAGATGATCTACGTCGAGGAGACACTGGCTCATGCTACCTCTTCACTAATGGTGAGATTAGTGAAGCAAACACCCTAAAATAAATTGCTAATAGTAGAGGATGATGAAGTAGGAAGTGGGCTCACTATAGTTTTATATTTCTCACAAGATTTCATCACTTAGAAAAAACTAGCAAGCTTTTTCTCTTGAGGAAGAAGAAGAAGTGATGAAGAAAATGAATGAGAGAGTGAGGTTAGAATTGCAACCATGGTGAGTTAGTGTCATGCCTAACTCATGTAGAGAATAAACCATAGTCTAAGGTTAAGAGTTGGGTTAACAAATATCTTAAGCAAGACAAAGGGGTGGACTAAGTCAATGAAGACCACAAGGTTCTACAAGCTTTGAACCATGACAAATATCTCCACAATTTTGAATTTTCTTGAAATAAATATAAACCCTAACTTAACCCTAGTATGGTATGAGTCTCTTACATACATGTTGCAAGTGTAACCTAGCATGACATAACAATATATATCACATATATATATTGTGCCAAAAAGAAAACAAAACATATATCACATATATGTAAAGTATATCAAATGTGAGAAAAAGAATTACTTAAGTGAGCTAATATTAGTTAATGTAATGTAATGTATCAAATATATAATTATACATTAAATTATTAAATCAACCCATGATTTAATAATTCGGCTATATCACATACAACCGACTAATATCAAATGCAACAACTTATCGAATCAGCACTTGATCCGATAACTTGGCTATATCACATACAACCGACCAATGTCACAAGTCGCGAGAATAGAATGCGGTATCACATATCGCATTAATCTCGGACCCGCACATATCATATATGTGCTCCTACTTCATTTCGCTTGAGCCAGGAAACCTCTGTATAGGACTCTAAAGACTCGTCAATACGCCGGCAGTAAGTGATGATCATATCAAACACCCACAAGCCGCAAGAGGTCTGCTAAACGTAAAGGCCATCAGGGTATTGAGCGATCAGAAGATCAACAAGCAAGCCTACTCGTACTCCTGCGAATCCAATCAGTAACACTAGTCTACTATGGAGTATCGATGCCCTGTCTCGATACTCCCACGACTAGGAACATTTGAAGGATGTACTTACCGACTACCATGTCCCTACTAGTATGATCTGCATCATAATCCTGGTAGTCAAGTGCTCATCCTAAGGGCTTTATCAACATGTAATAGAGAGAGACAATAAGTGTACATGTTAAGATAAAGAGAAACCAGATAGCAAACTATCATGTCGAGCAAGAAAGTCCTCCCTATATATGTCCAAACATCCAGTACAATATACATCGCATGTACAGTTATGGCCTCTAGGGCATACATATAACTAACACAAACGTCCAACGACCATCCCAAATCTCAAATACCAAAACCAAGTCTTCAGAAATCGAAAACCCGAAATCAGCAACATGGAAAATCACTCCCAGATTCTACCCTAGGTCAAATTAGGATATTTTGCATATAGGGTAGGTCTGCACAACAGATAACAAAGCCATGCACCAAAACAAAAACCAAAGCATCAAGACCAGGCCGCAAATTGTGGCCCACGGGGGATTAAAATTTCGTCCTGCAATAGGAGTTGGGGTCTCTAGGGAAAATTCTATGTGTCCTGCACACCTCTCTGTGATGGGAACTTATTTTATAAAGCTCTTGGGTCACAGCAGATCCTATTAGATCATCATAAATCGCCACAAACCGACATCGGGAAATTTCTAAGTTCGTGTTTTGGGGTTCTAGTCTCAAGTTGTCCAGGATGATCATCACTAAGGGTTTTAGGTTCACTAAATAAACCTTAATTACATCTCTACGACTCAAATCACCCACTAAAAACATCCTAGAAATTTCCAAAGTCACTAAACTTACTTAATCAAACTCTAAACATAAATAGGAGGTTAAGAAACTAATAACAAGAAGAAAAGTTTAGGTTATACCTCTTGGAGCAACTATAGAAAATTCCAAGATGGTTGAAAGTGCTCAAAATCCAAACTTGAGCTTGCTATGGGGTGTAGGATGAGGTGGTGCACATTTTTGTGAAGGAAGCCGTGGGTTTTGATGAGGTTTTGAAGATGATTCCCATAGGTAGTGAGGTGGAGGAAGGAGGAGGAGATGAAGATGAAGGAGTTGAAGAAAAAGGATGAAGTGAAGAATGAAGGAATGGTGTCATGGTCGAAGATATGACCCCCCCCCCTCTCTCTCTTTCTCTCTCTCTCCTTAGCCTATAGTCTCTTGCCCCCTCCCCCCCCCATGTCTTTTCTTATCTTTTCTTTTTCTTTTCTCTTTTTCTCTTTTCTTTTAAAAACCCAAATATCAACAAATACTAAGAAGCCATGCATGAATCTGTTAGTTATATGTATGCCCTAGAGGCCATTACTATACATAGGATGTATATTGTAGTGGATGCTTGGACATATATATGGAGGACTTTCTTGCTCGACATGATAGTATGATATCTGGTTGATCTTTACCTTAACGTGTACACTGATTGTCTCTCAGTTACATGTTGGTAAAGCCCTTAGGATGTGTACTTGACTACCTGGACTATGATGCGGATCATACTAGTGTGGACATGGTAGTCCATAAGTACATCCTTCAAGGTTCCTAGTCGTGGGTGTATTGAGACGGAGCATCGATATACCAGTGTAGACTAGCGTATACCTTCTCGACCCATACAGATGGGTGATGGATGATCCCATATCCATTGGTGTTTGACATCGGAGATGATGTACGGGTGCTCAGTGGAGACTGGGTACACTGGACGGACTCGCCGAGAACTCCCAGATAGTATTATACCTTACGTCAGATGGCAATTCTCTGGTGACACTGGTACAGAGTAGTCTGTTGACCCGAGATCGTCATAGAGTCTTGTGTGGTTCCCACTGTGCTTTGATTTCCACCTTACCACGTCCAAGAGAGCGTGCAAAACGGTAGCTTTTGGGTACAGTCCCGAATCACATGGAGGCAATGAGCGATAGGAGGGGATTCGTCTCTCCCGGTATAGGGAGTTGATGTTGCGCTGTGTTCGATTGGCTATAACCGGAAATCCCTGGCCAGGGTTGCTGAGATTTACTGGTAAGTGTTACCAGTAGTTTCTTGAACTGTTATAGACCTCATATCGACACGACTTATCGAGCTATTGGGGTCTGACGTTTACCACCCCTAGGTGAGATATACGACATATCAGACGACGAGACCGGACTGTACGGTGAGTGTTACTAGTTGGATTCACAGGAGTGTGAGCGGGCTTGCTCGTCGATCTTCTGATCGTTCAATACCCGGGTGGCCGTTACGTTTAGCAGACCGCTTGCGGCTTGTGGGTGCTTGATATGATCATCACCTGCTGCCGGCATATTGACGAGTCTTTAGAGTCCTACACAGAGGTTTCCTGGCTCAAGCGAAACGAAATAGGAGCGCATATGAGATATGTGCGGGACCGAGAATAATGCGTGTATGTGATACCGTATTCTATTCTCGCGATTTGTATCATCGGCAGGTTATATGTGATATAGCCGGGTTACCGAATCAAGTGTTGATTCGATACATTGATACACTTGATACTAGTCGGTTATATGCGATATCACCGGATCATTAAATCACGTGTTGATTTAATGATTTAGTGCATAATTGTATATTTGATATATTGCTTTGCATTAACTAGTATTGGTTCACTTTAAATGGATTTTCTCACTTGAAGTTCACAAGTTGTATATGTGATATACTTTTGTGCACTCTTTTGTATCATGTTTGATAATACTTGCTAACTTGGGCTTGTGTAAAGGATTAAACCATGGTTATATAATGGTTAGGGTTTTCTTTTTCTTATCTATTTATTTATTTATTTATTTTGGCAAAAGGTAAAGAGAAAATGGTGGCTTTCTTTGTTTGTTGTTGAAGCTTCATGAAGCTTTGACTAAGTGACCATTTTGTCTTCATGCTTAACCCTAACCATTCTAATTAACCATAGTCTATTCTCTATACCTAACCATGGTTAGTATATGATAAGTATTCATATTTTTTTTACCTTGACAAAAAGAGATTTATCATATTATCTTCTTCTTCTCCTTCTTCAAGATGAAGAAGCTTGCTACCAACAATGGTGCCTTGACAAAAAGAGTGATAAATCCAATTCTAAAGTGAACCCACTTCCTATTTCTTCATCCTCTACCTCTTGCCAAGAAGTATAGGGTGTTTTCTTCACAAGTTTCATGACTTGGTGAAGTGGGAGCTTGATCTTGTGATGCCTCGACGTAGATCATCTTCGGCATCGAAGTCGATGACCTAGCCCGCCCATTTCTCCGATGAAGCCGACGCTAGAGCCCGGGATCCGATGATCGCAGCGAGGAGACATCATCACGGAGCTATGGAGGTGGAGGACCGGATCTACAAAGGTTATATTTCCGTTTACCCTTTAGTTAAGTTGTTACTAGCTTCTAGTTTCGCCTAAACTCTAGTTAACGATCTAGTCTAGGGTTTCTCGGCACCGTAAAATTTGAATTTGGCATGGTTGATGCCTTGTGAGACCTCTAGTGTGTGCCTAGGAACCCTACAGTTGTATCAGAGCCTAGCTAGAGCCTTAGGCGATGCGTAGACGGAGTTAGAATTCCGATCGAACCGAAACCCCAACTCCAAAATGCTCTCAGGATTTTTTTAAAAACTGGGATTTTTCCAGATTAAAAATTCTTAAAAAATTAAGCAGGAAATTCTAAGAATTACGATGCAAAATTGACCAAGTGATGCTGCTAAAGTGCGGCGGAACCGCGGCAGAAGCTTGGCTTCTGCGGCGGTTCCGCGGCCGAATTATGTGATCACTCTTCAATTTTTGCACAGTAACTCCTATATTTTGGTTCTGGATTTTCTGGGATTTTTTAATATTTATTCAAGAGTTGAATATTCTAGGGTGTTTTGGAGCTTCATTGATTCGATCGAAAATTTCAAACTTTGTCTATGTGTTTTCCGGATAATTTTTGAATATGTTAAAAAGTTCGATCAGATATAAATACCCACTTTTTCCCCTGTCGGGAAATTTCCAAGTGTTGGATCTTTCCGTGGTTTAATAACGTTCTAAGTAGTGCAAGTAACGCGATGGACCCTCTAGAAGACAACAAACCTTAACTCGATTATGTGACCGTCTTGAACTGCCCTTTGAACCTTAGGGTTTGGGGCAGTACGGCGTGCCACATGTGAGGCGTTGGCTTGACCCTTCTACGGCTGGACCGTTGGTACTGAGGCATGAACTGAATGTTTTTAGACTTATTTCATGTGTTGAGCTGTATCGGGAAAACTTGGGTGTTCGACTGTTCGATCGGAAAGTTTAACATTTTCTGTTTATCTGGAATGTGATACAACAATTGGAATTCACAAGAAATTATGAGATAACTAAATGAATGTTAAAAACATAGCAGTTTAGTCTCACTTGATCGGTTGCCACGGAATTTTGATGTGATCAAAAGTCCGTCGCAATCACGTAGCGTACGCGGATACTCGCCGGGTAAACTTAATAGACAGCCTCACTCCATAGCCCCGACCAAGTGACTGTAGGACAACCCCGTCGCCGAAAGCATCCATTCGGGTGCTCGCGGCAGCGGTATTCCGCCTTGGTGCACTTCGTCGACGGTATCGGGGGTGCGGCCGTCTACTAAAGTTTGCGACGAGCATTCGATCAGGATGTCGGGAATCTTGTTGAATTGCCCGACTTGATATTGAAAAGAGTTTTCGATAATGAGACTAAAATGCGGGGTTTATAATTGTTAGGCATGTGATGTCTAAGTATTTCATTTGATTAGGCATACGATGTCTAAAGACATTGCGGATTCCAACTGTTGTAGTTTTACACTTTCTTTTCCGTGACCGTAAGTGTAATATGTGATATCGCCGGTTTCGTTGCTATATGTCAACGACAATTGGGATGCGCATATTTACTTACGTTGATGACATGTGATGTTATGTGTTGCTGGATATGTTATATTGGATCGTCGTGTTTGAATAGCCGGGGGGGTTTTTATGTGAGAAAAGTGTTTTTCATTTTCATTCATATAAAAATCTGTATGTAATATTCTTTTATTGGGGCACTTCCAGGTTGAGGAAGATGTCACCCTCTGTATATTATTTACTTTTCCGCACTAGGATAGACCCAAGGAGGAGGGCACAAGTAACCGGGTTCTGAGGTCCAGTGGGAGACCAACTCGAGGAGTCGAGTCCGGGTCTCCTAACTCTAGAATTGGTAGGGTTGTTTGCCGCTCTCGTAGGGGTCTAGGGGTGTGGGTTTAGCTATTCATCGCGACCGTGGAATCCGTGTTTTATACTGGCTCGTATTGAAAACACGGACGTCCTAATATATCCAATATTTCATATGATTCTTCTGCTGCAATATCTGTGATGTGATCATGTGATATGTTCTGTGATGGATACTATATATAGTATATATGATATATTATATAGGCGTTACTTATGTTTTACACCCGTGCTAGCCCTGCCCCGCTCTGCCGTTAGTTACCTAACCTAACGGTGCACGAGGGGACATCGAGGCGAATGCGGATGGCATAAGTGTACGTCGTATTTATCTGTGATGTTTAGGTATTGAAATGATGGGACTTCATTAATGTGATTAATGAAAGTAAAAGAAACCTAAAGATGTTGTAGAATCGAATTTCAAAATAAAAAGGGTTGCTACAGTTCTTGCTTTGCACAGAGGTATATGTGATATATCCTGCACCTTATTCGATGAGGAAAGGACCGAGATCCCTTCACCGGGAGTGACTCCTTTAGCAATAACTGGCAGATGCTACAACTCTCGGTTTGTTTTTGGTTGCTTCTATAGTTTCTGCTTTGCACAGTGATATATATGATATATCCCGCACCTCATTCGACGAGGAAAGGACCGACGATCCCTTCACCGGGAGTGACTCCTTTAGCAAAACTAGAAAAGCCTCAAAAACACTCCATTTTAAAATCATTTGATTCTACAATGATATCAAGTTCATTACGCAATAGGTTTTCAGAAAAACCTGTCGTAGCCCTCCGTCATTTCAGATAAGTAGTAGTTAGTTTTCGTGCTGCGTTTGTTGGCCTTTGTCAAGGCGCAGTGTGCGATAGCTAACTGGTGCTTATCTGCTTATGCATATGATGCAGATTGGGTTAGGGTAGTCGTGCGACCTTGTTGGCCTTTGTCAAGGGTCATGCGGGTGGGTTTAATTCAATCAGGAAATGACGGGTTGAACTTGACTGGCATCCTATGGTTTGTTGGCCTTTGTCAAGGTCATAGGAGGTTAGGGGCATAATTATCGGGAATTTCAAGTGTTGAAATTTGCAATGAGATTGCATACCTTCTATGAGATAGTTGGATCCCGATACCCACTGCGAGTAATTGTTACTCCTGGGAGAGTTTTACACATTACAATTAGCCGATCAAGTAGGTGTCTAGAAAGGTGTTAACGAGGTTATGCCTCTGGGAAAACGAGGTTTACATTAATTAGGTTCGTGCGAAAGCACGGGGGACCTCCCTCAAAGTACCGACATTGGCCTGGCTGAAAGATTGGCGAACTTGTAGTGTGTAATTAATCCCGGCTAGTCTTTGCTTTTAAGGTTTGAAGGAAGATTTGATAAAAACAGTGGGAGCCATCCTGATTAGATAAAATAATAACCAATCTATTTCTTGCAAGAGCGCACGCTGAGTGTTTTCTTCTCTCTCTCTCCAGGTAGCGACCATATCACGCCTTAATCAAGATAATAATACGGAATATTGACCGAACCCGATTGTTATACTGAGCTGGGGAACGTTGGTCCCGCTCCAACTTATAATTGTTATAAGACAGAGCAGGAAATTGGGGAATACCAGATTTCCCGTGCCGCCCAAACAAAGAGAGTGCATGTTGATGCATCATCTTCGGATGTTTTCATTACAGAGAACTGTTTCTCAGTATCCTTTACGTCCTGGGTATGTGATACCAGATCAGGATCCCAGATATGTAATCTGTTACATAGGGCTACAGAAAGGTAGAGAACTAAGAACGGGTGATAAGTTTCATGAGGCAGAAAACGGGGCAAGTGTTGCAGCCAAGTCTGTTGGTCACTGTCACCTTGTATTACAAATACATTGATTCTGAACAAATGCTATTAGAAACCGAACCTGATATACAAAATTATATCAGTCTCTTTATTAGTAAAGAAATGATAAAATTTTGTATTGTTGGATAATGTTTTGAACATTTCCTATATCAAAAGTTGATCGGATCAGGCACGTTATCTAAAAGCGTTGATGTTCTAAATCAAACTACCGTTCTTAGTATACAGAACACACACAAGAGGATGAGTTCAGAAATGAACGAATTTTTCTTGAGGTATTGTAGACTAGGTCATATCAATGCGACCTGACTAGCTGAAGTTACATTTAGATGCATATTTAAATCTGTTTGAATTTACATCTTATGAAACTTGCCAGTCATGTCACAAAGATACGATGACCATAGCTCTGTTTACTGGAAACAGAGAAAGAGTTAGTAAACTCTTGGGATTGATACATGTTGATGTATGTAAGGTCCCCTGACTACATATGCCAAGACCGGTTCTTTGTACTTCATTACATTCTCTGATAATCTCTCAAGATTCAGTCATATGTTCCTGCTGAAACACAAGTCCGAACCTTTTGAGATATTCACAGAATATAAGTTAGAAGTAGAGAACCAATACGGATATAAGTATTATGTCCTTTGATGAGATCAAGGAGGAGAATACTTGTGCATAGAATTCCTGGACTATTCTAAAGGAGAATGAGATTCTCTCTCAGCATTACTCCTCCGTATACACCATAGCACGATGGTATATCGGGGCGGAGCAATAACACCCTATATGATATGGTGTGCTTTATGATGAGTACTACTGAGTTACCTATTTCCTTTTGGGAGTTATGCACTTATGAAGTTGCATACCTATTGAATAGGGTTCAAATCAAATCTGTTGCCTACAACTTCATATGTGATATAGAAAGGGAAGAGCCCATGTCTTAAGCTAGTTAAGATTTGAGGTTGACCGGCCGATGTCTAAAAGCAAAATCCGGACAAACTCGAGGCAAGGTCTGTAATGTAGAACTGGAAAGCTTCCAGCTATACAAACTACAGCAGATGATTTGATAAAACCAAAGAATTCAATAGTTACCAACGTACCTCAGCCTCTCCGCCGATCTAGTAGGGTTTCTCACCCACCTGAGAGATACTTAAGTTTCTCTATGACAGTGGGAGCGAGGATTGCATCATGAGATGATGACCCAACTAGTTTCGAGCTGGCCATCAGGAGTGGGACTCTGTAAGAATGGCTGGATGCTTAGTGATCTGAGATGGAATCCTTATACACCAACAAAGTATGGACTTTGGTTGCTATATCTGAAGGGTTAAATCCCCATCAGGAGCAAGTATATCTTGAGAAGATTACTTGGTATACATGGAAAAGTTGAGATTTTTAAAGCTAGACTTGTTAAAGGTTTGCATCATTAACCAGGTATGGATCATGATGAAACCTTTTCTAAGGAGCTATGCTTAAGTCCATTCAGATCCTACTTGCCACGGCTTCATACCATGACTACGATATCTGGCGGTTGGGTGTCATGACTGCTATTCTTAAATGATGTTTCAGAAAAGAGAGTCTGTAAGTACACAGTCAGAGGGCTTCGTAGACAGTGGGAGCAGCGGAAACGTGTGCAAGATGGTTTATGTGATAAAGCAGGCATCGCGGAGTTGGAACATCTGTTTTGATGGATTAGTCAAAGAGTTTGACATCATCAAAATGGTAGATGAACCTTGTATAAACAAAAAGGTAGTAGGGAGTATGGTGGTGATCCTCGTAGAGTACGTGGATGTCATACTCTTAATAAGAAAGCAGTTTCCTATGCTACGCTCGGTCAATCTCCGCTCATCACAAGGATTCTCCATATAGGATTTAATGATACCTCCTAAATCCTGGGTTTTGGATCTATGAGATAGATCTAAATGGATGTTAGGATTCTCACTAGTTGTAGTGAGATGGTATCAATCGATCCTGGGGAGATTCACTGGAAGGGTTCCAGGGTGATAATGACGACTGAATGTCAGTCACAGGCATTGTCTTTACCCTCAGTAAAGGGACGGTATGTTGGAAGAGTTCCAAGCTAGATACCGTAACATACTAGACGATTAAAGGCAAGATACATCGCTACTTAAGATGCTACCAAAGAGGCAGTCTGGGTGTATATTGGTTCATGAGATGAACATCGTTCCTACCATTGTGAGACAATGGAGTTGTGGCTTATGCCTAGGAACGCCCGTCCCATCAGTGATACAGACATATTCTAAGGCAGTATCACCCGATCATGGAGATGGTTGATCTCCAGGGTGATCGAGGTTAGGAGAGTAGACTTAGAGGACAACACAGCGGATCCACTCACAAAGGCCTTTTCCCAGAGAGAGACTTTTATAGGATGGTTGAGTATGAGATACTACAACCACTGCTATCAGATGGCCCTAGTGCAAGTGGGAGATTGTTACTTATATGTATGCCCTAGAGGCCATTACTATACATAGGATGTATATTGTAGTGGATGCTTGGACATATATATGGAGGACTTTCTTGCTCGACATGATAGTATGCTATCTGGTTGATCTTTACCTTAACGTGTACACTGATTGTCTCTCAGTTACATGTTGGTAAAGCCCTTAGGATGTGTACTTGACTACCTGGACTATGATGCGGATCATACTAGTGGGGATATGGTAGTCCATAAGTACATCCTTCAAGGTCCCTAGTCGTGGGTGTATTGAGACGGGGCATCGATATACCAGTATAGACTAGCGTATACCTTCTCGACCCATACAGATGGGCGATGGATGATCCCATATCCATTGGTGTTTGACATCGGAGATGATGTACGGGTGCTCAGTGGAGACTGGGTACACTGGACGGACTCGCCGAGAACTCCCAGATGGTATTATACCTTACGTCAGATGGCAGTTCTCTGGTGACACTGGTACAGAGTAGTCTGTTGACCCGAGATCGTCATAGAGTCTTGTGTGGTTCCCACTGTGCTTTGATTTCCACCTTACCACGTCCAAGAAGGCATGCAAAACGGTGGCTTTTGGGTACAGTCCCGAATCACATGGAGGCAATGAGCGATAGGAGGGGATTCGTCTCTCCCGGTATAGGGAGTTGATGTTGCGCTGTGTTCGATTGGCTATAACCGGAAATCCCTGGCCAGGGTTGCTGAGATTTACTGGTAAGTGTTACCAGTAGTTTCTCGAACTGTTATAGACCTCATATCGACACGACTTATCGAGCTATTGGGGTCTGACGTTTACCACCCCTAGGCGAGATATGCGACATATCAGACGACGAGACCGGACTGTACGGTGAGTGTTACTGGTTGGATTCACAGGAGTGTGAGAGGGCTTGCTCGTCGATCTTCTGATCGCTCAATACCCAGGTGGCCGTTACGTTTAGTAGACCGCTTGCGGCTTGTGGGTGCTTGATATGATCATTACCTGCGGCCGGCGTATTGACGAGTATTTAAAGTCCTACACAGAGGTTTCCTGGCTCAAGCGAAACGAAATAGGAGCGCATATGAGATATGTGCGGGACCGAGAATAATGCGTGTATGTGATACCGTATTCTATTCTCGCGATTTGTATCATCGGCAGGTTATATGTGATATAGCCGGGTTACCGAATCAAGTATTGATTCGATACATTGATACACTTGATACTAGTCGGTTATATGCGATATGACCGGATCATTAAATCAAGTGTTGATTTAATGATGTAGTGCATAATTGTATATTTGATATATTGCTTTGCATTAACTAGTATTGGTTCACTTTAAATGGATTTTCTCACTTGAAGTTCACAAGTTGTATATGTGATATACTTTTGTGCACTCTTTTGTATCATGTTTGATGATACTTGCTAACTTGGGCTTGTGTAAAGGATTAAACCATGGTTATATAATGGTTAGGGTTTTCTTTTTCTTATCTATTTATTTATTTATTTATTTTGGCAAAAGGTAAAGAGAAAATGGTGGCTTTCTTTGTTTGTTGTTGAAGCTTCATGAAGCTTTGACTAAGTGACCATTTTGTCTTCATGCTTAACCCTAACCATTCTAATTAACCATAGTCTATTCTCTACACCTAACCATGGTTAGTATATGATAAGTATTCATTTTTTTTTACCTTGACAAAAAGAGATTTATCATATTATCTTCTTCTTCTCCTCCTTCTTCAAGATGAAGAAGCTTGCTACCAACAATGGTGCCTTGACAAAAAGAGTGAGAAATCCAATTCTAAAGAGAACCCACTTCCTATTTCTTCATCCTCTACCTCTTGCCAAGAATTATAGGGTGTTTGTTAGTTATATGTATGCCCTAGAGGCCATTACTGTACATAGGATGTATATTGTAGTGGATGCTGGGACATATATAGGGAGGACTTTCTTGCTCAACATGATAGTATGCTATCTGGTTGCTCTTTACCTTAACGTGTACACAGATTGTCTCTCAATTACATGTTGGTAAAGCCCTTAGGATATGTACTTGACTACCTGGACTATGATGCGGATCATACTAGTGGGGACATGGTAGTCTATAAGTACATCCTTCAATGTCCCTAGTCGTGGGTGTATCGAGACGGGGCATCGATATACCAGAATAGACTAGTGTATACCTTCTCGACCCATACAGATGGGCGATGGATGATCCCATATCCATTGGTGTTTGACATCAGAGATGATATACGGGTGCTCAGTAGAGACTGGGTACACTGGACAGACTCGCCGAGAACTCCCAGATGGTATTATACCTCACGTCAGATGGCAGTTCTCTGGTGACACTGGTACAGAGTAGTCTGTTGACCCGAGATCGTCATAGAGTCTTGTGTGGTTCCCACTGTGCTTTGATTTCCATCTTACCACGTCCAAGAGGGCGTGCAAAACGGTGGTTTTTGGGTACAGTCCCGAGTCACATGGAGGCAATGAGCGATAGGAGGGGATTCGTCTCTCCCGGTATAGGGGGTTGATGTTGCGCTGTGTTCGATTGGCTATAATAGGAAATCCCTGGCCAGGGTTGCTGAGATTTACTGGTAAGTGTTACCAGTAGTTTCTCGAAGTGTTATAGACCTCATATCGACACGACTTATCGAGCTATTGGGGTCTGACGTTTACCACCCCTAGGCGGGATATGCGACATATCAGACGATCAGACCGAACTGTACGGTAGTGTTACTGGTTGGATTCACTGTAGTGTGAGCGGGCTTGCTCGTCGATCTTCAGATCGCTCAATACCCGGGTGGCCGTTACGTTTAGCAGACCGCTTGCGGCTTGTGGGTGCTTGATATGATCATCACCTGCTGCCGGCGTATTGACGAATCTTTAGAGTCCTACACAGAGGTTTCCTGGCTCAAGCGAAACGAAATAGGAGCGCATATGAGTTATGTGCGGGACCGAGAATAATACGAGTATGTGATACTATATTCGATTCTCGCGATGTGACATTGATCGGTTATATGTGATATAGCCGGGTTATCGGATCAAGTATTGATTCGATAAGTTGTTACTAATGATACTAGCCGGTTATATGCGATATGACCGGATCGTTAAATCAAGTGTTGATTTAATGATTTAATGCATAATTATATATTTGATATATTACTTTGCATCAACTAGTATCGGTTCACTTTATAATGGATTTTCTCACTCGGATGTGCGCATTACATATGCGATATGATTTTTGTGCACTAGATTGTATCATGTTTGATGATACATGCATTTTTGGTTAAATGTAAAGAATTAAACCATGTTTTAAGTGGATAACTAGGGTTTTGATTTCCTTATTCATTTATTAATCTTTTTCTTTTTGGAAAAAGGAAAAAGGAAATGAGAAAATGGTTGCTATTTTGTTTGTATTCTTTGAAGCTTCATGAACTTTGACCATAGCAACCATTTTGTCTTCTTATACAAACCCTAACCATTCATCTAACTTGAGTTAACTCTCTACAATTAACCATGGTCTTGTTATGATAAGGTTTGATTATTCATTTCATTTTTAATTAACTTATCATAACTTTTTCATCTTCTTCTTCTTCTTCCTCACAAGAAGAAAGCTCTCTTCATCAATGGTGATTGATGTTTTTGAGTGAGAAATCCAATTCTAAAGTCTACCCACTTCCTATTTCTTCATCCTCTACCTCTTGCCAAGTAGTAGAGTGTGTTTCCTTCACAAGTTTTTAGGGCTTGGTGAAGGTGGAGCTTGATTTAGCGATGCCTCGACGTAGATCATCTTCGGCATGGACATCGACGACCTAGCTCGCTTTTTCTCCGACGAAGCCGACTCTAGAGCCCGGATTCCTTTTGGACAGCGGAGACGACTTCATTGCGGAGCTATGGAGGTGGAGCACCGGATCTACAAAGGTTGTATTTCCAATATCCCATTAGTTAAGTGTTAACTAGTTAGCTTATTCGCCTAGTTTTCTAGCAAACGATCCGTAGTCGGGTCTCTCGGCACCCGTAAAATTTTATAATGGCATGTTCGATGCCTTGTGAGACCTCATTAGGGTGCCTAGGAACCCTACAGTGGTATCAGAGACTAGCTAGAGCCTTAGGCGAAGTCTAGACGGATTTTGAAGTCCGAACAACCCGAAACCCCAACCGGAAAATGCTCTCTGGACGTTTTCTGAAAACGTGGATTTTTTCAAATTAAAAATTGCTAAAAAATTCAGCAGGAAAAAATAAGAATTATGATGCAAAATTTTTCCGATGAACAGTACAAACCGCGGCGGAACCGCGGCAGAAGCCTGCCTTCTGCGGCGGTTCAGCGGCGGAATGATGACGTCATCGTACACTGTTTGCACAGTAACTCCTATTATTTTATGCTGGATTTTCTGGATATTTTTAAAATTTATTCCAGAGTTGTATTTTCTGGGATTATTTTAGGGATTCGGTGTTTCGATCGGAGTATCAAATTTTGTCTGTGTGGCTTTCCGGATAATTTTTAGAATATGTTAAAAAGTTCGACCGGATATAAATACCCAATTTTTCCCCTGTCGGGAAATTTCCAAGTGTTGGATTTTTCCGTAGTTTAACGACGTTCTAAGTAGTGCAAGTAACGCGATGGACCCTCTAGAAGACAACAAACCTTAACTCGATTATATGACCGTCTTGAACTGCCCTTTGAACCTTCGGGTTTGGGGCAGTACGGCGTGCCACATGTGAGGCGTTGGCTTGACCCTTCTATGGCTGGACCGTTGGTACTGAGGCACGAACGGAATGTTGTTAGACTTATTTCATGTGTTGAGCTGTATCGGGAAAACTTGGGTGTTCGATTGTTCGATCGAAAAGTTTAACATTTTCTGTTTATCTGGAATGGGATACAATAATTGGAATTCACAAGAAGTTATGAGATAACTGAATGAATGTTATAAACATAGCAGTTTAGTCTCACTTGATCGGTTGCCACGGAATTTTGATGTGATCAAAAGTCCGTCGCAATCACGTAGCGTACGCGGATTCTCGCCGGGTAAACATAATAGACAGCCTCACTCCATAGCCCCGACCAAGTGACTGTAGGAGAACCCCGTCGCCGAAAGCATCCGTCCGGGTGCTCGTGGTAGCGGTGTTCCGCCTTGGTACACTTCGTCGACGGTATCGGGGGTGCGGCCGTCTACTAAAGTTTGCGACGAGCATTCGATCAGGATGTCGGGAATCTTGTTGAATTGCCCGACTTGATATTGAAAAGAGTTTTCGATAATGAGACTAAAATGCGGGGTTTATAATTGTTAGGCATGCGATGTCTAAGAAATTCATTTGGTCAGGCATGCGATGTCTGAGGTGGTTGCGGATTCCAACTGTTGTAGTTTTACACTTTCTTTTCTGTGACCGTAAGTGTAATATGTGATATCGCCGGTTTCGTTGCTATATGTCAACGACAATTGGGATGCGCATATTTACTTACGTTGATGACATGTGATGTTATGTGTTGCTGGATATGTTATATTGGATCGTCGTGTTTGAATAGCCGGGGGGTTTTTATGTGAGATGAGTGTTTTTCATTTTCATTCATGTAAAAACTTGTATGTAATATTCTTTTATTGGGGCACTTCCAGGTTGCGGAAGATGTCACCGTTTGTATATTATTTACTTTTCCGCACTAGGATAGACCCAAGGAGGGGAGCACAAGTAACCGGGTTCTGGAGTCCAGTGGGAGACCAACTCGAGGAGTCGAGTCCGGGTCTCCTAACTCTAGAATTGGTAGGGTTGCTTGCCGCTCTCGTAGGGGTCTAGGGGTGTGGGTTTGGCTATTCATCACGACCGTGGAATCCGTGTTTTATACTGGCTCGTATTGAAAACACGGACGTCCTAGTATATCCAATATTTCATATGATTCTTCTGCTGCGATATCTGTGATGTGATCATGTGATGTTCTGTGATAGATACAGTATATAGTATATATGATATATTATATAGACGTTACTTATGTTTTACACCCGTACTAGCCCTGCCCCGCTCTGCCGTTAGTTACCTAACCTAACGGTGCACGAGGGGACATCGAGGCGAATGCGGATGGCATAAGTGTACGTCGTATTTATCTGTGATGTTTAGGTACTTAAATGATGGGACTTCATTAATATGATTAATGAAATAAAAGAAACCTAAGATGTTGTAGAATCTAATTTCAAAAATAAAACAGGTAGCTACAGTTCTTGCTTTGCACAGCGGTATATGTGATATATCCTGCACCTTATTCGATAAGGAAAGGACCGAGATCCCTTCACCGGGAGTGACTCCTTTAGCAATAACTGGCAGATGCTACACACTCGGTTTGTCTTTTGATTGCTTTTAAGTGTTTTTGCTTTGCACAGTGATATATATGATATATCCCGCACCTCATTCGACGAGGAAAGGACCGACGATCCCTTCACCGGGAGTGACTCCTTTAGCGAAACTAGAAAAGCCTCAAAAGCACTCCATTTTAAAATCATTTGATTCTACAACGATATCAAGTTCATTACGCAATAGGTTTTCAGAAAAACCTATCGTGGCCCTCCGTCATTTCAGATAAGTAGTAGTTAGTATTCGTGCTGCGTTTGTTGGCCTTTGTCAAGGCGCAGTGTGCGGTAGCTAACTGGTGCTTATCTGCTTATGCATATGATGCAGATTGAGTTAGGGTAGTCGTGCGACCTTGTTGGCCTTTGTCAAGGGCCGTACGGGTGGGTTTAATTCAATCAGGAAATGACGGGTTGAACTTGACTAGCATCCTATGGTTTGTTGGCCTTTGTCAAGGTCATAGGAGGTTAGGGGCAAAATTATTATCGGGAATTTCAAGTGTTGAAATTTGCAATGAGATTACATACCTTCTATGAGATAGTTGGATCCCGATACCTGCTGCGAGTAAGAGTTACTCCTGGGAGAGTTTTACACATTACAATTAGCCAATCAAGTAGGTGTCTAGAAAGTGTTAACGAGGTTACGCCTCTGGGAAAATGAGGTTTACATTAATTAGGTTCGTGCGAAAGCACGGGGGACCTCCCTCAAAGTACCGACACTGGCCTGGCTGAAAGATTGGCGAACTTGTAGTGTGTAATTAATCCCGGCTAGTCTTTCCTTTTAGGGTTTGAAGGAAGATTTGATAAAAAGCAGTGGGAGCCATCCTGATTAGATAAAATAATAACCAATCTATTCTTGCAAGAGCGCACGCTGAGTGTTTTCTTCTCTCTCTCTCCAGGTAGCGACCATATCACGCCTTAATCAAGATAATAATACGGATAATTGACCGAACCCGCTTGTTATACTGAGCTGGGGAACGTTGGTCCCGCTCCAACTTATAATTATTATAAGACAGAGCAGGAAATTGGGGATTACCAGAATTCCCGTGCCGCCCAAACGAAGAGAGTGCATGCTGATGCATCATCTTCAGGTGTGTTCATTATAGAGAACTGTTTCTTAGTATCCTTTACGTCCTGGGTATGTGATACCAGATCAGGATCCCAGATATGTAATCAGTTACATAGGGCTACAGAAAGGTAGAGAACTGAGAACGGGTGATAAGTTTCATGAGGCAGAAAACGGGGCAAGAGTTGCAGCCAAGTCTGTCGGTCACTGTCACCCTGTATTCCAAATACATTGATTCTGAATGAATGTTATTAGATACCGAACCTGATATACAAAATCATATCACTCTCTTTATTAGTAAAGAAATGATAAAATTTTGTATTGTTGGATAATGTTTTGAACATTTCCTATATCAAAAGTTGATCGGTTCAGGCACGTTATCTAAAAGCTTTGATGTTCTAAATCAAACTACAGTTCTTAGTATACGGATCACACACAAGAGGAAGAGTTCAGAAATGAACGAATTCTTCTTGAGGCATTGTAGACTAGGTCAGATCAATGTGACCCGACTAGCTAGAGTTACATATAGATGCATATTTAAATCAGTTTGAATTTACATCTTGTGAAACTCGCCAGTCATGTCACAAAGATAAGATGACCATGGCTCCGTTTACTGGAAACAGAGAAAGAGTTAATGAACTCTTGGGACTGATACATGATGATGTATGTAAGGTCTCCTGTCTACACATGCCAGGAATGGTTCTTTATACTTCATTACGTTCTCTGATGATCTTTCGAGTTTCAGACCTATGTTCCTGTTGAAACACAAGTCCGAACCTTTTGAGATATTCACAGAATATAAGTTAGAAGTAGAGAACCAATATACGGGTATAAGTATTATGTCCTTTGATGTGATCAAGGAGGAGAATACTTGAGCACGGAAATCCTGGACTATTCTAAAGGAGAATGAGATTCTCTCTCAGCATTACTCCTCCGTATACACCATGGCACGATGGTATATCGGGGCGGAGCAATCACACCCTATATGATATGGTGTGCTCTATGATGAGTAATACTGAGTTACCTATTTCCTTTTGGGTGTTATGCGCTTGAGAAGCTGCATACCTATTGAATAGGGTTCAAATCAAATCAGTTGCCTACCACTTCATATGTGATATGGTATGGGAAGAGCCCATGTCTTAAGCCAATTAAGATTTGGGGTTGTCCGGCCTATGTCTAAAAGCAAAATCCGGACAAGCTCGAGGCAAGATCTGTTATGTAGAACTGGAAATGTTCCAGCTATACAAACTACAGTTGATGATTTGATAGAGCCATAGGATTCAGTAGATTCCAATGAACCTCAGCCTCTCCGCCGATCTAGTAGGGTTCCTCACCCACCTGAGAGTTACTTCGGTTTCTCTATGACAGTGGGAGCGAGGATTGCATCATGAGATGATGACCCAACTAGCTTCAAGCTGGCCATCAGGAGTAAGACTCTGTAAGAATGGCTGGATGCTTAATGATCTGAGATGGAATCCTTATACACCAGCAAAGTATGGACTTTAGCTGCTATATCTGAAGGGTTAAATCCCTATCAGGAGCAAGTATATCTTGAGAAGATTACTTGGTGTACATGGAAAAGTTGAGACTTTCAAAGCTAGACTTGTTAAAAGTTTGCATCATTGACCAGGTGTGGATAATGATGAAACCTTTTCAAGTAGCTATGCTTAAGTCCATCCAGATCCTACTTGTCACGGCTACATACCATGACTACGATATCTGGTGGTTGGGTGTCATGACTGCTTTTCTAAATGATGTTTTAGAAGAGTGCGTCTATAAGTACACAGCCAGAGGGCTTCATAGACAGTGGGGGCAGCGGAAACGTGTGCAAGATGCTTTATAGGATAAAGCAGGCATCGCGGAGTTGGAACGTCTGTTTTGATGAAGTACTCAAAGAGTTTGACATAATCAAAATGGAAGATGAACCTTGTATAAACAAAAGGGTAGTAGGGAGTATGGTGACGATCCTCGTAGAGTACGTGGATGACATACTCTTGATAAGAAAAGAGTTTCTTATGCTACGCTCGGTCAATCTCCGCTTATCACTAGGATTCTCCATATAGGATCAAAGTGATACCTCCTAAATCCTGGGTTTTGGATCTATGAGATAGATCTAAATGGATATTAGGATTCTCACTAGTTGTTGTGAGATGGTATCAATCGATCCTGGGGAGAATCACTGGAAGTGTTCCAGGGTGATAAAGACGACTGAGTGTCAGTCACAGGAATTGTCTTTACCCTCAGTAAAGGGGCGGTATGTTGGAAGAGTTCCAAACTAGATACCGTGACATACTGGACGATAAAGGCTGGATACATCGCTATTTGAGATGCTACCAAAGAGGCAGTCTGGATATATATTTGTTCATGAGATGAACTTTGTTCCTCCCATTGTGTGACAATGGAGTTGTGGCTTATGCCAAGGAACGCCGGTCCCATCAGTGATCCAGACATATTCTATGGCAGTATCACTTGATCATGGAGATGGTTGATCTCCAGGGAGATCGAGGTTAGGAGAGTAGGCTCAGAGGACAACACAGCGGATCCACTCACAAAGGCCTATTCCCAGAGAGAGACTTTTATGGGATGGTTGAGTATGAGATACTACAACCACTGCTACAGATGGCCCTAGTGCAAGTGGGAGATTGTTAGTTATATGTATACCCTAGAGGCCATTACTGTACATAGGATGTATATTGTAGTGGATGCTGGGACATATATAGGGAGGACTTTCTTGCTCAACATGATAGTATGCTATCTGGTTGCTCTTTACCTTAACGTGTACACAGATTGTCTCTCAATTACATGTTGGTAAAGCCCTTAGGATATGTACTTGACTACCTGGACTATGATGCGGATCATACTAGTGGGGACATGGTAGTCCATAAGTACATCCTTCAATGTCCCTAGTCGTGGGTGTATCGAGACGGGGCATCGATATACCAGAATAGACTAGCGTATACCTTCTCGACCCATACAGATGGGCGATAGATGATCCCATATCCATTGGTGTTTGACATCAGAGATGATATACGGGTGCTCAGTAGAGACTGGGTACACTGGACGGACTCGCCGAGAACTCCCAGATGGTATTATACCTCACGTCAGATGGCAGTTCTCTGGTGACACTGGTACAGAGTAGTCTGTTGACCCGAGATCGTCATAGAGTCTTGTGTGGTTCCCACTGTGCTTTGATTTCCATCTTACCACGTCCAAGAGGGTGTGCAAAACGGTGGTTTTTGGGTACAGTCCCGAGTCATATGGAGGCAATGAGCGATAGGAGGGGATTCGTCTCTCCCGGTATAGGGGGTTGATGTTGCGCTGTGTTCGATTGGCTATAACAGGAAATCCCTGGCCAGGGTTGCTGAGATTTACTGGTAAGTGTTACCAAAAGTTTCTCGAAGTGTTATAGACCTCATATCGACACGACTTATCGAGCTATTGGGGTCTGACGTTTACCACCCCTAGGCGGGATATGCGACATATCAGACGATCAGACCGGACTGTACGGTAGTGTTACTGGTTGGATTCACTGGAGTGTGAGCGGGATTGCTCGTCGATCTTCAGATCGCTCAATACCCGGGTGGCCGTTACGTTTAGCAGACCGCTTGCGGCTTGTGGGTGCTTGATATGATCATCACCTGCTGCCGGCGTATTGACGAGTCTTTAGAGTCCTACACAGAGGTTTCCTGGCTCAAGCGAAACGAAATAGGAGCGCATATGAGTTATGTGCGGGACCGAGAATAATACGAGTATGTGATACTGTATTCGATTCTCTCGATGTGACATTGATCGGTTATATGTGATATAGCCGGGTTATCGGATCAAGTGTTGATTCGATAAGTTGTTACTAATGATACTAGCCGGTTATATGCGATATGACCGGATCGTTAAATCAAGTGTTGATTTAATGATTTAATGCATAATTATATATTTGATATATTACTTTGCATCAACTAGTATCGGTTCACTTTATAATGGATTTTCTCACTCGGATGTGCGCATTACATATGCGATATGATTTTTGTGCACTAGATTGTATCATGTTTGATGATACATGCATTTTGGTTAAATGTAAAGAATTAAACCATGTTTTAAGTGGATAATTAGGGTTTTGATTTCCTTATTCATTTATTAATCTTTTTCTTTTTGGAAAAAGGAAAAAGGAAATGAGAAAATGGTTGCTATTTTGTTTGTATTCTTTGAAGCTTCATGAACTTTGACCATAGCAACCATTTTGTCTTCTTATACAAACCCTAACCATTCATCTAACTTGAGTTAACTCTCTACAATTAACCATGGTCTTGTTATGATAAGGTTTGATTATTCATTTAATTTTTAATTAACTTATCATAACTTTTTCATCTTCTTCTTCTTCTTCCTCACAAGAAGAAAGCTCTCTTCATCAATGGTGATTGATGTTTTTGAGTGAGAAATCCAATTCTAAAGTCTACCCACTTCCTATTTCTTCATCCTCTACCTCTTGCCAAGTAGTAGAGTGTGTTTCCTTCACAAGTTTTTAGGGCTTGGTGAAGGTGGAGCTTGATTTAGCGATGCCTCGACGTAGATCATCTTCGGCATGGACATCGACGACCTAGCTCGCTTTTTCTCCGACGAAGCCGACTCTAGAGCCCGGATTCCTTTTGGACAGCGGAGACGACTTTGTTGCGGAGCTATGGAGGTGGAGCACCGGATCTACAAAGGTTGTATTTCCGATATCCCATTAGTTAAGTGTTAACTAGTTAGCTTATTCGCCTAGTTTTCTAGCAAACGATCCGTAGTCGGGTCTCTCGGCACCCGTTAAATTTTATAATGGCATGTTCGATGCCTTGTGAGACCTCATTAGGGTGCCTAGGAACCCTACAGTGTTTTCTTCATAAGTTTCATGACTTGGTGAAGTGGGAGCTTGATCTTGTGATGCCTCGACGTAGATCATCTTCGGCATCGAAGTCGATGACCTAGCCCGTCCATTTCTCCGATGAAGCCGACACTAGAGCCCGGGATCCGATAATCGCAGCGAGGAGACATCATCACGGAGCTATGGAGGTGGAGGACCGGATCTACAAAGGTTTGTTTCCGTTTACCCTTTAGTTAAGTTGTTAACTAGCTTCTAGTTTCGCCTAAACTCTAGTTAACGATCTAGTCTAGGGTTTCTCGGCACCGTAAAATTTGAATTTGGCATGGTTGATGCCTTGTGAGACCTCTAGTGTGTGCCTAGGAACCCTACAGAATCAACACAAAGTGTCATGGTCCACTAGCCATGGCTTAACAAAAGTGGATTTGGCTTAATCATGGTTAGTAGTGCACTAATCACGTTTAATATTTGCATAATTATTTATAAAATGTTCAAATCCAATAAATACCTTTATAATTAATAATTCATATTAATATCTAATTATTTTCCAAATATTGGTATTTAATTATACCATTTTACGAAAACTCTAAAATCATACTCGAATAGTTTTCGTGAAATATATTATTTTATTGTTTAAATTCCAAAAATATTTATTTATATTTCTAAAATGTTACAGGCATCAAGTCTACAGGCATCTTAAATCCATGAATCATTCTCATATCATTTCTTTCATATAAGTCCCATACTCCCATCTCACATGTATCATCATACATGTCACAATATTTATATCAAATATAAATATTAATAAAGAGAAGAAAATAATAAAATGAGTATGATATTAGTTAATATATAAATATATCAATATATAAATATAAATTTAATTATTAAATCAATACTTGATTTAATAATCCGGTTATATCATATATACCGGTTAATATCAATTAACACCCCATTAAAATACGTGTATCAAATACATGTGTTTAATCGAACTCCTGCACGTATCCTTATACGTATCCTATATCGTTTCGCATATGCTGGAAAATCTCTGTGTGGGACTCTAAACACTCAACAATACGCTAGCAGTAGATTAGGATCATATCAAGAGCCCACAAGCACGTCTGCGATACTTGCTGCACGTAACGGCTACCTAAGTATTAATCGAAAGAGGGTCAACGAGCAAGCTCATTCGAACCCTGCAGAGTCTATTAGTGACATCACCGTATAGTCCGGTATCTTCGTCTAAGGGTATCGCATATCAGGTCTAGGGTTTAGAATCTGACAGACCCCAATAACTTGATAAGTCATGCGACAGAGGACTCATAACCAACCAGAGATACAACTGATAACACATATCAGTTTATCTCCACTGCGGTAGTCACCGACTTGTGGTTGTGGTCATGTCCTGCACAGCGAGACATCAACTCTCTATACCGGGAGAAACGAATCCCCTCGACCTGTTACTGCCTCCACAAGCTTCAAGACTATACCCAACAAAGACATGTTTGCACGACTCCTTTGAGCCGTGGTAAGGTAGAAGTCTAAGTATAGTGGGAACACACATGAGACACTGTGGCGATCTCAGGTCTTAGGGACTATCCTGTACTCATGTCACTAGAGAACTGCTACCTGACGTTGGTATATCACTAACTAGGAGTTCTCGGCGAGTCCGTCCAGTGTAACTCATCCAATGAGCACTTGTGTACACTCCTCGATATCAAACACCAATAGCTGCAAGAACAGATATTGCCCTCCAACTGGGTCAGGAAACGTACACACTAGTCTAAACTGAAGTACCGATGCCCGGTCTCGATGCTCCTACGACTAGGGACATTTAAGCATGTGCTTATCGACTACCCGGGCTCCACTAGTATGATCTCTATCATCATCCTGGTAGTCAACCAAAATCCTAGGGCTTTATCTCATGTCTAAATGATACGTGATAGTGAATAAAGCACATCATATGAAAAATAAAGACAAACCAGATAGAAAACTATCATCTCGAGTAAGATTGCTCTCTCGTATAAGTCCTCCTTCAATTACAATAATTAACTTGAAGGAACCCATATCCAACAGATGGGGTGATACATTCTCCGATAGTAAAGACAATATTTTGGGTGCATTTCTCCGCTTTCGAAGTCTATAACCCCTTGGGTATATATCTTCATGGACGGTAGTTTCATCGCTTTTGATAAGGCCTTAGCGAAGTGTTTCTCGGTCTTGACCTTGTTTTTTCTCTTCGGTGGTATATTTTGCTTCGGTTGCGGAGCAACATAACTTGCCTCCTCCGCAACTTTCCTATTTAGACGCTGCTGTCTAGCCTTCTCATATATTTACAGTTCACGACTTTGATTTTCCCTGCTTCTTTGAAAGGCTTCTCGTAGGAGCTTCTCAATTGGGTCTTCTTGTGGCGAACTTGGAGCTTCTTGCATTGATTCCGCCACCTGTTCATATGAGTCACTTTCGGACGCAGCTGCCGCCGCATCTTCGTCATATATGGGGGAGTGAGAGACCATAGGGCAACTTTCTACACGTTTTTCTATTTCCTCTTTGTTGGGGTAAAAATTTACACCTTATTACCAAATTCAAAAATCAAAATTAAGCTCAAAATCAGAGCCAAAATTAAAATTAAAAGCCAAGTAGGATCAAACCCGAACCCGAGCCCAAGTCAAGCCCAAGCATGAAGAGGGGGCCGGCCAAAGAAAAGAAAAGAGAAAGAAAAATTAAATGTAGTTTTTGTTTTTAATAGGCAATAAGCCAATTTTGTACAATCCATGGGGCTAAATGTAAAAGATGTAAGCCTATAAAAAGCCCCCATGATGATTTGATAACTAATCTTAATATTGATTCTTCTCTAAAAAAAATCTTAAGTTTTGAGCCATTCATTATTGCACACGTCACTTTCTCCTTCCTCCTTTCTTTTTTTCAATTAAATCCAGGTACATACGTCAAGAGGCCTAAAAAAAAGGAAAAAAGAGCCAGTTTTGATCTTCAAAGGTCAAAATCTTTGTGTTTTTAGACTGTTGCTCCATTAGGTTTCGACCCTACTTGCACCGTGCTGGGTGCCTATTTGACAAGGTGCACACCCCGTTGGGTGTACACCGAACCAAGTGCGCACCAGTCTAGGTGCGCACTTCGCTAGGTGTGCACATCACTAGGTGCACACTTCTCTAAGTGCGCACCTTACTGGACCCTTTGGTATATTTGGGACCTTTTGGCTCTCTTCACTCACGCATCTCGCCGGGTGCGCACTTGTCACATGTGCAACTTACCACGTGTTCACTTTACTAAGTGTGCACGTGACACATATACACTCATCACTTCTCCCGTTAGAAAAAATTTCTAACGGGGCGCTGCCCCGTACCACGCAAGGGGGCTGCTAGGTCCCCCAATAAAAACTCTGTGAGGTCCCTCGATATGCCCGAAACACCCTCAATGTTCCCAAACACAACATGCACATATTTCATATTGAGTTCACATGATCTGTTTGACTTGTTAATTGGAGGTTCCCTCGCTCCAAAAAATATGGGTAATTAACGGCAGCTTAGTCCGCAGTTATCGAAGATTTGGATTCCCATAATCAATAAACCCCTTCTTACCTCAGGTAGGGGGAATCTGTAACAAGCCTGATAAGCAACGCTCATTCCTATCTCAATAGGATGATAAAAAACACTCTGCAGATTCTGGCAGCCCGATGGGACTTGTCTCTCCTCCTATATTTTGGGTCAAACGTTCATGTGAACTCAATTAGTATATAAATCATTGTTGTACTGAAGTCAAGTTTCTTCGTGCAGGGGGTTAATAACTTTAAACCGCAATCCCAAATTCAACGACGATGTTGTAAGTCGATGTTGCACACTCCACAGGGTTTGTAGAGAGGCGAAATTAACAAACAATAATTTTATAGAAAGCAATATCGACTAAACTTCCAAGATCGACCATAAGCCTTAACTAGCAATACTAACAAAGGCTCTAATCTACTATGAAGTGATTTATACCTTTGTGTTCAAGTCCTTCGGGTCTTCTTATCCTCTTCTTAAGCTCCATATTTGTACGGATCAAGCTTGGATATCGACCTCCTCGTATCAAAGAAGACCACCCGAGAGTCTATGGTTCAAACTCTAACCTCTAGAATGAGATAACTAAAGTACCTAGTTTGCTAATTTAGGTAGCTTCGGAAATGTAGAGATAGTTTATTGGATTAATTTGTCTCGATACCCCTCGATTTCTCAACTCATAAGAGTGTTTAGGGTTTGAGGAAGAAGAAGAAGAGAGTAAAAGAGGAAAGAGAGTGTTGTGTGTAGAATGGGATGAAGAATGGCTAAGTATGATAATATCAAGCATATCATTTACATTAAAAATAATGTGACATGCTTCAATAGTTATCCAAATGAGTGAGTCATCTAATGTAGCCATGCTTCAACCATGCTTAAAAACCATCTGATACCTCCATCTCATTATCCATTTAAACATAATGGATTTATCACAACAAATGAGGTGTCTTCTTCTAGAAACACTTTTATGAAAATACAAGAATACCCCTCACCGTATATACATACCCGTATTCGTACTACGAATACCAAGAGATGAAAATAATCCAATATTATAATACTAGAATATGGCTTAATCCTAAGCCCGTTAGTATTATCCGTCCGATCAAAAATATGTGTAGCTAATACACGTATATGATCGAAACCCTGCACATAAAACCATACGGCCTCTACATCGTTTCACCTAAACCAGGGAAACCCTCTGTGTGGGATTCTGAAGACTCGACAGTACGCTGGAAGTGGGTTTAACCATAAGCACGTCAGTAGCACTAGTTGTACGTAACGGCTACCCAGGTATCTGTCGAAAAGAAGGCCGACAAGAAAACTTGTCCGAACTCCTACTGAGCTTGTCCGTGACAATCTCCTACGGTCCAGTCCGTTCGTCTGAGAGCATTGCATGCCGGGTCTAGGGGGTTGAAAATGTCAGACCCCTAATAACCTGACAAGTCGTGCCTATGTGGCTCAAGACCATCCGAGAATCTACTAATCTAACTATCAGTAATTCTCAATCCGCCCTGGCCAGGGACTTATGGTGTTGGCCAATTAAACACGGCGCGATATCTACTCCCTATACCGAGAGAAACGAATCCCCAACAATTGCTCACTGCCTTCATGTGGCTCGGGATTATACCCAACTAAAACTTGTTTGCACGACTCAGTAGAGCCGTGGTAGAGTAATAATCAAAGCACAGTGGGAACTCACACGAGACAAATGACGACCTCGGATCGACAGATTATCTGTACTCATGTCACCTTAGAACTGCTATCTGACGATAGGTATAATACCATCTAGTCAGTTCTCGGCGAGTCCGTCCAGTATACTCACCCCCAGTGAGCACCTGTATACAATCATAGGTACATCACACCAATGGATACGGGACCAACCATCGGCCCTCGTCAGGGACTAAAAATGAATACACTAGTCTACTCTGGAGTATCGATGCCTAGTCTCGATACTCCCACGACTAGAGACATTTAAGGATGTGCTTATCGACCACCCAGCTCCCACAAGTATAATTGCCATCATAACAAGAGTATTCAAGTAAGGATCCTAAGGGCTTTATTAATATGTATAAGCGATATAAAATAACAAGTAAAACATATTACGTGTTAAGATAAAGGAAACCAAATAGCATACTATCATATTGAGCAAGATTGTCCTGTACATACATATCCCTAGCATCATATACAATGAAGGCCTCTACGACATACATATCCAACAATCTCCTACTTGCACTAAGGCCTGTTATTGGCGTATTGAGTAACCAACATCTGTACTAGAGCCAGTTGCTGGCATACCGCATACCCAACACCTCGAACAGTCTCTCGAACTGGACTTGAGGGATGGCCTTGGTGAATGGATCTGCCGTGTTATCATTTGTATCTACTCTCCGCACCTCGATCTCCCGGCGATCCACGATCCCCCTGATCAGGTGATACCACCTCAAGATATGTCTGGATTTCGGATGGGACCGTGGTTACTTTGCCAAATCCATGGCTATATTGTTATCGTAATACAAAGGTATTGGATCAGCAATGGATGGGACCACCTGAAGTTCAGAAACGAACTTCCTCATCCAGACTACCTCTTTTGCGGCATCGTTAGCAGCGATACACTCAGCTTTCATCGTCAAGTCTGCTACGGTGTCCTGTTTGAAGCCCTTCCAACAGACCGCCCATCCATTAAGGGTAAACACATAACCCGAGAAGGATTTAGAGTCGTCCTTGTCACTTTGGAAGCCAGAGTCGGTAAAAGCCTCGATCTGGAGTTCCCCATTACCGTACACCAAGAACATCTCCTTAGTCCTTCTCAGGTACTTAAGAACTTTCTTTGCCGCTATCCAATATTTCTCACCTGGGTTGGACTGATACCTGCTTATGACGCTGAGTGAATAAGCTACATCGGATATGGTACACAACATCGCATACATTATCAACCCCACCACCGAAGCATAGGGTACAATGCTCATGCGAGCCCTCTCCTTATCAGTCTTAGAAGACATCTCTTTGGAGAGGGTGATTCCATGACAATCGAGTAAATTACCGCGTTTGGAATCTTCCATACTAAACCTCTTTAGTACGGTGTCTACGTACCTTGACTGTGAAAATCCCAACATTCTTTTAGATCTATCACGATAGATCTTAATCCCCAGAATGTATGAGGCATCACACAGGTCTTTCATAAAGAACTTCTGTGAGAAGAACAGCTTGGCCGATTGTAGCATAGGAATATCATTTCCTATCAGGAGAATGTCATCTATGTATAAAATGAGGAATACAACAGTTCTCCCTACAATCTTCTTATAAATACAAGGTTCATCTGCATTTTTGATAAAGTCAAATTCCTTGATCGTCTCATCAAAGCAGATGTTCCAACTTCGCGATGCCTGCTTTAATCCATAAATGGATTTAAGCAACTTGCACACCTTTCCGCTGCTCCCACTGTCCATAAAACGCTCTGGTTGATCCATGTAAACACACTCTTCTAAACTTCCATTTAAAAAAGCGGTTTTAACATCCATCTGCCAGATGTCATAGTCATGGAAGGCAGCAATAGCAAGTAGGATCCGGATGCATTTAAGCATAACCACTGGTGAAAAAGTTTCGTCATAGTCCAATCCTGGCCTTTGACGAAAACTTATAGCAACAAGTCTAGCTTTGTAAGTTTCTACCTATCCATCTACACCAATCTTTTTTTTTAAGATCAATTTGCATCCAACGGGTTTTACCCCAGGAGGAGCAACATCCAAAGTCCATACTTTATTGATGTATATGGATTCCATCTCGGATCTCATAGCATCCAGCCACTTCACCGAGTCTCTACTCGTGATGATTTGCTGAAAACTAGTCGGCTCATCATCATCGATGATGCAATCTTCTCAATCCCTGTCTACGAGAAAACCGTAGTATCTCTCGGGCGGATGAGACTACCTACTAGATCTGCGGAGTGGCATAGGTACGTCTGGTTCCATTGAAATCTCAGGTTCTACTGGGTCTTCAGTAATAGTTTGTGGTTCTGGAATTTCTTCCAACTCTATTGCGCTCCCAATAATCTCCTTTTCAAGAAATTGATTTTCCATAAAATGGGCATGATGAGAAAAAAAGATCTTTTGTTCTTCAGCGTAATAGAAATAATACCCCCTAGAGTTCTTTGGGTGTCCCACAAACTTACACAACACTGAACGTGCCTCGAGCTTGTCCGGATGAACCTTTTTGACAAAAGCAGGACAACCCCATATCTTAAGATACTTAAGACAAGGTTTCTTTCCACTCCACATTTCATATGGAGTGGTAGGCACAGACTTGGTTGGAACCTTATTCAATAAGTATGCAACAGATTCTAGTGCATAACCCCAGAAGAATGGCAGTAACTCAGCATTACTCATCATGGAACGCACCATATCAAGCAAGATGCGATTCTGTCTTTCTGATACATCGTTGTATTGTGGTATGTATGGAGGAGTTTACTGAGAGAGAATTCCATTCTCTTTTAAATATTCTAGGAACTCGGCACTTAAGTATTCACCATCCCGACCAGATCGGAGCATCTTGATACTTTTGCCGGTTTGCTTTTCCGCTTCATTCTTATACTCCTGAAATTTCTCAAAGGCCTCGGATTTATGTTTCATCAAGAATATATGTCCATACCTTGAGAAATCATCGGTAAAAGTAATGAAGTAGGAATAACCACTTCTTGCATGCGTAGACATTGGCCCACACACGTCGCTGTGTATGACTCCCAGGAGCTCAGTGGCTCTTTCTCCATGTCCAGTGAATGGAGTTTGGTCATCTTTCCTTTGATACATGATTGACAAATTGCATATGATTGATATTCAAACGGATCTAAATATCCATCTTTATATAACTTAGTTAATCGTGTTTCATTGATATGACCAAGTCTACAATGCCATAAGAAAGCTTGATTTGATTCTGGAGCTTTTCTTTTTAGCGTGTTTTGGACGTTGAAAACTTGATATTGATTGAGAACGTATATTCCGTTATTCAGTGTACCCGACCCAATCATTTCATGATTTAGGTGAATGTTTATGACATTGCTTTCAAGTGCAAAATTATATCCTTCATTAGATAACAAAGATACAGATATAATATTACACATCATACTCGGTACACAAAATCAGTTATATAACAACAAAATATGTCCACTCGTCAATGCAAGGTGATATTCTCCTACTGCAACAGCATCCACACTGGTTCCGTTACCAACCCTAAGGGTCATATCACTTTTCCTCAAAACTCTATGGCTTCTCAGCGCCTGCAAAGAATTACAGATGTGAGATCCTGATCCGGTATCCAACACCCAGGAAATAGAGTTAATAGAGAAACTGTAAAGACCCTGAATTTTCTGTACAAAATTTTTTCTTCTTAAAATACAGAAAGGAGTTTGCAAGCCTGAACACAATTTAAAAGTTATTCTTATTTAAGAACAGCAATAAATAGCTTGTAGCTCATTGGTAAAGCCTTGCACTGCTACGACATAGCCCCTGTGTTCGAATCCCATCAGCCACATATTATTTTTCCTGATTTTTCTTTTAAAATTTTTGGAAGCCCGAAAGTTTACACATACACTGCACACAAAACTGAAAAGTCTAGAAAATTAAACATGTGTAAAATGATATTTATACTGAGTAGAACACGTGTATACAATCCAACCCCCAACACCCACACTTGGCCGGCGAGATCTTGCTTGGGGCCGGTGACGCCAGGCCATCCATAGGGAAAAGTGCCCATGCTTTGCACACAACACCCTATGGCCTACCCCACTACCCTTGTCCTGTTTGTTTTCTCTGCAATTTAACAGAGAATTAAAATTCATCTTTAATCTCATTTTTAATGCTTTTTAATTCAATCTTTCAATTCCAAAATCCTAATTTCACAATATAAATACAACCCCATATCCTAACCCTTCCTCATTCTGAAATCTCTAGTCAAAATTATCAAAAATTCTCAAATCCAAAAAGAGTACAGGTGGAGTTAGACCAAGATCAAATTCCGGCGAGGATTAGAGGCAATTCCGGCAACCCCACGACGTCATAAAGGATACGACATCTTCCTCTGCCTCTCATCTATCTTCCTAGCTTGTAAGTTCCTTCTATTTCCTCCCTCTCTTCGCTAAATTCTCTTTTCAAAACAAAATATCGGTAAGTGAAGTTACTACCGATGTAAATCTTCTAAACTTTATAATCTCACTTTTCATTTACATATTATTCAATAAACTTTTACATAATATTTGTAATTTAGAAACAACTTTCACTTTAAAACTCCATGTTAATTAACTTTAATTAAGCTTTTACTTTTAAATACCATGAAATTTATCACTGCTACAATAAGGGGTTTCCCCTGCGACTACAGGAATCCGTAGGGGCAACTTTTTATTGTCCCTACGGATTAATCCGTAGGGCCAGATGGTTGCCACTACGGTGCCCTACGAATTAATTTAAAAATACTAAAATGTAATCTTTTATTTTTCCCATACGGAACCGCAAAAGAAGGCCCTACGGATTAATCCGTAGGGGCATCAATGAGTTATTTATATAAAAAAAAAAATAAAGCCCAGAAATTTCCTCATCGTTCCCAAAATTTCCCAACTCCCCTTCGTCACCGTTCTCCGGTGCGTGCCTCCTCGCCACCACACCCGCGCGCGCCTCCTCGTCACTGGTACATCATCGTCGACTTTCTCATCGCCGGTACACCATCGCTCACGTCGTCAACTGTGTCTCGTCGACAATGGAATCTTCGGCCTCCTCCACCTCGTCGACAGTAGAATCGCCGGCCTAAGGTGAGTTAATTTCAATTTTTAACTTATAATTATGCTTTTATTTGTATTATTGTTGATTTTAAGGTTACTACTAGGGCTTAGAGTTAGGGTTCGGTCTAGGGTTTGGGCTAGGGTTAGGGTTAACTAGGTAGGGTTAGGGTTCAGTTTAGGGTTAGGGTTAGGGTTAGGTTTCGGTTTAGGATTTGGTTTAGGGTTAGGGTGAGGGTTAATTAGGTAGGGTTAGGGTTAGGGTTGGGGTTAGGGTTAATTAGGTAAAATTGGGTTAGTGATGATTAGGGTTAGGGTTAGGGTAAATTAGATTAATTAGGGTTAATTTTGGTTTAGGCTAGAGTTAATTTGGGTTGGGGTTTGGGTGATGATTAGGGTTAGGGTTTGGGCTAGGGTTAATTTTGGTTAATTAGGTAAAATAGAGTATATTTGTGTTAGGGTGTTAATTAGGGTTTATTTGGGTTAATTTTGGGTTGATTAGGGGTTATTTGCGTTAATTAGGTAAATTTAGGTTAATTAGGTTAATTTTGGGTTAATTAGGGAAAATTTGAGTTAGGGTGATGATTAGGGTTTAATTTTGGGTTAATTAGGGATAATTTGGGTTAATTAGGGTTAGGGTTTAGGGTGCACTAATTCCTTCAGTAGGATACTCGATGATAATATAAACGCACAACTTTATCATAAACTTAACTCTTCATATAAGAACTTAGTCTTTCCTCTGGTTGAGATTTGCAGAAGCAAATCTCCCCACAAGTTGAGAATTTAATTCTCATCGGGGAGATTTTGTTCTGCAGATTCAAAATTTAGGGGAAAAAAACTAAGTTAAAAAGAAATAACAGGAACATATGGGAATTTAATTCCTCCAAAAATTAGCGTTGGGGTTTAGGGTGCACAAGTTCCTTCGAGTATCCTACTGAAGGAACTAGTGCATCCTAAACCCTAACCCTACTTTTTGGAGGAATTAAATTCTCATATGTTCCTGTTATTTCTTTATAACTTAGTTCTTTTCCCCTAAGTTTTGAATCTGCAGAAAAAATCTCCCCGATAAGAATTAAATTCTCAACTTGTGGAGAGATTTGCTTTTGGAAAAGAACTCAGTAGCAAATCTCTTCAGCAGGATAACGTAAACGCACAACTTTACCGTAACTTAACCCTTCATATAAGAACTTAGTTCTTCCTCTGGTTGAGATTTGCATAAGCAAATCTCCCTACGGGTTGAGAATTTAATTCTCATCGAGAAGATTTTGTTCTGCAGATTCAAAATTTAGGGGAAAAAAACTAAGTTAAAAAGAAATAACAGGAACATATGGGAATTTAATTCCTCCAAAAATTAGGGTTAAGGTTTAGGGTGCACTGGTTCCTTCAGTAGGATACTCGATGATAACGTAAACACACAACTTTACCGTAAACTTAACCCTTCATATAAAAACTTAGTTCTTTCTCTGGTTGAGATTTGCAGAAGTAAATCTCCCCACAAGTTGAGAATTTAATTCTCATCGGGGAGATTTTGTTCTGCAGATTCAAAACTTAGGGAAAAAGAACTAAGTTATAAAGAAATAACAGGAACATATAGGAATTTAATTCCTCCAAAAATTAGGGTTTAACCCTATATAAAGAACTTAGTTCTTCAAAAAATTGATGATTTATTATTTTCAACCCTACACAAAGCACATACACACTAACAACCCTAAACTTAAGCGAAATCATAAATTGAAACACAGATACACAAAATAAAACTCATACTTGAGTATCTTCAAATCTAACTTTGTTTATTGATAATTTATTCTTTTTAACGACAAACTTGTATCTACGGATTTTTTTCTTTGTCAGTAGCCATCCCGTTCTTAGATTTCTCAATATAGTCATCATAACCTACAATTTATATGTTATACAGTCTAACATGGCCCATGAGTACATCAGAGTTAAGGACTGGATGTACGTGGATTGGCAACAACGTATGCAACCTAAGTTTGTCGCGCGAGTTGCTGCTTTCATTGAATTTTCACGCGCACATAATAAGATCGTGTTAGAGAAGATTCTCTACCTGTGCGATAGATGTGTGAATAAGTACTGGCAGAAGGTAGAATTCGTAGAGCTTAATATCGTTAAACGTGGTTTTACAAGATTTTATACAACTTGGCTATATCACGAGGAAGGACAAGAAGAAGACGGTAATACGGTAGAAGAAGAAGGAGAAGACGGTAATGCGGCAGAAGAAGAACACGGTAACTTATTTCCAGGAAAAGAAATGGAGGATATGGTAGAGAATGCCTTAGGTGATAGTATTGCGACTGAAGATGACATTTCTTCCGGTCAAGGACCATGTGCGGATAAGTATGAAAAGTTCATGAACGATGCTAGAAGACTAATTTATGAGAATGCAAAGTATTCCACCCTATCATGGTTCATCCAACTTTTCCAGATTAAGTGCCTAAATGAATGGAGCAACAAGGCATTCACGATACTTCTGAAGTTCTTGAAAGATTCTATGCCCCCGGGAAATAACGTGCCCGACAGCTGGTACGGAGCCCAGAAGATAATGTCTGATTTGGGTCTGAAGTGTGAGAAGATTCAAGCATGTCCCAAAAGTTGCGTGTTGCACCGGAAAGAGAATTCAGATTTGAAAGAGTGTCCAACATGCGGAGAGGCTAGGTATAAGCCGAAAAATTCTGATAAGAAGCCCGATATGCCTATCAAGATAGAACGATACTTTTTCATAACACAGAGGCTGCAGAGGCTATTCAGGTGCAAGAAAACAGCCGAAGCAATGATTTGGCATCACCGTGCTCCTCCAAGTGAAGATGGAAAAATGAGTCATCTAAGAGATTCACCGGCATGGAAGGATTTCGATAGGAGGCATGAATATTCAGTAGTGATCCTCGTAATGTCAGGCTCGGACTCGCTAGTGATGGATTCTGCCCATGCAACTATATGGCTGGAATCCACAGCACATGGCACGTTGTAATGATAGTTTATAATCTATCGCCTTAGTTAGCTATAGATCAATCCTACTTTATGACGCCTCTTCTTATCGACGGACCAAACTCACCAGGAAACAATATCGACGTCTATCTCCAACCTCTGATTGATGAGTTAAAATCTTTATTCATTGATGGTGTAGAGACTTACGATGCAAATACAGATACAGCCTTCACACTGCGTGCGGCTTTAATGTGGACAATTAACGACTTTCCTGCATATGGAATGCTATCAGGTTGGTCTGTATATGGTCACAAAGCATGCCCTTATTGCCATCAATATACAATATCGAAATTCTTGAATTTTAGCAGGAAGGTTTGTTATTGCGGTCATCGGCGTTTCCTGCCACTAGACCATCCTTACAGGTTAGACGCTGCTCATTTTGATGGTCATCAGGAGCTTCTTGGGCCTCCAGCCTCATTGTCCGGAGAGGACATGACTGCTCAGTGAGATGGTTACAATAATGTGACCTTCGGGATAGATCTGGCAAAACATGTCAAACCACCCTACTGGAACAAGTTAAGCATCTTCTTCAAGCTTCCGTACTGGTCAACGAATTTAGTGCGTCATTATCTGGACGTCATGCACATAAAGAAGGGAGTATCCGAGCACGTACTCAACTTGCTTCTTTGGAAAGACGGAAAATCGAAAGACAGCCTCCGTGCTCGGATGGATCTTCAGGAATGGGAAATTAGAAGTGAATTGCATCCTAAACCGAAAGCGGGTAAACCAGACAAGTTTGTACTTCCCAATGTCGCGTATCATATGTCACAACCAGAGAAGAAAATATTTCTGCAGGTGTTGCATGATTTAAAAGTTTCCACAGGCTTCTCAGGATCATTTAGGAAGAAGATAAAAATTGTGAAAGGCAAGATCGATGATCTGAAAAGTCACGATCACCATGTTATTATGGAGCACCTTCTCCTATTAGCCCTCAGGACTTCCCTTCCCGAATCGGTTGGTCTAGTAATCAATGACCTTTGTTGCTTTTTCAGGGAATTGTGTGCTAAAACCCTGGATGTTGTGACGCTGGAGAATCTAGAAAATTCTATTTCGTTAATACTTTGCAAGTTTGAGCGTATTTTTCCACCGTCATTCTTCGATATCATAATACACCTAACGGTTCATCTTGCAACCGAGGCAAAGTTAGCCAGACCGGTACAATATCTATGGATGTATCCCGTCGAAAGGTACGTGGAATTTTTTGTTTCACGCAATTTGAAAAATTATTGTTTTCCTATATGCCCGTATTTATTTATTTAATATATTTTTCTTTAGATATCTTTACACTCTAAAAAAAAGTATATATGCAATAAAAATCGACCAAAGGGTTCTATCATGCAAGGTTATCTTCTAGATGAAACAAACACATTTTGTTCCAGCTATCTGGACGAGAACATTGAGACGAAACTTAACCGGCCTCGGAGAATTCAGGACGGGCCATATGGTAAAACTGATTATAAGAGAGTAGATATTATGTTTATCAACAAGATATATCGGTTTATCCTCCTCAATAGCGCATGTCTTGAAAAAATTAGAGAGTAAGTTTTTTTGGATTAATTGTTATATTTGTGTTTGTGTATGTATGAAACGATATAATATTAATTTCATAATTTATTGTTGAGAACAGAAATCATTTTAACGAGGTACGTGAGGGGCATCCTGAATGGAATGATGAACGATTGAAAAAATATCATCAGGATAATTTTTGCGATTGGGTTGCGGATCATGTAAGTTGTTCTAATAATATGTTATTGCTACCAGTCTTAATCTAAACTTATATCGTTATGTATTTGTCGTAAAATTTGTTTTGTCAGATACACAATCCGAACTTGTCTGCATCATTAGAGAGTGATTCAAGATGTTTAGCTCAGTTTCCTCGTATAGAGGTTGCATAAGGATTCGGTGTCCTTGGATACAAATTTGAATTTAAGGACATAGAAACATCTCGAACCACTCGGAATAGTGGGATTGCGACGGTAGGATCGAATGGTGTGATTTATTATGGATACTTAAATTGCATACTTGGAATCCAATATCCCGTACGATCAGAACTGTTTTATATATTTCAATGTACTTGATACGATACACGAACCGATACGGATAAGTGGAGAAACAATATCGGGACTTGGAAAGATGAATATGGATTGACTAATGTGAACACACTTCGATTTTATGGTCAGGACGATCCATATATCTTTCCAAACCATGCATTCCAAGTATACTACTCACAGTGCTTGAAGCATCCGGGATGGAGTGTCGTATGCCGTTGGAAACCCAGGGATGTTTACGATGTCCCAGAATTTAAGGATCGTATGGAGGACAGTGATGAGGACGAAAAAGAGAGAAGACATAGAGTGCTCCGACCGTCTGTTTCAAAAGACGGGTTATCTTCGGCTGATCGTGAAGTTACGTGGGTTAGAAATGATATCGATGATGAAATCCAAGTAGATATGTCTAATGCGTCCACGAAACGAAAAAGGTTATCAGTAATGTTATATTATTACTTCACATTTTTACGATCTATACATATATAGCATGCATATGTAATGATTGCACTCTTGTCTAGATTTGATGACGACGACCGGAGCAGCGAGGAGTGGCAGGAGCACCAGCCATGGTAGAGGCAGAGGCAGAGTGGTTCTACCACCCGAAGAGCAATGTCAGGAGCTTTAGAGGGCCGGTCTTGCACCCCGATCGGAGACCCCTTCGGATGACTCCTTCTGTGTGGACTTTGCCACACCTCCAAGTATATTGCACGCATATTAATTTTAAATGTAATATTATAGATATACACACATATTTATTTCAAAATTGCTTATTTAGTCAATGTTTGATTGTCTAGCTGTTGGTGGTGCGTCCATATTAGAGGCAGAGGCCACTCCCGCACCTCCAGGTATGTTTATATATCCTATAGTTTATGCATATTGATTTAGAATGTTATATCATAAATATACCCACATTATTTTTGCTCTTACTTAGATAATCATTTTTTTATTGTCTCGCTGTAGGTGGTGCCTCCACATCTCGGGCAGATGCCACCACCGCACTTGCGGGTATGTTTATATATCCTATAATGCATGCATATTGATTTAGAATGTTATATTATTGATCTACACATTCTTTTTGCAATTACTTATATAATCTATTTTTAATTGTCTAATTATAGGTGGTGCGTCCACATCTAGCGCAGGGGTCATTCCCGCCACTTCCGTACCATCCGCTCAGTCTGCAGGTTAGTATGAATAAATATAAAATATTTATTTATTTTACATATCCTCTAAGAATAAACACGAACTTCAAGGAAATTTAGCGTCAATGTTTATTTTCTAGTTGGAGAGGATGCGTCCAAATCCGGGTCACCGGTTATTCCTCACCGGAGGAACTATCGTCCCGCTCGTGCTGCTATGCGGGCCCATGCTCGTGCTGCTGTCTCCAGAGGTATATATTGCACTTCAATTTTCGTTAAACCTTTATTTCTTAATACCACTTTGTCTTAATATTGATTGTCTTGATATTTCTTATAGATGCAGGGCAGCCCCATCCAGAGAGGGGGACTCGATGGCCGAATCAATCCCACAGGCTGAGGCCCGATAGAGCTAGGGGGAGGCAGCATTCCCCCTCTTCTTTACCTCCGATTATTGATATATCGGCGATTATGCATAGAGGTTCGGCCAGTATATGGGGGATGAAAACCACCTCGTGAAGAAGTATCCAATTCACGTTGAGTGGGACGATCAGCACCGGCGCTCATTTGCCCTCTTCTGGGATCAGACTCGGGTATTAATATGACTTATACAATATATTTATTATTATTTAACGCTTGCAATTTAAATACATTGTTTTTTGTATTTGCAGTTGGATTACGACTTTCAGCCCGTATCCGACCCTTATCACCCTAAGAGGGTGCTCGATCTTCATGCTCTGTACAATGGCCTGATGAAGAACATGGAATCAAAGGTCCGATACAATAGGAACGAGTTGAAGATCGACTGCTATTGCCTGTGGATGGCGGCCCCGAGGTAAAGAGAGCGGCTCTCCTACATACTCCAGCCTTTGCGAGAGTCGACGTAGATACATGGCCTCTCTTGTGCCAATATTTCGACTCTAAGCGCAAACAGGTTTGTAATTTAAATGCAATTCATTGTTTAGTATATAATATTCTTTTTGTGTTGCTTAATTAGAAAACTAAATCTAAATGTGTTGTGTAGAAACAGGCCGATCAAAATAAAGAGAATAGGAAGTCGGCGAAGAGGGGTCGCCCCACCTATACAGGTGGCCCGAGGAACATTACTCGTGCCATGGAGGCATCGGTAAATTACAATAGATCTATTTTGATATAATGTAATATTAAGAGTTATTTTATAATATATGTAAAAAAAAATTGCGAATTGCAGAGAGTTCAGATCCTGGCGCAGGGTGGTATTGAGGTCAAAAATTACACCCCGGTTGACCAAGTCAAAGTCAAAGTCAACCCTAAGTAAATGGACCTAAGACCAGATCAAGTGGGCCCATGCCCAAGCCAAGCCCCGCGGCCGGCCTCCTCCATGCCAAAATGAAATCATGTAATAAATAATTTTGATGTAATTTTTTATGCATGAATGTAAGAAAAAGTGGGCATAAAACCAAATTTTTGTAAAGCCCATGGCTCATGTGCAAAAGAAATGAGCACATGAGACATGGGATAGGCAAAATGCCATTTTGTAAAGCCCAAGGGGCTATATGTAAATTTGTAAGCCTATATAAAGCAACATGATAATGAAATAAAAAAATAATAATTTTTCATTCCCCTAAAAAAATCTAAGATTTTTGTGTCTCCTTCTCCTTCCTCAAGATTCTAAAGCTTCTTCCTTTTTTTTGAATTAAACCAAGAGTTTAACTCTTTATTTTCCAAAAATAAATAGTTTTTCACCATAAACCCCTTGAAAAGGAGCTCAGATCTGCCATCAAATCCCTAAAAGGGGAGATTTTAAGTCTTACCTCCCCTTTTTCCCCCAAGATCCGGCCAACAAAGAGGAAGAAGGATACCCATCTCTAAAAATCCCATTCCAGGAGGATCCGAGGCTCAAAAGAAGATCCAAAGATTTCTAGGAGTTTAACATCATTCAAGATCTGTTGGAGTTTAACTCCATAAATCAACCCCCTTTTTAGGAGTTTAACTCCAAATCTATACATAATCCCTGTTAGGAGTTCAACTCTAAAGCCCCCTTGGGAGTTCATCTCTTAACCCAGGGGCAAAGCTCCTTTTCCCTCTTGTGTTTCCAGCAGTCTCATGCTGCGCACGTGACCCGCAAGCGCCCAGCGGTCGCGTGTAGGGCACGTGACCCGCGGGCACTAAGCACTCACGTGCACCTCACGCGACCCACTGGCACTCAGTGCCTAGTGGTCGCGTGCAGCTCACGTGACCCGCTGGCACCCAGCGGTCGATTGTTGCGCACATGACCAGCTGGCAACCAGTGGTCGCGTGCTACGCATGTGACCTGCCGACGCCCAGCACCCACATGCCTGGCATGTGACCCACGGACGCCAGCGCCTACGTGCCAAGTGCCCACACGCCAGGCACATGACCCGTAGCGCCCAGCACCCATGTACCATGCACGCATCTTTAAGACGCACCTCACCCCTCATTTTCCATGCACTCCACATCAGAAAAACGTCCCCCGTTAGAAAACTTTTTCTAACGGGACGCTGGCCCGCTCCCCGCAGGGGGGCTGCTGGCCCCTTGACCCCAGCCCGCTATCCGGGTAGCAGGACCCCCGTAAACTCTATGAAGCCCCAATATATCCAAAACCCTTTCAAAACACAACACACGCACACGACACATTGAGTTTACATGATCGGTTTTACCCGTCATTCGAAGGTTCTCTCGCTCCAAAAGCGAGGGGTAATTAACGGCAGCTTAGTCCGCGACTGCCGGAGATTCGGATCCCTACAATCAATAAACCCTGGCCAGCCCTAGGCAGGGGGAATTTGTAAATGCATGACAAGCGCACGCATTCCTATCTCAATGGGGTGACGAAAAACACCCTACATGTGGTACACCGAGCGTGCTGACCGTGTATCTTGCCGTCTACGTCACCTCGACAGATCCCGCCACGGACGGGCTTCGATTCCCCGACATCGCTACCCAGGAGTATTGTGTAAGTGTTAATATTAATTCCAACAAGTTTGAAATTTGTGTTTTGAAAAGTTCAAATTTAAATGATATACTTTTATTTTAATGGTTAATGTGGGTGTAGGAGCGGGTAGTGGAGCAGGCGGAGTCATCGGCGATCGATTTGACTGGACAGACTAATCTGATGTTGCTAACCCCAGTTCTAGACGCTGCACATGGAGAGCACCACGGGGGTTGGGAGTGAGGCCGGGGACTGGGTCCTAGCAGGGCCCATATAAGGTTGGACTCCACTCCGGCGGTTACTTCCACTGCCCCCCGTGAGCGACGTTTAGAGCATGATACTGCCGCCTTGAAGACCACCATCGAGGAGTTGAAGGAGATAGTACGTATACTACTGAATAGGAAAATATTGTATCACATTATAGATAGTAACATATGCAATATTAGTAGCCTGAGCTTATTTGGTTATAAACTTAGCTATGATTAATCATACTTACATAAAACTATTTATATAAAATAAACTACGGCTTTCCAAACTAGATACCCAAACGAGGCCTAAGTCCCTAAGTATTCTTAGATTGGGGTTTCGCAATAACCTGATAATGATATGAACTCGACTAAAATCTAATACACCGCTCTTACTCGTTTATTACATATAAAAATTAACAGATGCGACATGCTACTTCGGCTGTGGCTCCATATGCATCTCCTTCAGCTGCGGCTACGCAAGCCACTATCTCGGCTGTGGTTGCGCAGACCACTCTTGCAGCTCCACAGCCCGATCAGACTCCCGCACAGTCTGCTCATTCTTTAGTCGAGTTTGTGATGACTCAGGGCTGCACCGAGGATCAGATGCGCCAGATTACGGCGATTATCAGAGGTGGAGGAGCTGGACCGAGCTAGGTGAAGGGTTGCGTCAGCGTCCCGGCCATCAAAACACGGCCAAAATGCGGAACAAAAATTTCTAAAACCGGCGCTACCGCTACCCAAATCCCGGATCGACCTAAAACACTAAACTAGCAAACTAACTAAGAGTTAGAATCATTATACCGAGTTGATCTGAGTCTTTCGGTCTTCATTCCAAGCTCCTAGCGGTTCTTTGACGAAGTTTGGTTGCCAGTCTTCCTTCATCTCCAATGATCCACCTGAGGGAAACGGCGCAAGCTCCAGTCTTGACAAACGAGGCAACCGACGCTCCAAAGATGCTAGCGATGGAGAGTGGGGGTGTATGAAGTGTCACTACAATTTTTCTCTCAACCCATGAGCTCAATAAGAAACTCAAGAAAGATGAAGAAGGAGGTGAACTTTGGCATGAGCAAAAATGGCTAAGTATTTTGTGAACTTAAGAGAGTGAGAGAGTGAGCTAGTGTAATGAATAATCCATCAAATGAAAATGAATCCCCCACCAAAAATGGCCGGGCCCCCTCTCTCCTCCACACAAAAAAAAATCATTTTCTTTTTCAATTGCATTAAACAAATGCACCATACCTAAAACCCATGCCATGTCCATGTTCATGCCACCTAACACCCTCCACCTCATTATTAAAACAAATAATTTTTCTAAAAAGGAAAATCAATAATGAGGTGGCAAATCTTCTAGAAGCTATTCCGTATAAAATACGGAATACTTCCCGGTACATGTATCGAAATACATATACGCGTATTCGTACAAAAATACGAATAGCCAAGAGAGAAAATAAATAGTGAACAATAATACTAGAATACATATATATAAATACATATGTAAATTATTAAATCAAAAACCTGATTTAATAATCTGGCTTAATCCTAAGCCGCTAGTATTATCAACCGTCCGATTAAAGTCTGCGCAACAGATGCACATATTTAATCGGACGCCTGTATGTATCAACATACATCATGTACACCATATCGCCTGAACCGTGAAAACCCTCTGTGTGGGACTCTAAAGACTCGTCAATACGCTGGCAGTGGGTTTAACCACAAGCACGTCAGCGGCACTAGCTGTGCGTAACGGTTACCCAGGTATTGAGCGAAAAGAAGGCCGACGAGCAAACTCATCCTGAACCCCTACTGAGCCTGTCAGTGACAATATCCGTACAGTCCGATCTATTCGTCTAAGAGTATCGCATATCGAGTCTAGGAGGGTAGATAAAGTCAGACCCCCAACAACGCGATATTTAGTGTCGGCATGAAACCCATCACCACCTGAGAAACTATAGATCCTGGATTGGTAGTTCTCGTCTACCGTGGCCACGAATTTAGGGTGATGGTCATCCGTACACAACGCGACATCAACCCCCAATACCGGGAGAGACGAATCCCCGACGATCCAATCACTGCCTCTATGTGGCTCGAGACTGTACCCAACTAAAACCTGTTTGCACGACTCCTTTGAGCCATGGTAGGGTAGTAATCAAAGCACAGTGGGAACTCACACGACACAAATGACGATCTCAGGTCGACAGACTAACCTATATACATGTCACCTGGGAACTGCTATCTGACAATATGTATAATACCAACTAGCAAGTTCCCGGCGAGTCCGTCCAGTATACTCATAACCCAATGAGCACCTGTATACTATCTTAGGTGAATAAACTAACACCAATAGCTTGTGAGACCTAGCTACCGCCCCTCGTCGGGGTCTCGATCAGTATACTCTATTTTACATTGGAGTATTAATGCCCGGTCTCGATACTCCTACGACTAGGGACATTTAAGGATATGCTTATAGACCCCAGCTCCCACATATATGATGGCCATCATAATGCTGGCAGTCAAGCAAGAATCCTATGGGCTATATCAACATGTACATGATGATAAAGAAAAACCAGATAGCATACTATCATCTTAAATAAGACTGTTCTATCGGTATAAGTCCTCATTCAATCATCATAAGCACAAGTCCGCGACTATGATAATTGCCTTGAGGGAACTATAGCCAACAATCTCCCACTTGCACTTAAGGCCAATTAATGCGATGTCGCATACTTACAGCCCGTGTGATACCAAACACCCAACTTTTCTACTAATCAGTTTCGCAAAGCCCATTTGCGAAAATGATTGCGTTCGAGAAATAGCCTCAGTGAGTGGATCCGCTCCATTGTTTCTTTTTGTATCTCTCTATATCTCATCTCCACGGAGAAAGCTATCTTTCGAAGTGAGCAATACATGTCTTAGAATTTGTCTGGATATCTGATGGGACCCAGTTCACAATAGAACTTCAATTCCAGCAAACTTCTTAGACTGTATCGTCCACTGAATTTAATCAGTATCCTGCGCTATGCCTTCCACAGTATCCGCTTGGACCACCTGTCCAACATACTGTCCCTCAAAAGTGGGGAAAAAAACTATAACTCTGACAGTCACTTTGTCATCCAGGTCACCTTGGAAGCCTGAAATGATAATCGTCTCCCGAAGGAGGCTGCTTTAATCATTTCCCAAGAACATTCACTTATGTTCATAACTGCTTCCTTACATTTCTCCAGGATTAGATTAATACATGTTTATTGCAACTAGTACAAAAACAACATCCGGTGTGGTACTTGACATTTCATGATTAACTCAATTGCTTAAGCAAGTGATATGCTAATCATGCAGATCCCTCTCCCCTTTAGTCTGTAAGACACCTTTAGAGAGCTTGACTCCATCACCTGCAGGTACATCACCATGCCAGGAGTCGTCCATTCTTAAATTCCTTTAGAATAATACCAAAGTACCCAGATTGGGATACTTCCCAAATCTAGATCTAAAACCATAGATCTAGCAACCAGAAACCCTGATATTACATCCATATCCTGTGTGGAGAAAACAACTTTGTGACAACCATAATATAACCGATCGTAGCATAGGAATATCCCTTCCTATCAAGTGCATGTTATCCCAATACCTGGACATCACTCTCTACTACCTTCTTAGCAGATCCATCTCCTATTCTGATGAAGTCAAAGCCTATGACTGTCACATCAAAATTAGATGATCTATTTCCGCTATACTTGCTTTAGTCTGTAAATAGACATAAGCTACTTGCCTACTATGCTTTCGCTGCTCCTACTGACTACAACAACCCTCTGGCAGGGTCATATACACGTGCACTTCTAAAGCTAGTTTAGAATGACGCTATACTCATCCTCCTACCGGGTCTTATAGTCTAGAACAGCAGCAATGGTAAGTCTGGGTAAACAAGAACCTCCCTGTCACCGTCTCTGAGAAGACCGAAGTACCTCTCGGGTGCCTGAGGTTACCCACCAAATCTGCGGAGTCGCTAATGGAACGTCGAAACTAATTGAATCCTTAGGTTCTATTAAATCTTCAGTGATCGTTTGTGGTTCTGGAATTACTTCCAGTTCTACCATACTCCCACTTGTGTTTTTCTGAAAAAGTCCATTTTACTAAAACTGTGGCAAGTCAAGAACAATATAAATATTGATCTTCCTGATGGTAGAAAATTATCCCTCGTCAAAGCCCGGGATAACCTACGAACAGCCATTACTGAAACGTGCCTTGAGTTTATCCGGATTCTGGTTTTAAGCATCAGCCGGACAACTCCCTATACCTTAACATCGTTAAGATATAAATTGATTCTATATATATCTAATATAGAAACAAAAGCACTAATTTAATTGAAACCAGATTTTGTCTCCAGTGCATATCAACCAAATGGAAAGAGGACAATCGGCATTACTCATCTAGGAGTGCACCCATATATGAGTAACCCGAAAGAGAAGCAAGTTCTCAAAACCATTACTATCAACGAAATACCAAACACGTATCTACATCTTCGAATACTTCGAAGAATCCCGATACTTCTAATAAATGGTTCTCTACTTTATTCTCATACCTATAACTTCTCAAAATCCGAACCTTGCATTTCAATGAAATACATGTCTAGAATCAAAGAAGTTGTAAGTAAACAGAATACAGTGCGAGTACCAACCCCATTGTCCTAATGGACACTGGACAACATACAATACTTTGTATAAGTCCCCTGAGTTCAATAACTCAAACTCCGTGCGTCGTAGGTTGAAAGATTGTACTATGGTTAAAAAGAATTATACCGATGTTGAATGCATCATACCTAATCACCAGCTGATATAGGTAAATGTCACAGACATAATATCAAAAAGTTATATCTCACTTTATAAAATAAATGTACAGATATATCAGTTTGAAATTGGTGCATAACAACGGATATTCAACACCAAATATTTGCCATCCGGTAAAATCCAGATGATTTCCTCAAATATCACCAATTCAACGAATTCCGATATAATGAGGATGTAATCACCCAATTCCCAATATCTTACTCCCACTCACCATCCGTAATAACATACAGATGTGAGAAACTGATCTGGTAAATACATACCCTGGAGTTAGATTCTTATTGGGAAAACAGTTTTCAATTAACATCGCACAGTAAAACTGAAACATGAAAAATGTTTCAAAGGGGTTAACTGGTATTCCTAGTAATGCCTCTTTCATTATCCTGAATCATGATAGTAACCATATACTTACCTGCCTTCACTCCAATCCCTTTATTATGTCTTTACTTATTACCTTCTGTATACCATTTTTAGGCTAATTGCTTTTCTTCTTTCCCTACCCTTCGGCACCAGCCTAAGATTTGGAAGAAGACTATCCAATAAGCGTAATAGGTGTACTCTCCTAATCCTAGGAGCCCTCGCAACCTGAGAGAAGGTAATGGGAAAAGACATCTAAATAATCCTATTCAATCTCTCCAGAACCAGAATCCATCCTCGAAAATGTTCCTTCGAGTTCGTATGTAACTATACGATGGATTTATCCAATAGAAGTGGATGTTCTTAGTGATACGAGGTGTTCTGCAGAAAAGCAAAGGAGATGAAGGAGTGGAAGGGGTATACACGGTTTTTGTCGTGAAAGATGGTGGTCGCAATTTCCTTTGCCATTATTCTAATCCCTTTATATGCCTTTACTTATTACCTTCTGTACACCACAGTTAAGCTTGTTGGTTTTCTTCCTTCCCTACCGTCCGGCACCTGCCTATGGCCTGGAGGAAGACTATCCAATAAGCTCAATAGGTGTACCCCCTCCTAATCCTAGGAACCCTCACAACCTGAGAGAAGGTAAAGAGAAAAGACAACCGAATAATCCTATTCAATCTCTCCAGAACCAGAATCCATCCTCGAAAAAGTTCCTTCGAGTTCGTATGTAACTATACGATGGATTTATCCAATGAAAGTGGATGTTCGTAGTAATACGGGGTGTTCTGGAGAAATGAAAAGGTGATATAGAAGTGGCAATAATATATGCGACACCGTGACATTCCAAAAGCCAATGTGTTTTAAGAAGGTTCGGTAAACTTGGTTTTCATGAGTTTTAGTCAAGGGTCGGGTCATAGTCGCAGCCAGAGAGAGAGAGAGAGAGAGAGAAAAGAAACACTCAATGTGCACTCTAACCTAGATCAGAATGGTTATTTATTTATCTAATCAGGATGGCTCCCACTGTTTCCTCGAATTCTCCTCCAAACCCAAAAAGGAGAATTAGTCGGAATCACCCGAGGAGTAATGCTACTCATCAGTGGGAATCGGGATCTAACTATTATCGCATGATAACCTGATGGAAGCCACTCAAGTCACCACACTCCAGAAGGTATGCGCAAGCCTGGCAAGTTTCCTATATGTTTGAAACTCCCGATATGATTTTTACCCCAAGCGGTTTATGACCTTGACTTTGGCCAACAAATCATAACCCGCAAGTCAAGTTCTACCCGTCATTGTCCTGATTGATTTAGACCCACCCGCACACACCCTTGACTTTGGCCAACAAAGTGGTACGGCTGTCCTAAACCAATGCATATCCATGCAACAGACAAGCAACACACAGCTACCGGACACGATGCCTTGACTTTGGCCAACAAACACCGCACGAATACTATGCACTACTTATCCGAAATGACGGAGGGCTACGGCTGGTTTTTGGCGAAAAACCTTTAACGTAATGAACTTGATATCGTTGAAGGAATCCAAGTGGTTTTATAAATATATAGTGGTGAAAACTTTTGCTAAAGAGGTCACTCCCGGTGAAGGGATCTCGGCTCTTTCCTCATCGAATGAGGTGCAGGATATTCCAAACTGAATACCATGATACAAAGAAAAAGAATCGACTATAGTGAAGTTATTACGTTGATGCAAACTTTTACTCAAGGGGTCACTCCCGATGAAGGGATCTCGGCCCTTGCCTCGTCGAATGAGGTGCTGGATATTCCAAACTGAATACCACTGTGCAAAGCCAAAGCGAACGTCTGTAATGTCAGTTTTAAAAACTTGGTTCCAACAACATCATATAGAGGTTTGTTTTATCCTTGCATTGATAAAAATCAATGCAGTCCCATCAATTAATCACACCAGAAAAGAACAAAAATAAAATATACATATATACCATCCGCATTCGCCACTGGGTCCCGTCATCACCCGTTAGGTTACTTAACAAACGACAGAGCGGGGACTGGGCTAGCACGGGTGCAAAACATATACAATATCTACTATTATATATAAATATATAAGAATCGTCCCAGGCATGATATAAAGCAACATCACAGAAGCATCACAGAAGCAACACAGAATAGTGGATAATCTGGAGCCCCGGGTTTCACTTGAGCCGCAAGTGAGACCCGACATTCCCTGCCGTGCGGATAGCATGTGCAATGAAACTTAGACCCCTACGAGCACGGCAAGTTACCCGCCAAAACCAGAAGTGAGGCAGCCCCATTCAACAACGTGAATGGGCCACCCGGCACTTCACGAAATCCGGTAACTTGAGCGTCCCTCCGTGGGTCAACCTATACCCCTACGAGTGCGGCGAATAGCCCGCCAATTCTAGAGTAAGGTCCCCTCCTTCCCAACGCCATAAGATGAGGACCAATTGCCCTCTAGAACTCGGCTATTCGTGCACTCCACCTCGGGGTAATCCTAGTACAGAAAAGAAAATAATATACAAGTGTGACATCGACCTCAACCCGGTCGTGCCCCAAAAGAATAATATACAAACTGGCAGTGACGGCAGTCCACATGTCGGACGCTTACCCCGCAATATCAAATGTACAAATAAAATAAAACTGTACTAACATTGCACCATTGCTATCCACCATGATAATCCAACCAACATCACAGCACATCACAGAACATCAACGTGAGTGTCACGTTTGCAAACCCGTCTAAAGGAACATATAGCAGTTAGACGGGTTTACCGATCAAATGACATTCACGGTCGCAGATTATAAATGTATGTACTGATATAAACACACAAAATTAAAATTTCGATTGATTAAACTTTCCCAAATTGTCCCCAAGTGCATAACCAGTACTCAAATGAATCTGGGCCAAAACCATATATCACAAAAATCATTTTTCCACCAACTAGAGCTTTTGGTCACTGTAGCCCAAAAAGGTCCGCGGAAGCGCCGCCAAATATGGCATTTCGCGGCGGTTCCACGGTGTAATTTTAGAGTTAGGTCACCAAATTTTTTCTGTAGCTTTAGTAGTGCCTACATGTATTTTTAAGATGCCTGAAAATATGTTTTGACCACTTTTAAAAATCGACAGCAAATACATCAATTTGGGAAAACGATTCGGAAAAATTTGTCGATCGAGATTTTAAGCATGTGTAAACTTGTTAGTAGGGTTAAAAGGGTGGCTCTGATACCATGAAGGGTTGCGGCAGCGCCCTGACCATCGAAACGGGCCAAAATGCGGAACAAAAATTTCTAAAACCGACGCTACCGCTACCCGAATCCCGGATCGACCTTAAACCCTAAACTAGCAAACTAACTAAGAGTTAGAATCGTTATACCGAGTTGATCCGAGTCCTTCGGTCTTCATTCCAAGCTCCTAGCGGTTCTTTGACGAAGTTTGATTGCCGGTCTTCCTTCATCTCCGATGATCCACCTGAGGAAAACAGCGCAAGCTCCAGCCTCGACAAATGAGGCAACCGGCGTTCCAAAGTTGCTAGCGATGGAGAGTGGGGGTGTATGAAAATGTCACTACAATTTTTCTCTCAACCCATGAGCTCAATAAGAAACTCAAGAAAGATGAAGAAGGAGGTGAACTTTGGCATGAGCAAAAATGGCTCAGTATTTTGTGAACTCGAGAGAGTGAGAGAGTGAGCTAGTGTAATGAATAATCCATCAAATGAAAATGAACCCCCCACCAAAAATGGCCGGCCCCCCTCTCTCCTCCACACAAAAAGAAATCATTTTCTTTTTCAATTGCATTAAACAAATGCACCATACCTAAAACCCATGCCATGTCCATGTTCATGCCACCTCACACCCTCCACCTCATTATTAAAACAAATGATTTTTCTAAAAAGGAAAATCAATAATGAGGTGGCAAATCTTCTAGAAGCTATTCCGTATAAAATACGGAATACTTCCCGATACATGTATCAAAATACATATACGCGTATTCGTACAAAAATACGAATAGCCAAGAGAAAATAAATAGTGAACAATAATACTAGAATACATATATATAAATACATATGTAAATTATTAAATCAAAAACCTGATTTAATAATCTGGCTTAATCCTAAGCCGCTAGTATTATCAACATGCACATATTTAATCGGACGCCTGTATGTATCAACATACATCATGTACACCATATCGCCTGAACCGTAAAAACCCTCTGTGTGGGACTCTAAAGACTCGTCAATACGCTGGCAGTGGGTTTAACCATAAGCACGTCAGCGGCACTAGCTGTACGTAACGGCTACCCAGGTATTGAGCGAAAAGGAGGCCGACGAGCAAACTCATCCTGAACCCCTACTGAGCCTGTCAGTGACAATATCCGTACAGTCCGGTCTGTTCGTCTAAGAGTATCGCATATCGAGTCTAGGGGGTGGATAAAATCAGACCCCCAACAACGCGATATTTAGTGTCGGCATGAAACCCATCACCACCTGAGAAACTATCGATCCTAGATCGGTAGTTCTCGTCTACCGTGGCCATGGATTTAGGGTGATGGTCATCCATACACAACGCGACATCAACCCCCAATACCGGGAGAGACGAATCCCCGACGATCCGATCACTGCCTCCATGTGGCTCGGGACTGTACCCAACTAAAACCTTTTTGCACAACTCCTTTTAGCCATGGTAGGGTAGTAATCAAAGAACAGTGGGAACTCACACGAGACAAATGACGATCTCGGTTCGACAGACTAACCTGTACACATGTCACCTGGGAACTGCTATCTGACAATAGGTATAATACCAACTAGCAGGTTCCCGGCGAGTCCGTCCAATGTACTCATAACCCAATGAGCACCTGTATACTATCTTAGGTGAATAAAATAACACCAATGGCTTGTGAGACCTGACTACCGCCCCTCGTCAGGGTCTCGATCAGTATACACTAGTCTACACTGGAGTATCAATGCCCGGTCTCGATACTCCTACGACTAGGGACATTTAAGGATGTGCTTATAGACCCCAGCTCCCACATATATGATCGCCATCATAATGCTGGCAGTCAAGCAAGAATCCTATGGGCTCTATCAACATGTACATGATGATAAAGACAAACCAGATAGCATACTATCATCTCAAGTAAGACTATTCTATCGGTATAGGTCCACATTCAATCATCATAATCACAAGTCTGCGACTATGATGATTGCCTTAAGAGAACTATAGCCAACACTAGGGTAACTTTATTTATATTTTTGAGGATGTATGTACTTATCTAATACATATTGTATAAATTTTGGACGATATTGGTGGTTGTTTGTTTATTCACAATGATTTAGTTTGATATCGTATTCTGTTTGTTTATTTCTTTTATATATTATGCGTGAGATGTTGGTTATGAACATTTCTATATTTGGTTATATGATGTATATATTATTGAGCACAGGGCGGGGAAAAAAACAGGAAACCCTTTTTTTATAAAAAAAACCTGATATTTTGTCCCTACGGATTAATCTGTAGAGCCATCTGTTGCACCTACGGATTAACCCGTAGGTGCAAAGTTTGCCCCTACACAGTTCACCGTAGGGACAAAATATTATGATACCTGATAATTTGTCCCTATGAACTCAGTAACAAGGGATAAAACTTACCCCTACATATTTATCCGTAAGGGCATTCATCCAGACCTACGGATGTATCCATTGGGGCATTTAGTAGGCCCTACAGATAATACCGTAGGGGCAAGTAATTTATTTTATAAAAAAATAAATTAAATAAATATTATGTCCCTACGGATTAATCCGTACGGGTACCTATCCCAACAGAGTAAGGCGTAAGGGCAATTATTAATCCGTAGGGGCATGCTCAGGGTGAAGACATACACCTGCGGCTTGTGCACCTACAGGCTAATTTTGTGTCCCTACAGCTATATCCGTAGGGGCAGTGGTTTGCCCCTACGGATAAATCCGTAGGAGCAACCCATTATTGTAGTAGTGTATATACGTTAACCTTTAAATATTTTTCTTAGCATATCTTTAGAAAACTTCAATAGGTAATGACATACACCTCACATACACACATATTGACATAGCACGATTCTCTTGAGACATAACTCTTGTGGCAAAATTCGACTTTTCATCAAAATACCTTGAACTATAAAAACTCGAATTTCTTTAAATAGTGTTATCAAATTCTTTGCGATTATGCCTCTACAATCTATTTTGGGGAACCCGCAATTAGATGGTGCGGATTATCGCACATCCTCGAGCTAGTAGAGCGAGATGCAGACTTCCTTATAGAGCATACGATCTCGAAAGAATTTTAATACGATTTTTAAGAAAAAATGAGATTTTCAACTTAATAAATAAAATTAATTTTTAATAATTATATAAATATTAACAAACCATGTATTTTTAATATATAATAAAATTCCATGTTTTTTAGAAAATAAAAGAATGATAAGTTTCATTAAAATACTATCAAGTATCAATACAAGACAAGTTACACTAAAATACAATGAACTATTCAAGCTAAATTACTATTCACTAATATACCTCACTCTTTAAAATTCACACTTTAAAATTCACATCCATGGAAACCTTAAAAAACATAAATAATTACTCAAGGTTTATTTTGAAAGTATATAAAATATTTTTTATAAAACCCCCTCGAGATATATAAAATTACATTAAGGACCCTGGTAAATATGGTTTAAGCGGGTTCAATTCTCTTGAGCCTCAGGGAGCCGAAGAAAGTGAGTGCTTGCCTATTTAAGATAGAAAAAATTAACGAGTTATCAATGGTAATTGTCATGGAAAAAGACACAAATCCTGCTGTCCATGTGCAGCAGTTACCGATAACACCCAAACCTAATTCAGGATCCAAATCTGTTAAGTGTCTGACTTAATCTTAGTCTCGGTCTAATTTGAATCCAATCCAAACATGAATCCAATCATAATTCCAATTCAACCTGAATCCAATTCAACATGAATCCAATATATCCAATATGTATACTTGAACCTGAACCTGAATACCAGAACAAGATCAATATGCAAACATGACTTGACTTGACCGAACCATGGCTATATCTTGACTTGATTACATGCCTACTTGATACATCCTGAAACCGTTTACATGAACACCTTGTACCCATGGTCTCGGCAAGTCTGATAACTACAATCTATATAATATACATTACGGGGTTTAACGGGGTAGACTGGTACGGAATGTATTAAAAGTGGCACGATGATAGACACTAAAAGATGTAGATAAACATCAATTGTTGTCCCGTGGGTATTGATGGGGCCTTGTATTACGCGTTACCATAGTCCATGGGGAAAGTTGGACTCCTCTCGTATACACCGATACCTTCTGTACCAAGTTACAAACAACTACGTTAGTATAGCAAACATATACCTATTTATATTACCAGTTCTCTCCTCTTTACTTGTTCTATTCTATTTTTTGGGACTTACCGAGCGCTAGTTCGCTGACGACATTCATGTTTCTTCTTTCTTTGGAATGATCGTCAAGAGGACCCGACTTTCAGGAGACCGAGCCCAATCAGGAGTACTTGGAGCAGATTGAGGCCCAGATAGACTTCTAGATTACTTGTACTTACTTTCCATTTTGTATGACACTGTTTAGGTATTGCTTTCGACATTGTACATTTTCTTTTCAAATCAGTTGTAATGTAAAATTGAATGTTAATAAAAATTGTTGTTTATATTGCATGTCTTGTCATTCTTGTGTTTTATTTATATTGCTTATTTACGCTTAACGTGTTTACTTCTGAGTAAATACGTCGCTACCCGTCACGTCTACTTCTCCATATACTGGGAAGCGGGGCGTGACAAGTTTTGTTGGCGGCCCATGCAGGTCAGTTCTGCATGGAATCCTAAGCAATATATCACAAGTATTATAAGAATCAGCAACTAAACATTCCTTATATTTTTAATCTCTTGAATCTAACCTAACCCTTCCTTTTCTCTCAAAGTTATGGATTCCCCGAACAACACGAGCACCAACGTGAATGGAAACACCCCACAAACCTCCTCTACCACCACCACCTACCGTTACAGCTCCCATCAATGAGCAGACGTTATTGCTTGAGGCGATGAAGAGTCTCTTGGAGGGTCAACAGCAGACTGGTATCCTCTTGCACCGCCCAGAAGCTGAGGCACCTAGAATCAAGCAATTACGGGCAATGCACCCTAAGCACTTTTCTGGGAAAGAGAGCCCACTAGAGGCAGAGGAATGGGCTCAGTCTATAGAAGATGACCTGGCAGCAACACAAGTGCCAGAGATTTCTTAGGTGAGAGTTGCGAAGCTGCAACTCACAGATAACGCCAGAGTATGGTGGAAGGCTGAAGAAAGCCGTCCTGCCCAGCCGATTAAATGGAAGACTTTTCGCGACTTGTTCGATGCGAAATATTTCCCTGAGACTGGCCGTTTTGACATGGAACAGTAGTTCATCCACTTACAGCAAAGTTCAATGTGGAAAAAAATCTGTGGATGAATACGATACTGAGTTTACCATGCTTAGCAGGTTCGTATCACACTTGATCCCGACTGCTGAGATCCGGGCTCGAAGATTTCAGAAAGGGTTGGACCCGGAGATCCAAGATGCATTAGCTACAAGGGATTTCCCAACCCATGATCTTGCTCTGAAGGCTGCCCGACGATATAAGGCAGTAGTGAAGAAGAAGGGAAGACCTCAGACTGCCGGTGTGAAGCGCCCTGCCACCCAGATGGCAGGAGGAGCCTCTTCCTTGCTAACTTTTGCATCCAGGAGACTGGAAGTAACATTTAACCGGCCAAGTCCATATTTTTGTTTTTACTGCAAGAGAGATGGCCACCTGGTAAAAGACTGCAGGTGTGCAAACGGACTGTGCTTAGTTTGTGGCGCATCCACTCACGACATTGGAATATATCCTCATAGACGCAACCCAGTTCCAGTACACATCACCTTTCTGCAGTGACCAGCTATTCAGGCTCCTGCACCTCGTCTTTGTTAGTTATATGTATACCCTAGAGGCCATTACGGTACATGAGATGTACATTGTAGTGGATGCTTGGACATATATACGGAGGACTTTCTTGCTCGACATGATAGTATGCTATCTGGTTACTCTTTATCTTAACATGTACACTGATTGTCTCTCTGTTATATGTTGGTAAAGCCCTTAGGATGCGTACTTGACTATCTAGATTATGATAGAGATCATACTGGTGGGACAAAGGCAGTCTGTGAGTACATCTTTTAATGTCTTTAGTCGTGGGTGTATCGAGATGGGGCATCGATATACCAGAGTAAACTAGCGTATAGCTTCTTGACCCATGTAGATGGGTGATAGATGATCCCATATCCATTGGTGTTTGACATCAGAGATAATATACGTGTGCTCGATGGAGACTGGGTACACTGGAAGGACTCATCGAGAACTCCCAGATGGTATTATACCTCACGTCAGATGGCAGTTATCTGGTGACACTGGTACAGGTTAGTCTGTCGACCTGAGATCGTCATAGAGTCTTGTGTGATTCCCACTGTGCTTTGATTTCTATCTTACCATGTTCAAGAGAATGTGCAAAATGGTGGTTTTTAGGTACAGTCCCGAGTCACATGGAGGCAATGAGCGATAGGAGGGGATTCGTCTCTCCCGGTATTGGGAGTTGATGTTGCACTGTGCTCGATTGGCTATAACATGAAGTCCCTGGCCAGGGCTGATTCTGAGATTTACTGGTAAGTGTTACCAGTAGTTTCTCGACCTGTTATGAGCCTCACATCGGCATGACTTATCGAGTTACTGGGGTCTGACGTTTACCACCCCTAGACGAGATATGGGACATATCAGACGAAGAGACCGGACAGTACAGTAAGTGTTACTGATTGGATTCGCAGGAGTATGAGCAGGCTTGCTTGCTGATCTTCTGATCGCTCAATACCCGGGTGGCCATTACATTTAGCACGCCTCATGCGGTTTGTGGGTGTTTGATATGATCATCACCTACTGCCGGCGTATTGACGAGTCTTTAGAGTCCTACACAGAGGTTTCCTGGCTCAGGAAAAACAAAGTAGGAGCACATATGAGATATGTACGGGACCGAGATTAATACGTGTATGAGATACCGTATTCTGTTCTCGCGATTTATTTGTATCGATCGGTTATATGTGATTTAGCCGGGTTATCGAATCAAGTGTTAATTCGATAAATTGATACACTTGATATTAGTCGATTATATATGATATAACCGGATTATTAAATCAAGTGTTGATTTGATAATCTAATGTATAATTATATATTTGATATATTAATTTACATTAACCAGTATTAGCTCACTTAAGATTTCTTTTCTCACTTGTTTTGTGCATTAAGTGTATATGTGATATATACTTATGTACATAGTTTGTATCATGCTTGATGTACATGCAAGCATGGGTGTGTGTGTGACTTACACCATGGTAATTAAAATGTGAAGGTTTTTATTTATCTTAATAATTCAAAATTAGTGAGAATTTTGTCATGCTTGGAAGCTTGGAGAAGCTTGAAGCATCTTTGACAAAGTCCACTTGTTTTGTCTCACTTAAGATATTTATTAACCTAACAATTTTAATTAGCCATGGTTTGGTCTCTACAATGGTTAGTATATGACACTACCTCACCCATGGTTGCTATTCTCACCTCATTAGTTTTCATTCTTGATTTTTCATGGTTGCTTTCTTCATCTCCTTCCTTCTTCAAGCTTACTAGCTCCATGAAACATGAAGAAATATTGTGAGAAAATAAAATCTAAAGTGAGCCCACTTCCTATTTCATCATCCTATACACTTGCCTGGGTAGTATAGGGTGTTCTCTTCACAAAGTTCATGACCTAGTAAAGGGCTAGCTTGAGTTTGAGTCTCCTCGACGTAGATCATCTTCGGCCTCGAAGACTACGAGCAAGCTTGTTCATTTCTCCGAAGGAACCCATACTAGAGTTCGGGAGATCCATGATCACAGTGAAGGGACGTCAACACAAAGCTTTAGAAATGAAGGACCGGTCTACAAAGGTTGTATTCCTTGTTCACTTTCCTTTGCAAAGTTGTTTGCATTTTATTCCGTCGATTTCTAGTAAACGATTCTTAGTTAGGGTTAGCTAGAACGGCAAATTTTTGAATTTGGCATGGACGATGCCTCCCAAAACCTTGCTGCCGTCCTAGGTAACCCTGCAGTCTTGCCCTACCTGCTCCACCTTCTCGTGGACCTCCTACACAGCCTCCTCGTCAGTTCCATCAGGCAATGAGGAACATGCTTCAAGGGCAGAGAAACATACCCCAAGGACAGAGGAATGTGCCTCCAGCTAAGAGGAATGTACCTCGGCGTCAGGCTTTCACTTTAGCGGCCGTAGAAGCCGAAGCTATAGGTCAAGGTAACACTGGTAATCCTACTTCTTTCAAAACCCTTGCATCCTTTCGTTCTTTCAAACATTTTCATGCACTTTCAGTAGTTCTTTCACCACCATCAAATTTTCTTGAATCTGTTACAACTTTCTCCTATAAATTTCGAGAATGAAATTTCTATAGGGAGAGTAGAATGTAACGACCTTGAATTTTCTGTACAAAATTTTTTCTTCTTAAAGTACAGAAAGGAGTTTGCAAGCCTGGGCACAATTTAAAGGTTATTCATGTTTAAGAACAACAAGAAATAGCTTGTAGCTCATTGGTAAAACCTTACATTACTATAGCATAGCCCATGTGCTCGAATCCCATCAACCACATATTATTTTTCTTGGTTTTTCTTTTAAACTTTTTGGAAGCCCAAAAGTTTACACGTGCACTGCACACAAAACTGAAAAGTCTGGAAAATTAAACATGTGTAAAATGATATTTATACTGAGTAGGACACGTGTACACAATCCAACCCCCCAACACCCACACTTGGCCGGCGAGATCTTCTTTGGGGCTGGCGACGCCGGGCCATCCGTAGGGAAAGGTGCCCGTGCTTTGCACACAATACCCTTTGGCCTACCCCACTACCCATGTTCTATTTGTTTTCTCTGTAATTTAACAGAGAATTAAAATTCATTTTTAATCTCATTTTTAATGCTTTTTAATTCAATCTTTCAATTCCAAAACCCTAATTTCACACTATAAAGCCCCTCCTCATTCTGAAATCTCTAGTCAAAATTATAAAAAATTCTCAAGTCCAAGAAGAGTACAAGTGGAGTTAGCCCAAGGTCAAATTCCAGCGAGAATTAGAGGCGATTCCGGCAACCCCACGACGTCATGAAGGATACGACATTTTCCTCTTCCTCTCCTCTCTCTTCCTATCTTGTAAGTTCCTTCTATTTCCTCCCTCTCTTCGCTAACTTCTCTTTTCAAAACAAAGTATCGGTAAGTGGAGTCATTACCGATGTAAATCTTCTAAACTCTATAATCTCACTTTTCATTTGCATATTGTTCAATAAACTTTTACACAATATTTTTAACACTATTATAAATATTTAGAAACAACATTCACTCTAAAACTCCATGTTAATTAACTTTAATTAAGCTTTTACTTTTAAATACCATGAAATTTATATATGTTAACCTTTAAACATTTTTCTTAGCATGCCTTTAGAAAACTTCACGAAGTAATGACCTACCTCTCACATACACACATATTGATATAGCACGATTCTCTTGAGACATAACTTTTATGGCAAAATACGACTTTTCATCAAAATACCTTGAACTATAAAAACTCAGTTTTCTTTAAATGGTGTTATCAAATTCTTTGCGATTATTCCGCTAAAACCCATTTAGGGGAAACCGCTATTGGATGATGTGGATTAACGCACATCCTCGGGCTAGTAGAGCGCGATGCAGACCTCCTCACGAAGCATACGATCTCCAAAGAATTTTAATACGATTTTTAAGAAAAAACGAGATTTTCTACTTAATAAATGAAATTAATTTTTAATAATTATATAAATATTATCAAACCATAAATTTTTAATATATAATAAAATTTCATGTTTTCTAGAAAATAAAAGAATGGCAAGTTTCATTAAAATACCATCAAGTATCAATACAAGACAAGTTACACTAAAATACAATGAACTATTCAAACTAAGTTACTATTCACTAATATACCTCACTCTTTAAAATTCACATCCATGGAAACCCTAAAGAACATAAATAATTACTCGAGGTTTATTTTGAAAGTATATAAAATATTTTTCATAAAACCCCTTCGAGATATATAAAATTACATTAAGGACCCTAGTAAATATGGGTTTAAACGGGATCAATTCTCTTGCGCCTCAGGAAGCCGGAGAAAGTGAGTGCTTGCTTATTTAAGGTAGAAAAACTTAACAGGTTATCAATGGTAATTGTCTTGGGAAAAAACACAAATCCTGCCATCCATGTGCAGCAGTTACCGATAAAACTCAAACCTAATTCAGGATCCAAATCTGTTAAGTGTCTGACTCAATCTGAATTAATATGAATCCAATCCAAACATGAATCCAATCATAATTCCAATTCAACCTGAATCCAATTCAACATGAATCCAATATATCCAACATGTATACTTGAACCTGAACCTGAATACCAGAACAAGATCAATATGCAAACAAGACTTGACATTACTCAACCATGGCTATATCTTGACTTGATTATATGCCTACTTGATACATCCTGAAACCGTTTACATGAACAGCTTGTACCCATGGTCTCGGCAAGTCTGATAACTACAATCTATATAATATACATTACGGGGTTTAACGGGGTAGACTGGTATGGAATGTATTAAAAGTGGCACGATGATGGACACTAAAAGACGTAGATAAACATCCATTGCTGTTGTCCCATGGGTATTGATGAGGCCTCGTACTACGTGTTACCATAGTCCACGGGGAAAGTTGGACTCCTCTCGTATATACTGAAACCCTCTGTACCAAGCTACAAACTACTACGTTAGTATAGCAAACATATACCTGTTTATATTACCATTTCTCTCCTCTTTACTTGTTCTATTCTATTTTTTTAAGACTTACCGAGCATTAATTCGCTGACGACATTCTTGTTTCTTCTTTCTTTGGAATGATCGTCAGGAGGACCCGACTCTCAGGAGACTGAGCCCAATCAGGAGTACTTGGAGCAGATTAAGGCCCAGATAGACTTCTAAATTACTTGTACTTACTTTCCATTTTGTATGTCACTGTTTAGGCATTGCTTTCAATATTGTACATTTTCTTTTCAAATCAGTTGTAATGTAAAGTTGAATGTTAATAAAAATTGATGTTTATATTACATCTCTTGTTATTATTGTGCTTTTATTTATATTGCTTATTTACGCTTAACATGTTTACTTATGAGTAAATACGTCGCGGACCGTCACGTCTACTTCTCCGTATACTGGGAAGAGGGGCGTGATAGAAACGATTTTCAATCACGAACACACCTGAAGCCGAAGCCACAACTTGCTTCGTGTCCTGATTCTTGGCTTTTAAAGCCCAGCAATCCTTCTTCCAATGCCCCTTCTTGTGACAATTGAAGCACTCTTCTTTTGTGTTTGATCCCCCGATCTTTTCTTTTCCCTTACCTTGCACCTTCTGCACACCCCCTCTCGGTTTGGTGAGGGCCTTCTTCTTCTTCCCCTTGGCCTTAGTCTTGGATTTAGAGGAAGAAGATTCCCCGACAAACAGAGAGCGGGTGTTTCCTTGGATTTCTTCAAAGAGCCCTCTGCCACCCTCAACATGTTGAGGAACTCAGGAAGTGAAACTTCCTGCTTTTACATATTGGAATTCAATATGAATTAGGCATAGGTGGAGGGAAGGGACTGTAGAATTAATTCGGTATACAATTCATTCTCCAACGTAGTTCCTAGGTCCGCGAGCTCTTCAATGAGAGCAATCAACTTCAGGATGTGGTCTCCAACAGATGATCCGACAGCCAGCCTCACTTGAAACAGTTTCTTCAAGGTCTCGTATCTTGCGATACGAGATTGCTCTCCATATAAATCTTTGATATGGAGAAAGATGGAAGCAAGGTCCATCTTCTCGTGCCGCCTTTGATGTTCATTATCCATGGAGGACAGCACGAGGCACTTAGCTTTCATGTAATCCAAATCCCAGGTCTTACGGACCTTAATGTCCGCGACCGAGGATGTCGGACCTGGAACAAGGGGGCTTTAGCAGTGAGGACGTATGCAACCTTATCATAAGTAAGGGCCATTTGGACGTTGCTCAACCAGTCTTTATAGTTTGGCCCAGTCAGTTTATTTTTATCTAGTATAAACTTAAGTCCCGTCATGGTCCCTGCAATTAGGAGAGAGAGAAAAGAAACACTCAGCATATGCTCTTGCAAGTTTAGATTGGTTATTAGTTTATCTAAACAGGATGGCTCCCACCGTTTCCTTGAATTCTCCTTCAAACCCTAGAAGAAGAATTAGTCAGGATTAATCGCACCCTACAAGTCCGCTTATCTTTCGGCCAGGCCAGTGTTGGTACTTAGGAGGGAGACCCCCCGTGCTTTCACACGGACCCAATTAAATAACCTCGTTTTCCCAGAGGCGTAGCCCCGTTAACACCTTTCTAGACACCTACTTGATTAGCTAATTGCAAGGTGAAAAATTCTCCCGAAGAGTAGTGGATACTCACAGTAAGATCAGGACCCAACTATCATTGTGTGATAATTTTGAAGGAAGCCTACCAAAACTACCACACTCCAGAAGGTATGCAACACTAGCAAGTTTCTTGTATGTTTGAAACTCCCGATATGGTTTTTGCCCTAAGCGCTTATAACCTTGACGAAGGCCAAAACATCATAAGTCGTAAATCAAGTTCAACCCATCATTATCCAGATTAATCTAAACCCATTCGTACAAGCCCTTGATGAAGGCCAAAACAGTTATACGCCTGTCCTAAATTAATGCATCTATCTATGCTACAGATAAGCACCCACTAGCTATCAAACACTATACCCTGGCGAAGGTCAAAACACATAGTATGAATACTAGTAAATACCTATCTGAAATGACGGAGGGCTACGACTGGTTTTGGCGAAAACCGTTAACGTAATGAACTTGATATAGTCGAAGGAACCGGATAGCTTTTGAAAAGGAGTGGTTTAAGCTCCGCTTTTAGAAGTTGTTTTTGAAGAAAACCGAGTGGTTTTGCAATTGTTCCAACGACATCAGATATTAGATTTATTACTTTGCATTAGGTGAGATTAACGCGGTCACATCAGTTAACCTTATCACACCACAAAAAGAACAAAAATAGAATGTACGTATATGCCACCCGCATTCGCCACGGGCCCCTTCATGCACCGTTAGGTTACTTAACTAACGGCAGGGCGGGGGCAGGACTAGCGCGGAGGAAAAACATATACAACATTTATTTATACATACATACATACATAAATACATACATACATACATACATACATATATATATATAGCATCATAGAGAATGGAAAAATGGATCAACTAGGAACATTTGCATTTCAATGAGCCACCTATGAAACACGGTCCTGAATCATCCTAGACCCCTACGATTGCGGAAAGCTACCCGCCAATTCTAGAATTGGGTGACCCGGGTCTCGACTCCTCGAGATGGCCACCCACTGAATCCTAGAACCCTGTAGCTTGTGCACTCCTCCGTGGATCAAACCTAGATGCGGAAATGAAAAATAATATACGGCCGGTGACTACATATTCAACCAGGATGCGTCCCAATAAAAGAATGTACATGAATTACAAATAATCCACTCACACCTCACATCTATATTCACACCGGGCCATTCACACGACGATCCATGAAACCATTCGCATCTGAACATCACAAGATATGTGCAACCCCTTCTAATTGACGTATAGTGATTAGAAGACGTTTAAGAACACATATATACATCAATAAAGCAAGTAAAGAAAACCACGACGTTAGAATTCCGTGCACAATTAGCGAACGAAACTAATTTTTCAAGACTTGAAAAACTGTCCACTAAAATCACCAAAAATTTTCTTTTAAGCCAATCCCGGAGTCGAAACGAACTCGAAACCTGTCCGAATCTTCACGGAGACGATGGGGCTAAAATTAAATGTCGATTCGGGGTCCTCAGGGGGTACCCACCCCTGGGGGACACCATGAGGTAGCCCCCAAAGGTAGGCAGACCCGAGAGCACCCTATTGGGGTGCTCTCGGGTCACCACCCCCAAGGCCTCCTTTTGGTGGTCTTTAGGGGTAGGCCCGGCCTTTGGTCCCCTCGGGGTATCCTTGGGGTGCTCATTATTCATCCTGCAGCTTCCCAATTCAAACCGTGAGCCCGTGGGGTGTGCAAACATCTCAAAATTTCATTTTTAGGGACTATTTTTGTCGGCAGTTCGTGCGCGACAAAAACGGCGGATTTCAAACGTCGCTACGAGCTATCAAAGGCTTATGGAGTGGATCTGATACCATGTAAGTCGATGTCTCACACTCCATAGGGTTTTTATAGAGGTGGAATTAACAAACAATAATTTTATAGCAAGAAATATCGACTAAACTTCCAAGATCGACCATAAGCCTTAACTAGCAATACTAACAAAGGCTCTAATCTACTATGAAGTGATTTATACCTTTGTGTTCAAGTCCTTCGAATCTTCTTATCCTATTCTTAAGCTCCTTGTTTGTACGGATCGAGCTTGGTTATCGACTTCCTCGTGTCGAAGGATATCTACCCAAGAGTCTATGGTTCAAGCTCTAGCCTCTAGAATGAGGTAACTAAAGTACCTAGTTTGGTAATCTAGATAACTTAGGAGATGTAAAGATAGTTTATTGGATTAATTTTTCTCAATAACCCTAGGTTTCTCAACTCATGAGAGTGTTTAGGGTTTGAGGAAGAAGAATAGAGCAAAGGAGGAAAGTGAGTGTTGTGTGTAGAATGAGATGAAGAATGGCTAAGTGTGATAATATCAAGCATATCATTTACATTAAAAATAATGTGACATGCTTCAATAGTTATCCAAATGAGTGAGTCATCTAATGTATTCATGCTTCAACCATGCTTAAAAAATACCTCATACCTCCACCTCATTATCCACAAATGAGGTGTCTTCTTCTAGAAGCACTCTTGTGAAAATACAAGAATACCCCTCACCGTATATACATACCCGTATTCGTACTATGAATACCAAGAGATGAAAACAATCCAATATTATAATAATATAATGCGGCTTAATCCTAAGCCCGCTAGTATTATCCGTCCGATCAAAAATACGTGTAACTAGTACACGTATATGATCGAAACCCTGCACGTAAAACCATACGGCCTCTACATCGTTTCGCCCGAACCAGGGAAACCCTCTATATGGGAATCTAAAGACTCGACAGTATGCTGGCAGCGGGTTTAACCACAAGCACGTCAGTGGCACTAGCTATACGTAACGGCTATCTAGGTATCTGTCGAAAAGAAGGCCAACGAGCAAACTCGTCCGAACGCCTACTGAGCATGTCCTTGACAATCTCCGTACAGTCTGATCTGTTCGTCTGGGAGTATCGCATGCCGGGTCTAGGGGGTGGAAAACATCAAACCCCTAATAACCTGACAAGTCATGCCGATGTGGTTCAAGACCATTCGAGAATCTATTGATCTAACTATCAGTAATCCTCAATCCACCCTGACCAGGGACTTATGGTGTTGGCCAACCGAACACGGCGCGACATCGACTCCCTATACCGAGAGAGACGAGTCCCCAATGATCGCTCATACCTCTATGTGGCTCGGGACTGTACCCAACTAAAACCTGTTTGCACGACTCAGTAGAGCCGTGGTAGGGTAGTAATCAAAGCACAGTGGGAACTCACACGAGACAAATGACGACCTCAGATCGACGGACTATCTGTACTCATGTCACCTGAGAACTGCTATCTGACGATAGGTATAATATTATCTAATCAGTTCTCGGCGAGTCCGTCCAGTGTACTCACCCCCAGTGAGCACATGTATACAATCTTAGGTGCATCACACCAATGGCTGCGGGACCAACCATCGCCTCTCATCAGGATCTAGAAATGTATACACTAGTCTACTCTGGAGTATCGATGCCCAATCTCGATACTTCCACGACTAAGGACATTTAAGTATGTGCTTATCTGTAAGTCCATGTCATGCACCCCACGAGCTTGCGGGGAGGCGGAATATATGAAAAACGATTATCAAAGTTTCGTAACATGGACTTGAGCACACGGATCGTATCTAAACCATTACTAGCAAACTACGGAAGGTTAAACTACTCTGATTCGAAGTTATACCTCACGTTACTTGTCCTTCGGGTCTTCATCGCTGTACTCCACTCCTCGTAGGCTCTTTGGAACATCGGCACCTCAACGGCCTCCTCGAGTCAAAGACGATCCACCCGAGAGCTCCTACTCCAAGCTTGACCTCTAACTTGAGGTAACTAGGTTTCTCAAAGTGCTAATCTAAGCAAACTAGGTGATATAGAGTTGGATTATGGATGTATTAGTCTAGCTAACCCTTGATCTCAACACATGAGAGGTTAGGGTTAGGGTTTGAAGAGAGAGAGCTTGAGGAGAGAGATGGTGAGAATGATAATGAATTGAAATTGTTTCTCACTTCTAATATATCATGAAGCATAAAGAATATCAAATAAAATAAATCAAATGATTTATCATCATGCTTCATTTAATATGTGCAATGAATCATTAAGTGAGTCATTAAGCAATAAATGCTTCATTAACTTACTTGAATGATTCATCTCATGAGTCACAAAATCAATTAATGCTTATGCCACCTAAACCCTCAAGTCATCATCCTTCTAAAAGCTTCCCGACAAATTACGAGAACGCCCCTCCTTTCGTTAAAATACGGAAAAACTTTAGACTGTATAAATCCAATAATCCGATACTAGAATCTGGCTTAAACCAAAGCCGACTAGTAAAAACTGTCCGAACGTCGTACGTGCGTAAACACACGTATGCATCCGAACCCTTGTCGTAAAACCATACGACCTCTATATCATTTCGCCTGAAGCAGGGAAACTCTCTGTGTGGGACTCTAAAGACTCGACACTACGCTGGCAGTGGGTTTAATCACAGACCGCAAGCGGCACTAGCTGTACATAACGGTCCCCAGGTAGATGTCGATAAGAAGGTCGATGAGGAAACCCATCCGAACTCCTACTTAGCCTGATATGACAATCTTCGTATAGTCCGGTCTGTTCGTCTAAGACTATCGCATATCGGGCCTAGGGGGGCAGCAAGCGTCAGTCCCCTAATAGCGGTATAAGTCGTGTCGGAGCGTAGCCCATTACACCTTGAGAAACTACTGGAATGTTTCAGTAAATCTCGCTTGCCCTGGCCAGGGACTTTGCGTAATGGCTCTCTGACACAGCGCGATATCAACTCCCGATACCGGGAGAGAAGAATCCTGTCTAACCACCACTGCCTCCTAGTACTCGGGACTGCACCCAACTGCTACCTGTTTGCACGACTCCTTTGAGCCGTGGTAGGGTAGCAATCTAAGAACAGTGGGACACACTCGAGGCGAAGTAGCAGTGTCAAGTCTGCGGACTATACTGTACTCATGTCACCTGGGAACTGTTAATTGACGACGGGAATAATACCAACCAACAGTTCCCTGTGAGTCCTGTCCGGTGTACCCGTAACCCAACGAGCACCTGTATACTATCTCCAGTACGACGTACTGATGGCTGTAGGACAGACCATCTCCCCAACTGGGATGAGAAGCGTATACACTTGTCTACTCCGGAGTATCGATGCCCTGTCTCGATAATCCTACGACTAGGGACCTGTATAGGATGTTGCTTATAGACTACCCAGCCCCCACTAGTGTGACTGCCATCACAACGCTGGTAATCAAGCAAAGATCCTAAGGGCTCTACTAATATGTATAAGCGATACGTTACAAGAAACATATGCACATATTAAAGTAGACACAAACCAAGTAGCATACTACCATTTTTAGCAAGACTGTCAATACAACTGTGAATATCCCAAGTTCCATTAAGTAATATACAAACTAGTATGATACAATAATGGCCCCTAGGGCATATACACTAACATTATCGACTACCCAGCTCCCATAAGTATGATTGCCATCATAACGCTGGTAGTCAAGTAAAGATCCTAAGGGCTTTATTAACATGTATAAGCGATATGAAAAAACAAGTAAAACATATCACATGTTAAGATAAAGGAGAACCAAATAGCATACTATCATATTAAGCAAGATTTTCCTGTACATACATATCCCTAGCTTCCTATACAATGAAGGCCTCCAAAGAATACATATCCAACAGATATCTCCAGCAATAGAACCGCTTCACATGCATGCTCCATAAAGTGGTTTCCGAAAAGACATTAATCTAAAATTTCTCAAGCTTTCAAGTGGTGTCCGAAATGACGTTAAACCTAGCACGACCCCTGAGTCGTTAAATTAGGAATGTAAAAAAAATAAAAATATATATATATATATGGCCGAAATGATGGAGCAACTCGCAATAAAAATCAGTAAATAAAAATAAAAATAAATAGATGAAATGATAGGGCGATCGCAACCTTCGCGATAAGAAAAGTTGAAATGGTAGACCAATCGCGATAAAAAAAAGAAGAAGAAGCCTGCTCCATAAGTTCACGTCCGAAATGATATTAAAGTAAAATTTCTCAAACATTCAATTTATGTCCGAAATGACATTAAATTAAAATTTCTCAAGTTTTCAAGTTATGTTTGAAATGATTGTAAACTAATGTATGTTAAATTCTGGGAAAACAAGCTCAGCTTCCAACGCGACTACCGCCGCATACATAATCAAGGCTATCACCAAAGTGATTCCCTCGTCAAGACTCATGTAGCAGGGGGCAGACATCCAATCCAATTCGGGTCCATCATATTCTCTTCGATCTCCATTAGCACCACAGTTGCGGAGACTCCAAAGAGATAAATCAACAAACTCCTCAAGGGGAAAATGGCCGAACATCATAACCACAAGGGTGTTCGAACCAAAGCACAAACCGATATTTGAGCGGCTTTCTATCTCTCCATCTAGAGGCAAATCAGTCAACTTATAGGGGGCAATAAGACGTCTTAGGCCAGCTAAGGAGAGGCCCATAACGACCGCATATGTAAGTGTCTTCTCTAGACTATCTGTCGGTCGGCCCAAAACGGTCGCCAAGGAAGCAGCACCTACCAAGCCTTTAAAACCGAATAGTTGAAGCAAAAACGGCTCATATATGAAGCCAATGAGAGGACTAGGGTTCCCTATAAATAAGATTTCGTCGGGTTTTGAGAACATGGTTACCCTGCGACAAAAGCCAATTCTGCTATGAAGATCAACAACTCTTTCGAACCGTTAAAATTGGCGCAGAAGCATGCTACGACCGTAAAGGTCAAGAAAACGATAATTCAAAGGATTTTGAAAAGAGGCGTGTCTGAGCCCCGAAATTAAAAGCATAGCACGATCGCATCAAAGTCATGCCAACCCATCACCAAGCAAAATCAAAGAACTCAAATGGAGGGTATCAACTATATTCAACCCCGGTCGAACCGACTGCTCTCAGCACTTGTCCTTCCCCGAAAGGAACGGGCTACAACAATAGTCTAGAAGCCCAGCAAATATCTCTGCCAATGATGTGGCAATGGACGGGTACACAATCCACACAGTCTATATGATGAGGCCCAAATGAACAAGTCCTCCTACGCTTCACAACTATGATAAAGATATGGTTGCCGCTGTCCAATCCCTACTCGGTTCAGAGGATGATAAATGCTCTGCACATACGGCTAAAAAAAGCCAACAGCTCCTAAATAATCAGACGGTGATAGCCTAGTCTTTGACCTCTACATCATTAAACTGAAAAAAAAAAAAGAAAAAGAAAATAAATAAAGGGTCGGTTCACAAGCAAAAGGGGCACGAATGAAAACCTGAAAAGGTTTCGTGAGTAAAAACAGCAAGACTACCCACGAGTTTGTGAAAACCCGCAAAGACGAAAACTCGTTAAAAAATGCCAAATGGTGAATGATGAGTAGCTCCTGATACCATATTCCAGTGCAGCGATGCAGATACCAACCAAAATCCAAATCTCCAAATTCCTAAACGGCGAATGATGAGTCGCTCCTGGTATCGTATTCCGGTGCAGCAATGCAGACGCCAACCAAAATCCAAATCTCCAAATTCCCAAACGATGAATGATGAGTCGCTCCTGGTACCATATTCTTGTGCAACGATGCACGCGCCAACCAAAATCCAAATCCCCAAAATTCCAAACTTTCAATCCGACTCCAGTCCAAATCTCACCTTAAAATTAAACCTTACCAACTTCGAAAATCCAAACTTCAAACATGACCTCTAAGTCGGTAAGATGGGAACAGATGACCTTTAAGTCGTTAAACTGGGAATAAATGACCTCTAAGTCATTAAACTGAAAACAGACGATCCCTAAGTCGTTAAACTGGGAACAAATAAAATCCTCCAATGACAAATGATAACTCGCTCCTGAAACCATGCTTCAGTGTTAGCGATGCTGATGTCAACCAAAATTTCAAATCCCCAAATGTCCCAACGGCGAATGATGAGTCGCTCCTGGCACTATTCTAGTATAGCAATGCAGATGCCGACCCAAAACCAAAATCCAATTTCCCCAAATTCTCCCATCCTTATGTTGGTGAGTTGTGCTCACTCTACATCGAAGTAGAGAGGAGGAGTGCACAAAAATTAAATTTTTAAGCAAGCACAACCAACTTAACCCAAGTGATCAAACCATAACCCTAAACTAGTAAGCTACAAGAGATCCAGCTACTGTGATAGAAGCTTATACCTGAAGATCAGTGTCCTTCGGGTCTTCACTCCTCTTCTTAAGCTCCTAAGATGTCCTTGATCAACCTTGATGGCCGGCCTCCTCGGTCCTAGATGATTCACCTGAAGATCTTTGATTCAAGCTCCTACTTCTAAAAAGAAGTAAACCAAGCAAACTAGTTTGCTAATCTAGTTTTCTTAGATGATTTGGTTTGGCTTAGTAGCAATATTCTATCTCAAATCCCTTTTGTTTCTCAATACATGAGAGTGATAAGGGATGAGCAAGAGAGTGAACTCAAGAAGATGAAAAGAGAAAGGCAAGTGAAGTAAATGATCAAGTCTTGAATGAAGAATGGCTAAGGTTTTTCTTATGAAGTATTTTTCCTTTTTAAAAACCACAACCATACTCCAATAGTGTATGCAATAAATACCAAATCCATGCTTCATCCATGCTTCATACCATCTCACCCTTTCTACCTCATTTTCTATTTTCAACAAAATAGAAAAATGCATGATGAGGTGTCATCTTCTAGAAAGTATTTTGTATAAATACAAAATATTTTCTACCGTATATACATACCCGTATTCATACCAAAATACGAATACCCAAGAGATAGAATAATACCACTAAAATAATACTAGCATTAAATCAATATCCGATTTAATGAACCGGCTTAATCCTAAGCCTGCCAGTATTATCAACCGTCCAATCGAAAACCTGGATAACACTATCGAAATATGTATATGTAAATTATTGAATCAATACCTTATTTAATAATCCGGTTTAATCCTAAGCCGGCTAGTGTTATCATTTGATCGGAACCCTGCCCGATCGAAAGCCTGGACGACATTAGAATATACATATCGAAATATGTATATGTAAATTATTAAATCAATAACTGATTTAATAATCCGGCTCAATCCTAAGCCGGCTAGTGTTATCATTAGATCATAACCCTGCATGTATAAACTTACGGCCACCATATCATTTCGCCTAAACCAGAGAAATCTTTTGTGTGGGATGTTCACCGCCGAAAGATAGAGACCTAGACGTTGGGACGTCTGACCTGAATTTTAGGGACAGATATTATTTGGACTTCTCCATCCACATCTCCGAAGATATCAAGTTGATTTATGGCACCATATATCGGAGGTTTGGACAGATGCGACCGTTGTAGCAGACTTTATTAGATTCCCCCTCATTTGTGAGGGGTTTTTGATTGTGGGGACGCTCTTCCCTGCAGGAGCAAACTCCTGCAGTTAATTATTTTATCGCGTTGCGATAACCACTTTCTCCTTCTCCAGCATTTCACTTCGTGTCGTGTGTATTTTTGTTTATTTTAATTGCCCATGGATTGTATAGGTGACTAATTTATGTCGTCGCCTATAGGGCGCGGATCAGTCCAAATCCGTATATTTTAGATTTGGGATTTTGAACTTAAGTTATATTTTTTTCCTTTAGTTAAAAAATATTTTGTTTGGTTTAAGGACTGTTAATCTAGTTTGAGATTAAGATCAACTTAAACATATGAGTATTTGGACCTAATTTATTTTTTTTAACTAAGAATACATTAGTCTTATTTGAGACTAAGATCAACTTAGCAATATTTTTAGGGTCCTTAAATTTTATTAAGATCCAATAAACAGAGCATTTGGGCTCAGCTGCAGAAGACTTAGCCAATTTGGGCTTAGTCTGCTCAGTTTTATTTTTGTTCAAAAGTGCTAAGCACTTATTTAGGCTTTGTTTGTTCAGCCCTCCTTTTTATGCAAAAGTTCTAAGCACTTGTTTGACGCTCTGACATCACATGGGTATCATGTAAAGCCTTCAGTTATGCACGCTCCCAATCCGTGCTAAGCACTCAGTTATATATATAGTGTTAAACAATTTTCTTATGTGGCGTCCACGTGAAGAGCACGTGCAGCGCTGGGCACTGCCCAATCAATACTAAGAACTTAGCCGTTTTGGCTATGTATGAAGTGCTAAGCACTTTTTGTATGGCGCCCACGTGAGGACCACATAAGGTGCTGGGCACTACCCAAGCAGTGCTAAGCACTTAGCCATTTTAGCTATGTATGAAGTGTTAAGCACTTTTTGTATAGCGCCCATGTGAGGAGCACATGAGGCGATGGGCACTGCCCAATCAGTGCAAAGCACTTAGCCGTTTTGGCTGTATATGAAGTGCTAGACACTTTTTATGTAGCGCCCACGTAAGGTGCTGGGCACTGCCCAATCAATGCTAAGCACTCAGCCGTTTTGGCTGTATATGAAGTGCTAAGCACTTTGATCCAGCGTCCACGTGTATTTCACGTGAGGCGCTGGCCTTCTGTTTTGGCGCCTGCGTGTTTTTCATGTAAGGCGCTGGGCGCTATTGGGAGGGCGCCACGCTAATCTCTTTTCTTTTTTAAAGATTAAATCTCTGTTAATGTCATTTTGGCCATTAATGATTATCAAGATCTCTATTTTGAAGACCTTGGATCGTTTTTCCCCCTTCATTAGAGGACTAAGCTCTTTTTTCCTTTTTATAAGAACTAAGTTCTTTATGTAGGGTTAAACCCTAATTTTGGAGGAATTAAATTCCCAGAACACATGTTATTTTTCTTTTTTCCTTTCTTTTTAATCTAGTTCTTTTCTGAATCTTTGATTTTTAAGAACAAGATCTTCCCGATGACAATTAAATTCTCAACTTGTGGGAGACTTGTCTTGTGGATCTCTGATCCAGAAGAAGAACTAAGTTCTTTGAGAAAGGTTAAATCCTTACATAGGTAAAAAGAGATATTTTGATCTCAATGTTTTCTTTATCTAGGGTTTGGAAAAGGAAAGCCTTCTTCTTTTATTGAGAATTGAATTCTCTGTTGTTTTGAAAGCTTTCTGTATTTTTTAGAAACTTATAGGGGGTTCCCTCTATATGAGGCCTAAAGTCTCGGGTCCTTTATATAGTGAAGTCAAATTGTTAATTAGTTTTGAAAAATATCTTTCATTGAGAGATTCCAATTGATTTAATTGGTCTCAAAATTTGTTTGGGGAATTTTACCCACCGTTGGATCTTTGATCCAAGGACTTCTATTTTATAGAATATGTTTCATTGTTTTTAACAAGATTGGGAAAATATTTTCCCATATACATAATTTATTCTGTCAAACGGTGATTTTTAATCACCACTGGATTTTTGATCCAAGGGCTCTCTGTTTTACAGAGAACAATCTTTTTGTTTGTAAATATTGAGGGAAAAATATTTCTTAGAATAGAATTTAATTCTATTGTTTGATGATTTATCATCACCGCGGATCTTTAATTCAACGGCTCTGTTTAACAGAAAGTATCCCAACTTTTTTTTGGGAAATATTCTCATATAGAATTTAATTCTACTAATATAAACTTGGGCACCGGCGCTCACGTGTTGTGAACGTGGGCGCCACTTAAGAATTTAATTATTATTTATGATAGGTGCTCCTGTGCTTTGCACATTGGTGCCCACGTGAGCTTCACGTGCGGCACCACCATAGAATTTAATCCTAAGGGGTTGGCGCTGGCACTGGCACCCTCATGAGGGGCACGTGAGGCGCTGCCTCAAAAAAATTTAACAGAGCTTAGCTCTCTTTATTATGTTTAAATATTGGGGGAACATAGAACTCTAAGAATTCGACAGTAGGCTGGCAATGGGTTTAACCACAAGCACGTTAGCAGCACTAGCTGTACGTAACGGCTACCCAGCTACCTGTCGAAAAGAAGACCAACGATCAAGCTCATTCGAACCCCTACTGAGCATATCGGTGACAATCTTCGTACAGTCTGGTCTCTTCATCTAAGAGTATCGCATATCTGGTCTAGGGGATGGTAAACGTTAGATCCCTACTGACCTGATAAGTCATGTCGATTTGGCTCAAGATCAATCCGAGAAACTACTGATCTAACCATCAGTAAATCTCAACAGCCTTGGACAAGGTCTTATGTTTCTAGCCAACCGGATACAGTACGATATCAACTCCCAATATCGGGAGAGATGAATCTCTGATAATCACTCACTGCTTCCATATGGCTCGGGACTGTACCCAACCAAAACCCGTCTGCACGACTCAGTTGAGCCGTGGTAAGGTAGTGATCAAAGTATAGGGGGAACTCACACGAGACAAATGATGATCTCAGGTTCTAAGACTAACCTGTACTCATTCACCTGAGAACCACTATCTGACGATAGGTATAATACCATCTAGACGTTCTCGGTGAGTCCGTCCAGTGTAATCTCCCCTAGTGAGCACCTGTATACAATCTTAGCTGATCACAACAATGGCTGTGGGACCAACCACCGCCCCTTGTCGGGGTCTAGAAATGTATACACAAGTCTACTCTGGAATATCGATGCTCGGTCTCGATATTCCTGTGACTTGGGACCTTTAAGGATGTGCTTATAGACTACCCAGCTCTTACTAATATGATCGCCATCATAACGCTGGTAGTCAAGCAAAATCCTGTGGGCTTTATCAACATGTATCCGCCATATGTGATATCGAGTATAACATATGCACACGTTAAGAGAAAGATAAACCAAAATAGTTTACTAATGCATCGAGTCTTTATCAATATGTGTAAACAATATAACGCGGCAAGAGAAAGAAATACACATATTAAGATAAACACAACAAATAATATACTATATACAACTGAGCAAGATTTTCATGTACATACATATCCATAGCATCCTATACAATACAGGCCTCTAGGGCATACTTATCCAACACTCTACGGGTTCGATGCTTCGCGCGCACCGTATACAATCCACGAGAATAAACAAGATAAATCAGACCCATGTCCTACCGTAATCACCAGCCTCGCGGCCGGTCTCGGCCCTTAGAATTATGCTCCATTTGAGAAGACCCACTCATGTATCCTCACAAGACATGAGGAGAATAGCACTTGTGAGATCCTCTCGACTCATAAGAAAAACACACCTTCGTGGGATCTTTACAACTCACAAGGTGAAATCACACTTGGGGGTCCTCACGACTCCTAAGGAGAAAATACACATACAAGATTCTCTCGACTTGTAGGGAAAAAATACACTTATGAGACCCTTATAGCTCATAAAATTGAAAAGTCTTAGGTGACGGGATCTAAACCTGCCTCCTAAGCCATCGCTCCCTAACGGGCAAAGGCAAATGATGATTTACTCCTGATATCATATTCCAGTGTTAGCGGTGCTGATGCCGACCCAAAACACAAGTTACAAGTTTTCCCGAGGCAAATGATAAGTTGCTCCTGGCACTATTTCAGTGTAGCGATGCTAATGCCAACCAAAATCTAAATTCCAAATCCCACTCGAATTCAAAAGTCCCGCCAAATTAGACAAGAATTAAACAAATCAAATCAAAGTCCCACTCGACGGTGTTCCCAAGCTCGAAGGTCCCGCTGGATGGACATGAAACTCCCAAATCAAACCAAATCAATCAGGTCAACCAACTGCCTGCCCCTGCATCAAAATCATGCTTCGTCCCAGAACCCTGCGTCGGAATTATGCCCCAGTATAGGTAAATACGTTAGCATAATTAGTTCTATGAACTGACATTCCAGCTGGATACGAGCGGCTTAACTAGGATCGCATTAGTTCTTACGAACCGTTGCGACATGAAGCAATATGATGCCCCAGTATCGAAGAGCACGAGTGCAGTTAGGGTGACTGCTAAGATTGAACCTAAGTCGCATGGGATAGGTTTAGGTATAACAAGTAAAAATATAAATAGCTAGGAATTGAAATGAATTGAAAGGAAGGAAGGAAGAGATTTACCAATGATAACCTGACCTGTAGCTTCGGCCTCTTCGACCGACATAGTGAATACTTGGTATCGCGGCATGGTCCTCTGTGCCTGGTTAAACATGTGTCATTGAGGTTGAACGGTCTGGGTGCGGGGAGGTGGAGATGATAAAGCTAACCGGGTAAGAAGAGCCTAGATCGCCGATCTAGCTGAGGGTTATTGATCCCTCGATTCTGGGGGGCATACTCCGATAGTGTGAGTCGAAGACCCACAAATTAAGAACAAGTTGTTCGCCCTACGACAGTTCTTCACTAAATGCCCTGTTCTTTTGTAGTAGTTGCAAAGGACTAGCTTGTTGTTAGCGAACGAACCTCCGGGCCTCCGAGGTGGTCCGCGGAAAGCTGGCCTGGAAGAGGCCCCTCCTATGATCTGGTGCATAGGGCGTTTCACACCGGTCGACTGCGGCCTGCCTTTCTTCTTAACAACTGCTTTATAGTGTCAGACAGCCATCAAAGCGAGCTTGTGGGTTGGGAAATCCCCTGTAGCTAGTGCAGCTTGGATTTCAGGGTCCAACCCCTGCTGGAATCACCGTGTCCGGATGTCAGCAGTGGGAATGAGGTGTACAACAAACCTGTTACAACCTTCTGTTACTAGTGTTTAAGTGAGATAGGAAAATTTAACTTGAGACTATAGTTTACCTGTCGAGCATGGTAAACTCAGTATCATATTCATCCACAGACTTGACCCACATCGAGTCTTGCTGTAGATGGATGAATTGCTGCTCCATGTAAAAACGGACAGTCTCCGGAAAGTACTTTGCATTGAAGAGGTCTCGGAATGATTTCCACTCTATTTGTTGTTCAAGACGGCTCTCCTTTACCTTCCACCATACCCTGGCATTATCTGTCGGTAGCAACTTAGCAACTCTTACCCAAGCTATATCTAGCACTTGAGCCGCTACCAAGTAATCCTCAATCACTTGAGCCCATTCTACCACTTCAAGCGGGCTCTCTTTACCCGAGAATTTCTTTGGGTGCAATACCCGGAACTGCTGGCTCTGGGTGCTTCCGCCTTAGAGCGAGCAAGTTTTTAGAGTATGAGGGCTTTCTGCTCCTGCTGTCCCTTTAATAGACTCTTGATACGCTCAAGTAATAAAACCTACTCATTCAACAGAGCTACAGCAGGTGGAGGGGGTAAAGTAGTGACATTTTGTGGGAGAGCATCGACGTTGTTAGTGTTGTTGGGTGTGTCGGGGTGATCAGGAGATGCCATAACCTTTAGATAGAGAAAGACAAAGATTAGGACAGATTCAAATTATTTGAAATGCAAGGAATATAAATGTTTATTGAATTCGTTAATTCTTGTGGTATTTTGTTTAAGACTTCATGGGAACTGATCTGCACGGGCCACTAATAAAACATGTCACGCCCCGCTTCCCAGTAGATGGAAACGGTGACGTGGCAAACCCGCGACATATTTATTCAGAGAAGGTCATTCCCTAAATAAATATTCTAAGCGTATTGAAATAAAAATACACAATGTAAGAATAAATGGAGACTGAAATTTTTTTAACAAGCTTCTTTATTTATATTCAAGCTTGAAACATTTACAATACATGAGTTTAACTGAAAACGAAATACAAGAACAGAAATGCCTAAACAGATGGCATACATAAACTGAAAGAAAAGCTAAGCTAAGCTTGAGTAATGATCAGGTGGTAATCCTCCTCCATGGCGTCCACTTCCTCTGTCTCAACAGTGCCTGACGAACATCTAAGAAAACAAAGGTGGGTTGAATGCCCGTCAACAAACTAACGCTCGGTAAATCCCAAAGGTAAGGTAAATGTGAAAAGTGATAGGTATAGCATCAAATGAAGTAATATAAATGACGAGTAAAAGTGTGTGGAAGTGAACATAGGTATATGTCCTATAGGTCTCTATATGGTAACTATGTTAACATTAAGTCTAAGTGTGAATGTCAACGCAGCCATAGAAATATTCACGAGCTCAAGAATGGGACCCAAGAATAAGGAAACACGGGTCCATTTCATGTGTTAGTGTCGGGACTCCAAGCTGTGGAGGAATCGACCCGACTAAGATTCGGGTAAATAGAATTCGAGTAGGTTAGTATAGGACTCCTGAAGTTCTGTTGGATTCACACTTGTAACTACCCCAAACACCCCGAGTATAATAGATTATAACTGTTAGATTAACTTAGGTGATTTGATTGGTTGATTATAACATATCTTGATCGAAACCATAGATTGCAAAAAGGTGAAGAATGAAGTTAAGTCAAGTAGAACGCGAGTCACGTCAGCTGCAATTCTGGGTCAAGTCAAGTAAGTTCGAGTAAATTGAGTTCAAGTTTAAGTTCAAGTCGAGTTAGTATTCAGATTCTAGTCATATCATATTTCTAGATTTAATCTTGGGAATTTCTTGAGTTTGGAAAATATCTACAACCGCTGCACATGGACGGCAGGATTTGTGTCTTTTTAAAAAACCATTGTCATGTAATAATTTCCACCCTAAGATTACGATCTATATTTCGAGAGAGACAAGTGGTGCATCATTGTCTCCAGCAAACTCAAGGCAACTGACAAGAGAAAATACCACTCAAATCAATCTGCAACAGAAAATGCGTAAGCTAGACTGGTCTTTTGATTTCTAGGGTATTTTAGTAAAATTGTCATTTAAAAATTCCCGAGGGTTCATAATTCGTCCAAAAGCCTCGAACAAATTTTTAATAAAAATATGTGGTATAAAAAGTCAAGACTTTTGTATAAAAACATATTTTATATTTTGTGGTATGTTAGTGTACAAATCTAACTTTTAAAGTTTATGGTATTTTAATGAAAACTACCAATTCGGAAACTTGATGTTGTTTTTGTGTAACTATAATCTTTCATTTAAAAATATAGTTTTTTTTACTTTCATTGAAAATACGAATTTATGATTTATATGATTTTCCAACGATTTAATTTGTTTTAAAGGTCATATTTCTTTAAAATCGTATTTTATTCCTTTCGACACCGAATTCTCCATGAGAAGCTCTGCATCTCGCTCAATGTAACGTTTTGAAAATCGTTTCGGTAAAATTTCGGAAAATCGGTAAAATAATGGGGTTTTCCGTAAAAAGTCAAAATATAAATATTTTTTAATATAAAGTTAAATATACATATTCTAGCTATGTAGTTGCTAGTATTTTGTGTTTATTGAGCCACTTGTAAAATTTCTAATTTACAAAAAAAATTCCGAAATTAATTATTTTAATATTATTTTAAGTCGTTACTAATACATTTAATTAGGAATAATTACAAAATGGAATGGGTTGATACAAGTTTAGTGCACCATGACACATCTAAACAAATATTGTAACATGTTCTTTTAAAGAAAAATGTTTGGATGGTTCTAGATATTTCTATGTTTAAGCTAGAAAATAATTGAATTAAATAAATAGACAAAATGAGGTTTGGTGCATGTTAATTAGAGTTTTGAGCTTTCATTACTTGGAAATTCCACCCCACACACACACACACACCCCACACCAGGCCGAGCACAGCCCCAACCTCTCCATTCAACTCTTCTACATTTCATCAAAGAATAAAAGAAAAGGGAAAATGGGATTTAATAAAGAAAGAGGTATGGGTGCTAATGTGAAGTATGGGTTGACTCTTGACTTGGACTCACATATTTTCTCTCTCCCTTTCCTCACTAGCAGCAGCCCCATCCTCCCTTGCTCGGCCAGAAATTTCAGCAGCCCTCCCCATGTCTCTCCACTTCATTTTCCATTAAGAAAGTCCATCAAAATCCACTCAAAACCTCAATAACTCTTCAATTAAACCTTTACCCATTTCTCATTGGCCAATCTAGTATGGATCTTTGAGAAAAGTTGGAATTTTGGAGGCTTAGTTTGCATATTGATCTCATGGTTGTGAGGTATAAATCCCAACGCATGTTTTGATTGTTGGTTAATTACTCCAATTTAATTAAATTTGGTGTTAATTTTGGTTCGTTGCTAACTTGAAAATTCAAGTTTAGGGTTGGATCTAGTTGGGGTTTTTGATCATTTATTTATGGTAGTGAGTTGTAGTTTGACATATTAATGTTATGCTAAAACTAATTTAGTTGCTAGTTGCAAAAGGCTAATTTAAATTGTAACAATTTTAAGAAATTGCAAACAAGGTTTTAGTGAAATACATATATAATTGAGATTAAAATGTAATTAATTTTTTCATGACATCATTAACATTATAATGAGTGGTTAAATACCTTAAGTTATGCAAAACCAAGCTTAATTGTTGAATTGTGAATTTTGCTTTAAAAGGTGTTAAAAATTGATATTTTTGCAAACTAGGATTTTGGAATTTATGCAAATTGATGAGAATAAATTATAGAAATGGGTTATATGACTTAGTTATGATATTTAGTGGATATTGTGGCCACTAGATTTGTTTAAACATCGAGTTTTGTACTAAAACGGTTAATTTTGCTTGCTAGATTTTCGGAAAAATAGCTTTTAAAGTGAGTTTGAGCTTTTTGTGAATTGCAACCTATTTCATATTATAATTAGTGTTTGTGAATGTGTAAATGGGTGTGGTTGGGTTTTTCTCGATGGTTTGACGTTTGTACATCGACATCGAGGGTTGGTTTGGCTATTCTTGCATGCATAGGCGATAGGTTTTGACATATGCGTGATACACGTGCCGATTTGGTTTTCGTATGCCGTTTCGATTTCGAATTGGGTTTTAATGCGATACGGTGCGTTATGATATGTAGGTACCCCCATATGGACTTCGAGACGATAAGCAAGCGCATGGCGACGTCGGCACCGGTGAGCGAGGACCAGGTGAGTAGTTTAATATCTACGGGAAGAAGTCGGGTGGATGGCGTATAGCACCCCCGCAGTTCATAATATAGCTTATGTAATGGATATATATATGTGGTTTATGATACGTGGATGATATTCAGGATATGGTTATGTGTTCATGGATTTGTAGTGTTACTTGCGAAACCCTAGAGTAGTTGTTGCACCCATACACGTGCACACACTTGCTTACATTCATTCTTTTACATGTGCGTATATGGGGATATGTGTATATGTATTCACATGGGTATGGGACTATGTGTACATATACTGGATTATGAGAATAGTACTTGGGATTGGAGATGAGTCGATGAGATTGGATTTGAGGCCGTGAGATCGGTGATATGACAGGGTTCGTATTTGAGGTACGACATGATATTTTAGCGGGTCCTTTAACATGGTGTTTTCATACACACGCATGCATTTACTTATATTGGTATCAGTTTTGTACTAGACGTAGGTCAGTACCCGGATCATGATTTTAATAAGAGGATACCAGATGAATAATGTGATGAATGTGATATTTGACCCGTACCCAGATTTAGGATGCCGTACGACGGATTTACGTACGAGCTATATATTGATGATAGATCCGCACTCTTGACTTGAGCATGTCATATTATAGATATTGTATCGTATGTGATACTATTGAGGCGGGATCACCGACTATTATATATATATATATATATATATATATATATATGTATGTATGTATGTATGTATCGACTCAGATGTTAAGCGGTTTCCTTACCTTTCGTTTAGCCTGTTAGCCCAGCCCTATAGTTTAGTGTAGTTGTTAGACTAGATTTGATTCCTACCTATTTCAAAAACTAACAAATCGTGGGTATTTTAAAAGACAGGCCGAGGGATTCTACGGATATTTCAAAGGACGTATCTTTTCTTAAAAACACCGTAGCCCTTATTTTCAAAACACCACGATTCGTGTTATTTCAAATGGCACTACTGTATGACTTATATTATATTAAATGCAGATTAGTTATCATTGTGTTTATCATTCAGCTCCCGCACATTATTACTGTTCGCTTCACATCGCATGCTTATATTGTGATTTCATATACCATTATTGATATCATGTTGTCAGGACACCAGCACCATTACCGATGATGCGTATGTTCCATGTACACTTACTTGCCGGCTCACACACATCATCATCGGTAATTTCCATGTCACATACACTTTAGAGAATACTATTTCATTAACATAGCTTGTTAGCTAATAGTTTCGACATGATATTAGTGTACTTGCCTTATATGCCAGTTTAGACATTGCAGTTATTACTTGCTACTTCATGCATATTATTATTCACTGTTATGCAGTATTATAGAGTTTTATGCCTATATTCACTATTTACGTGCTATTGATGATTGGATTTTGGATTTTTATGAGATTTCCTGGATTTGGGAGAAAACCGCAAGAATTTAATAAAAGCTTAGTATCATCATTTTAAAATGAAAAGTGCAGTTTTCTCATGATGTATGAGTCGTCCACCATGATATTTTCTCGGTTATGAGATGGATTTCGAGACCCGATTCGAGGAGTTGGATGAACCGTCTGCGGGTACATGGTGGACCCGGTAAGGTACCCCGGGGCAAGAAGATCGAGTAGTAGACGATGAGCCCGGCAGGGGAAGACTGCCTACCGGTGATTTTATCTGACGCGCCGGATATCCGGAGGATACCGTCGTGGTCATGTGATTGATGTTAGGGGCCGATCCGGACTGACGGCGCCCTAGATAGTGAGATTTGAGACACTGAGATTTTGAGATATTGAGGTATTGAGATTTGATGATACAGGCCAGTCCGGCTAGCCGGAGCCTGAGATATTGAGATATTGGGATTTATGTTTTGTGTCGATGCTAGACACCGTTTATGTTGATTTCCTTAATGATACCTCGTTTTAAATATACAGAAATCTCACTAAGTTATGAAAGCAGTTTCTTCATTTACTTGTATTCTGTTTTCATGCATTCATACCCCATTCATATGATATGTTGCTATCTGAGGCACTGACACTAGCACATGGGATTACACTTATGTATAGATGTTTACCCTTGCCACTTTTTCATGCTTCAGACTTTATTATTTGAGGATTATATATTGATCGTATGACCTAGGATTGCGTCATACATGCGATTTCTACTCGTAGATGTTTTCTACTCATGAGTTGGCAACTCACCCCCGTTGTGCCACAGTTCCTTGCAGGTTTTGCCGTACAGGTTCTTTGCGGCTTTGCTGGCACGCTATTCTTTCCGGGTGATTGTTTTGGCAGGTGGGTTCTTTGCATCAGGAGCACCATTGTTTATTATTATTTCAGTTGTATCTAGAAACTCCATCAACCGGATTGTATATTTGAGAGAGATAGAAAATCAGACCTGTTATTCTTTCGACCTTAGAGTCGCGCGTTGTATTATTATGTTTTTTCATGTTGTTTTGAGTTTCTTTTGAGTTTTGATCCTCGCCCTTGGCGTCGTATATTATATTGCTTGCATGGTTGTGACCGTCGATTGACGAAGAGCTAGCTCCCGCTTGGGGATGCCTTTTTTATTGATTTCGTATACTATTCATGTTGTATCCCGTTTGGGGGCCAGTATTTACAAAGGAGACTCTGCTGAAATTTTCAGAAAATACTTGAGATTTAAAAAAAATACATACTTCGGCCTATGTTGATTAAAACTACTTGCTTTACATTGGTTTTTCCTTCACTCTGCTCTTCTTTGGTTTTGATTTTCTGGGTTTTGGCTTACTTAGATTACGTACGCCTCGAGACGTTTCGTAATTTAAGTGCCGGTCATGTTCCATACTTTTCGGGTCATGACAAAGTTGGTATCAGAGCGTTAAGTTTTACCTTCGGAGTGTAGGATGACCCTTGGTTGATGGAGTGGGTAGCTTGAGTTGAGTGACATACCGTATGTATGTTCCGCGACATATTTACGATACGATACTCCGCTTAAGAAACCTTAGGATGTACATTTCCTTGCCCAGTATTATATTCATTCCTATGATCTAGCCTCATCAGTACCAGTTATGATTTTGTTATCACGGTTGTACGGGTGTAGAGAGCTATGGCTAGAGTTGCGGTCAGCATGAGCTCGTCATGGATGAGGACTGACCAGATATTGATTACAGGGGCATATGATTCCATAGAGGCACTGTTTTATTGTGTTTTCGCGCCACGAGCGTTTGATGGATCGCTTTTACGAGATTTCTCGGACGTGCAGATCAGCACCAGAGGATTGGGCCACTTCAAGAGACCAGCCAGATTGTGATGACCGTCAGGGCACAGATTATTTTGATGATTGGGGCACTGTTCAGCATGCGGACGAATGAGCCAGTGATTTTGGTGAATGAAAAAATGTCGCCCCAGATGTTTGAAGCTAACGCCGCACGAGTTATACTTCGAGATATGATAGGAGATTGCTAGTCACCGGAGATGAAAGACTAGGACATGTGATTTATTTCCTACCCCGATGTGAGGTCATCAGATGGATTGATTCAAGCTAGAGGCGACTTCACGCTGATACGTTGAGAGTCGATAGAGAAGATCGAATGTCAGGAACCCATTTTCCAAGTTTAAGGTATTTGGAAAACAATGCAAGCAATTCTACGGACCCTCTAGAAGAATGAAACCCTAACTCGATTTAATGACCATGGAACGCCGATGAACCTTAGGGTTTGCGGCAGTTTAGCGGTGCCATTAGTGAGGCTTGGGTCTGCCCTTCTACGGTTGGTCCATAGGTGATGCGGCATATATTCGATACTATTAAACTGTACCCAAGATGTTGAGCTCTTGGGGGATTATGGAACCACAACGAATCGATCGAAAAGTTCGACATCATTCGGACATCATGTGATGGGATACATCGCTTGGGAGACTCCAGATACAAGTATAGCCGTTGGAGCGCAGTCCATGCAACCACGAGGAGGCGAGTCCGAATCGGTCGACATTAGAGAAAAGTGGAGTAAGAGGTTCGTACGAGATCTTGATGAGATGACGTTCCATTCCGCCGACATCAGAGATGTGATACGCAAGCAGTAGCGTTGACTATGGATATATCTTCCAGGAGGAGTCGTGATGAGTATGCAGCCATTCCGGAACAAGAAATAAATATAATAAAAGGATGATAACTCCCGGGCAGTTCGGCAGAAACTGTTGGGTTAGCCTAGCACCTTATGAAGGGTTTGGAAGCATCACATGTACCAAAGATTGAATTTTTAGGGTGCTAAGTTAACAAACAAAGAATCGTTCCTAGAAAAATTAGGGTTTCTAAAACATTACAAGTAACAAAGGCTAGGGTTTTGAGAGTACAACCTTTGTAGCTCCCTACACTAAACTCCTTGGCCACTTAAGGGTTGGAGGAGGGTTCGCTTGAAGTCTCCTAGTGTCCACGACGATCCAACCGAAGCTCCTAGTCCAAGCTTGCAACTTCACTTTTCAAGAGAAGAAATAAAGATAACACTCTAAACAAGTGGGCTAAACTTGTGTAGAATGATGTTGTGGTGGCTTTTCTCACTTCAAAAACCTAACTTGATGAGTATATTGCTCACTACAAAAGTCTAGAGAGAAAATGGTGAAGGAGGAAGAAGATGATGGCTTTCTTTTAACAAGAGTGAAAAAGAAAAACCCTTGTGTGAAAAAGAAAAATATATGTATATATATTTTTCTCTTATCATCTCAAACCATGGTTAAAAATTTAAGATATTATTTAATTTGAGTTAAAGCACAAAGAGAAGGTTAACCCATGGTTAGAAGTAGGTGAGCATGGTTAGGTTAAGGAAGAGTCTAGAAACTAACCATGAATTATCCTTTTCTTTATTTCTTTTGTTTTAACAAAAATTAAATAATAACTCATATATTTAAACCATGGTGTGAGTCTTGTATTGCCACCATTTTCAATGTGTAATCAACCATGAAGGATGATGTATGTATGTATGTATGCACATCCATATGTGCATGAAACTATAAGAAAGAAAGCATACATGCATGCATGCATCCATCATGTACAAGAAAAGATTTCAAGTGAGAAAACTAATGGTTAAATGATAAATCAACACTTGATTTATCAATCCGGCCATATCACATATGACCCCACCAAAAGCAAGCTGCCCGATCAATATACGGTATCCTATACGCGCATTTTAACCGGGTCCATGCGCATATCGCATACGCGCACCACAACGTTTCGCCTGGACTAGGTAACTCCTTTGTGGGACTCTAAGACTCGTCAATACGCCGGCAGTGGGTGATGATCATATCAAGCACCCCCAAGCCGCAAGCGGTCAGCTAAACGTAACGGCCACCCGGGTATTGAGCGATCAGAAGAAAAAAAGCGAACCTGCTACAACTCCCGTCGAGCCAACCGGCAACACTTCCCGTACAGTCCGGTCTCCTCGTCTGATATGTCACATATCAAGTCTAGGGGTGGTAAACGTCAGACCCCAATAACTGATAATTCGTGCCGATGTAAGGCTCATAACGGGTCGAGAAACTACTGGTAACACTTACCAGCAAATCTCTGAATCAGCCCTGGCTAGGGACTTCCCTATTACGGCCAATCGAGCACAGTGCAACATCAACCCCCAATACTGGGAGAGACGAAACCCCTCCTATCGCTCATTGCCTCTATGTGACTCGGGACTGTACCCAAAAACCACCGTTTTGCATGCCCTCATGGACGTGGTAAGGTAGAAATCAAAGCACAGTGGGAATCACACAAGACTCTATGACGATCTCGGGTCTACAGACTAACCTGCACAAGTGTCACCTGAGAACTGCCATCTGACGTGAGGTATAATACCATCTGGGAGTTCTCGGCGAGTCCGTCCAGTGTACCCAGTCTCCACTGAGCACCCGTATACCATCTCTGATGTCAAACACCAATGGATATGGGATCATCCATCGCCCATCTTATGGGTCGAGAAGCGTATACACTAGTCTACACTGGTGTATCGATGCCCCGTCTCAATACACCCACGACTAGGGACCTTGAAGGATGTACTTATGGACTACCATGTCCCCACTAGTATGATCCGTATCATAGTCCAGGTAGTCAAGTACACATCCTAAGGGCTTTACCAACATGTAACCATAAGACAGTATAAAGAGATAAGTATACATGTTAAGATAAAGAGTAACCAGATAGCATACTATCATATCGAGCAAGAAAGGCATCTCTATATATGTTCAAGCATCCAATATAATATACATCATCTGTACAATACTGGCCTCTAGGGCATACATACAACTAACAATCTCCCACTTGCACTAGGGCCAGCTGCTGTAGTATCGCATACCGAGCATCCCGAAGAGTCTCTCAAACTGTATCTGGGGAATAGCCTTCGTGAGTGGATCCGCTGTGTTATTCTTCGTGTCAACCCTCCTGACCTCGATCTCCCGGCGATCAACTATCTCCCGGATCAGGTGATACCGCCTCAGAATATGCCTGGATCGCTGATGGGACCTGGGTTCCTTGGCCAAAGCCACTGCTCCATTGTTATCGCAATACAAAGGTCTTGGATTCTCAATGGATGGAACCACTCCATGTTCATTAACGAACTTCTTGATCCAGACAGCCTCTTTGGAAGCATCGTTGGCAGCGATGTATTCAGCCTCCATCGTCGAGTCTGCCACGGTTTCCTGCTTGGAACTCTTCCAGCTAACCGCCCCTCCGTAAAGGGTAAAGACAAATCCCGACTGCGACTTAGAGTCGTCCTTATCACTCTGGAAGCTCGAATCGGTAAAGGACTTCACTTAGAGTTCTCCGTTACCATACACCAAGAGCATCTCTTTAGTCCTTCGTAAGTACTTGAGAATGCTCTTCACAGCTGTCCAGTGACTCTCTCCAGGATCAGCTTGATACCTGCTCACTACACTTAGTGAGTATGCTACATCGGGTCTGGTACATAGCATCGCATACATGATAGAGCCTACAGCCGAGGCATAGGGTATCCCTTGCATGCGAGCTCTCTCCAAATCAGTCTTGGGAGACATCTCTTTGGAGAGAGTGACTCCAGAGATCGTGGGTAAGTTCCCACGCTTGGATTCTTCCATACTAAACCTCTTTAGTATGGTGTCAATGTACCTGGATTGGGACAATCCTAATATCCTTTTGGATCTATCTCTATAGATCCTAATTCCCAATATGCATGAGGCATCACTAAGATCTTTCATTGAGAATCTTTGTGATAAGAAGAGCTTGACCGATTGTAGCATAGGAATGTCATTTCCTATCAAGTGTATGTCGTCCACGTAAAATACGAGGAAAACAACCTTACTCTCTGCCACCTTCTTGTAAATACAAGGTTCATCTACGTTTTTGACGAAATCAAACTCTTTGATAACGACGTCAAAGCAGATGTTCCAACTCCGCGATGCTTGCTTTAATCCATAAATGGATTTAAGCAGCTTGCACACCTTCCCGCTGCTCCCACTATCTACGAAGCCCTCTGGCTAAGTCATGTACACGCACTCTTCTAAATCACCGTTTAGAAAGGCGGTCTTAACATCCATTTGCCAGATTTCGTAGTCATGATATGCAGCGATGGCAAGTATGATCCGGATGGATTTAAGCATAGCCACTGGAGAAAAGGTCTCGTCATAGTCCACACCTGGTCTTTGACAAAAACCCTTTGCAACAAGTCTAGCTTTGAAAGTCTCCACTTTCCCATCTACAAAGTTTTTTTTTTGAAGATCCACTTGCTCCCAATGGGTTTTACCCCTTCAGGAGCATCTTCCAAAGTCCATACTTTGTTGGTGTACATGGATTCCATCTCGGACCGCATAGCATCCAGCCATTTCACTGAGTCCCCACTCGTGATGGCCTGCTCGAAGCTAGTTGGGTCATCATCCTCCATGATGAAATCCTTACTGCCACCATCCATGAGAAAACCGTAGTATCTCTCAGGCTGGCGAGGAACCCTACTAGATCGGCGGAGAGGCTGAAGTTCGTTGGGAACTACCGAATCCTCTGGTTCAACCAAATCTTCTGTCGTAGTCTGTATTGCTGGAACCTCTTCCAGTTATACCTCCTTGCCACTAATCTCTTTTTCAAGAAATTCCTTTTCTAAAAAGGTGGCATGTCGAGAAACAAACGCCTTTTGTTCCTCGGTGTGGTAGAAGATATACCCGCGCGAATGTTTAGGATATCCAATAAACTTACACAGAATGGACCTTGCCGCGAGTTTGTCCGGATTCTGCGTTTTTACATATGCCGGACAACCCCATATCTTAACATAATTAAGACATGGTCTCTTTCCTTTCCATATCTCATATGGAGTGGTTGGCATGGATTTTGTGGGAACCATATTCAATAGGTCTGCAGCTGTTTCCAGTGCATACCCCCAGAAGGAAATAGGTAACTCAGCTGTGCTCATCATAGAGCACACCATATCTAATAGGGTGCGGTTCCTCCGTTCCGACACACCATTGTGCTGTGGTGTATATGGAGGAGTCAGCTGAGAGAGAATCCCATTCTCTTTTAGGAAGTCCAGGAATTCAATGCTCAAGTATTCACCTCCTCGATCAGATCGAAGGATTTTAATACTTTTTCCGGTTTGGTTCTCGACTTCTTGTTTATATTCTCTAAATTTCTCAAAAGCTTCTGATTTGTGTTTCATCAGGAACACATATCCGAATCTAGAGAGATCGTCAGTGAATGTAATGAAGTACGCAGAACCATTCCTGGCATGTATAGACATTGGACCGCATACATCACTATGCACCAGTCCCAAGAGTTCCGTAACTCTTTCTCCGTGACCCGTAAACGGAGTTTTGGTCATCTTGCCTTTGAGACATGACTGGCAAGTGTCATAAGATGATAATTCAAACGGATTCAAATATCCATCCTTATGCAACTTAGCTAGTCGTGTCGCATTGATGTGACCCAGTCTACAATGCCACAAGAAGGATTCGTTCAGTTCTGAACTCTTCCTCTTGTGTGTGTTTGCTATACTTAGAACTGTTGATTGATTTAGAACATAAATGCCATTGCACAACGTGCCTGATCCAACCAACTTTTGGTTACGGAAAATGTTCATAACATTATCCTGTAATACAAAATTATATCCCTCTTTACTCAACAAAGAAACCGATATAATGTTGCATATCAGGTTCAGCATGTAATAGCATTCGTTCAGAATCAATGTATTACCAGTTGGTAATGCAAGGTGATATTCCCCGACGGTCTTAGCTGCAACAATTGCACCATTTCCAACTCTTATGTCTTTATCACCTTCTCTAAGTTCTCTACCTTTCCTAAGCCCATGTAATTGATTACATATATGGGATCCTGACCCGGTATCTAATACCCAGGACGTAGGGCAAATGGAGAAACAGTTCTCTGTAACGAACACACCCGAAGAAAATGCATCAACATGTACTTTCTTCATTCGGGTGGCATGGGAATCCTGGTATTCCCCTATATCCTGTTCAGTCTTATAACTCTTATAAGAAAGAATGGAACCAACGTTCCCCAGCACAGTATAACATGCGGGTTCATTCAATACGTCCATATTATTATCTTGATTAAGGTATGACATGGTCGCAACCTGGAGAGAGAGAGAAGAAAACACTTTAGCGTATGCTCTTGCAAGATTAGATTGGTTATTATTTTATCTAATCAGGATGGCTCCTACAGTTTTTATCAAATCTTCCTTCAAACCCTAAAAGGAAAGACTGGCCGGGATTAATTACACCCTACAACTTCGCCGATCTTTCAGCCAGGCCAGTTTCGGTACTTTGAGGGAGGTTCCCCGTGCTTTCGCACGGACCTAATTAAAGTAAACCTCGTTTTCCCAGAGGCGTAACCCCGTTGACACCTTTCGAGACACCTACTTGATCGGCTAATTGTCCTGTGTAAAACTCTCTCAGGAGTAACAATTACTCGCAGTGGGTATCGGGATCCAACTATCTCATAGAAGGTATGCAATCTCATTGCAAATTTCAATACTTGAAATTCCCGATAATATTTTGCCCCTAGCGTGTTATGACCTTGACGCAGGCCAACAAACCATAGTGCGCTAGTCAAGTTCAACCCGTCATTTCTTAATTGAATTAAACCCACCCGTACGACCCTTGACGCAGGCCAATAAAGTCGCATGACTACCCTAATCCAATCTGCATCATATGCATTAACAGATAAATACTAGTTAGCTACCGCACACTACGCCTTGACGCAGGCCAACAAACGTAGCACGAATACTAAGTAGTATTTATCTGAAATGACGGAGGGCTACGACAGGTTTTTCTGAAAACCTATTCCGTAATGAACTTGATATCGTTGTAGAATCGAATGAATTTTGAAATGGAGTGATTTTGAGGCTTTTATTAGTTTTGCTAAAGAGGTCACTCCCGGTGAAGGGATCTCGGCTCTTTCCTCATCGAATAAGGTGCAGGACATATCATATATATCACTATGCAAAGCAAAACTCCAAAAGCAGTCAAAAGTCAAACCGAGTGTTGTAGCATCTGCCAGTTTTGCTAAAGAGGTTACTCCCGGTGAAGGGATCTCGGCTCTTTCCCTATCGAATAAGGTGCAGGTTATATCATATATACCGCTATACAAAGAAAAACTGTAGCTGCCCTTTTATTTGAAAATTTGATTCTACAACATCTTTTAGGTTTCTTTTCTTTCATTAATCACATTAATGAAGTCCCATCATTTAAGTCACCTAAATATCACAGATAAATACGACGTACACTTATGCCATCTGCATTCGCCTCGATGTCCCCTCGTGCACCGTTAGGTTAGGTAACTAACGACAGAGCAGGGCAGGGCTAGTGCGGGTGCAAAACATAAATAACGTCTATATAATATTGTTGGAGATAGTGCCCTCAGAGTCAATTATTGGATCACAGGCACGTGATTGCAATGATTGAGGGAGGACCTATCCCGGTACGACAGTCTTACTCGAAATGATAGTATGCTATCTGGTTTACCTTTATCATCGTGTACTGCTTTAGGTGACCTGACAGGTTGCTATTGCACGTTGATAGAGCCCCTAGGATTCTTGCTTGACTGCCAGCAGTATGAGGGCGATCATATAAGTAAGAGCTGGAGTCTATAAGCACATCCTTAAAAGGTCCCTAGTCGTGGGAGTTTCGAGACAGGGCATCGATTCTCCAGAGTAGACTAGTGTATACAGTCGAGACCCCGACGAGGGGCGGTGGCCGGTCTCATAAGCCACTGGTGTCAGTTGGTTCACCTAAGATGTATACAGGTGCTCATTGGGTTATGAGTACACCGGACAGGACTCGCCGGGAACCTGCTAGTTGGGATTATACCATACGTCTGATAGCAGTTCCCAGGTGACATGTGTACAGGTTAGTTCATCGACCTGAGGATCGTCATTTGTCTCGTGTGAGTTCCCACTGTACTTTGATTACTACCCTACCACGGCTCAAAGGAGTCGTGCAAACAGGTTTTAGTTGGGTACAGTCCCGAGCCACATGGAGGCAGTGAGCGGATCTTCGAGGGTTCGTCTTTCCCGGTATTGGGGGTGAGGTCGCGCTGTGTCTAGGAGAGCCATTACACGAAGTCCTTGGCCAAGGCAGGAGATTTACTGGTAGGTATTCCAGTAGTATCTCAGGGTGTTCTGGGCTACACTCCGACACGACTTGTACCGCTTTTGGGGGTCTGACTTTTACCAACCCCCTAGGCCCGCCATGCGATGCTCGTAGACGAACGGACCGGACTGTACGGATATTGTCACTGACAGGCTCAGTAGGGTGTCAGGATGAGTTCGCTCATCGACGTCCCTTTTGGTCAATAGCTGGTGGCCCGTTACGTATTGGCTTATACCTCTGACGTGCTAGTGGTTAAATCCACAGCCATAGTATTGACGAGTCTTTAGAGTCCACCACACTTTCAGTTACTCAACTTTTGGGCGAAACGCTGTAGAGGCCGTATGGAGATATGGCAGGGTCCGATCAGATACGTGCGGTATTGCACGGATCAGGATCGGACGGTTTGTACTAGAGGCCGTATAGTTATATGGCAGGGTTCGATCAGATTCGTGCGGTATTGCACGGATCAGGATCGGACGAACATTACTAGCCGGCTTTGGTTTAAGCCGGATCCTAGTTTAGTACAGTGTAGATTTTGTCTCTTTGCATTTGTATCCGGACGGAATACAGATGCGGGTGTGTATGCACAGTATCGGGGTTTTCCTGTAATTTATTACGGGACCAGTTTTCTGGAGTTGCCAGTTTGCATTCCGTTCCGGCCGGTTTTCCTTTGTTCTTTCCCGGCCGGACTTTTCCGATGGAGGGGGTTATTTGCAATTGTGCAAATAACATTTTGTGGAGGGTTTATTTGTGAGATGAGAGATTATGATAGCATCTTTGATTCCCTCCATCACTTGCATTAAATGAGATTAGAAAGGGTATGGGTATGATGTTCATTTGTTATGATAATGTTTTGTTTATGGTCACCATTTCTCATCTCCTACACTCACCTCCCTCTTGCTTTATGTTCTCACTCCACCACCATTTCCCACTAATTTTTTTTTGGCCGGCCACATTTGGTAGAGAGGAGAGAAAATGAGAGGTTTCATTTTGGTGAGGAAATTTCATCATCTCATTCCATGCTTGATAAATGAGAGTTCCACTTGAAAGTTCCAATCCATTCCTCCATCAAGGCAACATAACCCCAAAGAGACAAGCATCATCTACACTACATTATACAGCACTTCTTGGGCATGTCGACTTGCCGGCTTCATGCCCGAGTTGCCTCGGTATAGAGGCGGGAGCCCGTAAAAGAAACAGGCGATGTGGTGCCCTTCCGGCAAGGAGGCGACGACCGGAGTTTCCGCGGGAGATCGGGACGATGACGAGAAGACCGGAGGACTCGGATCACTCGGTATATCTCTTCCCTATCTTGTTAGTTTGCTAGGACAAGTTTAATGGCCCGATCCGGGGTTTAGTGCACGGTGGTGCTGGTTTGCTAAGTACGCAAAATTAAAGTTTATCACCGTTTCCGTATTTGGCCGTCGGTTTGACGGCCGGGGCGCCGCCGTGCACTTACAGTGGTATCAGAGCCTCGCCATTAACTTCGTCTAGCTTCGTTTGATGTGTTTTGCATTTCCGATCGACCAAAATTCCAAAACTTGCATTTTTGTTCACATCAGTTTTCTGTTGAAATTTTTTGGTCTCGAAAAATTTTTCAGGTTGTCTCAGAATGATGTGCAGGGAGTTCTAAGAACACTGGAAAAATTCGACAACACGATCCCTCCGTACGACCGCGGATCCGCGGTCGTTACCACTCTGGAGGCCGCGGATCCGCCGCATGAATGAGGGATCATGTCATCATTTTTTTGCAGTGGGCTTGTGGGCTAAAAATAGGGGTTCTGGAATATTAAAATTGGGCCCAGATTTTCTGTGAGTGCTACAGTATTGCTTGGGGGCCCACTTGTTAATTTTTGATCGATCGGATATTTTAAACACAGTATTTACATTATATCTGCGACCGTGAATGTCACTCGATCGGTAAATCCAGTCTAACTGCTATAGCCCGGTTAGACGGATTTGCGAACGTGACTTTCACGTTGATGTTCTGTGTTTTTGCTGTGATGTTGCGGATCGGTCGTGGGGGATAGCCTGGATGCAATGCTAGTACAGTTTTGTTGTATTATGTACATTTGATATTGCGGGGCGAGCGTCCGACATGTGGACTGCCGTCACTGCCTGATTGTATTATTCTTTTGGGGCACGACCTGGTTGCGGTCGATGTACCCGTTGTATGTATATTTTACTTTCTGTACTAGGGTTGCCCCGCGGAGGGGTGCACGGATAGCCGGGTTCTAGAGGGCAACAAGCCCGCATCTCATGGCATTGAGACGGAGGGGGCTTTACTCTAGAATTGACGGGCTATTCGCCGCACTCGTAGGGGGTACAGGTTGACCCAGGAGGGTGCCCAAGTTACCGGATTCCGTGAAGTGCTGGGTGGTCCATTCACGGTGCTGAAGGGGGCTGCCTCGCTTCAGGTTTTGGCGGGTAACTTGCCGCGCCCGTAGGGGTCTAGGATTTCATTGCACAGGCTATTCACACGACCAGGGGAACGTCGGGTTTCAGTAGTGGCTCTGTGAAACCCGGGGATCCCAGATATCTGTATTGTTTCTGTGATGCTGTTCATTCTCTGTGATGTTGCATTTTATCACGCTTTGAGCGAAATACTATATATTGGTATATATATTAGTAGATGTTGTATATGTTTTTCATCCGCGCTAGTCCAGTCCCCGCTCTGCCGTTAGTTAGCTAACCTAACGGGTGATGACGGGACCCAGTGGCGAATGCGGATGGCATATACGTATATCAGTATATTTTCGTTCTTTGTGGTGTGATCAATTGATGGGACTGCGTTGATTCGGATCAATGCATGTTAAAACAAACCTATTCTGGTGTTGTTGGAACACTTTTCAAAAAGCTGTTATTGCAAGGACGTTCACTTTTGTTTTGCATCGTGGTATTCATTTGGAATATTCTGCTCCTCAGTCGACGAGGCAAGGGCTGAGATCCCTTCACCGGGAGTGACCCCTTGGACAGAAGTTTGCGTCAGGGCATTAACTTCACTATAGCCGATTACTTTTGCTTTGCATCATGGTATTCATTTGGAATATCCTGCACCTCATTCTACGGGGAAAGAGCCGAGATCCCTTCACCGGGAGTGACCTCTTTAGTGAAGGTTTTCGTCACTATATTTTCTAAAAAGCTATCCGTTCCTTCAACGATATCAAGTTCTTTACGTTAAAGGTTTTCGCCAGAAACCATTCGTAGCCCTCCGTCGTTTCAGACGGGTAGCACGTAGTATTCATGCTATGTTTGTTGGCCTTCGTCAAGGCATAGTGTATGGTAGCTGCTTGTTGCCTTTCTGCAGCATAGATAGATGCGTTGGTTTGGGACAGTCGTATAGCCTTGTTGGCCTTCGTCAAAGGCTTGTGCGGGTGGGTTCAAATCAACCTGGAGAATGACGGGTAGAACTTGACATGTGACTTATGATTTGTTGGCCTTCGTCAAGGTCATAAGAGCATGGGGCAGAAATCACATCGGGAGTTTCAAAAGAACTGAAACTTGCCAGATATGCGCATACCTTCTGGAGTGTGATACCGTGAGCGGATTCCGTCACGTTATCATGCGATGAGAGTTGGATCCCGATTCCCACTGATGAGTTAGTTTACTCCTCGGGTCACCCCGACTAATTCTTCTTTCAGGTTTGGAGGAGAATTTGAGGTACAGTGGGAGGTTTCCAGATTAGATAAATTGGTAACCATTCTGATCTAGGTTAGAGTGCACGCTGAGTGTTTCTTTTCTCTCTCTCTCTGGAAGCGACCATTGACCCGACCCTAAGACTATGACTCAGAGACCAAGTTGACCGAACCTTCTTTACACTGGCTTTTGGATTGTCAGAGTTGCAGACCTCATTGCCACTCCTACTTTTACCCTTTTCTCCAGGACACCCCGTATTACTACGAACGTCCACTTCCATTGGGCAAAACCATCGTATGGTTAGATACGAACTCGAAGGAATTCGAGGATGGTTTCCGGTTCTGGAGAAAACGGATAAGATTATTCAGTTGTCTTTTCCCTTTTACCTTCTCTCAAGTTGTAAGTACTCCTTGGTTTAGGAGATAGTACACCTATTATGCAAATTGGATAGTCTTCTTCCAAACCTTAGGCTGGTACCGACCGGTAGGGAATGAAGAAAACCAATTAGCCTAAACGGTGTACAGAAGGTATTAAGATTAAGACAAATCAAGGGATTAGTAAGAGGGCAAAGTAAATTGCGACTGATATTCACGACCAAACCAAGTATTTCTTCGCCAATCCTAAATCACCTTTATATTTCTCCAGGACACTCCGTATCACTACGAAGATCCACAGTTTATTGGATAATCCATCGTATGGTTATATACGAACTCGAAAGGAACTTGTTCCAGTTCGGGGATGGATTATGGTCCAGGAGAAATAGGAATAAGGTTTATTCGGTTGTCTTTTATCTTCACCTTCTCTCGCATTGCGAGTGCTCCTGGGATTAGGACAGTACATCCATTATGCTTATTGGATAGTCTTCTTCCAAACCATAGGCTGGTGCCGAACGGTAGGGAAGGAAGAAAACCATTTGGCCTAAAGGGTGTGCAGAAGATAATGACTGAAGACATATAAAGGGATTTGGAGAGGTGGCAAAGAATTATACGGTTATAGTTGTGAATCTGGATAATGGTAGAGACATTACTAGGAATACCAGGATACCCCATCGAAACATTTCAATGTTTCAGTTCAACTGTGTACTGTTAAAAGAAAACTGATTTCCCGATTAGACACTTGCTCCAGGGTATGTATTTACCAGGTTTGATTCTCACATCTGTATGGTTTTACAGATGATGAGTGGGAGTAAGTTATTTGAAATTGGGTGATCATCCTCATTATATCGGGATTCGTTGTAATCGGTGATATTTGAGGAAATCACCTGGGCTGTTTGCCGGTTGGCAAATATTTGGTTTTGAATATCCGCCGTTGTGCACCAATTTCAAATTGATATATCTGTACGTCTATTTTCATAGAGTGAGATATACCTTTTGATATTATGTCGATGACATTTACCTATATCAGTGGATGGTTAGGTAAGGAGCATTAAACAGCGGTGTAATTCTTCTTAGCCATAAGTACAGTTTTCAACCTACGACACACAGTGAAAGAGTTGTATGACTCGGCGGACTTATACAGAGTATTGTATGTTGTCCAGTGTCTATTAGGACAGAGGGGTTAGTCCTCATACTATATTCTGTTTACTTTTAACTTCTCTAGTTCTTAGACATGTGTTTCGTAGAAACACAGGGTCTAAGTTTTGAGGAGTTATAGGTATTTGAATAGAGTATAGAACCAAGTGTAGCAAGTATCGGGATTCTTCAAAGTGATCGAAGATACAGATACTTGTGTATGGTATTCAGTTGATAGTAATGATAAAGAGAAATTGATTCTTTTTCAGGTCACTCATAATTGGAAGCATTCCTAAGTTGAGTAACGCTGATCGGCCTCTCTCTATTTAGTTGACATGCACTGGAGACAGCTGCATGATTTGAATCTGGTTCAATTAAATCAGTGCCTCTGGTTCTATATTGGATATAGTACAGTTCATATCTTAACATTGTTAAGGTACGGGGAGTTGTCCGGCTTATGATTAAAACCAGACTCTGGATAACTCAAGGCACGTTTCTGTAATGGCTGTTTGTGGGTTGACCCAGGCTATGACGAGGGTTGACTTTCTACCATCTGGGAGATCAATAGAAATATTGTTCTAGACTCGCCACAGTTTTATTAAAAATGGATTTTTTTTCAAAAACAGCAGTGGGAGTATGGTAGAACTGGAAGTGATTCCAGAACCGCAAACGATTACTGAAGATTTGATAAGGAACCTAAAGATTCAATCTGGTTTGACATTCCATTGGCCACTCTGCAGATACGGTGGGTAACTTCAGGCACCCGAGAGGTACTCCGGTAACCTCAAGGACGGTGACAGGGAAGTTCTTGTTTACCCACACTTGCCATTGTTGTTGTTCCAGGCTGCGAGACCCGGCAGGAGGATGAGTATAGCGTCGTTCTAAACTAGCTTTAGAAGTGCACGTCTATATGACTCTGCCAGAGGGTTGTCGTAGTCAGTGGGAGCAGCGGAAGCATTGGTGGACATCAGGCTTATGTCTATTTATAGACTAAAGCAGATGTAGCGGAGATAGATCATCTATTTCTGATATGACAGTCATAGGTTTGACTTCATCAGAATAGGGGATGGATCTGTTGAGAAGGTAGTAGGGTGTGATATCCGGGTTTTGGATGACATACACAAAGTAGGAAGTGACATTCCTATACTACGATCGGTTATACTTTGGTCGTCACACAGTGTTTTCTCCACATAGGACTTGGATATTATATCAGACATACTGGTTACTGGATCTATAGTTTTAGATCTAGATTTGGGTGGTTTCCCAATCAGGATACCTTGACAGCATTCTAAGAGTATTTAGAATGGACGACTCCTGGCACGGTAGTGTACCTGCAGGTGATGGAGTCACCCTCTCTAAAGGTGTCTTATAGACTAAACTAGAGAGGGATGTGCATGATTGGCAGATCACTTGCTCAGGCAATTGAGTCAATCATGAGATGTCAAGTACCACACCAGATGTTGTTCTTGCACAAGATGCAATAAGTTGATATTGATCCAATCCTGGAGAAACAGTCGGAAGCAGTTTTAGAACACAAGTGGATGTTCTAGGGATATGATAACGACAGCCTCATTTGGGAGACAGTTATCATTCCAGGCTTCCAAGGTGACATGGACGACAAGGAGGTTGTCAAAGTTATAGTTTTTCCTTCTGACGAGGGGCAGTGTTTTGGACAGGTGATCCAAGGCAATACTGAGGGTGGCATGGCGCAGGATACTGATTAAGTTCAGTTGACGATACAGTCTAAGAAGTTTGGATTTGGAGTTCGTTTATGAGCTCGGTCCCATCAGACATCCAGACACTCTAAGACAGGTATTGCTCATTTCGGGAGATGGTTTTCTCTGCGAACTTGAGATATAGAGAGACATAGAAAGAAACATCAGAGCGGATCCACTCACTGAGGCTATTCCTCGAACGCAATAGTCTCGCAAACGAGCTTTGTGAGACTGACTAGTAGAGGAGTTGGGTGTTCGGTATCACACGGGCTGTGAGTATGCGACATCGCAATAATTAGCCTTGAGTGCAAGTGGGAGATTGTTGGAGATAGTGCCCTCAGAGTCAATTATTGGATTACAGGCACGTGATTGCAATGATTGAGGGAGGACCTATCCCGGTACGACAGTCTTACTCGAAATGATAGTATGCTATCTGGTTTACCTTTATCATCGTGTACTGCTTTAGGTGACCTGACAGGTTGCTATTGCACGTTGATAGAGCCCCTAGGATTCTTGCTTGACTGCCAGCAGTATGAGGGCGATCATATAAGTGAGAGCTGGAGTCTATAAGCATACCTTAAAAGGTCCCTAGTCGTGGGAGTTTCGAGACAGGGCATCGATTCTCCAGAGTAGACTAGTGTATACAGTCGAGACCCCGACGAGGGGCGGTGGCCGATCTCATAAGCCACTGGTGTCAGTTGGTTCACCTAAGATGTATACAGGTGCTCATTGGGTTATGAGTACACCGGACAGGACTCGCCGGGAACCTGCTAGTTGGGATTATACCATACGTCTGATAGCAGTTCCCAGGTGACATGTGTACAGGTTAGTTCATCGACCTGAGGATCGTCATTTGTCTCGTGTGAGTTCCCACTGTACTTTGATTACTACCCTACCACGGCTCAAAGGAGTCGTGCAAACAGGTTTTAGTTGGGTACAGTCCCGAGCCACATGGAGGCAGTGAGCGGATCTTCGGGGGTTCGTCTCTCCCGGTATTGGGGGTGAGGTCGCGCTGTGTCTAGGAGAGCCATTACACGAAGTCCTTGGCCAAGGCAGGAGATTTACTGGTAGGTATTCCAGTAGTATCTCAGGGTGTTCTGAGCTACACTCCGACACGACTTGTACCGCTTTTGGGGGTCTGACTTTTACCAACCCCCTAGGCCCGCCATGCGATGCTCGTAGACGAACGGACCGGACTGTACGGATATTGTCACTGACAGGCTCAGTAGGGTGTCAGGATGAGTTCGCTCATCGACGTCCCTTTTGGTCAATAGCTGGTGGCCCGTTACGTATTGGCTTATACCTCTGACGTGCTAGTGGTTAAATCCACAGCCATAGTATTGACGAGTCTTTAGAGTCCACCACACTTTCAGTTACTCAACTTTCGGGCGAAACGCTGTAAAGGCCGTATGGAGATATGGCAGGGTCCGATCAGATACGTGCGGTATTGCACGGATCAGGATCGGACGGTTTGTACTAGAGGCCGTATAGTTATATGGCAGGGTTCGATCAGATTCGTGCGGTATTGCACGGATCAGGATCGGACGAACATTACTAGCCGGCTTTGGTTTAAGCCGGATCCTAGTTTAGTACAGTGTAGATTTTGTCTCTTTGCATTTGTATCCGGACGGAATACAGATGCGGGTGTGTATGCACAGTATCGGGGTTTTCCTGTAATTTATTACGGGACCAGTTTTCTGGAGTTGCCAGTTTGCATTCCGTTCCGGCCGGTTTTCCTTTGTTCTTTCCCGGCCGGACTTTTCCGATGGAGGGGGTTATTTGCAATTGTGCAAATAACATTTTGTGGAGGGTTTATTTGTGAGATGAGAGATTATGATAGCATCTTTGATTCCCTCCATCACTTGCATTAAATGAGATTAGAAAGGGTATGGGTATGATGTTCATTTGTTATGATAATGTTTTGTTTATGGTCACCATTTCTCATCTCCTACACTCACCTCCCTCTTGCTTTATGTTCTCACTCCACCACCATTTCCCACTAATTTTTTTTTTGGCCGGCCACATTTGGTAGAGAGGAGAGAAAAATGAGAGGTTTCATTTTGGTGAGGAAATTTCATCATCTCATTCCATGCTTGATAAATGAGAGTTCCACTTGAAAGTTCCAATCCATTCCTCCATCAAGGCAACATAACCCCAAAGAGACAAGCATCATCTACACTACATTATACAGCACTTCTTGGGCATGTCGACTTGCCGGCTTCATGCCCGAGTTGCCTCGGTATAGAGGTGGGAGCCCGTAAAAGAAACAGGCGATGTGGTGCCCTTCCGGCAAGGAGGCGACGACCGGAGTTTCCGCGGGAGATCGGGACGATGACGAGAAGACCGGAGGACTCGGATCACTCGGTATATCTCTTCCCTATCTTGTTAGTTTGCTAGGACAAGTTTAATGGTCCGATCCGGGGTTTAGTGCGCGGTGGTGCCGGTTTGCTAAGTACGCAAAATTAAAGTTTATCACCGTTTCCGCATTTGGCCGTCGGTTTGACGGCCGGGGCGCCGCCGTGCACTTACAAATATATCATATATACTATATACTGTATCCATCACAACATATCAAATGATCACATCACAGATATCGCAGCAGAAACATAGATATAATGTGGGATATACTAGGACGTCCGTATTTAGTATTTAGCCAACAATAGAAAATACGGATTCCACAGTCGCGATGAATAGCCACGCCCACACCCTGGACCCCTACGAGAGCGGCAAGCGGCCCTACCAATTCTGGAGTTTAGGAGACCCGGTCTCGACTCCTCGAGATGGCCTCCCACTGAACCCCAGAACCCGGTCACCTGTGCTCCCCTCCTTGGGTCCATCCTAATGCGGAAAAGTAAATAATATACAACACTGGTGGCATCAACCTCAACCCGGAAGTGCCCCAAATAAAAGAATATTATATTACATTTGAATTTACATGAATGAAAAATATAAAACTCTCATCTCACATAAAAACCCCCGGATATTCAATCGCGACAATCCTGCACATCATATCTCAGCAACACATAATATCTCATATCATCAACGTAAGTAAGTATGCATGCACTGATCGTCGTCGATGTATAGCAACGACAATCGGTAAATACATACTACACTTACGGTCACAGAAAAGAAAGTGTAAAACTGCAATATCTGGAATCCACATTCTCTTTAGACATCGTAAATGCGAAATATCACATACTTCGTATTTCATGTCTAGTAATATGAATTCCACACATTGCACCACATTCTAGATAAATAGACAGTATTAAAGTTTTCGAACGAACGATCAAATACCCAAGATTCGCTAAAGCTCAACACTTGAGCAGAGTTCAAAAACCCGGAGTGTGACACAGTAGTAGCGGTCCAACCGTAGAAGGGTCAAGCCAACGCCTCACATGTGGCATGTCGTACTGCCCCAAACCCTAAGGTTCAAAGGGCAGTTCAGGACGGTCACATAATCGAGTTAAGGTTTGTTGTCTTCTAGAGGGTCCACCACAAAACTTGCACGTATCTCCGAAGGATTTAAACCCCGTGAAAAGTGAGCAAATGACACTCGTTCGAACAATTCGATACTTTCTAATTTACCCGGAAAAGACACGAAATCAAAATTCCGATCGAATCGTCGACTCCAAAACAATCTCCAGAACAAACAGCACAAAATTCAGATTAAAAATACCCTAAAAAATATACAAGCAGAAAAAAGCATTACTGTATAAAAATCATGCAGTGATTGATGTGTACGGCCGCGGAACCGCGGCCCAAGCAAGCTTAGGCCGTGTTTCCGCGGCAAGAATGACTGTTCACGTCGTTTTTAACAGTAATTCTTATATTTGCCTGCTGAATTTTTTACATATTTTTAATTCTGAAAATAACCAGGTTTTAAAAATTGTCCAGAGAGTGTCCGAAAAGGTCGTATTTTGGTTTGATCGGAGTTTTGACTTCGCTAAAGTGTCGCCTAATGTTCTAGGTCGGCTCTGATACCAATGTTGGGTTAGCCTAGCACCTCATGAAGGGTTTGGAAGCATCACGTGTACCAAAGATTGAATTTTTAGGGTGCTAAGTTAACAAACAAAGAATCGTTCCTAGAAAAATTAGGGTTTCTAAAACATTACAAGTAACAAAGGCTAGGGTTTTGAGAGTACAACCTTTGTAGCTCCCTACGCTAGACTCCTTGGCCACTTGAGGGTTGGAGGAGGGTTCGCTTGAAGTCTCCTAGTGTCCACGACGATCTACCCGAAGCTCCTAGTCCAAGCTTGCAACTTCACTTTTCAAGAGAAGAAATAAAGATAACACTCTAAACAAGTGGGCTAAACTTGTGTAGAATGATATTGTGGTGGCTTTTCTCACTTCAAAAACCTAACTTGATGAGTATATTGCTCACTACAAAAGTCTAGAGAGCAAATGGTGAAGGAGGAAGAAGATGATGGCTTTCTTTTAACAAGAGTGAAAAAGAAAAACCCTTGTGTGAAAAAGAAAAATATATGTATATATATTTTTCTCTTATCATCTCAAACCATGGTTAAAAGTTTAAGATATTATTTAATTTGAGTTAAAGCACAAAGAGAAGGTTAACCCATGGTTAGAAGTAGGTGAGCATGGTTAGGTTAAGGAAGAGTGTAGAAACTAACCATGAATTATCCTTTTCTTTATTTCTTTTGTTTTAACAAAAATTAAATAATAACTCATATATTTAAACCATGGTGTGAGTCTTGTATTGCCACCATTTTCAATGTGTAATCAACCATGAAAGATGATGTATGTATGTATGTATGTATGTATGCACATCCATATGTGCATGAAACTATAAGAAAGAAAGCATACATGCATGCATACATCCATCATGTACAAGAAAAGATTTCAAGTGAGAAAACTAATGGTTAAATGATAAATCAACACTTGATTTATCAATCCGGCCATATCACATACGACCACACCAAAAGCAAGCCGCCCGATCAATATACGGTATCCTATACGCGCATTTTAACCGGGTCCATGCGCATATCGCATACGCGCACCACAACGTTTCGCCTGGACTAGGTAACTCCTTTGTGGGACTCTAAGACTCGTCAATACGCCGGCAGTGGGTAATGATCATATCAAGCACCCCCAAGCCGCAAGCGGTCAGCTAAACGTAACGGCCACCCGGGTATTGAGCAATCAAAAGAAAACAAGCGAACCTACTACAACTCCCGTCGAGCCAACCGGCAACACTTCCCGTACAGTCCGGTCTCCTCGTCTGATATGTCGCATATCAAGTCTAGGGGTGGTAAACGTCAGACCCCAATAACTGATAAGTCGTGCCGATGTGAGGCTCATAATAGGTCGAGAAACTACTGGTAACACTTATTAGCAAATCTCTGAATCAGCCCTGGCCAGGGACTTCCCTGTTACGGCCAATCGAGCACAGTGCAACATCAACCCCCAATACCGAGAGAGACGAAACCCCTCCTATCGCTCATTGCCTCCATGTGACTCGGGACTGTACCCAAAAAGCACCGTTTTGCATGCCCTCATGGATGTGGTAAGGTAGAAATCAAAGCACAGTGGGAATCACACAAGACTCTATGACGATCTCGGGTCTACAGACTAACCTGCACAAGTGTCACCTGAGAACTGCCATCTGACGTGAGGTATAATACCATCTGGGAGTTCTCGGCGAGTCCGTCCAGTGTACCCAGTCTCCACTGAGCACCCGTATACCATCTCTGATGTCAAACACCAATGGATATGGGATCATCCATCGCCCATCTCAAGGGTCGAGAAGCGTATACGCTAGTCTACACTGGTGTATCGATGCCCCGTCTCGATACACCCACGACTAGGGACCTTGAAGGATGTACTTATGGACTACCATGTCCCCACTAGTATGATCCGCATCATAGTCCAGGTAATCAAGTACACATCCTAAGAGCTTTACCAACATGTAACCATAAGACAGTATAAAGAGACAAGTATACATGTTAAGATAAAGAGTAACCAGATAGCATACTATCATATCGAGCAAGAAAGTCATCTCTATATATGTCCAAGCATCCAATATAATATACATCATCTGTACAATACTGGCCTCTAGGGCATACATACAACTAACAGAAACGAGACTTGGGAGAGACTTTGACAGGACCTTCTGAAAATACTAAACGAGAAGACCTGGACCCAGGAGCTGTCATATGACGCACACCCAGCAGGACTGAGTTCGGTATCGTCGACGAGACATGTTATGAGTAACCATGATAGTTGACCAGAGATCTTTAGAGGATGTGTCAGAGCGGACTGCTTCCGTTATCGTTTCTATATTGGACCGTTGAGCCGAGAAACTATATACTTAGCAATCTGCAGTGAGAGACGAGAGCCTAAGGGCACTAGGCGACATGCCATGATCAGAAGGCAAGTAGATATCTTGCTATGCTAGCATTGGATGCACCGACACCTTCTCGACTTTGAAGGACGGACATATCGACGACAGTATTTATGAGTTGTGATTTTGTGATTGACTATCACGTATCCGTCACATTGGATTTCAGTATTTTTGGGTGATTTATTTCATGATTGAGTTTTGATGTCCGAGTTTCATGATATTTGATTTCATGCCTAGGGCATGCATATGATTTGACTTATTCTTTCGGCATAGTTTTCATGCACTTTTAGTATTTTGATTTGCTTTTGTGCACGCCGATGCACAGGATGGTGAGATTTTATACCACGGTATACCTGATTGGGATTTTGATTGAAATGTGTTGTATACCGTCGATTTCGATTGTGATATTCGATATTCGTTTTCACGCACATTGTGCACTTGATTTGGATTTTGCGCATACTTAAGGCACTTGATGCGATTTAGGTGCACACCAGATGCACTAAATCAAGATTTTTCGTGCATAACAGATGCACCTGGTTTTGCTGTCAGGCACACACGTTGCCTTTGACAGGTGTTTTCATGCACACCCGTTGCACTTTGATGTTGTTTCTGTACACATGTACGGAACATTCATGGATTTCGATTTACGTGCGCACCAGACGCACATGGCATTCATATATATTTGGGACTGATTTCTTTTGGAGCAGTATATTTTATGATACTTGCTATTTGGTTTAGTACCGAGCAAGACTACTCAGAGGATAGTACCTGAGTATATTTTGCATGCCTTGGTAGTTATCGAAGGGATTTCCAAGGAGGAGTTATAGTCTCAGTATTTATCTACGTGCCAATGATGACACGAAACTGTTTAAAAGGGAAACCCTTCTAAATTGTTTTCCAAACGGCGGGACGTGTATGTTAAACAAAGGATATATATATATATATATATATATATATATATAGTTATAGTTATAGTTATAGTTATTTTCTCACAATGGACGTCCGCCGCTGTGCAGTGATACACACATCGCACAGCGATTTGAAAATGGTTTGGCATGCATTGCTTCCAAATGTTTTAATGATGTTTACATGTATAGTTGGTTTATATCATATTGATTTTCGTTTTGGATCTTGACATTGGTGTCTTCATCATAACTCCGATGATTGCGGGATACTTGACGGAGTTTTGATTTGTGAGTTATACACTCTTTTTCATGCGCATGCATTGCGCTACGATGTGTTTTATGTATTTATGATTTCGGAGCCCGACGACTTGATGGTTTTGCTTAGATATTTTAGTATTTGGGGAGAGTTTTAATTTAAATTCGGGGACCGAATTTCTTTAAGGGGGAAGATTGTAACGTTTTGAAAATCGTTTCGGTGAAATTTCGGAAAATCGGTAAAATAATGGGGTTTTCCGTAAAAAGTCAACATATAAATATCTTTTAATATAAAATTAAATATACATATTCTAGCTATGTAGTTGCTAGTATTTTGTGTTTATTGAGCCACTTGTAAAATTTCTAATTTACAAAAAAATCCGAAATTAATTATTTTAATATTATTTTAAGTCGTTACTAATACATTTAATTAGGGATAATTACAAATTGGAATGGGTTGATACAAGTTTAGTGCACCATGACACATCTAAACAAATATTGTAACATGTTCTTTTAAAGAAAAATGTTTGGATGGTTCTAGATATTTCTATGTTTAAGCTAGAAAATAATTGAATTAAATAAATAGACAAAATGAGGTTTGGTGCATGTTAATTAGAGTTTTGAGCTTTCATTACTTGGAAATTCCACCCCACATACACACACACCCCACACCAGGCCGAGCACAGCCCCGACCTCTCCATTCAACTCTTCTACATTTCATCAAAGAATAAAAGAAAAGGGAAAATGGGATTTAATAAAGAAAGAGGTATGGGTGCTAATGTGAAGTATGGGTTGACTCTTGACTTGGACTCACACATTTTCTCTCTCCCTTTCCTCACTAGTAGCAGCCCCATCCTCCCTTACTCGACCAGAAATTTCAGCAGCCCTCCCCATGTCTCTCCACTTCATTTTCCATTAAGAAAATCCATCAAAATCCACTCAAAACCTCAATAACTCTTCAATTAAACCTTTACCCATTTCTCGTTGGCCAATCTAGTATGGATCTTGGAGAAAAGTTGGAATTTTAGAGGCTTAGTTTGCATGTTGATCTCATGGTTGTGAGGTATAAATCCCAACCCATGTTTTGATTGTTGGTTAATTACTCCAATTTAGTTAAATTTGGTGTTAATTTTGGTTCTAGTTGCTAACTTGAAAATTCAAGTTTAGGGTTGGATCTAGTTGGGGTTTTTGATCATTTATTTGTGGTAGTGAGTTGTAATTTGACATATTAATGTTATGCTAAAACTAATTTAGTTGCTAGTTGCAAAAGGTTAATTTAAATTGTAATAATTTTAAGAAATTGCAAACAAGGTTTTAGTGAAATACATATATAATTGAGATTAAAATGTAATTAAGTTTTTCATGATATCATTAATATTATAATGAGTGGTTTAATACCTTAAGTTATGCAAAACCAAGCTTAATTGTTGAATTGTGAATTTTTCTTTAAAAGGTGTTAAAAATTGATATTTTTGCAAACTAGGATTTTGGAATTTATGCAAATTGATGAGAATAAATTATAGAAATGGGTTATATGACTTAGTTATGATATTTAGTGGATATTGTGGCCACTAGATTTGTTTAAACATCGAGTTTTGTACTAAAACGGTTAATTTTGCTTGCTAGATTTTCGGAAAAATAGCTTTTAAAGTGAGTTTGAGGTTTTTGTGAATTGCAACCTATTTCATATTGTAATTAGTATTTGTGAATATGTAAATGGGTGTGGTTGGGTTTTTCTCGATGGTTTGACGTTTGTACATCGACATCGAGGGTTGGTTTGGCTATTCTTGCATGCGTAGGCGATAGGTTTTGACATATGCGTGATACGCGTGCCGATTTGGTTTTCATATGCCGTTTCGATTTCGAATTGGGTTTTAATGCGATACGGTGCGTTATGATATGTAGGTACCCCCATGTGGACTTCGAGACGACAAGCAAGCGCGTGGCGACGTCGGCACCGGCGAGCGAGGACCAGGTGAGTAGATTTATATCTACGGGGAGAAGTCGGGTGGATGGCGTATAGCACCCCCGCAGTTCGTAATATAGCTTATGTAATGGATATATATGTGTGGTTTATGATACGTGGATGATATTCAGGATATGGTTATGTGTTCATGGATTTGTAGTGTTACTTGCGAAAGCCTAGAGTAGTTGTTGCACCCACACACGCGCACACACTTGCTTACATTCATTCTTTTACATGTGCGTATATGGAGATATGTGTATATGTATTCACATGGGTATGGGACTATGTGTACATATACTGGATTATGAGAATAGGACTTGGGATTGGAGATGAGTCGATGAGATTGGATTTGAGGCCGTGAGATAGGTGATATGACAGGGTTCGTATTTGAGGTACGACATGATATTTTAGCGGGTCCTTTAACATGGTGTTTTCATACACACGCATGCATTTACTTAGATTGGTATCAATTTTGTACTAGACGTAGGTCAGTACCCGGATCATGATTTTAATAAGAGGATACCAGATGAATAATGTGATGAATGTGATATTTGACCCGTACCCAGATTTGGGATGTCGTACGACGGATTTACGTACGAGCTATATATTGATGATAGATCCGCACTCTTGACTTGAGCAAGTCATATTATAGATATTTTATCGTATGTGATACTATTGAGGCGGGATCACCGACTATTTTATATATATGTATGTATGTATCGACTCAGATGTTAAGCGGTTTCCTTACCTTTCGTTTAGCATGTTTACCCAGCCCTATAGTTTAGTGTAGTTGTTAGACTAGATTCGATTCCTACCTATTTCAAAAACTAACGAATCGTGGGTATTTTAAAAGACAGGCCGAGGGATTCTACGGATATTTCAAAGGACGTATCTTTTCTTAAAAACACCGTAACCCTTATTTTCAAAACACCACGATTCGTGTTATTTCAAATGGCACTACTGTATGACTTATATTATATTAAATAGGGATTAGTTATCATTGTGTTTATCATTCAGCTCCTGCACATTATTACTGTTCGCTTCACATCGCATGCTTATATTGTAATTTCATATACCATTATTGATATCATGCTGTTAGGACACCAGCACCATTACCGATGATGCGTATGTTCCACGTACACTTACTTGCCGGCCCACACACATCATCATCGGTAATTGCCATGTCATGTACACTTTAGAGAATACTATTTCATTAACATAGCTTGTTAGCTAATAATTTCGACATGATATTAGTGTACTTGCCTTATATGCCAGTTTAGACATTGCAGTTATTACTTGCTACTTCATGCATATTATTATTCATTGTTATGCAGTATTATGGAGTTTTATGCCTATATTCACTGTTTACGTGCTATTGATGATTGGATTTTGGATTTTCATGAGATTTCCTGGATTTGGGAGAAAACCGCAAGAATTTAATAAAATCTTAGTATCATCATTTTAAAATGAAAAGTGTGGTTTTCTCATGATGTATGAGTCGTCCACCATGATGTTTTCTCGGTTATGAGATGGATTTCGAGACCCGATTCGAGGAGTTGGATGAACCGTCTGCGGGTACATGGTGGACCCGGTAAGGTACCCCGGGGTAAGAAGATCGAGTAGTAGACGATGAGCCCGGCAGGGGAAGACTGCCTACCGGTGATTTTATCTGACGTGTCGGATATCCGGAGGATACCGTCGTGGTCGTGTGATTGATGTTAGGGGCCGATCCGGACTGACGGCGCCCTAGATAGTGAGATTTGAGACACTGGGATTTTGAGATATTGAGATATTGAGATTTGATGATACAGGCCAGTCCGGGTAACCGGAGCCTGAGATATTGAGATATTGGGATTTATGTTTTGTGTCGATGCTAGACACCTTTTATGTTGATTTTCTTGATGATACCTCCTTTTAAATATACAGAAATCTCACTAAGTTATGAAAGTAGTTTCTTCATTTACTTGTATTCTGTTTTCAAGCATTCATACCTCATTCATATGATATGTTGCTAACTGAGGCACTGACACTAGCACATGGGATTGCACTTATGTATAGATGTTTACCCTTGCCACTTTTTCATGCTTCAGACTTTATTATTTGAGGATTATATATTGATCGTATGACCTAGGATTGCGTCATACATGCGATTTCTACTCGTAGATGTTTTCTACTCACGAGTTGGCAACTCACCCCCGTTGTGCCACAGTTCCTTACAGGTTTTGCCGTACAAGTTCTTTGCAGCTTTGCTGGCACACTATTCTTTCCGGATGATTGTTTTGGCAAGTGGGTTCTTTGCATCAGGACCACCATTATTTATTATTATTTCAGTTGTATCTAGAAACTCCATCAACCAGATTGTATATTTGAGAGAGATAGAAAACCAGACCTGTTATTTTTTCGACCTTAGAGTCGCGCGTTGTATTATTATGTTTTTTTTCATGTTGTTTTGAGTTTCTTTTGAGTTTTGATCCTCGCCCTTTGCGTTGTATATTATATTGTTTGCATGGTTGTGACCGTCGATTGACGAAGAGCTAGCTCCTGCTTGGGGATGCCTTTTTTATTGATTTCATATACTATTCATGTTGTATCCCGTTTGGGGGCCAGTATTTACAAAGGAGACTCTGCTGAAATTTTCAGAAAATACTTGAGATTTAAAAAAAATACATACTTCGGCCTATGTTGATTAAAACTACTTGCTTTACATTGGTTTTTCCTTCACTCTGCTCTTCTTTGGTTTTGATTTTCTGGGTTTTGGCTTAATTAGATTACGTACGCCTCGAGACGTTTCGTAATTTAAGTGCCGGTCATGTTCCGTACTTTTCGGGTCGTAACACTCTACTATCCTAAGGACGTGAGTTAATCAGCACCATCCACAAATGGATCCCCTAACGAGAGTTGTAGAGGCGTAATTGCAAAGGTTTTTAAATAGCGATTAAAAACGTATTTTTATAAAGCGAAGGTATTTTAATGAAAATTGTTTCTTTTAGATAAAATATGTAACCAAAATATCGTGCTATAAAAACCATTGTGTATGTGGGTAGGTCATTACCCTATGGATTTTCTATAGGTATAGGTCATGATAACGTTAAAAGGGTATATGTAAAGTTCATGATATTTTTTGTGTAAAATTCGATATAAGTTATACTTAACAAGAAATTCTAAACATGTGCAAAATTAATTAGATGAAAAATATTTTAAGATTGTAGTTAAAGGTTTATTGTGATTTTTTTAGCATGGTAACGGTAGTAAAATTATTTTAAAGAGGTTGTGAATAAGCTAACTCCACTTTTATCGATATTCGTTTTAAGGGTCGTTTGAGATTAAATGATTGAGAAGAGGGGAAAAGAAAGAAGGGACTTACGGTTTTTAAGCTTTTGAAAAGAGAGGAAGAGGTCTTCGTGGAACCGTGGTAGCGTCGAGTATCAAAGAACGGCTCCAGTCTTCGAAAGAACGAACTTAAATCGAGCTAACTCCACTTGATTTGAGAGATTATTTTTAGAGAGTTTTGTTATAGATTTCAGAATAGGGAGAGCTAGGAGATGGGGAGGTATTTATAAGGTAAAATTTGAGAGTATGGGAAAATAAAAAATTTAATTAAAATGGATTTAATTGTGTTAATGGAGGAAATGAAAGGGTTGTGAGTTCTCTGGTTTAATTCAGAGAAAATAAATAGGAAAAAGGAGTAGAAAGGAGCTGAAGGGATGCACGGGCAAAGCACGGAGGTATTTAGGGCTAATCCAACCGCCAGGAGCGGCCAATATGGAATTTTGGGCGGCCTAGTTGTGGAGTTGGATCTTAGGGTTTGAGCCATGTGTATTAATTTGTGTTAACTCCTCATTTATCCAATTTGTTTTATCTGAAACTTTTCTTTTCTCCGTGTAATGCACTTGCAACTCTTGGGCTTCCAAAAAATTAGAAAGAAAAATATTAAAAATAATTGGGGCTGATGGGATTCGAACACGTAAGCTAAAAAACAACAGTGGAGAGTTTAACCAGTGAGCTACAAGTTGTTTCTTGTTTTTATTGAACAAATTTAACTTATAACTCCTAGTCGGGCTGAAATACACCTTTCTATACATTGACTGTGTTACAATTGTACATGGATTTCAGGGCGTTACACGCACCTGTGTAGGTGCACCATAAGTTTCTATGTGGGCGGCAAATCAATCCGCGTGCAATATATTTAGGGAAGCGGCTGTTTATTTAATGGGGGTATTTTCTTTCTACTCGAGCCAATGAGAAACCTATATATACACCCCCTCACTTTTCTACACTCCTTACACCTTCGTTTCTCCATCAAAAATTCTGAAAAAATATCGTTGGATTCGTAACTCGATAAGCTACGCAACGGTGCTTCCCAAATGCGTGGGAAAAATTCGAGGAGGAAGAAGGAGCTTCGAGAAGTCGCCGTACGCATCTTTTTCGATATCCAATAAACGGTGGGATCCCTCATTCTCTCCCCCTCGTTCTCGTTGCCTTCTCTAAACTTGATCTCTGTTCCATGACTCTTTCCTTTTCAACCACTTAAAACGATCACCCCATTGTGTGATTACTAATCTAGTATGTAGTGGAAACATGATGAAATTCTTAATACCTAGTTACATGCTTTTGTTTCATAACCTTAACTAAATCCTTGCACACTGTAACACGGGGTAACGACCAACCCCTCTTAAACTATTTTTCCCGCGAACACAAACACGCCGTTATGCTGCCCGATTTTATATCGATATATTGTTGTTTATAGCCGAAATGCTGCCGAAATTTAGATAATCATTTTGTTGTTGTTTAATCGTTCCCTAATGTGATGCGACTATATTTATCACTTGAATACCCTAAGGTTTCCTAATACCGTATTTTCACTAAAACACCCTAAGCTTTCCAAATCCCGTATTTTTACTAAAATGTCCTAAAGTTCCAAATCCCGTATTTTCAAATAAATAGCCTAAAGTTTCCAAAATCCGTATTTGCATTAAAATACATTCAAGTTTCCAAAATCCTGTGTTTCACTTAATGCCTCAAACTATTCTAAATTATTATTTCACTAAAATACCTTGAACTTTTATGAAACCCTTTCTACATTAAAATACTCTGACTATCCCAAATTCCATGTTTTGTAATAAAATATCTTATACCTTCCTTTTTAACTAGACTTTGCAAGACACCGTTACACTTGATGTGGGTTACATAACCAAACTTGACTCGAACTATCATAACTTGTTTTACTTAAACGATTATGCGTTAGCATGGACACTAGACATGGATGGAAATGAAAGAACTCAATTTGAAAAGAAACTTGTTTCCCACATCTTATTGATTCTGTGTGCTAGCTTGTAACTAATAACTTGACTTAAACACATATTTACATGGGGATGGGTAGTTTGGATAGTAAGGCCGTACGATATGTCTAGGGAGTACTCTTGCCGTGTTACCGTGATTCCGGGCGTTTACGGAATACTAAATGTCGTGGTCGTGATCGCTGTGGTTCCGAACTGGAACGGAACATTATCTCTCTTGTCGTGTTACCGTGATTCCGGGAGTTTACGAAATACTCCCAAAATGCATGTATCCTTATGAAACCAAACTAAAATAAGCTAAACTATAGTAGTTACTGAACGACACCTTGCCTACACTTTACATATACACTTGCGGCATGACCTTACATTATACCTTACTTTCACTTTTTCATATAAACCCTTGAGAATCCTACTCGAGTTTATCTCGCTGACAGACATTTCTCTTTCTCTCTTTCCCTCTTCCGAAATGTCCGTTATGGCTGGAAGAAGGCTTGGCCGAAGTCAAAGCTACGGAAGAAGGCTGTGCTCAACTCTCGACTTACAATTAGGACTTTTATTTTCTTGTTCCTTGACTTTCGCCTACCTGTTTAGGGCTTGTTTTATTGATGTAATAAAACATTGAAATTGATCTTAGCTTGTAATAAATGTTGGTCAATAAAATAAAGATATTTTTTTAGTTCCTTTTGTATGCTCCTACATACTATACGCTTAACGCAACTGTATCGGGTAGAGTATCTATTTGTTATGGTTACGTTGTGGGCCTCGTCATGTTTCCGCTCCCGTATCTTGGAAAGCGGGATGTGACAGTTGTAGGAGGATTGAAGGATAAAATCGAACGGTGGAAAAAACAATTCTTCTTTTATTGTAACGAGGGATCCCCTGTGAGTTTTTGCCCTCGTGGAGAGAGCCTTCTCTTAATCCAGCTTTCTCTACAAAAATAGGGTCTCTTTCCCCTGAGTTTTGGTTCATTATTGACTGTCTCAAAGGTTTTAAAAGGGGTAAATTGTCGGTAGAGAAATTTCACTCCCCTTCAAATTTTATTCTGTATGGGCTTGCCCGTTACGACCCTCAAGTTGACCTTTCTGGGGGATGAGAGTTTGCAGCACAATTTGGGCTGAGTGTTAGGAGGTGAGGATGTCACACCCCACATGTAGGGAGAAGGGATGGAGCTCGACTTGCGGCATCCCATCCTTTCCTTTCCATCCACAGCTCCGCTAGATATCCTTCCTCTGAACATCTTAGGCTATTATGCACCTCTTCCTTCCAGACTTTTGAGTTTCGAATCGACCTCTCGTCCTTCTTCCTCCAAAACTAAATCCTCTCATGGGGTACTGATGATGCTCAGTACTGAGAAACCCCAGATCATAACACGTGTCCCATGTCCTACGGGAAAGGAAAAAGAACGGTACAGTGAAGGCATAACCCGGGCCTTCGCCCCGAGGCCTGTCTCGACCTTCGACAGCCTCCCAGATCACTCTTATGCTCGTCTTACACATAACCATTGGCTCGCCTCCGAGCCTTCCTGCACACTGGGCTTCCTCAGCCCTCCTAGCTCGCCACTGAGCTATCACAGAACCAAGATTACTCGGCCTCCTGCTCGCCCCCGAGCCTCCCACCGAGCTCAGCTTCCTCGGTCTCATCGACCGACCTAGAGCACAAGCCACGGGCATTCCCGCCATGGCTCCACGAATCTAGCCAGACGCGAGATATCTGCCGCCCCATGATCCTGCGTTCCACGCTACCGTGTTCCCCCGCTAACGGGCATATCTCGTCGTTAATGGAGGATACCGCCATTCGCGTAGGCGTGACTCCAGGGCCGTAACGGCCGGCGTAAATCTCGCGCCCGCCAGCCCATGGCTGCCGCTATATAAACCCTCTCTCAGACGACTCAGGTAAGGCAATTCTACCTCAATAGGCCGTTACTCTGCCAAAATACATCGACTAACTTAATCCTCGGAGGGTCCACGGTGGTACAACCACCCCGGGACTTCCTTGCAGGTAGATCGGCCTCATTCCAAGCCAAGCCCACTGAGATCCACACGCTTCAAAAAGCAACCCCCAAACCTAATCTCAATCATTCATCAACGCTCGTCGACAGATCAACGGAAGACAACATCTGAAGGAGATCCTGACCTCCATCAGTTGGCGATGTCTGTGGGAACGCGAAAATTCCACTCAATAAAATTTGATCTTCTGACCTCGAATTCATGGCGAGTGATCACCGCGACGATTCCAGTACTAGCCGCCGCCCTCCCCACAACGGAGGCATGGACGGATCCTCTCCTCCCCCGAACGTCGTTCATGCCCTGTCTGCACGAATCGACAGGCTCGCATCCATCGTGGATGCCCTTGTCCGTGTTCAGATGGCTAGAAGAACACCCCAGGTCGCCACTCCCCCGCCTCGGGACCGGGACCTCACGGAGGGGGAGAAGACACTGCCTGTGCTGGCATGACCGAACATCGCCTCTCTATCTCCGGCGCCACAGATCCCCCGTCGCAACCAATTCAATGACCCATTAGGCACCTCACAGCTCCACGCCGAGGTCTTATGAAAGAGTACCCTACCCTAAGGCCTATAGCGCTCCTGTCCCTCCCGAGGAGATGTCGGTCAGCTCGCCTGCGCCCAGGCATGGCCGGTGCCCTCTCCCTTGACAGGGTCGCGCAGACGGGACTCATCACGGTAGCTCGAGGACGACCTCCCCAGGGGACCTAAAGAACCTCATAGAATGGAACCGAAACCGCGGTCAGGCGCAGGCTGCCGGCAGGAGGGGCCATCACTCCAAGTATGCCGAATCCTTGGGATACCACGACCGACTCGATGCCCTCGAAAAGAAGATCGAGGGTATACATCGGGAGAGTCGTCCTTCAAGTGAGGGGGCTAGATATGCCTCCGACTCGCTTACGAAGCCCTTAACCGAAGAGCTGCTCTCGCTGTCCGCATCTCCTCCAGGAACAAGCCTCCAAAAGTGTCCCTCTTCGACGGAAAGTCCGACCCGAAAGACCACTTGGAAGCGTTCACGGAGGGGATGAGCTTCCAGGACAACTCTGACTCTACTCAATGCCGAGCGTTCCCTGCCACTCTCATCCACGCTGGACGAGATTGGTTTCGAGGACTCATGCCACTCTCCATCTCTACCTTCGATGAGCTGGCCGCCCAATTCCTCGGCCATTTCATCGAGAATAGATGGAAGAAGCGGACCGTCAATAACCTCTTCACTATAAAGAGCGGGGACAAGGAATCTTTCAAAAGATACATCACCCTCTTCTACAACGCTCTCCTTAAAGTCCCAGAGCATCAGGACAAGACGGTCATCACGGCTCTTAGGTCGGATCTTAGGCACAAGGAGTGGCTCCGCTCCTTTGCATTAGCGCAACCTAAGACCATGGCCGAGGTAAAAGCCCGGACCGAGTGAGAGATCCAGCTCTAGTCCGAGGTGAACGCGAACCTACCATGGACCGACCAAGACGATCAAAAGAAGAGAGCCAGAGAAGAGAAAAAGAAGATTAACCGGCCAAAGCCATACTCCCCAAAGTTCCAGGAGTGGACCCCACTCAACATCTCCCGGACAGAGCTGCTAGAGGAGGCGAAGGGCGAGAGATTCTTCAAACTGCCCCCGGTCAACAATAGGGCGGCCAAACGGACATGTGGCCCCTATTGCGCTTTCCACATGTCATAGGGACACCCTACCGAGAACTGCAAACAGCTTCGCGACTATATCGAGGAGTTGATTCGCTCGGGGAACATGGCAAAGTACTTGTGAGAGAAGCGACAAGAAGACCGAGAGCAATAACATCATCCCCCTCCCAGCGAATTGACGATCGGCCAAATCATGGTCATATCGGCGGGAGGCTCGCCTGGGACCGACGAGATACGCCCCCTGCCGGTCGAGGGGACTAGCAGCCAACCTAGGAAGAGGATCAAAGCGACCGAGCCCATCACCTTCACCGATGAGGATCTCCACGGGATATCCTTGCCTCACAACGACCCCCTGGTGATTACAGCACGGGTCCACCGCTACGAAGTTCAGAGGATACTGGTCGACTCGGGGAGCTCGGCAAACATCCTCTTCTACGACTGCTTTCTATGTATGGGGCTTGCCCCATCATACCTGAGGCCAACCGCCCACATCCTGTCGGGGTTTACTAACCACTCCATCCTGGCAGAAGGAGTGGTCACCCTCCTACTTAACATCGGGGAGGCTGGTCGTACGCGCACCGTGCCTGTGGAGTTCATCGTCGCCAGAATTCTATCGGCCTATAATATTCTAATGGGACGCCCGACGCTAAACTCCCTTCGGGCCCAGCTATCGACCTACCACCTCGCAATCAAGTTTTCACTTGACCAAGGCGGAATAGGCCGAGCCTACGGGAATCAGCAAGCCGCAAAGATTTGCTTCACAGCGACATCTATGCCCGAAGAGCGAAGTGATGGCCTTGAAAGCACGGATGATTTTATGGGGTCCTTAGATGCTCGAGACGAGGAAAAGGAAATTCGAGGATCCCCGGTTGAGCCGCTAATGGAGGTCCCCCTCGTCGAAGGGAACAATGAACGAACCGTCCAGATCGGGTCACTCATAACGGGGACTCGGCGCAACGACCTGGTCCACTTCCTCAGAGGGAACTCAGACGTGTTCGCCTGGGCGCCCGCTGACATGCCTGGGATCGACCCCAAAGTAATATCGCATAAACTCGGGGTTGACCCGGCGGCCCGATCCATCAGAAAGAAGAAACGAAGCTTCGCTCCGATCAAGCAAAAAGCGATCGAGGACGAGGTTGACAGGCTGCTTGCAGCCAACTTCATTCGGATTGTGGCATACTCGGAATGGTTTGCGAACGTAGTCATGGTTAGAAAGGAAAGCGGGAAGTGGCGCATGTGCGTTGACTTCACTGATCTCAACAAGACCTGCCCGAAAGACAACTATCCCCTCCCTCGGATAGATCAGCTCGTCGACAGCTCGGCAGGCCATGAGTTACTCTGCTTTTTGGATGCTTTCTCCGGCTACAACTAGATCCGTATAAACCCGGCGGACGAAGAACTTGCCGCATTCACAACGTACCGGGGGGTATACTTCTATAAAGTGATGCTCTTCGGTCTAAAAAACGCCGGGGCTACGTACCAACGCTTGGTCAACAGGATGTTCAAGCCGCAAATCGGCAAGAAGATGGAGATTTACGTCAATGAAATGCTCGTTAAATCGACCTTGTCAGACGAGCACGCCAAAGATCTGAGCGAGACTTTTGACATCCTCCGCAAATATAAAATGAAACTGAACCCCGTCAAGTGCGCTTCGGAGTCACTAGCGGAATGTTCCTCGGATTCATGGTTACCCATCGAAGAATCAAGGCTAACCCGAAGAAAATCAGCGCCATCCTCAACATGGCCGCGTCAAAGACCAATGTCGAAATCATGTGGCTCACAGGGAGGGTGGCCGCTCTGAGTCATTTCATGTCAAGATCCGGGGGAAAATGCCTCCCATTCTTCAAAGCCCTTAGGAAGATCCTAAGGTTCGAATGGTCGGAGGAGTGTCAGATCGCTTTCGAGCAATTGAAAATACACCTGGCGACTCCCCTACTACTCACCCGGCCAATTGAAGGAGACGAGCTATCGCTGTATCTGGCGATATCCGATCAAGCTACAGGCTCGGTGCTCGTCCAAGAGGTCGAGGGAGTCCAGAGGCCGATTTATTATGTAAGCCACATCTTTAAGGATGCAGAAACATGATACCTGGCAATAGAGAAGATTTTCTTGGCGCTTATAGTGGCCTAAAGGAAACTACGGCACTACTTCCAGGCACACACCATCCTCGTTCTCACCGAGCGCCCTTTAGGGGTCATCCTCGCCTCCCCGAGTCATCTGGTCATTTGGAGAAGTGGATGTGGGAGTTATCCCAATTCGACATCAAATACCGCCCGAGGCAAGCTATCAAGGCATAAATCCTGGCCAATTTTGTCATCGAACTATCCCCAACAAGGAGGCAGTGGCCGTGCCGGCCCCCGAATTTCAACCCTCGATTGAAGAGAGGCCCGACTCCGTCCCCGATCGGGTCCTTTACGTCGACGGGTCATCAACCGAGGAGGGCTGTGGCACGGGCCTCATCATTCAAGGTCCGAATGAGGCAGAGATGGAGTATTCTTTGAAGCTCGGGTTCAAGTCCTCAAACAATGCCGCGAAGTACGAGGCTTTGCTAGTTGGGCTGCGAATCGCCTCCGGAGTGGGACTGAAGACGATCCGAATCTGCAGCGACTTCGCTCTGGTCATTGGCCAAGTAACCGGCCATTTCGAGGCTCGAGAACCTCTGATGGTGAATTACTTAGCCGAGGTAAGAAGTCTACGAAAATACTTCGACGAATTTCAAGTGGAGCAGATCCCCCGGCACCTAAACACCCAGGCCGACGCCCTGAGCAAACTAGCATCCTCCTACACGGCCAACAACAAGATAAATATCCTCTTTGAGGTCCTACCACGGCCCAGCGTGGAGGATATAGCGACATCACTCCAAGATTACACAGCCCGGGAAGAAGGCCGGGATTGGAGGAAGTCCCTCGTGGAATTCTTGAAAGAGGGTACGCTCTCCGGAGATCGAGGGGAGGCCTGCCGCCTCCGAGCCAAAGCCCGCCATTTTGTCTGGAGCAGAAGGAACCTCTACAAGAAATCCTTCACTCAGTATCTGCTTCGGTGCGTCGATCCCCACGAAGCTGACTATGTCCTCCGTGAGGTCCACGAAGGGGTCGGCGGAGAACATTAAGGGGACCGCACCTTAGTCCAGAAGACACTCCTCCAAGGATACTATTGGCCGACCATCTATCAGGACGCCCAGAACCTTGTCACGAGGTGCGAGAGCTGCCAACTCCACGACAGCATACCCCGCCTTCCGAGGACCGAGATGACTACCCTGACCTCCCCCTGGCCGTTTGCCCGGTGGGGAATGGACATGATAGGCCAACTCCCTACCGGTATGGGCGGGCACAAATACATCCTCGTCGCGGTGGACTACTTTACGAAGTGGATCGAGGCTGTCTCCATCAGAAAACCAGACGCCACCACGACCATCAAATTCCTGCAGAACAACATAATATTCCGGTTCGGGATCCCGAGGTGTATCATCACCGACCATGGGATGAATTTTGAAAACGAAAGAGTTAAAGGATTCTGCAATGAATACCATATACTGATGAAGTTCACCACGGTCGTACATCCCCAGCGCAATGGGCAGGCCGAGGTCGCTAACCGGGACGTCATCCAAGGCCTACGAGCTCGCCTGGAAGGACGACAGGGCAGTTGGGTCGACGAATTACCCCGGGTCTTATGGGCCTTGCGCACATCGAAGAAGACCCCCACTGGAGAGACCCCCTTCAGCCTCTGCTACGGCACCGAGGCGATGGTCCCAGCAGAGATCGGGTTACCCAGTTACAGGGTCGAGCACTTCAACGACGAAGCGAACACCTCGACCTTCCGGACTAATTTGGACATCTTGTTGGAGAAGCGGGACCAGGCACAGATCAGAGCTGTCGCTTATCAACAGCAAACCGCCCGCTACTATAATGCACGAGTCAAGCATCGCGCCTTCAAAACCGGTGATTTGGTCCTAAGGAGGGACGAGTTCGTTGATCAGGGAAAATTGCACAAGTTTTCTCCGAGGTAGGACGGCCCATTCCTCGTCTCTGAAGTCTTTCCCGGCGAGGCCTATCGCCTACAAGACGTTGTAGGTCGCAAATTTCCACGGCCTTACAACACCGAGAAGCTCAAGTTGTACCTTTGAAAAGTATATCTGTGAATACATGTTTCTTCTTTGACAAAGCGATGTAAATTTTTCTAAGTTTTTTAATAATAGGAAGGAACTTCCCCGATGTGTTTCCCTCTTCCTCAGCTCAAAACTCATGGATTTCATTTCGCAAAAACTCTCAAATGCGCCCAGAAGAAAAAAAGGAAATGATAGAACACCGCAAAAAGGAGAGCTTTATTTATTTGTCAAAAGGTATTGTGGGCTCCTCAGCCGTACATAAAAATTAAAATTACAACAGAGGGGGAACGGGGTCAGTGAAACACTGCTGGTGATACTCCGTGGAGATCTCCGCCATCCGAGCCCTTGCATCTTCAACTCGCCCCCGATGATGCTACCCACGAACTCGGTATGCCACGGAAGCATCGGGTGCTCCACCTGCCGAGCCCTGGCTTACGATCCATCTCTTTTGGAAGCACTCCAAAATGAGGGCCACAGATCGGTCATGCCTGGCGTTCGAGATGAGGCCGATGATGTAGATCGTGTGCACTTTGTCGAGTGCCTCGTCCAGCAGCTCCTCGGAGAGGGGGTTGTATAGCCCCGGGGACCTCCTCCAAATTGCGTGCATCAGCAATTGGAGGAGGGGCGACCGGCGAGAAAGTAGACGGCCGATGTGATCATCGAGGCGCTGGACCAGCCCCGGTACCTCTCCTCGGAAATGGACTGATCGTACAGGTAGACGTCATCGGGGCTAATGATCTCTTCGATCACGTAGATATGCCCGGCCATCTAGAAAAAGCAATGCTGAAACAAACCCATCTCCTTCTCTATTTATAGCCTTCACAGAATCCCCAAAAGCCCAAATTTGCGCAAGCATGGGCGCGAGTCCTGGGATTCGCTCAATCCTTCCAATACCGTACCGTCACCTAGCGGGCATCCCATATTTCTCGGCGAATCGAAGTCGGAATGACGCGGATCTTAGAATGCCTCGCCTCACCTATATGTTTCTGCCACATGCCGCCCGCAACGATCACCCTTCCCGATATTCACACGCCAAGGAAGGTCGGGCACGCCTCGCAAAACCGAGCAGCTCCCTTACTCGGTCCATCCTTAGTGGGTAATTTCTTACCCATCTACGCTAAGGATCAAAACCCTCATCAAGAGGCCACTGAGCAGCTTCCCTGTTCGGTCCATCCATGGCTGGTAGTTTACTACCCACGGACTCCAAAGATCAAAGCCCTTATCAAGAGGCTACCGAGCAGCTTCCCTGCTCATTCAATCCATGGATGGTAGTTTACTACCCACCGACGCCAAGGATCGAAGCCCTCGTCAAGAGGCTATCGAGCAGCCTCCCTGCTCAGTCCATCCTTAGTGGGTAACTTCTTACCTATCTTCGCTAAGGATCGAAGCCCTCATCAAGAGGCCACCGAGCATCTTCCCTGCTCGGACCATCCATGACTGGTAGTTTACTACCTACCAACGCCAAGGATCGAAGCCCACGCCAAGAGGCCATCGAGCAGCTCCTCTGCTCGGTCCACCCTCATTAGGTAACTTCTTACCCATCTGTACTAAGGATCAGAAGCCTTCAACCTCAGTAAACGCCAACCAATCTTAAGAGAGGTGGTCGCCGGCCTAATCTCGAAGGAATGCGCAAATCTATACCTTTCTACTCGGAGGCGTTTACCGACATACCTTCAACGAGCGATCGCCACCTCGACTTCGGGGCCATAAGGACGCCGACCTAATACCGGCCTTTGTACACTTGACAAATAATTGGATTTAACTCGATGCGCGATCGCCAGCTAAAGGACCGGCCACCGACCTAGAGCTCATCAGGCGAGCAAAATAAAGACATTACCACGAAATGAAAACATTGCCACACAAATTTCTGCAAAAGGGCTTTATTCACAACTCGGAAGTTTTTACAACGGTATTGTGGGCTCCTCAGCCTTACAAAATCACCCAGAGGCTTACAAATGTCTAAGACGAAAACAAGAAAATAAAATAAAATAAAACGAAGGCAGGGAGATTCAGGCCTCGGGGCTGGGGAGGACCTCAACAAGCTTCGCGGCAGCGTCGGAAGCTGGGGTGGCGGCTTGAGGGTCGGTGCCCGCGGCAGGAGCTTCGGCACTGGGAGCCGGAGTGATCGCCTTATCCCCAACGCTCCTACCGGGGGCCTTCCCCCCGGCAGTGCTTCCGGCGGCTTCCCCCTGCGTCTCACCCTCGAGGGGGTACTCGAGCCGGAGCCCACCGTCGAGAAACTCCAGCATCAACGTCTTGACGGTGTCGAGGGCCTCATGCCAGATGAGGGCCGAGGCGTCAGCAAGGTCGACATAGAACTGATCCGACGTCTTGTAGCTCTCCACCGTCTTCGCAACCCGGAGGTCGGCGCGCTTCATCCTTTCCTTCACTGCCTCATTCTCCCTTTTAAGGGTATCTCGCGTATTCTTCAGAGTGGCGGCGAGCACCCTAGCATCCTCCAACTTAGCCTCAGCGACCTTGTTGGACTCCCTCAAAGCCCGGATGGTATTCCGGTAGTTGGCGTTCCCCCTCCTCGGTAGCCACCCGATCTTCTAAGAAGGCAATCCTCTCCCTCGCCAGACGCAGCTCCCGGCTCAGGCTCTCCTCCAGCGAGGAAGACTAGCCCGCTATCTGCATTGCCGGGGAGATTTTCTCGTGCTCCATGCTGGCAATGAGGGCGCAGTGCTGGAGGACCTGAGGGAAGCGAAAGGAGGGGTTAAAAAGGTATCCGATCATGCAAACAAAAGTCTTAATGAAAACCCGAACGGGGGGCGGACACTAACCTACACGGCCTCCTGGGCTATGGCTGCGATTTAGGATTTGAGGGTCCCCGGGGGACCCTGCCCCCAGCCGACCGTTCCATCTCCGAAAGCAAGCTATCGGTGACAGAAAGCGCCAAGGGCACCTCGAAGCGAAGATCCCCCTTCTCCATGAAGATCGGGGAAGACGGGGCTCGGGACACCGTCCTTTTATGCCGTTTGAGGGGAGCCATGGGAGGGTCGGCTTCGTTCGCCACCTCCAAGACCGGGGGTTCCTGCTCCCGAGTGTTTTTGTGGCTCTCCCCATGGCTGGTCTCCGGAGCCCGGGGCATAGTGGAACGCCTATCTGGAGTGGCCGCCGACGGGGCCGGACTCGAAGCGGGGCATGATGAGCCGGCGCCTCCGGCCTTCCTCCCCTTCTTCTCGGCCACGGCAGCCCGAAATTTGGATCGGTCCATCGGTTCTGCAAAAAGGGAAAACACACAAGGGGAGTTAGCGATGCCAAAAAGGATAGAAGAAGAGTATGCGAGTCTAAGCAGGTCACCTAGGCTCCTAACTTACCCACGAACTGAGCGGGGTTGATCCCGACCCAGCTGAGGGCCTGCTCGGAAAGTAACACATCGGCCCGTTGGACGGGCTCCCACGCCGACACTGCCCTTGCTTCGGGAGTGGACAACCGCCTAACCCGTGGGCAGCTGGCCCTGTTCCACTGAACAGGCACAGGCCAATCCTCACCCTCAGGTGGCCCAACAAATAAAAATTTCTCCTTCCATTCATGGATGTAAGAAGGAACTACTACGACCCCCGACCCGGCCACCCCTCCCCTGTGTTTTATAAAGGAAACATATACCCAGCTCGGCTCGTCCTTATGGGTGCCGGGATGATTTTTGTAGCAGAGGGAGGAAAGGAGAAGGGTCAGCCTGAAAGGGATTTCTTAGAGTCTCAACCGAACCAGGAACCCGAGGAGAATCCTCCATGAGTTCGGCACTAGCTGGCCCGGGGCTAATTTGAAACAACACAGCGCCGCACTCACCTCGGGGGAGAAGGGCAGATGCATTCCAGCCCAAAAAGCATCCAGGTACAGGGAAATATCTTTGCCCCACACCTGGTTTGCCCTCTCTCCCTCCCTGGCCAAGCGAAGCGAGTAGCCAGGAGGAATGTAGAAACGAGCCCGGATTGTGGTGAGCTCGTCCACATTCCTCTAGAGAGAAGGCACGTCACGAGCACTTTTGATATGCGCTTTAGGGACCGTCCCCGTCACGCGGCCCTGGGAAGCATGTCTAACCCAACTCCCCGGGAGGAATCCGACTCGGACGAGGCAGAGGAAGAAGCAGCAGAAGACTCCCTAGACTCTACCCAAACTATCTCAACAGACTCCCCAGAAGAAGACATCTAAACTAGGCAAAGGAAGGAGACCTCCAAAGAAAGAACATAAGAAATTCGACCTAAAGGGAAGAGCGTCGAGCTAACACATGCAGCGATGAGGAAAATATAGCAAAGTGTGGACCCTGGGGGGATCCCCCCTCTATTTATAGCATTTGGCAAGCGCATCCAACGGCGCCTATCGTTTCCCGCCAAAAAAACGCTTCACGTTCGACGACCATCAACGTTCCACGTGTCTCACGAGCATTGGACACGTCCCCTCAAGCGCAAAGGACACTAGCGGCCTGTCATGTCAGCCAACTAGCGTCGGGCACGTAGCCTAGCGTCTCAACGAACGTACGATCGAATCGGTGCTTCCCGTTTAATGCATGTCACGCCCTACTTCCCATTGTACGGGTAGAGGACGCGACGGGCCCGCTACGTATTTACTCTGAAGTAAACACGCTAAACGTATCTAAGCAATATAAAATTAAGTACACAAAAGACAAGATGTAAATGAACAACTTTATTTATTAAACATTCTTTTTACAATACAGCTGAAAAGTAAATACATGGAATGAAAGCAATGCTTAAACAGTGGCATAACAGAAATGAAAATGGAATAAGTACAAGTGGCTACATCTTTTGGTCTTCGATGTACTACTCAGGGGCCTGCTCCAAATGCTCCTGACTGGTCTCGTACTCCTCAGCGTCGGATCCTCCCGACAACATTCCAGAGAAAGAATAAAAGGAACGTCGTCAGCTAACAATCGCTCGGTAAGTCCCAAAGATAAGGGAGAAGTAGAATAAACAGAGAGAAAGTATAGTTTTATAATATTTTATTATAATGCTGGCGCAGTTGTTTGTAGCTTGGTATAGAAAATGCCAGTGTATACGGGAGTAGTCCCACTTACACCGGAGACTCTGGTAACCCATAGTACAAGGCTCCGTCGATAATACCACGGAACAACAGCATGGATGTAATTACGTCTTAAATGACCACCTCGTGCCACCTTTAACATGTTCTGTACCAGTCTACCCCTTTATAACCCCGTAGTGTTTATGTATTGATTGTATTGATTGTATGGATTGTATTGTCTTGTCTTGTATTATAAATTGTATAGATAGTGTAACACCCTAGTTCATTTATACCTATTCCAGTTCTCGTATTTTCTTATTTGTAGTATTTTCTTGATTTATCGTGTTTTGGATACGAATGGTATTTTACAATTTACATTGCATTCGACCCGACCCGCTTGCTTGAACTTGTTTGATTCATATTTATGAATTACCCTGACTTGTTACGTAGACTGTGCATTTTCATGTTTAGTGCATACTGGCATTTTATCTGGCATTGCATCTTTTACCATATTACATTTTAAGTCACGTAAAATAATTTAAAATTTCATAACTTGGCCTGCATGATACCCCTAACCCCGTGGTAGCATCTGCGCATCTTGTTCTCGTCTCGTTCAGTGAAACGGACGTGTTTGGATGGCTACGTGCACGTACGTGCATCCGTTCTTGGGGGTATGCATTTTCGTTACCCGAGCTTTCATTTTTAAATTTTGACGTCGCATATATTTTTCATATTTTAAATCTCAATTTTTAGACCCGACCCGGGCGCGTTTTGGAATATTTTGTATCCCGCCAAAATTCAAATTATTTAATATTTAATTTTTCGTTTAACAGTTTAAATTTTATATCTAACTAAATATATTATTAAATTAAAATCTTAACGTTTAACAAACTAAAATCCTTCCTAACTCCTAACTAATCAGCGCTTTCCTCTCTCTCTCTAACCCCGACCCCACTTTTCTCTATCCCTCTCTCAGCCTCTCTCTTCCTCTCTTCCTTTCTCTCTCTCCCCCACTAAATCCAATTTTATTTCTCCTAACTGTTCATTCCCTCTCTCTCTCCTCTCGATCTCTCTCTCTCTCTATCTCTCTCCTCTCTCTCAGATTCTCTCTCTCTTCTCTCGCTTTCTTTATCTCTTTTCTCTCTCTCTCCCATTTCTCACCTCTCTCTCTCTATTAAATATTTCTTTAACTTTTTTATTACCCGCGTCCCTCTCTCTCTCTTCTCTACTTTCTTCCTCTTCAAAAATTTTCTCGCCTCCGAGCTCACGAAACCCACGCCCTCTGCCCTCGCGTCGCCCTCGCCGCCGGCGACCCCTCGCCGTCTCACCACCTTCTTCGTCGCCTCCTCTCCTCGACCTCACTTCCTCTCTCCTCGCTCATCTTTCTCTCTCCCCTGCAACTTTTCCTGACGAGAACCCACGCACCCATCTCCTCGCTCCTGCACCTCGCCACCGACGACCTCATCATTGCCTCCACGGCCTCATATGTCTTCTACCCTCTCTCCTCCTCGCCCTAAACCCTAACAAGAACCCTACAACCTCTTCGCCTGCACACCCTTCTCTCGCCTGCAACCCCCGCCTCAACGCCGGTGACCACGTCATTGTCGCCTCATCCTCACCCCGTCGCCACCACCTCCTCTCCCCTTTATACAAACCATCACCACCTCCTCAAACTTCAGACCCTTTCCCTGCACAGAACCCTAACCCAAGCCTTTGTCGCGGCCGCGGCCATTGCCATCGCCGCGGATCTCGCTGTCGACGGCACATCATCGTCGTCGTCGTCTCTCCTGCCTCGTATATGTCCACAACCACCAAAATCACAATCATCTTCTTCATTCTTCTTCTTCATTCTTCTTCTTCTACTACTTCTTCTTCTCTTTCTTTCTTGTTTTTCCGATCCATCGCCGTCGTCGCCCTCTTGTCACCTTTTCGGCCCAGAACCCCAGACCCCAGGACACCATTACCCACTTCCTCTTCGCCCTCTTCTTCTTCTACTACTTTCTTCTTTTTCTTTTGTTGAATTCTTGATTCCGGTGATCGTAGGAGCCGTGACCTCCGCTGCCATTCCAGTCGACCCTGTAGACGTACCTTACCTGCGTGATCACTCTTTTGCATTGCTTGGACCCGTCCCGTGTGCCGTGCGTGTGTTGCGACGTTTTGTCGACGACGGACGTGCCGTACACATCCGTTTCTTGATCCATCGTAGCAAGTTTATCTTGCTACATGCTACATTACATTTTATGCATCTATTTTAATAAATATAATAATTGAATTTCAAACCGAGCACCCAAAGTACCCGTTTCATAAATTTTATAATGACTGTATGCATCCATTCATATCATTTCAGATCTAGATCATGAAAACATATTTTTTTACATACTATACTATCATTTATTGCATCAAATTGAATAGTTACATTTCATATTGCTTAGTTATATATTCCGCACTTGTTAGTTTATCATTTTACAGTTATATGATGTCTGTTTGCATCCATATCATATAGAATACATATAGTTGCATTCACAGATCTCATTAATAACCCAATATTGTTGTTTTAATACCCCATGTTTAATAAAGCGAAATCTAATTAGTTTTAGAACTATTAAATGTAACCCTAATCGATAATGTGCATCCATGTCTTTGACTTTCTATCTATGTGCATACCATTCATGTTAGTTCATTTCATTAGTACTCTATACTTGATTTTGTGCACCCATACTTGTTACAGTTTGATTATGAGCACCCACTCGACACTTGTGCACTACCTGACATGACCTGATACACTAGTACTGACATGACTTGATACCTGTGCACTACTTGACACGACTTGATACATGTACACCACCTGACATGACCTGATGTACCACAGCTTCACATGTTACCTGATCTTGTTACTAATGCCGACAGTCTTGACCTGTTGTCTCTACGGACAGTTCCTGTCTATACAGACAAACCTGTTCCTGCTTGATCCTGTGTTGGCATTAGCTCCAGATTTATCAATACCTGACTTGAACACATAACTTGGGGGTATGGGGAAATCAATGATGAAACCTGACTTGTAACTCGACAGTTCGATGCCTTTATTGATCAGTCTTACGGGCTAGGCCAGCCCCGGAATGATGTTGCTGACATCATTCATCCTTACATACTACCTTTTACTGCCTAGCGGCACGTCTCGGATTCAGCTCGAGAGTCTTGACAGTGGTCCCGGGCACCCACGGGATACTATTGAGTTACATCGATGATTCATCAAATTGATTTCAAAGACTTGAGAGTAGTTAACCCAGTAGACCAGTTTAGATTACTCACTGCACGTCACCTGCGCCTTTTCCCTTCACTGTCTTTATGTATGTTACTGTTATACCTTATTTACCGTTCATACTCGTACCTGCATGTCTTGCTACTCTCTGATTATATTATTGTTGATATTATGACGCACTGACGTCTGGGTTTTGCGTGGCCCAGATCCTCTACCTTTGTCGCAGGCTGATCAGGAGTCTTCCGCCGTCAGGCCGAGCAGTGAGGATCCTGTTAGTATCCAGTTAGTACTTTCCGTACTTTCCAGATGTTATTGTTACTTGGATTTATTGCTTCCGCATATTATCTCTCGACTCGTTTATTCTAGCTCATGGACATGTACTAGATAGTTTATTTACTTTCCTGTTCTTGATATCTCTACAGCCGTAATGTGACTGTGGAGGGATTTTTCCTATCCACAGGTAGCATGGTTGGCTCTGTCACGTGCCTATCTTAGCTCACTCTGGGAAGCGGGGCGTGACAGGGTTTGTTTAGTATTAGAGCCATAGGATTTAGGTTAATCGGGTTTGATTCTTTTGTAGTTGGGTATTGGACCCAATACACGAATCAGAATACTCGTGATTAGGAACATGTCCTGCCACATTGTTATCGTGATTCTGAATCATATCTTTCTCTTGATCCTTTTCCTTGACAATATGCAAACCACTTTGCATCTCGACTTGAAACTTTTGGTTCCCTATTCTTTATCTCTAGGATTTGGGCGACTTGAGTAGAGTTATGTGATTGTAACTATGAACTGCAGCATGGTTACAATGCGGTACTCTATTTAAGTAACTTGGAGTCCTAGTCTTGATTCATCCTCTTGTTTTATGATCGTTATATTACCTTGCTTCTCTTGCTTTCCAGTTCATGTTTTATCGTCAGCTTGAATCCTGTTTACCGTGCTTAATTTTCTTCAGTGTTTGGCTTCAGATGAAGTCGTTTCAGGTATCCTACTAGTTCATATTTTCCCCGCATTAGAGTTATTCAATTCTGGTGCATCCCTTTGTTTGTTGTTGTCTTGGGAATGGATTTTCTCGGCACTTTCCATGCTCACATTGATTGTAGGGCAAAGAAAGTGATTTTCCAGATTCCCGGACATCCGGAGTTTGTTTTGCTGGAGGTAGCAGTTCTGTCGGGCCAGTCGAGTTTAGGGCTAGACCGACAAACTGTGTTCTTTCGTCGATGGAAGTTGATAAGGAGGAAGCGCCAGCTGTAATTTGAGAGTTTATGGACGTGTTTGAGGACATCTCGGGTTTACCGCCAAAACGAGATGTGGAGTTTGCGATCGATCTTGTTCCTGGTGCAGTGCCAGTCTCAAAGGAGTACTACCCAATGGCATCAGTGGAGTTGGAAGAAGTCAAGAAGCAGGTTGCTGAATTACCTGAGAAGGGTTAGATTTGCAGCAGTAATTCACCTTGGGGAATTCCAGCTCTTCTAGTCAAGAAGAAAGATGGCGCAAGGAGGATGTGCATCGATTATCGAGAATTAAACCGGGTGACTATTAAGAACAAGTACCCAATCCTTCACATTGGAGAATTATTCGAACAGCTTAGTGGCGCAAGGGTATTCTCGAAGCTGGATTTGCGATCCGGATATCATCAGGTCCGAGTTAAATCAGAAGATATTTGCAAGACGGCGTTCCGAACTCGGTATGGACATTACGAATATTTAGTGATGCCATTCGGAGTTATGAATGCACCGATGATATTTATGGACTTGATGAACCGAATCTTTTCACCGTTCTTGGACCAGTTTATAGTGGTGTTCATCGATATTCTGGTTTACTCAAAGAGTATTGAAGAGCATGCGGAACACTTGAATATCACACTGCAGACATTGAGGCAAGAAAGATTGTATGCAAAGATGAGCAAGTGCGAGTTTTGGCTTGAAGAAGTGAAGTCTTTAGGGCATGTCATATCTGGAGATGGAATCGCCGTTGATCCCGAGAAGATTGCAGCAATTCGAGATTGGCCGATTCCGAATAACGTAGCATAGATCGGAAGTTTTCTTGGACTTGCAGGATACTACAGAAGGTTCGTGGAGAATTTTGCTCGTTTAGCTGAGCCTCTGACCAAGCTTACGTTTAAGGAAGTACCGTTTGAATGGACGGATAAATATGCGTCAGCTTTTGAGGCATTGAAGCAGAGATTGATAACCGCTCCTATTTTGACCGTACCAGACAGTTCCAGAGGATTGGTGATTCACAGCGACGCATCTGGGAATGGTTTGGGATTTGTTTTGATGCAGCATGGGAAGGTTATAGCATACGCATCGAGACAGTTGAAGACCCATAAGAAGATTTACCCAACTCATGATTTGGAGCTAGCAGCTGTGATTTTTTTTTGATTTGGAGACACTACTTGTTGGGTGAAAGAGTCGAAGTATTCACCGATCACAAAAGCCTGAAGTATGTGTTCACGCAGAAAGAGCTTAACATGAGGCAACGTAGATGGTTGGAGCTGATGGCTGACTACGATCTTGATCTTAAGTACCATCCGGGGAAAGTTAATGTAGTGCCGGATGCGCTTAGTCGGTTGCCAGTAATTCGGATGTTGACTGCATAGAAGGAACTTATCGAATACTTTCGGAGATTTGAATTGGAGATTGTGCTACCGCATTCTTCGGGACAGTTGATTCAGCTGCAAGTACAGTAGTCGTTGATCGAGAATATTAAAGCAGCGCAGTTACAGGACCCTAGATTGCAAAAGTTTCGAGAACAGGTTGAAGCTGGACTTCGAACGGACTTGTTGATTCATGGAGATGGTTCGCTGCGCTATGGTAGCCGTTTGTGTGTGCCAAAGGGAGATATTCACGAAGAAGTTATGAAGGAGGCACACAGTTCTGCATATTCCGTACATCCAAGAGGCACGAAGATGTACCGAGATCTACGACAGCATTTCTGGTGGGAAGGCATGAAAAGGGAGATTGCTCGTTTTGTGGCGAAGTGCTTGGTGTGTCAGCAAGTTAAGGCTGAACATCAAAGGGTTGCTGGTTTATTGCAACCACTTCCGATTTCTCAATGGAAGTGGGAACAGATAACCATGGATTTCATGACAGCTTTACCGCGGAGTCCAAAAGGCAATAATGCAGTTTGGGTGATTGTTGATAGATTGACCAAGGCAACTCATTTCATACCATTTCGCGTTGGTCAATCAACGGAAGCTTTGGCAGAACGGTACATGCAGGAGATTGTAAGATTGCATGGAGTACCGGCGAGCATCGTGTCTGACCGTGACACCATTTCTTATCACACTTCTGGAGGAGCTTACAGGAAAGTTTGGGGGCTCGATTGAAATTTAGCACAGCTTATCATCCTCAGACAGATGGCCAGTCAGAGAGAACGATCCAAACTCTTGAAGACATGTTGAGAGCTTGCATGTTAGACTTCAAGGGTTCATAGGAGGATCGTCTACACTTGGTGGAGTTTTCTTACAATAGCAGCTTCCGGGCGACTATTTAGATGGCTCCATTCGAAGTATTGTATGGTCGCAACTATCGCTCACATGTTTGTTGGGACCGGATTTGATCGTGCAGACAGTAGAGAAAGTGAACACTATCCGGAATCATATGAAAGCAGCACAAGATCGGCAGAAGAGTTAGGCCGATACATCGAGAAGACCTCTAGAGTTCGCTGTTGGTGATCTAGTATTCTTGAAGATATCACCGACTAGAGGAGTGATTCGTTTTGGGAGTCGAGGCAAGCTTAGTCCTCGATTTGCTGGGCCTTTCAAAATTTTGGAGCGTGTTGGAGAAGTGGCGTATCGATTGGCTTTACCACAATCTTTGGCGAATGTTCATGACGTGTTTCATGTATCTCAACTCCATAAGTATGTTCAAGATGAAACACACGTGCTAGATCATTCGGAGCAGACTGTACGAGAAGATTTAACCTTTGAGGAATGACCGATGTCGATTGTGGATCGAAAGGAAACGATTCTTAAGAACAAGGTTATCCCTCTTGTACTTGTTTCTTAGGGAAATAGCTCGCATGGAGAATTAACTTGGGAACGAGAAGATGAAATCTGGCAGAAGTTTCCACACCTATTCTTGTAGTTTCTTAATTGTTTATTCTTTCTTTGTTCTTGGGAATTTCGAGAACGAAATTCTTTTTGTAGTTGGGTATAATGTAACACCCTAGTTCATTTATACCTATTCCAGTTCTCGTATTTCCTTATTTGTGGTATTTTCTTGATTTATCATGTTTTGGGTACGGATGGTATTTTACATTTTACATTGCATTCGACCCGACCCGCTTGCTTGAACTTGTTTGAATCTTATTTATGAATTACCCTGACTTGTTACGTAGACTGTGCATTTTCATGTTTAGTGTATACTGGCATTTTATCTGGTATTGCATCTTTTACCATATTACATTTTATGTCACGTAAAATAATTTAAAATTTCATAACTTGGCCTGCATGATACCCCTAACCCCGTGGTAGTATCCGCGCATCTTGTTCTCGTCCCATTCAGTGAAACGGGCGTGTTTGGATGGCTACGCGTACGTACGTGCATCCGTTCTTGGGGGTATGCATTTTCGTTACCCGAGCTTTCATTTTTAAATTTGGACGTCGCATATATTCTTCATATTTTAAATCTGAATTTTTAGACCCGACCCGGGCCCGTTTTGGAATATTTTGTATCCCGCCAAAACTCAAATTATTTAATATTTAATTTTTCGTTTAACAGTTTAAATTTTATATCTAACTAAATATATTATTAAATTAAAATCTTAGCGTTTAACAAACTAAAATCTTTCCTAACTCCTAACCAATCAGCGCTTTCCTCTCTCTCTCTAACCCCGGCCCCACTTTTCTCTATCCCTCTCTCAGCCTCTCTCTTCCTCTCTTCCTTTCTCTCTCTCTCCCACTAAAACCAATTTTATTTCTCCTAACTGTTCATTCCCTCTCTCTCTCCTCTCGATCTCCCTCTTTCTCTATCTCTCTCCTCTCTCTCTCCCCTCTCGCTTTCTTTATCTTTTTTCTCTCTCTCCCGTTTCTCACCTCTCTCTCTCTATTAAATATTTCTTTAACTTTTTTTATTACCCATGTCCCTCTCTCTCTCTCTCCTCTCTTCTTTCTTCCTCTTCAAAATTTTTCCGCCTCCGAGCTCACGAAACCCACGCCCCCTGCCCTCGCGTCGCCCTCGCCACCGGCGACCCCTCGCCGTCTCACCACCCTCTTCGTCGCCTCCTCTCCTCGACCTCACTTCCTCTCTACCCACTCATCTCTCTCTCTCCCCTGCAACTTTTCCCGACGAGAACCCACGCACCCATCTCCCCGCTCCTGCATCTCGCCACCGACGACCTCGTCGTCGCCTCCACAGCCTCATATGTCTTCTACCCTCTCTCCTCCTCGCCCTCAACCCTAACAAGAACCCTGCAACCTCTTCACCTGCACACCCTTCTCTCACCTGCACCCCCCGCCTCAACGCCGGCGACCACGTCATCGTCGCCTCATCCTCACCCCGTCGCCACCACCTCCTCTCCCCTTTATGCAAACCATAACCACCTCCTCAAACCCCAGACCCTTTCCCTGCACAGAACCCTAACCCAAGCCTTCGCCGCGGCCGCGGCCACTGCCATCGCCGCGGATCTCGCCGTCGATGGCCCATCGTCGTCGTCGTCGTCTCTCCTGCCTCGTATCTGTCCACAACCACCAAAATCCCAGTCCTCTTCTTCATTCTTCTTCTTCATTCTTCTTCTTCTTCTGCTACTTCTTCTCTTTCTTTCTTGTTTTTCCGATCCATCGCCGTCGTCGCCCTCTTGTCACCTTCTCGGCCCAGAACCCCAGACCCCAGGACACCATTACCCACTTCCTCTTCTCCCTCTTCTTCTTCTTCTTCTTTCTTCTTTTTCTTTTCTTGAATTCTTGATTCCGGTGATCGTCGGAGCCGTGACCGCCGCTGCCGTTCCAGTCGACCCTGTGGACGTACCTTACCTGCATGATCACTCTTTTTCATTGCTTGGACCCGTCCCATGTGCCGTGCGTGCGTTGTGACGTTTTGTCGACGACAGACGTGCCGTACGCATCCGTTTCTTGATCCATCGAGGCAAGTTTATCTTGCTACATGCTACATTACATTTTATGCATCTATTTTAATAAATATAATAATTGAATTTCAAACCGAGCACCCAAAGTACTCGTTTCATAAATTTTACAATAACCGTATGCTTCTATTCATATCATTTCAGATCTAGGTCATGAAAACATATCTTGTTACATACTATACTATCATTTATTGTATCAAATTGAATAGTTACATTTCATATTGCTTAGTTATATATTCCGCACTTTTTAGTTTATCATTTTACGGTTATATGATGTCTGTTTGCATCCATATCATATAGAATACATATAGCTACATTCACAGATCTCATTAATAACCCAATATTGTTGTTTTAATATCCCATGTTTAATAAAGCGCAATCTAATTAGTTTTAGAACTATTAAATGTAACCCTAATCGATAATGTGCATCCATGTCTTTGACTTTCTATCTATGTGCATACCATTCATGTTAGTTCATTTCATTAGTACTCTATACTTGATTTTGTGCACCCATACTTGTTACAGTTTGATTATGAGCACCCACTCGACACTTGTGCACTATCTGACATAACCTGATACACTAGTACTGACATGACTTGATACCTGTGCACTACTTGACACGACTTGATACATGTACACCACCTGACATGACCTGATGTACCACAGCTTCACATGTTACCTGATCTTGTTACTAATGCCGACAGTCTTGACCTGTTGTCCCTACGGACATTTCCTGTTGTCTATACAGAAAAACCTGTTCCTGCTTGATCCTGTGTTGGCATTAGATCCAGATTTATCAATACCTGACTTGAACACATAACTTGGGGGTATGGGGAATCAATGATGAAACCTGACTTGTAACTCGACAGTTCAATGCCTTTACTGATCAGTCTTACGAGCTAGGCCAGCCCCGGAATGATACTGCTGACATCATTCGTCCTTACATATTACCTTTTACTGCCTAGCGGCACGTCTCAGATTCAGCCCGAGAGACTTGACCGTGGTCCCGGGCACGCACGGGATACTATTGAGTTACATCGATGATTCATCAAATTGATTTCAAAGACTTGAGAGTAGTTAACCCAGTATACCAGTTTAGATTACTCACTGCACGTCACCTGCGCCTTTTCCCTTCACTGTCTTTATGTATGTTACTGTTATACCTTATTTACCGTTCATACTTGTACCTGCATATCTTGCTACTCCCTGATTATATTATTGTTGATATTATGACGCACTGACGTCTGGGTTTTGCGTGGCCCAGATCCTCTACCTTTGTCGCAGGCTGATCAGGAGTCTTCCGCCGTCAGGCCGAGCAGTGAGGATCCTGTTAGTATCCAGTTAGTTATTTCCGTACTTTCCAGATGTTATTGCTACTTGGATTTATTGTTTCCGCATATTATCTCTCGACTCGTTTATTCTGGCTCATGGACATGCACTAGATAGTTTATTTACTTTCCTGTTCTTGATATCTCTACAGCCGTAATGTGATTGTGGAGGGATTTTTCCTATCCACAGGTAGCATGGTTGGCTCTGTCACGTGCCTATCATAGCGCATTCTGGGAAGTGGGGCGTGACAAATGGATGACTTTTCGAAACCATGATATTAGTAAATGGAACGGATATAATGGATGAACATGTATATGGAGTATATCCATGATTCGGTCCAGTCAAGTGGTATAGATTGATATAGCTTGAATATATGGATTCATGGATTCATGTTGAATTTTAGTTTTATACTTGAATCATATTCAAGTCAGATTGATTATATTTATACTCAGTCTGAGTCAGACAATTAGAAAAGAAATTGAAGTCCTGAATTAGATTTTGATGTTATCGGTAACTGCTGCATATGGATGGAAGGATTTGTGTCTTTTTCCAAGACAATTACCGTATTGATAACACCATCTGTTAGGTTTTCTACCTAGATAGGCAAGCACCCATATCTCCGGCTCCCTGAGGCTCAAGAGACTGGTCCCGCTTAAACCTATGTTTACTAAGGTCCTTATTGTAATTTAGTATAACTTGAGGAGGGTTTATGTAAAGATAGTTTTGGCATAACTTCAAAATACTCCTCAAGCATTTAATTATCGTCTTTAGAGTTTTCATAGATGTGTATTTTACAATTGTGCAATTCTAATAAATAGTACATAGTTTTCATAGTATGTGGTATTTTCTAGAAATATTGTACTTGTGTTGTATTTGGATGGTATTTTCATGTAATAGTGATTTCTTTGATTTTAGAAAACTTGGAATATTTATATAATTAAAATAGATATTTTGATAATAGATATATATGTTTAATGAAAATGATTTATTTATTTTCTTGTAGAAATCTCATTTTCTAAAGAAAAAATGTATAAAAATTCCATCGAGATCGAATGCTCCTTGCGGAGGTATGCATCTCGCTATACTAAGCCCGAGGATGTGCGATCATCCGCACCATCCCGAACGGGGTCCCCAAAATGGGTTGTAGAGGCGCAATTGCATGAAAATGTTTTATTACATCTTTTAAAGAAAACAGTTTTATAAGTTAAAGGGATTTATTTGCAAAGTCGTATTTCCCGTATTCTATTGTCCCAGAATTCATCGTGCTATGATAGATATGTGTGTTGTGAGAAGTTAGGTCATTACTTCGTGGACTATCTAAAGGTATAGCAAAGAATTATGATGGTTTATGTCGAAACTAAATTATATGGTATTTTTCTGAAAAGTATGATAAAAGTTACAAAAATGATTATTTTGATGTGAAAGTTATTTTGTTGAGTTTGTTAATGTTTATTAATCAACATATGACAATATGGTTTTATCTTGTTAAAGAAAAGTGTAGTTTTTAAAGAAAACCAAATCGGAAGTCGGATTAACTCCACTTCCGTCGGGTTTTAGAAATAGAACTTTTTAAAGAAAAAGATGAGAGGGGAGATGGGACATACTGGCTTATAAGGTAGAGTGGAAAGAGAGGAAGAGTAGGGAAGCGCCGGTACATCGTTTCGTCGCCGGAAACTCCTCGTATCGTCGCCGGAACTTTGTCGGAGCTTCGCCCTTTGCTAACTCCACTTGCACAATGTAAGACTTGGGAATTCTTGAGGGTTTTGGCAAGGATTTGTGAGTGAGGAGGGGTGATATGAGGGGTGGTATTTGTCACGCCCCACTTCCCAGAGTACGCTAAGATGGGCACGTGACATAGCCAATCCTGCTACCTGTGGGTAGGAAATATCGTTCCACAGTCACATTATGGCTGTAGAGATATCAAGAACAATAATAAACTATCTAACACATGTCCATAAGCCAAATAAAATGAGTCAAGAATAAAAATAATGCGGAAGCAGAAGATCCAACACAAGAATAACTGGAATGTATGTCCCATAATGCGGGCTCACATCAGGAATGAAAATACTGAAAATAAAAGAACTAACTACTAACGAGTCCTCACTGCTCAGCCTGCTGACTGAAGTACTCCGGCACAGACTGCAGTAAAGGTAAGGAATCTGGGCCATGCAAAACCCAGACGACAGCGCGTCATAACATCAAGCAATAATATATAAACATGGTAGCAAGATATGCAAGTATGATCATAAACGGCAAAGCAGGTGTAACAGCAATATAAATCAGGGCAGTGAAAGGTAGTGTACAATGAGTAATCTAAACTGGTCTATTGGGTTAACTACTCTCAAGTCTTTGAAATCAATTTGATGAATCATCGATGTAACTCAATAGTATCCCGTGCGTGCCCGGGATCATGGTCTATGACTCTCGGGCTGAATCCGAAACGTGCCGCAAGGCAGTAAAGGGTGGTAGGTAATGACGAGTGATGTCAGCAGCATCACCCCGGGGCTGGCCTAGCCCGTAAGACTGATCAGAAAAGGTAAAGAACTGTCGAGTTACAAGTCAGGTTTCATCATTGATTTCCCCATACCCCCAAGTTATATGTGTTCAAGTCAGGTATTGAGTAATCTAGAGCTAATGCCAACACAGGATCAGGCAGGTACAGGTTTGTCTGGCTAGACAACAGGAACTGTTCGTAAGGACAACAGGTCAGGTTTGTTGGCATTAGACACAAGATCCGGTAACAGATAAAGCCATGGTACATCAGGTCAAGCCAGGTAGTATATAGGTATCATGTCATGTCGAAAGGTGTACGGTACCATGTCGAATCAAGTAGTAGGTGTAACAAGTCATGTCAGGGTGCACAAGATGTCATGTGGGTGCTCATAATCAAACTAACATAAGCATGGGTATACAAAACAAGCATGGGTACTAATAGAACAATAAACTGGAACATTGTAATGTGAAATGCAATCAGGACAGATTAAGGTATATAAATGCACATTTATGATTAGGGTTAAAGTTTAAGTTCCAATACTAATTAAACTACAATTAACCAAATATGGAATGTGAATATTTCAATGTTATACATTCAAGTGGTCTAATGATGCAATAATATGTATACTAGACAAGATGGATGCAAATGGGTGTTTGAAACATTATAAACTATCTAAAAGGGTACTATGAGCCATGTAAATAATTATTATATGATTTAAATATGGATATGGGTACTAGGTATAGTAAAACAACATGCAACATGGTATGTTCCGAGTTATGAATCTAAAATGATAAAATGGACATCGAATGTTAAAAATGTAACATGAGACATTGAATTAAATCTATAGGTTTAATATGTAATCAAATAAATATAAAATATTATGAATAGCATGTAGCAAGTTTCACTTGCCTAGACAGATCGAGATACGGGTATACGGAACGTCACACGTCGGCGTGAAAAGTCGCGATGCGCGCACGGTACACATAACGAAACCAAACAACGCATGAGAGAATCACACGGGTCAGGTACGCTCGCTGGGTCGTCGGGATCGTCGACGTCGTCACGGTTCCGGCGAACTACAGAGGTTAAAAAAATTTACAGAAAAGAAAATATACAAGAAAGAAAGAAAGAAAGAAGAAGAAAAGAAGAAAGGAGGAACGAGAAAGAGAAGGCTCACTGGGGTTGGACTGGTAACGGGGAGACGAGATGGTGGCGGCGAGATCGACGGAGCTCCCGCCAGGTAATGTGCAGGGGTGTGCAAGTTCTTGGCGGCTAGGGTTTTAGCTAGGGTTTTCTTGGTGCAAGGTTGGTGTAGGGAAGGAGGTGCAGAGGAGAGGGAGAGGTGGAGATGATGATGATGATGACGGCGAGGTGAGGCGATCATCGGCGATGAGGTGAGGGTGGCGATGATGGGTTCTGTAGGGTTTCTTGATGTGCAGGGTGAGCTCGGGGAAGGAAGAAGAGGAATGAGATGGCGGAGGAGGAAGAGGAGGCTCGGTGAGGGAAGTTGTGATGAGGAGGCAGGGAGTTTTAGGGTTAGGGTTTCAGGAGATGGGAGCTTGTGATGGGTTAAAGAAGAAGGGCTCGGGTTTTTAACAGAAGAGAAGGGGAGAGAAAGAAGGATCTCGTGAAGGGAGGTAACCGGATCCACAGGGGGTGACGGGAATCGAGAAGCGAACAGTGTTCGCAAAAGGAGAGAGAGAGCGCGAGAGGAGAGAGAAAGAGGAGAGAGAGAGACAGTTTGCGCTGGGAGAGAGAAAGGAAGGAGGAAAGAAGAGAGAGGGATTTTGTGGGGCCCAGCGTAAGGAATAAAGGAATTTCATTGGATCGGGGAGAATAGAGATGGGGAAAGAGTTGGAACAATTAAAAGATTTTAATTGTTAAAGAATATTTTTGTTAGCTGTACAGAAATCTTTAAGCTGTTAAAATATATATTAAACGAATTTAAAAAATTTAAAATAATTAGAATTTTGGCAGGATACAAAATATTTCAAAGTGCGCCCGGGTCGGGTCCAAAATTTCGGATTTGAAATACGAAAATTATTTGTAAGTTCCAAAATTTAAATTGAAAGATTATGTAACGAAAAAGCATACCCCCAAGAACAGACGCACGTACGTGCGCGTAGCCATCCCAACACGTCCGTTTAACTGAACGGGACGAAAACAAGATGCATGGATGCCACCACGGGGGTTAAGGGTACCATGCAGGCTATGATATGTAATTTTAATTTATTTTACATGATCTAAAATGTTATATGGTCAAAGATGCCAGTATGCGATGAAGTTGAAAATGCATAAGTCTACATAACAAGTCAGGGTGATTCATAAATATGAATCAAACAAGTTTCAAGCAAGCGAGTCGGGTCGAATGCAATGTAAAAATGTAAAATACCATTCGCACCCAAAACATGATAAATGAATAAAACACCACAAACAAACAAATACGGCAACGGAAATCGGTATAACTGAACTCGGTTGTTACATTATACCCAACTACAAAAAGAATTTCGTCCTCGAAATTCCAAGAACAAGAAAGGATAGCAATCCATCAAACTACAAGAATAGATGCGGAAACTTCTGCCGGATTTCATCTTCTCGTTCCCAAGTTGACTCTCCATGTGAGCGATTACCCCAAGAAACAAGTACAAGAGGGATAACTTTGTTCTTAAGAACCTTTTCCCTTCGGTCCATAATCGACATCGGTCGCTCCTCGAAAGTCAAATCTTCTCGTACAGTCAGCTCCGAATGATCCAACACATGTGTTTCATCTCGAACATATTTACAGGGTTGAGATACGTGAAATACGTCATGAACATTCGCCAAGGACTGCGGCAACGCCAATCGATACACTACCTCACCAACACGCTCCAAAATCTCAAAAGGTCCAACGAATCGAGGACTGAGCTTTCCTCGACTTCCGAAACGAATCACCCCTCGAGTCGGTGATATCTTCAAGAATACCAAATCACCCACGGCGAACTCTAGAGGTCTTCTCGACGTATCTGCCCAACTCTTCTGTCGGTCTTGTGCTGCTTTCATATGATTCCGGATAGCGTTAACATTCTCAACTGTCTGCAAACCCAAATCTAGTCCCAACAATCTTCGTTCACCGACATCGCCCCAACAAACAGGTGAACGACACTTGTGACCATATAAAGCTTCGAATGGAGCCATCTGAATAGTCGCCTGGAAACTGTTGTTGTAAGAAAACTCCACTAAATGTAGATGATCCTCCCATAAACCCTTGAAGTCCAACATGCAAGCTCTTAACATGTCTTCAAGAGTTTGGATCGTTCTCTTCGACTGGCCATCTGTCTGAGGATGATAAGCTGTGCTAAACTTCAATCGATTCCCCAAACTTTCCTGTAAGCTCCTCCAAAAGTGTGATAAGAAACGAGTGTCACGGTCGGACACGATGCTCACCGGTACTCCATGCAATCTTACAATCTCCTGCATGTACCGTTCTGCCAAAGTTTCTGTTGATTGACCAACCCGAAAAGGAACAAAATGAGCTGCCTTGGTCAAACGATCAACAATCACCCAAACTGCATTGTTGCCTTTTGGACTCCGCGGTAGAGCTGTCACAAAATCCATGGTTATATGTTCCCACTTCCACTGAGGAATCGGAAGTGGTTGCAATAAACCAGCAACCCTTTGGAGTTCAGCCTTAACTTGCTGACACTCCAAGCACTTTGCCACAAAGCGGGAAATCTCCCGTTTCATGTCTTCCCACCAGAAATGCTGTCGTATATCTCGGTACATCTTCGTGCCTCCTAGGTGTACGGAATATGCTGAACTGTGCGCCTCCTTCATAAGCTCTTCGCGAATATCTCCCTTTGGCACACACAAACAGCTACCATATCTCAACGAACCATCTTCATGGATCAGTAAGTCTGTTCGAAGTCCAGCTTCAACCTGTTCTCGAAACTTCTGCAATCTTAGGTCCTGCAATTGCGCTGCTTTAATATTCTCGATCAACGACGACTGTACTTGTAGCTGTATCAACTGTCCCGAAGAATGCAGTAGCACAATCTCCAAATCAAATCTTCGAAAGTCTTCAATAAGTTCCATCTGTGCAGTCAACACCTGAATTGCTGGTAACCGACTGAGCGCATCCAGCACGACATTAACTTTCCCCGGATGGTACTTAAGATCAAGATCGTAGTCAGCCATCAGCTCCAACCATCTGCGCTGCCTCATATTAAGCTCCTTCTGCGTGAACAGATACTTCAAGCTTTTATGATCGGTGAAAACCTCGACCCTTTCACCCAAAAGGTAGTGTCTCCAAATCTTCAAAGCGAAGATCACGGCCGTAAGCTCCAAGTCATGAGTTGGGTAATTCTTCTCATGGGTCTTCAACTGTCTCGATGAGTACGCTATAACCTTCCCATGCTGCATCAAAACACATCCCAATCCTTTCCCAGATGCATCGCTGTGAATTACCAATCCTCCGGAACTTTCTGGTACGGTCAGAATAGGAGCGGTTATCAATCTCTGCTTCAACGCCTCAAAAGTTGATGCACACCTATCCGTCCACACAAACGGTACCTCTTTGCGCGTAAGCTTGGTCAACGGCTCCGCCAGACGAGCAAAGTTCTCCACGAACCTTCTGTAATACCCGGCGAGTCCAAGAAAGCTTCTTATCTCCGTAACATTCTTCGGAATTGGCCAATCTCGAACTGCTGCAATCTTTTCAGGATCAACGGAGATTCCATCGCCAGACACGACATGCCCCAAAAACTTTACTTCTTCCAGCCAAAACTCGCACTTGCTCATCTTTGCATATAATTTTTCTTGTCTCAGAGTCTGCAGTGCGATCTTCAAATGTTCTGCATGCTCTTCAATACTCTTCGAGTAGACCAGAATATCATCAATGAACACCACAATAAACCGGTCCAAGAATGGTGAAAAGATTCGGTTCATCAAGTCCATAAATATCGCCGGTGTATTCGTTACTCCGAAGGGCGTCACTAAGTACTCGTAATATCCATACCGAGTTCGGAACGCCGTCTTGCAAATATCTTCTATTTTCACTCGGACCTAATGATATCCGGATCGCAAATCCAGCTTCGAGAATACCCTCGCGCCACTAAGCTGCTCAAATAATTCGCCAATGCGAGGGATCGGGTACTTGTTCTTAATAGTCACCCGGTTTAATTCTTGATAATCGATGCACATTCTCCTTGTGCCATCTTTCTTCTTGACTAGAAGAACTGGAGCTCTCCAAGGTGAGTTACTGCTTCGAATCCAACCCTTCTCAAGTAATTCAGTAATCTGCTTCTTAACTTCTTCCAACTCCACTGGTGACATTGGATAGTACGCTTTAGAAACTGGCGCCGCACCAGGAACAAGATCAATTGCGAACTCCACGTCTCGCTTTAGCGGCAAACCTGATATGTCTTCGAATACGTCCATGAAATCTCGAACAACAACTGGCGCTTCATCTTTATCAACCTCCAACGACGAAAGAACACTAGTTGTCGGCCTGGCCCTAAACTCGACAGGCCCGACAGAACTGCTTCCTCCAGTAAAGATAAACTCTGGATGTCCGGGAATCTGGAAAATTACTTTCTTTGCCCTACAATCAATGTGAGCATGGAAAGTGCCGAGAAAATCCATTCCCAAGACGACTTCATAGCTGCCTATATCAATCACCAAGAAATCTGCAAAAAGCTCCCGTCCGCAAACAACAACTGCACAATCCTTACATTCTCTACTAGATATGATCTTTCCATTCCCAGTGTGTATGTCCCAGAAACTAGACAGGGTCGTGCAAGTGATCGAGTGTGTAGCAATAAACTTGGACGACATAAAACAATGGGATGCACCAGAATCAAATAACGCTAATGCGGGAAAACCATGAACAAGTAGAATACCTGAAACAACTTCTCCTGAAGCCTTAGCTTCCTCAGCCGTCAGGGTAAATGCTCGAGCTTGATTGGGTCCCTGAGTCAACTGCTTCTGTCCCTGAAACGGTTTCTTCGGTGGCTTCTGAACATCATCCTTCGTGCGAAGGTTCGATGGACAAGTGCTGATCGTATGATCCGCCGAACCACAAACCAAACAGATTCCCTGTTTCCTTCGACATTCCCTTTGCACGTGCCCAGGTAAATGGCAGTAGTCACAAATCACGGTCCTCCTCTGATCAACAACAGCAGACTTCTTCATCGGTGTTACACCACGACGGTCCACTGGAATACTTCTGCGTCCATGTGCTCGGTTCGGTGCAAATGCCGGCTTCCTTACTGTAACTGCTGGCTGCTGTGTACTCTCAGTCTTCATAGATAGGCTCTGCTGCTCTCGGGCCGCTGTGAGTACTTGGGAAAAAGTGGTCAAACCCAGGGAGACAATCTGCCTCTGGATGTCCACATCCAAACTGCGCATGAACCTCCTTGCCCTATCAGCATCGTTGGCAACCAAAGGTCCAGCGAATCTACTGAACCGCGTCCACTCAGCTGCATGTACATCTACAGGTGCGCCATTTTGCTTCAAACTGACGAACCTTTCTTCCATTTCTTCCCGTGCAGTCCGCGGGAAGAACTTCTCCAAGAAACTCTTCGAAAAATCCGCCCACTTGATCGGCTTGGGCAAGCGGGTCTCTTCCACAAGCCACCATTCACGGGCGTAATCCACCAACTGGATGCATATCACATCCACCCTCTTATCTTCTGGGATCTGTGCCGCAAAGAGTAAATTCTCCGTGTCAACCAGCCACTGCTCCGCTGGCAACGGCTCCTCCAAGCCAGTAAAGACAGACGGACCCAGTCTCCAGAAATCCGCCACGGTACCCACACGATCCCCTGGTCTAGCCACAACATTGTTCACGGACTGCTGAACGGTCCGCAAACCTTCCTGAAAAGATTCAGCTTGCTGCTGGATCAGCTCGGTCTGTTGCTTTTGGTTCTCCAACATCCCACGTATTACTCCAAGCATAGCGGCTTCATCAACACGCCTTTGGTATGTTTTCAGATTCTTGTCTGCCATGTTCATGAAATCAAAGCACCAAAAGGATTAGTATGATAACAGATTCAAAATGTAGGTTAAGGATATGAATCAAATCTAGAACTCCAAGTTACTTAAATAGAGTACCGCATTGTAACCATGCCGCGGTATCATAGCTACAATTACATAACTCCATCCAAGTCGCCTAAGTCCTAGAGATAAACAAGGAACCAGGTTTTGAGTCGATATGCAAAGGAGGTTTGAATATCGTAAAAGTATAATCAGGAGGAGGTTAAGATTCAAGAATGGTAAGACGGTAAGGTGGCGGGACATGTTTCCTAATCATGAGTATTCTGATTCGTGTATTAGGTCCAATACCCAACTATAAAAGAATCAAACCCGATTAACCTATAACCTATGTCTCTGATACCAAAAGAACCATGTCACACCCTGCTTCCCAGAGTATGGTAAGATGGGCACGTGACATAGCCAACCCTGCTACCTGTGGTAGGAAATATCCTTCCACAGTCACATTACGGCTGTAGAGATATCAAGAACAATAATAAACTATCTAACACATGTCCATAAGCCAAATAAAATGAGTCAAGAATAAAAATAATGCGGAAGCGGAAGATCCAATACAAGAATAACTGGAATGTATGTCCCATAATGCGGGCTCACATCAGGAATGAAAATACTGAAAATAAAAGAACTAACTACTAACGAGTCCTCACTGCTCAGCCTGCTGACTGAAGTACTCCTGCTCGGACTGCGGCAAAGGTAAGGAATCTGGGCCATGCAAAACCCAGACGTCAGCGCATCATAACATCAAGCAATAATATATAAACATGGTAGCAAGACATGCAAGTATGATCATAAACGGCAAAGCGGGTGTAACAGCAATATAAATTAGGGCAGTGAAAGGTAGTGTGCAATGAGGAATCTAAACTGGTCTATTGGGTTAACTACTCTCAAGTCTTTGAAATCAATTTGATGAATCATCGATGTAACTCAATAGTATCTCGTGCGTACCCGGGATGACGGTCTATGACTCTCGGGCTGAATCCGAGACGTTCCGCAAGGCAGTAAAGGGTGGTAGGTAATGACGAGTGATGTCAGCAGCATCACCCCGGGGCTGGCCTAGCCCGTAAGACTGATTAGAAAAGGTAAAGAACTGTCGAGTTACAAGTCAGGTTTCATCATTGATTTCCCCATACCCCCAAGTTATATGTGTTCAAGTCAAGTATTAAGTAATCTAGAGCTAATGCCAACACAGGATCAGGAAAGTACAGGTTTGTCTGGATAGACAACAGGAACTGTCCGTAAGGACAACAGGTCAGGTTTGTTGGCATTAGACACAAGATCCGGTAATAGGTAAAGCCATGGTACATCAGGTAAACCCAGGTAGTATATAGGTATCATATCATGTCGAAAGGTGCACGGTACCATGTCGAGTCAAGTAGTAGGTGTAACAAGTCATGTCAGGGTGCACAAGATGTCATGTGGGTGCTCATAATCAAACTAACATAAGCATGGGTATACAAAACAAGCATGGGTACTAATAGAACAATAAACTGGAACATTGTAATGTGAAATGCAATCAGGATAGATTAAGGTATATAAATGGACATTTATGATTAGGGTTAAAGTTTAAGTTCCAATACTAATTAAACTACACTTTACCAAATGGGGAATGTGAATATTTCAATGTTATACATTCAAGTGATCTAATGATGTAATAATATGTATACTATACAAGATGGATGCAAACGGGTGTTTGAAACATTATAAACTATCTAAAAGGGTACTATGAGCCATGTAAATAATTATTATATGATTTAAATATGGATATGGGTACTAGGTAAGGTAAAACAACATGCAACATGGTATGTTCTGAGTTATAAATCTAAAATGATAAAATGGACATCGAATGTTAAAAATGTAACATGAGACTTTGGATTAAATCTATAGGTTTAATATGTAATCAAATAAATATAAAATATTATGAATAGCATGTAGCAAGTTTCACTTGCCTAGACGGATCGCGATACGGGTATACGGAACGTCACACGTCGGCGTGAAAAGTCGTGACGCGCGCACGGTACACGTAACGAAACCAAACAACGCATGAGAGAATCACACGGGTCAGGTACGCTCGCTGGGTCATCGGGATCGTCGACGTCGTCACGGTTCCGGTGAACTACAAAGGTTAAAAAAATTTACAGAAAAGAAAATATACAAGAAAGAAAGAAAGAAAGAAAGAAGAAAAGAAGAAAGGATGAACGAGAAAGAGAAGGCTTACTGGGGTTGGACTAGTAACGGGGAGACGAGATGGTGGCGGCGAGATCGACGGAGCTCCCGCCAGGTAATGTGCAGGGGTATGCAGGTTCTTGGCGGCTAGGGTTTCAACTAAGGTTTTCTTGGTGCAAGGTTGGTGTAGGGAAGGAGGTGCAGAGGAGAGGGAGAGGTAGAGATGATGATGATGATGATGATGATGACGGCGAGGTGAGGCGATCGTCGGTGATGAGGTGAGGGTGGCGATGATGGGTTCTGTAGGGTTTCTTGATGTGCATGGTGAGCTCGGGGAAGGAAGAAGAGGAATGAGATGGCGGAGGAGGAAGAGGAGGCTCGGTGAGGGAAGTTGTGATGAGGAGGCAGGGAGTTTTAGGGTTAGGGTTTGAGGAGATGGGAGCTTGTGATGGGTTAAAGAAGAAGGGCTCGGGTTTTTAACAGAAGAAAGGGGGAGAGAAAGAAGGATCTCGTGAAGGGAGGTAACTGGATCCACGGCGGGCGACGGGAATCGAGAAGCGAACAGTGTTCGCGAGAGGGGGGAGAGAGAGCGCGAGAGGAGAGAGAGAGAGACAGTTTGCGCTGGGAGAGAGAAAGGAAGGAGGAAAGAAGAGAGAGGGATTTTGTAGGGCCAAGCGCAAGGAATAAAGGAATTTCATTGGTTCGGGGAGAATAGAGATGGGGAAAGAGTTGGAACAATTAAAAGATTTTAATTGTTAAAGAATATTTTTGTTAGCTGTACAGAAATCTTTAAGCTGTTAAAATATATATTAAACGAATTTAAAAAATTTAAAATAATTAGAATTTTGGCGGGATACAAAATATTTCAAAGTGCGCCCGGGTCGGGTCCAAAATTTCAGATTTGAAATACGAAAATTATTTGTAAGATCCAAAATTTAAAATGAAAGATTATGTAACGAAAAAGCATACCCCCAAGAACATACGCACGTACGTGCGCGCAGCCATCCCAACACGTCCGTTTCACTGAACGGGACGAAAACAAGATGCATGGATGCCACCACGGGGGTTAGGGGTATCATGCAGGCTATGATATGCAATTTTAATTTATTTTACATGATCTAAAATGTTATATGGTAAAAGATGCCAGTATGCGATAAAGTTGAAAATGCACAAGTCTACATAACAAGTCAGGGTGATTCATAAATATGAATCAAACAAGTTTCAAGCAAGCGGGTCGGGTCGAATGCAATGTAAAAATGTAAAATACCATTCGCACCCAAAACATGATAAATGAATAAAACACCACAAATAAACAAATACGGCAACAGAAATTGGTATAAATGAACTCGGTTGTTACAGTATTTATAGGAAAAGCTAGGGTTTAGTGTAGTGAATGGGTGTATTAAAATTTGTAATAAAAATAGTTTTAAATGTGAATTTTATTGTGCACTGTAAATGTGCAGAGAATACCAACAGTGTAGGGGGAGTGGGGTAGCTGAGAGGGTGCAGGGGGCAAAGTTTAGGAGCATTTGGGACGGTTCTACCCGATGGTGCCGGTTTTTCTATGTGTTTCACCGGCCAAATTCCGACGGGTGGTCTTGGTTCTTTGGCCATGTGTCTCTGTCTTTTGGTCTACCCACGTGCACATATTTGATTAGGCTGTGTCTCTTCAGTTTACGTGTAGTGCACGTGTAAACTCTTGGGCTTCTAAAAAGATTAAAGGAAAATAAAACAAAAAGATAATGTGGCTGATGGGATTCGAACACAGGGGCTACGTCACAGCAGTGCAAGGCTTTTCCAGTGAGCTACAAGTTGCTTCTTGCTGTTTAAAAAAAAATCAAACTTATAACTTATGCTCAGGATCAGGGGTTCTTTTCTGTATTTTTGAAAAAAAAATTGTACAGAAAATTAGGGTTATTACAATGCACGATCTCCTCTCTAATCCGCTGACGTCATCAAAAAATACGACTAACTGCCCGGGAATCCATGCCGACGATGCCTTCAACTAAGAGTTTAGCCCGGGTGACCAATCAGACCACTATCGACCCAACCCATAAATAGGTCGGGACAAGAGTGGGGGGATAATGATGATGCTCAGTACTGAGAACCCCCCAGATCATGACACGTGGCAGATGACGTGTCCCAAGGCCTACGGGAAAGGAGCAAGAATGGTACAGTGAAGGCATACCCTGGACCTTCGCCCCGAGGACTGTCTCGACCTTCGACGGCCTCCCAGATCACTCTTATGCTCGTCTTACACATAACCATTGGTTCGCCTTCGAGCCCTCCTGCACACTGGGCTTCCTCAGCCCTCCTAGCTCGCCACCGAGATATCACAGAACCAAGCTTGCTCGGCCTCCAGCTCACCCCCGAGCCTCCCGCCGAGCTCAGCTTCCTCAGTCTCATCGACCGACCCGGAGCACAGGCCGTAGGCGTTCCCGCCATGGCTCCGCGAATCTTGCCAGACGCGAGATATCCGCCACCCCATGATCCCGCGTTCCACGCCTCTGCGTTCCCCCACTAACGGGCATATCTCGTCGTTAATGGAGGATCCCGCCATTCGCGTAGGCGTTATTCCAGGGGCGTAATGGCCGGTGTAAATCTCGCACTTGCCAGTCCATGGCGGCCACTATATAAACCTTCTCTCAGACGACTCAGGTAAGGCAATTCTACCTCAATAGGCCGCTACTCTGCCAAAATATCTCGACTAACTTAATCGTCGGAGGGTCCACGGTGGTACAACCACCCCAGGACTTCCTTGCAGGTAGATCGTGTTAGTTGTATGTATGCCCTAGAGGCCAGTATTGTACAGATGATGTATATTATATTGGATGCTTGGACATATATAGAGATGACTTTCTTGCTCGATATGATAGTATGCTATCTGGTTGCTCTTTATCTTAACATGTACACTTGTCTCTTTATACTGTCTTATAGTTACATGTTGATAAAGCCCTTAGGATGTGTACTTGACTACCTGGACTATGATGCAGATCATACTAGTGGGAACATGGTAGTCCATAAGTACATCCTTCAAGGTCCCTAGTCGTGGGTGTATCGAGACGGGGCATCGATATACCAGTGTAGACTAGCGTATATGCTTCTCGACCCATGAGATGGGCGATGGATGATCCCATATCCATTGGTGTTTGACATCAGAGATGGTATACGGGTGCTCAGTGGAGACTGGGTACACTGGACGGACTCGCCGAGAACTCCCAGATGGTATTATACCTCACGTCAGATGGCAGTTCTCAGGTGACACTTGTGCAGGATAGTCTGTAGACCCGAGATCGTCATAGAGTCTTGTGTGATTCCCACTGTGCTTTGATCTCCACCTTACCACGTCCATGAGGACGTGCAAAACGGTGGTCTTTGGGTACAGTCCCGAATCATATGGAGGCAATGAGCGATAGGAGGGGTTTCGTCTCTCCTGGTATTGGGGGTTGATGTTGCGCTGTGCTCGATTGGCCGTAACAGGGAAGTCCCTGGCCAGGGCTGATCAGAGATCTGCTGGTAAGTGTTACCAGTAGTTTCTCGACCCGTTATGAGCCTCACATCGGCATGACTTATCGGTTACTGGGGTCTGACGTTTACCACCCCTAGACTTGATATGCGACATATCAGACGCACAGACCGGACTGTACGGTAAGTGTTACTGAATGGATTCACAGGAGTGTGAGCGGGCTAGCTCGTCGATCTTCTGATCGCTCAATACCCGGGTGGCCGTTACGTTTAGCAGACCGCTTGCGGCTTGTGGGTGATTGATATGATCATCATCTGCTACCGGCGTATTGACGAGTCTTTAGAGTCCTACACAGAGGTTTCCTGGCTCAAGCGAAATGAAATAAGAGCGCATATGAGATATCTGCAGGACCGAGAATAATGCGTGTATGTGATACCGTATTCCATTCTCGCGATGAATGTTTCTATTGGTTATATGCGATATAACCTAGTTATCGAATCAAAAATTGATTCGATGAGTCGATGCATTGTATACTAGTCGGTTATGTGCGACATGACCGGATCATTGAATCAAGTGTTGATTTAATGATTTGATGTATAATTATATATTTGATATATTACTTTGCATTAACTAGTATTGGTTCATTTTAAAAGGATTTTCTCACTTGAAGTGCACATTGTATATGTGATATATTTTTGTGTACACATGTTTGTATGATACATGTTAGCTTGTGCTTGTGTAAAGATTAAACCATGGTTATATGAATGGTTAGGGTTTTATTTACTTATTCATTTATTTATATTGATTATTCATTTTGGAAAGGAAAAGAAAAATGGTGGCTTTATTTGTTTCTTTCATGAAGCTTCATGAAGAGTTGAATAATTGACCATTTTTTGTTTACTTCTCTTAACCTAACCATGCACCTAACCCTAGTTTGCTCTCTACACTTCACCATGGTTAGTATATGATAAGTAATGATATTATTCTCATTTTTAATCTAATACTTATCATATTCTATCTTCATCTTCTTCTTCTTCTTCAAAGAAAAAGCTTGACACCATTAATGGCACCTTGAGCTAAAGAGTGAGAAATCCAATTCTAAAGTGAACCCACCTCCTATTTCTTCATCCTCTACCTCTTGCCAAGTGGTTTTGGGTGTTTTCTTCACAAGTTTCACAACTTGGTGAAGTTGGAGCTTGAACTTGTGATGCCTCGACGTAGATCATCTTCGGCACGAAACCGACGACCTAGTCCGCCCATTTCTCCGATGAAGCCGACGATTGAGTTCGGGATTCAAGATGGACAGCGAGAGGATGCCTACGTGGAGCTAAGGAAGTGGAGAACCGGATCTACAAAGGTTGTAGCCTCTCTCCTTTAGTTAAGATGTTAACTAGTTTCGTTTTTCGCCTAAATTTCTAGTTGACGATCCGTATTAGGGTTTCTCGGCACCCATAAAATTTGAAATTGGCATAGTTGATGCCTTATGAGACTTCATTAGCGTGCCTAGGAACCCTACAGATCGGCCTCATTCCAAGCCAAGCCCACTGAGATCCACACGCTTCAGGAGGCAACCCCCAAACCTAATCTTAGCCATTCATCAACGCTCATCGACAGATCAATTGAAGACAACATATGAAGGAGATCCTGACCTCTATCAGGTACTAAAAGGGTGGCGAGCAAGTCCAAGAGAGTCCATTCTACCCTCCCAGTGCAAGTAGTATCGTTTCCTTTTTCTCCGATAATTATTGCGGAGATCACCCTTCCCTTCCTGAGAACGGTCACAAGGGCGACCCCTCAAGTGTTGTAGGTCAGGAGGTACCCCCAACCATATCTTTGGTAGAATGCACGTGTATAATGTGTTAGGAATATGTATGCCCTAGAGGCCATTATTGTACATGTGATGTGTTAGTTATATGTATTCTCTAGAGGCCATTATTGTACATATGATGTATATTATAGTGGATGCTTGGATATATATAGAGAGGACTTTCTTGCTCGACATAATAGTATGCTATCTGGTTTTTCTTTGTCTTAACATGTAGACTTGTATTGTAATACTGTCTTGCTCTCACATATTGATAAAGCCCTTAGGATATGTACTTGACTACCAGGACTATGATGGAGATCATACTAGTAGGGCCAGGGTAGTTCACAATTACATCCTTTAATTGTTCCTAGTTGAGGGAATATCGAGACAGGGCATCGATATTCCAAAGTAGACTAGCGTATGCGCTTCTTGGCCCATATGATGGGTGATAGATGATCCCACATCCATTGGTGTTTGACATCAGAGATGGTATACGGGTGCTCAGTGGAGACTGGGTACACTGAACAGGACTCACCGAGGACTCCTATGTGGTAGTATACCTATCGTTAGATAGCAGTCCTCTGGTGACACTGGTACAGGTTAGTCTGTAGACCCGAGATCGTCATAAAGTCTTGTGTGGCTCCCACTGTGCTTTGATTTCCTCCCTACCACACTCAAGAGGAGTTGTGCAAACAGGTGGATTTTGGGTACAGTCTCGAGTCACATGGAGGCAATGAGTGATAGGAGGGGTTTCGCCTCTCCCGATATTGGGGGTTGATGTTGCGCTATGCTCGATTGACTATAACTGGAAGTCCCTGGCCAGGGCTACTGCCGATTTACTGATAAGTGTTATCAGTAGTTTCTCGAACCGTTATAGGCCAGACATCGGCATGACTTATCACGTTATTAGGATCTGACGATTTCCACCCCTAGACATGATATGCGACATATCAGATGAAGAGACCGGACTGTACGGTAGTGTTACTGATAGGCTTTATGGAGACTATGGACAGGCTTGCTTGTTGATTTTCATATCGCTCAATACCCGGATAGCCGTTACGTCCAGCTAGTACCGCTGACGGCTTGTAGGTGACTGATGTAATCATCACCTGCTGCTGGCGTATTGACGAGTCTTTAGAATCTCACATAGAAGTTCCCTGATTCAAGAGAAATGAAGTAGGACACATATGTGATATGTGTATGGGCCTGATTAAATACGAGTATGTGATACTGTATTGTAATCTGGCAGTCATCTGTTATCGGTTCGGTTATATGTAATATAACCAGTTTGTCGAATCAAGTGTTGATTCGATAATGTGATATACAGATAAATGATATTAGTCGGTCATATATGATATAACCGGATAGATCAAGCGTTGATTTAATAATGTGATATAAATTATATGTGATATAATTATATATTAACTAATATCATTAGCTCACTAATTATTCTTCATTAAATATATATTAATATATATATATGATATATATATATATGAGATATATGCATATATATAATAATGAAGCATAGCATTTAAATTTCTATTTTGTGAAATTAGAAATGAGGTGGAAAATGAAGCATGGTTGCAAGCATGGGATTTTCTTTAGTTTATTCTTCTTGACTCACTATTCAAGCATGGTTGCAATTTTATATTGCATAATTCCATACTTGAATGAGTGAGGGATCAAGAGTTGCCATTCATTCTTGCTCATTCTCAACACTTAGCCATTTTTGTTGAGTTTCTCCCATGGTTGCTCTCTAGCTTCTTCTTCCTCTTCTTGTCATGGTTCAAGCTTCAACCCTCACATGTGATGTGAATCATGAAGCTTGAACACAAACTTGTAAGCTCATTACATCCCCTACTTCACCATCCTACACTTGACTAGCAATCAGGTGTAGCGTGTTTCATACGCTAAAGAGTTTAGTGTAAAGATAGCTTGAGTTGGAGGGACTTCGCATGGATCATCTTCGGCACGAAGGTTATCGGAGGAAGCTCGCTCAAATTCTCAATAGAAGCCTAGTGGAGTCGCGGGACTACTACACGGAGCAAGTGAAGAGAAGGACCGTCTACAAAGTTTGTATTCTTGTTCTCTAGATGTAAAATAGTTTTACATTAGGTTTTGTCTAAATCTCTAGTTAAAGATTCTAAGTTTAGGGTTCGTTAGCATGGCAATTTTTTGAAAATGGCATAGACGATACCTCCCGAAACCTTGCTGTCGTGCTAGGGAACCTTACAGTGGTATCAGAGCCACGCTAAAGATTTAGACAATGTTTGTTAGATTACGAAACCGAAACTGCTCCGAAACTTGAAACACGAAACACAGTTTCTGTCAAATTTTAAAGTCGTCGAAAATATTTTTAAACAACTGCAGAATGTTATATGAGATGTAACATGAACACTGAGCAAATACGAACCGATTCCATCGGTTTCTAGCCGTGTACATGCCCCTAAAATCCGAGCAGGCCGGCCCCAGTTCATCTTCTGGGCTTCGTATTTTTTTGGTGTTCTGGTCTCTGGGTTTTGGTGTTTCAGGTGTTATTTGTTTTTGCTAAAATTTCATCAGATGTTAATTTTCTATAAAGGCAACTCGGAGTGTTTCGTAGTCGTAATTCTAACTATATTTAGGGTTATTTAGACGGTGTTAAAAAGTTCGAACGGATATCAAATACCCACTTTAACCCTTGCCGGAAAATTTTCTAAGAGTTGGATTTTTTCCGAGTTAAAGAACATTCAATTATCGTGCAAGTGATTCGATGGACCCTCTAGAAGAACGAAACCCTAACTCGATTCTATGACCATAAGAACCGCCGCCAAACCCTCGGGTTTGCGGTAGTTCCGCGGCGCCATAGGTGAGGCAAGGGTTAGCCCTTCTACGGTTGGTCCATAGGTACCGTGGCATGTTATGAGTATTTTTAAATTGCGCTCAAGTGTTGAGCTTTTTGGGTTATTTTGGGTGTTTGTTGATTCGATCGGAATGTTTAACATCAACTAGCTTTTTTATGACATGTGATGTTATGTGTTGCTTAGATATGTTATATTGGATCGTCGTGTTTTGAATAGCCGGGGGTTTTATATGAGATGAGTGTTTTTATTTTCATTCATGTAAAATTCATTGTATGTAATATTCTTTTATTGAGGCATTTCCGGGTTGAGGATGATGTCACCATTGTTGTATATTATTTACTTTTCCGCATTAGGATAGACCCAAGGAAGGGAGCACAAGTAACCGGGTTCTAGAGTCCAGTGGGAGACCATTTCGAGGAGTCGAGTCCGAGTCTCCTAACTCTAGAATTGGTAGGGTTGCTTGCCGCTCTCGTAGGGGTCTAGGGATGTGGGTTTGGCTATTCATCACGACCGTGGAATCCGTTTTTTATACTGGCTTAACTTAAAATACGGAATTCCTAGTATATCCAATATTTTATATGTTATCTTCTGCTGCTGATATTCTGTGATATGATCACTTTATATGCATGAGACGAATACTTTATTATTGTATATATGATATATAATAAACGTTGCTTATGTTTTGCACCCGCGCTAGTCCCGCTCCGCTATGTCGTTAGTTAAGTAACCTAACGGTGCATAACGGGACACTATGGCGAATGCGAATGGCATAAGCGTACGTTATATTTTCGTTTCTTCTGTGATGCTTAGGAAACTTAATTGATGAGACTTCATTAATGAGATTAATGAAAGAAAAGAAACCAAAATGATGTTGTAGAATCAAATTTTCAAAAAGGGTAGCTCTAGTTTTTGCTTTGCATGGCGGTATTCCTTGTAGAATATCCAGCACCTTATTCGATAAGGAAAGAGCCGAGATCCCTTCACCGGGAGTGACCTCTTTAGCGAAATTAGCAGATACTACAACCCATTCGGTTTTGTTTTGGACTGCCTTTTTAGTTCTTGCTTTGCATAGCGGTATTCCTTATAGAATATCCAGCACCTCATTCGATGAGGAAAGAGCCGAGATCCCTTCACCAGGAGTAACCTCTTTAGCGGAACTAGTAAAAGCCTCAAAAACACTCCTTTTCAAAATCACTCGATTCTGCAACGATATCAAGTTCACTACGCAAAAGGTTTTCATAAAAACCTGTCGTAGCCCTCCGTCATTTCAGATAGTACTACTTAGTATTCGTGCTATGTTTGTTGACTATGCTAAGGCGTAGTGTGCGGTAGCTAATTAGTGCTTATCTGCTAAATCATGAGATGCGATTGGATTAGGGTAGTCGTGCGACTTTTTTGACTATGTTAAGGGTCGTACGGGTGGGTTTAATTCAATCGGGAAATGACGGGTTGAACTTGGGTAGCGCTTATGATTTGTTGATTATGTTAAGGTCATAAGTTACTAGGGGCAAAAGAATTATCGAGAATTTCAAGTGTTGAAATTTGCAATGAGATTGCATACCTTCTATGAGATAGTTGGATCCCGATACCCACTGCGAGTAAGAGTTACTCCTGGGAGAGTTTTACACATCACAATTAGCCAATCAAGTAGGTGTCTAGAAAGGTGTTAACGGGATCACGCCCCAGGGAAAACGAGGTTTATTTTAATTAGGTCCGTGCGAAAGCACGAGAAACCTCTCTCAAAGTACCAGCACTGGTCTGGCTGAAAGATTGGCGAACTTGTAAGGTGTAATTAATCTCAGCTAGTCTTTCCTTTTAGGGTTTGAAGGAAGATTTGATAAAAACAATGGGAGCCGTCCTGATTAAATAAGATAATAACCAATCTAATCTTGCAAAGAGCGCACGCTAACGCGTTTCCTTCTCTCTCTCTTCAGGCAGCAACCAATGTCACGCCTTAATCAAGATAATAATATAGATGTATTGACCGAACCCGCTTGTTATACTAAGCAGGGGAAAGTTGGTTCCACTCCAACTTATAAGTGTTATAAGTCCGAGCAGGAAATAGGAACATATCCGGATTCCCACGACACCCAAACGAAGAATAAGCATGTTGATGCATCTTCTTCAGGTGTGTTAGTTACAGAGAACTGTTTCTCAGTACACTCTACGTCCTGGGTATTAGATACCGGATCGGGATCCCACATATGCAATTTGTTGCATGGGCTAAGGAAAGGCAGAGAACTGGGAAAAGGTGATCATTCTCTAAAAGTAAGAAATGGTGCAAGTGTTGCAGCCAAAGCAGTTGGTGAATATCACCTTGTATTGCCAACTGGGAATACATTGATCCTGAACGAATGTTATTACGTACCCTCTATGATATGCAATTTAATATCAATTTCTTTATTAGATAAAAAAGGATATAATTTTGTAGTAGAAAATAATGTTATGACCATTTACCTAAATCAAGTGTTGATTGGGTTTGGTGCGTTATGTAACGGATTATACGTTCTGAATCAAAACACAGTTTTTAACGTACAGAACACACACAAGAGGAAAAGTTCAAAAATGAACGAGTCCTTCTTGTGGCATTGTAGACTAGGTCATATCAATGTGACACGACTAGCTAAGTTACATAAAGATAGATATTTGAATCCGTTCGAACTTTCATCTTATGAAACTTGCCAGTCATATCTCAAAGGCAAGATGACCAAAAATCCGTTTACAGGACACGGAGAAAGAGTTACGGAACACTTGGGACTGATACATAGTGATGTATGTGGTCTTATATCTACACATGCCAGGAATGGTTCCTCATACTTCATTACATTCACTGACGATCTCTCAAGATTCGGTCATGTGTTCCTATTGAAACACAAGTCTGAAACTTTTGAGAAATTCAAAGAATATAAGTATGAAGTTGAGAACCAGACGGGTAAAAGTATCAAAATCCTTCGATCTGATCAGGGAGGAGAATACTTGAGCATGGAATTCCGTGACTATCTAAAAGGGAATAGGATTATCTCTCAACTTACTCCTCCGTATACACCATAGCATAACAGTGTATCGGAGCGGAGGAATCGCACCCTATTGGATATGGTGCGCTCTATGATGAGCACCGCTGAGTTACCTATTTCCTTTTGGGGTTATGCGCTTAAGACAGCAGCATACCTATTGAATCAAGTTCCATCTAAATCGGCACCTACCACACCATATGAGATATGGAGTGGAAAGAGACCATATCTTAAACGAGTTAAGATATGGGGTTGTCCGGCCTATGTCAAAATGCAAAATTCGGACAAACTCGAGGCACGGTCAGTTCTTTGCAAGTTTGTGGGATATCCAAAGAATTCACAAGAATATATCTTCTACCACGCTAAGGAAAAAAAGGTGTTTATTTCTCAATACGCCACCTTTTTGGAAAAGGAATTTCTTGTAAAAGAAATTAGTGGCAAAGAGGTAGATCTGGAAGAAGTTCCATCTACACAAACTATAACTGATGATTTATTGGAACCAGAGGATTCAGTAGTCTCCAACGAACCCCAGCCTCTCTGCAGATTTAGTAGGGTTCCTCATCCACCTGAGAGATACTACGGTTTTCTCATTGATAGTGAGAGCGAGAATTGCATCATGGAAGATGATGACCCAACTAGCTTCGAGCAGGCCATCACGAGTGGGGACTCTGTGAAATGGCTGGATGCAATGCGATCTGAGATGGAATCTATGTACACCAACAAAGTATGGACTTTGGAAGTTGCTCCCGAAGGGGTAAAACCCATTGGGAGCAAATGGATCTTTAAGAAGAAACTTTGTGTAGATGGAAAAGTTAAGACTTTCAAAACTAGACTTGTTGCAAAAGGTTTTCATCAACGTCTAGGTGTGGATTATGATGAAACCTTTTATCCAATGGCTATGCTTAAGTCCATCCGGATCCTACTTGCCATCGCTGCATATCATGACTACGAAATCTGGCAAATGGATATTAAGACCGCCTTTCTAAATGGTGATTTAGAAGAGTGCGTGTACATGACTCAGCCGGAGGGCTTCGTAAACAGTGGGAGCAGAGGAAAGGTGTGCAAGCTGCTTAAATCAATCTACGGGTTGAAGCAGGTATCACGGAGTTGGAGCATCTGTTTTGATGAGGTAGTCAAAGAGTTTGACTTCATCAAAAACGTAGATGAACCTTGTATATACAAGAAGGTCACAGAGAGTAAGGTCGTCTTCCTTGTATTGTACGTGGATGACATACTCTTGATAGGAAATGATGTTCCTATGCTGCACTCGGTCAAGCTCTTCTTCTCACAAAGATTCTCAATGAAAGATCTAGGTGATACCTCCTACATCTTGGGGATTAAGATCTATAGAGATAGATCTAAACGGATGCTGGGATTGTTCCAATCCAGGTACATTGAAACCGTACTAAAGAGGTTTAGTATGGAAGATTCCAAGCGTGGGAATATACCCACGATCTCAGGACTCACTCTCTCCAAAGAGATATCTCCCAAGATTGATTTGGAAAGAGCTCGCATGTGAGGGATACCCTATGCTTCAGCATTAGGCTCTATCATGTACGCGATGTTATGTACCAGACCCTATGTAGCTTACTCACTAAGTGTAGTGAATAGTTATTAAGCAGATCCAGGAGAGAATCACTGGACGGCTGTGAAGAACATTCTCAAGTACTTGAGAAGGACTAAAGAGATGTTATTGGTGTATGGTAACGGTGAACTCCAAGTGGAGTCCTTTACCGACTCGAGCTTCCAGAGTGATAAGGACGACAGTAAGTCGGTCTCGGGTTTTGTCTTTACCCTCAATGGAGGGACGGTGTGTTGGAAGAGTTCCAAGCAAGACACCATTGCAGACTCGACGATGGAGGCTGAATACATCGTTGCCAACGATGCTGCCAAAAAAGCTGTCTGGATGAAAAAGTTCATTGCTGAGCTTGGTGTGGTTCCATCCATTGAGCATCCAATACCTGTGTATTGTGATAACAATGGAGCGGTGGCTTTGGCCAAGGAACCCAGGCCCCATCAGAGATCCAGACATATTCTGAGGCGGTATCACCTGATCCGGGAGATAGCTGATCGCCGGGAGATCGAGGTCAGGAGAGTTGACACGAAGGACAACGTAGCGGATCCACTCACAAAGGCCCTCCCCCAGACAAAATTTGAGAGACATTTTAGGATGTTGGGTATGAGATACTACAACACATGGCCTTAGTGCAAGTGGGAGATTGTTAGTTATATGTATGCCCTAGAGGCCATTATTGTACATATGAAGTATATTATAGTGGATGCTTGGATATATATAGAGAGGACTTTCTTGTTCGACATAATAGTATGCTATCTGGTTTTTCTTTGTCTTAACATGTAGACTTGTATTGTAATACTGTCTTGCTCTCACGTGTTGATAAAATCCTTAGGATATGTACTTGACTACCAGGACTATGATGGAGATCATACTAGTGGGGCCAGGGTAGTTCACAAGTACATCCTTTAATTGTTCCTAGTCGAGGAAATATCGAGACAGGGCATCGATATTCCAGAGTAGACTAGCGTATGCGCTTCTTGACCCATATGATGGGCAATGGATGATCCCACATCCATTAGTGTTTGACATCAGAGATGGTATATGGGTGCTCAGTGGAGACTGGGTACACTGAACAGGACTCGCCGAGGACTCCTATGTAGTTGTATACCTATCGTCAGATAGCAGTCCTCTGGTGACACTGGTACAAGTTAGTCTGTAGACCCGAGATCGTCATAGAGTCTTGTGTGGCTCCCACTGTGCTTTGATTTCCTCCCTACCACGCTCAAGAGGAGTTGTGCAAACAGGTGGATTTTGGGTACAGTCCCGAGTCACATGGAGGTAATGAGCGATAGGAGGGGTTTCTTCTCTCCCGGTATTAGGGGTTGATGTTGCGCTATGCTCGATTGGCTATAACTGGAAGTCCCTGGCCAGGGCTGCTGCCGAGATTTACTGATAAGTGTTATCAGTAGTTTCTCGAACCGTTATAGGCCAGACATCGGCATGACTTATCACGTTACTGGGGTCTGACGATTTCCACCCCTAAACATGATATGCAACATATCAGACGAAGATACCGGGCTGTACGGTAGTGTTACTGATAGGCTTCATGGAGACTATGGACAGGCTTGCTTGTTGATCTTCATATCGCTCAATACCTGGGTAACCATTACGTCCAGCTAGTACCGCTGACGGCTTGTAGGTGACTGATGTGATCATCACCTGCTGCTGGTGTATTGATGAATTTTTAGAGTCCCACACAGAAGTTCCCTGGTTCAAGCGAAACGAAGTAGGACACATATGTGATATGTGTGTGGGCCTGATTAAATACGAGTATGTGATACCGTATTATAATCTGGCAGTCATCTGTTATCGGTTCGGTTATATATGATATAACCAGTTTGTCGAATCAAGTGTTGATTCGATAATGTGATATACAGATAAATGATATTAGTCGGTCATATATGATATAACCGAATTATTAGATCAAGTATTGATTTAATAATGTGATATAAATTATATGTGATATAATTATATATTAACTAATGTCATTAGCTCACTAATTATTCTTCATTAAATATATATTGATATATATATATATAATAATGAAGCATGGCATTTAAATTTCTATTTTGTGAAATTAGAAATGAGGTGGAAAATGAAGCATGGTTGCAAGTATGGGATTTTCTTTAGTTTATTCTTCTTGACTCACTATTCAAGCATGGTTGCAATTTTATATTGCATAATTCCATGCTTGAATGAGTGAGGGGTCAAGAGTTGCCATTCATTCTTGCTCATTCTCATCACTTAGCCATTTTTGTTGAGTTTCTTCCATGGTTGCTCTCTAGCTTTTTTTTCCTCCTCTTGTTATAGTTCAAGCTTCAACCCTCACATGTGATGTGAATCATGAAGCTCGAACACAAACTTGTGAGCTCATTACATCCCCTACTTCACCATCCTACACTTAACTAGTGATCAAGTGTAGCGTGTTTCATACGCTAAATAGTTTAGTGTAAAGATAGCTTGAGCTGGAGGGACTTCGCGTGGATAATCTTCGGCACGAAGGTCATCGGAGGAAGCTCGCTCAAAGTCTCAAGAGAAGCCTAGTGGAGTCGCGGGACTACTACACGGAGCAAGTGAAGAGAAGGACCGTCTATAAAGGTTGTATTCTTGTTCTCTAGATGTAAAATAGTTTTACACTAGGTTTTGTCTAAATCTCTCGTTAAAGATTCTAAGTTTAGGGTTCGTTAGCATGGCAATTTTTTGAAAATGGCATGGACGATACCTCCTGAAACCTTGCTGTCGTGCTAGGGAACCTTACACGATGTATATTATAGTGGATGCTTAAACATATATATAGAGGACTTTCGTGCTCGACATGATAGTATGCTATCCGGTTACTCTTTATCTTAACATGTTGACTGGTATTCTTTACTGTCTTGCTCTCACATGCTGATAAAGCCCTTAGGATATGTACTTGACTACCAGGAGTATGATGAGATCATACTAGTGGGGTCAGGGTGGTCCAAAAGTACATCCTTTAATCAGTTCCTAGTCATGGGAATATCGAGACCAGGGCATCGATATTCCAGTGTAGACTAGTGTGTACGTTGTAAGTCCACGTTGCCCACCCCGGTGCTTGCGGGGAGGCGGAAAACGGAATAAAAATCAAATTTTTATCACCTTAGGCAACATGGACTAGACAAAGAAGGATCTTTGCTAAACAAAAACAAGCTAAAGCTAACTAGAAACTAGCTAAGGGTAGAATGGTTATACCTAGGGCTTTATGTCCTTCTCTCCTTGCTCCTTGGAGTAGTAGAAAGAGGTCACCTTTGTCGTCTTCTCACGTCGAAGAAAGATCCACTCGAAAGCCTCAACCTTTGGCTTCAACTCCAAGCTAAAAGTAACTAGGGTGCTAGAAGTGCTAATCCTAGAACCCTAGATGAGAGTAAAGATTATCAAGAAGAGGTTTTTCTCAAGCTCAAGTGTTTCTCAACACATAAGAGGGGAGAGCTTGAGGGAGAGGAAGAACAAGAGAGAGAAAGTGAATGATAGAATGAGATAATAAAACAACCATTCTCACATATATGTGTGAATTATTATAAATTGATAATTAGCTAGATAATTGTCATGGTTAATCAAGACATGACCATTATCATTTTATTTTTAATGCAAATTGCAAGGATCAAAGAGCATCTTCCAAATGAAATGATGATGGTCAAAGTGTCAACCTAGGTCAACAAGTCAAGATAGTCAAATGGTCAACAACCATAACCATGCACAATTATATTAAACTAATATCAATTAACCATAATACACACATAAGCATTAGGGTTAAGAAAATGACAATGGTCATTAACCCTAATCAAAGTCCTCTCCCTCTGTCTCAAGCAACTGTGCATACGCACCCGTATTCGTGATCCGAGGAACACGAATACAATGAGAAAAAACCAATCCCAAATCATATACTAGGATCTGGCTTAAACCAAAGCCCGCTAGTATAAACTGTCCGGACAGCAAACGTGCACGAGTGCGCGGATGTGAACGAACCCTGTCGCAAAACCATGCGACCTCTACTCATTTTGCCTAAAGGCGAATAGCTCTCTGTGTGGGACTCTAAAGACTCGACACTACGCTGGCAGTGGGTTTAACCACAGACCGCAAGCGGCACTAGCTGTACGTAACGGTCCCCCGGTAGATGTCGATAAGAAGACTGACGAGGTGAACCCCATCTGAACTCCTACTGAGCCTGTATGTGACAGTCTCCGTACAGTCCGGTCTGTTCGTCTGATACATCGCATGGCGGGCCTAGGGGGCGGTGAACGTCAATCCCCTAATAGCGGTACGAGTCGTGTCGGAGTGTAGCCCAGAACACCCTGAGATAACACTGGAAACCTACCAGTATATCTCGCTTGCCCTGGCCAGGGACTACTCGTGTAATGGCTCTCCTGGACACAGCGCGATGTCAACCCCCAATACCGGGAAAGACGAATCCTGTCTAACCGTCACTGCCTCCAAGTGCTTCGGGACTGCACCCAAAAACTACCTGTTTGCATGACTCCTTTGAGCCGTGGTAGGGTAGTAATCAAAGTGCAGTGGGAACACACTCGAGGCAAAGTGACAGTGTCAAGTCAGCGGACTAAGCTGTACTCATGTCACCTGGGAACTGATAACTGACGATAGGTATAATACCAACCAACAGTCCCCGACGAGTCCTATCCAGTGTACTCGTAACCTAACGAGCACCCGCATACTATCTCAAGCACGACGTACTGACGGCTGTGGGACAGACCGTCTCCCACGTTGGGATGAGAAGCGCATACGCTAGTCTACTCCGGAGTATCGATGCCCTGTCTCGATAGTCCAACGACCAGGGACCAGTATAAGAATGTGCTTATGGATTACCCAGCTCCCACGAGTGTGAGCGCCATCACAACGCTGGTAATCAAGCAAAGATCCTAAGGGCTCTACTAATATGTATATCAGCGATATGCTAAAAGAAACACATGCACATATTAAAGCAGAGACAAACCAAGTAGCATACTACCATTTCGAGCAAGATTGTATATACAACTGTGAATATCCCAAGCTTCCATCAAGTAATATACAAACTAGTATGATACAGTAATGGCCTCTAGGGCATATACACTAACAATCTCCCACTTGCACTAAGGCCATGTACTGGCGTATCGAAGACCTATCATCTCGATCAGCCGCTCGAACTGAGTCTGGGGCAAGGCCTTGGTGAATGGATCTACTGTGTTATCTTCTGAAGCAACCCTCCGAACCTCGATCTCCTGGCGATCCACGATCTCCCTGATCAGGTGATACCGCCTTAAGATGTGTCTGGATTTCTGATGGGACCTGGGTTCCTTCGCTAAAGCTATAGCCCCGTTGTTGTCGCAATACAGAGGTATTGGGTCAACAATGGACGGAACCACCTGAAGTTCTTTCAAGAACTTCCTCATCCAGACAGCTTCTTTTACGGCATCAGATGCAGCGATGTATTCCGCTTCCATAGTCGAGTCGGCAACGGTTTCTTGTTTGGAGCTCTTCCAACACACCGCCCCTCCATTGAGGGTGAAGACAAAACCCGACATGGACTTGGAATCATCCCTGTCATTCTGGAAGCTGGAGTCAGCAAAGGCCTCAATCTGTAGGTCTTTTCCGCCATACACCAAGAACATCTCCTTAGTCCTTCTCAGGTACTTGAGAATGTTCTTTACTGCTATCCAATGTTTCTCCCCAGGGTTTGACTGATACCTGCTTACCACACTCAGTGCATAAGCCACATCCGGTCTGGTACACAACATCGCATACATTATAGAGCCTACCGCAGAAGCGTAGGGTATAATAGACATGCGATCCCTCTCCAAATCAGTCTTGGGAGACATCTCTTTGGAGAGGGTGATCCCGTGACAAGCCGGTAGATTACCGCGCTTGGAATCTTCCATACTGAATCTCTTCAGTATGGTGTCGATGTACCTGGACTGTGAAAGTCCTAATATCCTCTTGGATCTGTCACGGTAGATCCGGATACCAAAAATGTATGAGGCATCACCCAGGTCTTTCATGGAGAACCTGTGTGACAAGAACCCCTTGACAGATTGTAGCATAGGAATGTCATTTCCTATTAAGAGAATGTCATCCACGTATAAAACGAGGAATACTACAGTTCTCGCTACAAATCTACAATAGATGCATGGTTCATATGGATTTTTGATAAAGCCAAATTCCTTGACCGTCTCATCAAAACAGATGTTCCAACTCCGCGATGCCTGCTTTAGTCCATAAATGGACTTAAGAAACTTGCACACCTTTCCGTTGCTCCCACTCTGAATGAAACCCTCTGGCTGTTCCATATAGACACACTCCTCTAAATGTCCATTTAAAAAAGCGGTCTTTACGTCCATCTGCCAAATTTCATAATCGTGGAAGGCAGCAATGGCAAGAAGGATCCGAATGGATTTCAGCATAGCTACTGGAGAAAAGGTTTCGTCATAGTCCAAACCAGGTCGCTGACGAAAACCCTTTGCAACCAGTCTAGCTTTATAGGTCTCAACCTGTCCATCTACACCGATCTTCCTTTTGAAGATCCACTTGCATCCTACGGGTTTTACCCCATCTGGAGCAATGTCCAACGTCCATACTTTGTTGGTGTACATGGACTCCATTTCGGTCCGCATTGCATCCAGCCATTTTACCGAGTCGACGCTCTGAATGGCTTGCTGGAAGCTAGTAGGTTCATCACAATCTATGATGCAATCCTCTCTATCCCCGTCAATGAGAAAACCGTAGTTTCTCTCGGGCGGATGAGACTGCCTACTACTCCTGCGGAGTGGCGTGGGAATGTCCTGATCTTTCGAACCCTCTGGTTCTACTAAGCTTTCAGTAATAGCTTGTGGTTCTGCAATTTCTTCCAGTTCTATTGCGCTCCCACTTGTTTCTTTTTCTAAGAACTGATGTTCCAGAAAATGGGCATTACGAGAAACAAGGACTTTTTGTTCCTCTGCGTAATAGAAAAGATACCCCCTGGAGTTCTTTGGGTATCCCACAAACTTGCACAGTACTGAGCGTGCCTCTAGTTTGTCCGCATGCTGCTTTTTGACATAAGCTGGACATCCCCAAATCTTCAAGTATTGAAGATAGGGTTTCTTCCCACTCCATAACTCATATGGTGTAGTAGGCACAGTCTTAGTTGGAACTCGGTTCAAAAGGTATGCAGCTAATTCTAGCGCATATCCCCAAAACGATCGCGGCAACTCAGCGTTACTCATTATGGACCGTACCATATCCAATAGGGTTCGGTTCCGTCTCTCCGATACACCGTTATGTTGCGGAGTGTATGGAGGAGTAAGCTGAGAGAGAATTCCATTCTCTTTTAAGTAACTCAGGAACTCGGCACTCAAGTATTCACCACCTCGATCAGATCTCAGTGCCTTGATACTTTTGCTTGTTTGTTTTTCTACTTCATTCTTGTATTCCTGGAATTTTTCAAAAGCCTCGGATTTATGTTTCATTAAGAAGACATAACCGTACCTTGAAAAGTCATCCGTAAAACTAATGAAGTAAGAATAACCGCTTCGTGCATGTGTAGACATTGGACCACACACGTCGCTGTGTACGAGTCCCAATAGCTCGCTTGCTCTTACTCCGTGTCCAGTAAACGGAGTCTTTGTCATCTTTCTTTTGAGACAGGATTGACAAGTTGCATACGATTGATATTCGAACGGATCCAAATATCCTTCTGCATGTAACTTAGTCAACATTCTCTCATTGATGTGACCTAGTCTACAATGCCATAAGAAAGTTTTATTGATTTCTGGAGACTTTCTTTTGTGTGTATTCTGGACATTGAAAATCTATGGTTGGTTTAATACGTATATACCGTTGTTCAATGTACCAGACCCAATCAAAACTTGATTAAGGTGAATGTTCACTACATTACTTACAAATGCAAATTCATAACCTTCTTTAGATAATAAAGATACAGAAATGATATTACAGGTTGCATTTGGTACATAATAACAACTACGCAAAACCAAAAAGTGTCCATCTGACAGTCCCAGGTGATAGTCCCCCACGGCCTCAGCATCCATGCTAGCACCGTTTGCAACTCTGAGGGTCATGTCACCTGCCTTCAAAACTCTACGCTTTCTCAACGCCTGCAAAGAATTACAGATATGAGATCCTGATCCGGTATCCAATACCCAGGATGTAGAGTTTATTGATAGACAGTTTTCAATAACATACACACCTGAAACTGAAGCCGCAACTCGCTTCAAATCCTGTGTTCTGGCCTTCCAAGCCTTGCAATCCTGTTTCCAGTGACCACTTTTGTGACAGTAGAAGCATTCTTCCTTCCCCACCAGCTTACCCGCTACCTTTGTTGCTTTTCCTTTTCCCTTCGTATCCACTTTACTGACACCGCCTCTTGGTTTAGCGGGGGCTTTCTTCTTCTTACCCTTGGCTTTCGCCCTGGATCTAGAAGAGGAAGATCCTCCTACAAACAAAGTGGATGTTTCCCTACTTTTCTGTAGGGTGCCCTCTGCACTCCTCAACATGTTGAGGAGCTCTGAAAGTTCAACTTCCTTTTCCTGTAAGTTGAAGTTCAGGATGAACTGGGCGTAAGTGGAAGGAAGGGACTGGAGAATCAAGTCCGTATAAAGCTCATTCTCCAACGTGGTCCCAAGTTCTGCGAGCTCCTCTATGTAGCCAATCATCTTAAGCACGTGTTCCGCTACCGATGATCCAACGGCCAACCTTGCCGAAAACAACTTCTTCGACACTTCGTATCTGGCGATACGAGACTGCTCTCCATACAGTTCTTTTGTATGAAGAAATATGAACTCTAGGTCCATATTCTCGTGCCTCCTCTGATGTTCGTTGTCCATCGAGGCAAGTACGAGGCATTTGGCCTTCGCGCAATCTAATTCCCATGTCTTACGGATTTCCCTATCCGCGACACTGGTTTTGGGACCTGGGACAGGGGGAGCTTTGGTGGTAAGGAGATACCCCAGCTTGTCGTAAGTGATTGCCATCTTGACATTCCTGAGCCAATCTTTGTAGTTTGGCCCTGTCAGTATGTTTTTATCTAGTAATAACTTATGTCTGGTCATGTTGAATGGTCGCTGCAATTAGGAGAGAGAAAAGAAACACTTTAGCATGATGCTCTTGCAAGTTTAGAGTGGTTTTTAGTTTGTCTAAACAGGATGGCTCCCACTGTCTCTCGAATCCCTTCTCAAACCGTAAAGAAAGGATTAGTCAGGATCAATCTCACCGTGCAATACTTGCTTAACCGTTCAGCCAGGCCAGTGTCGATACTTCGAGGGAGGTTTTCCAACGCTTTCGTGAAGTTCCTTAATTAAGTAACCTCTTTTCCCTGTGGGCGTAGCCCCGCTAACACCTTTCTAGACACCTACTAGGTTTATAGCATTGATCGTTAAGTGAGAGTTTTCCCGAGGAGTAGCATATACTCACAGTAGGATCGGGATCCAAATATCATCGCGTGATAAAACCGAAGGAATCCTACCAGAATCATCACACTCCAAATGGTATGCAGCGCTAGCAAGTTTCAGTACTTATGAAACTCCCGATGTGGATTTTTGCCCCATGCTCTTATGACCTTGGCGTGAGGTCAAATTGTCATAAGTCACATGTCAAGTTCTTCCCATCATTATCCCGGTTAATTTGAACCCACCCGTACCTACCATTGACGTAGGCCAAAATGGCAGTACGACTGTCTCAAACCAACGCATTCTATCTATGCAACAGATAAATATCCGGCAGCTACCAATCACTATGCCTTGGCGTGAGGTCAAAATACATAGCTTGAATACTACCGAATATTTAACTGAAATGATGGAGGGCTACGAATGGTTTTGGCGAAACCGTGAACGTAGTGAACTTGATATAATCGATGGAACGAGATAGCTTTTAAAAGGAGTGGTTCAAGCTCCGCGTTTAAAAGTTTAGTTTTGAAAAGAACCGAGTGGTTTTCAAAGTGTTCCAATCGACTTTTACTTGGTTTATTTTCTTGCATTAGTTCTTTAAATGCGTCCCATCATTTAATCCTACCATTGCAAAAAACAACCAAAATATGACGTACGCTTATGCCATTCGCATTCGCCATGGAGCCCCGTCATCACCCGTTAGGTTACTTAACTAACGACAGAGCGGAGGCTGGGCTAGCGCGGCTGTAAAACATAAGCAACGCCTAAATAGTTATTATATATAAATATATAGCAATGATAGACATTACAGATCACAGATGAATACATTGGATATACTAGGAATCCGCAATCCGTTCGAGCCTGCAATGAAAAGCGGATTACACGGTCGCGGTGAATAGCCAAATACCCCACCCAAGACCCCTACGGGTGCGGCAAACTACCCGCCAAGTACCCGAAGCGAAGCAGCCTCCCTCAACACCGTGAGTAGGCCACTCGGCACTTCGAGATACCCGGTAGTTTGTGCACCCCCTCCATGGGTCTATCCTAGGAGCAAAAACAGTAAAAAGAATTATACAATGACGGCTACAACCCCGACCCGGTTGTGTGGCCATACAAATAATAATACATCAATTTACATATTACATGAATGAAAGAAAAAGAAACGCTCATCTCATATCCACCCCGGCTATTCACCCGCGACAATCCAACACATTCATATACACATACCATCATCAAACACAGATCACAGATATGTATAACCCCCACTAATCGACATATAGCGATTAGCCGACGTTCAATACATGCAAACATCACAGATATAACCCTTTAGTCAAAGTGTATTGAAGTTCGATCAAAAATACGGATTTATAGGCCCCCAAAAACAAATTTCTTTTCTGGAAAACCTGGGCACATATAAACCATCTTAAAAATCCCAAAACCACGCCAGAAGAACACTGCACCAAACTCGACCCAGAGCCGAGCCAAAACGGCCGCGGTTGCGCGGCAATAGCTTTCTATTGCCGCGGAACCGCGGCGCTTTGAGCGAATCTCTGGATCGTTTTTGGTGGCATTCTTCACAAAACCCTGAGATGATTTTTGAAGTATGACTTTTTATTTTTAGAGCAGAAAAAATTTTAACAGAAACTTGGGTTTTTGTAAACTCGGTTTTGTGATTTTTCCGATTGAACTTCCATACACTTTACTACTTAGCTAGTTTATGTTTAGTTAGGCTCTGATACCACTGTAAGTCCACATTGCCCACCCGGTGCTTGCGGGGAGGCGGAAAACGGAATAAAAATCAAATTTTTATCACCTTAGGCAACATGGACTAGACAAAGTAGGATCTTTGCTAAACAAAAACAAGCTAAAGCTAACTAGAAACTAGCTAAGGGTAGAATGGTTATACCTAGGGCTTTATGTCCTTCTCTTCTTGCTCCTTGGAGTAGTAGAAAGAGGTCACCTTTGTCGTCTTCTCACGTCGAAGAAAGATCCACCCGAAAGCCTCAACCTTTGGCTTCAACTCCAAGCTAGAAGTAACTAGGGTGCTAGAAGTGCTAATCCTAGAACCCTAGATGAGAGTAAAGATTATCAAGAAGAGGTTTTTCTCAAGCTCAAGTGTTTCTCAACACATGAGAGGGGAGAGCTTGAGGGAGAGGAAGAACAAGAGAGAGAAAGTGAATGATAGAATAAGAGAATAAAACAACCATTCTCACATATATGTGTGAATTATTATAAATTGATAATTAGCTAAATAATTGTCATGGTTAATCAAGACATGACCATTATCATTTCATTTTTAATGCAAATTGCAAGGATCAAAGAGCATCTTCCAAATGAAATGATGATGGTCAAAGTGTCAACCTAGGTCAACAAGTCAAGATAGTCAAATGGTCAACAACCATAACCATGCACAATTATATTAAACTAATATCAATTAACCATAATACACACATAAGCATTAGGGTTAATAAAATGACAATGGTCATTAACCCTAATCAAAGTCCTCTCCCTGTGTCTCAAGCAACTGTGCATACGCACCCGTATTCGTGATCCGAGGAACACGAATACAATGAGAAAAAACCAATCCCAAATCATATACTAGGATCCGGCTTAAACCAAAGCCCGCTAGTATAAACTGTCCGGACAGCAAACGTGCACGAGTGCGCGGATGTGAACGAACCCTGTCGCAAAACCATGCGACCTCTACTCATTTTACCTAAAGGCGAATAGCTCTCTGTGTGGGACTCTAAAGACTCGACACTACGCTGGCAGTGGGTTTAACCACAGACCGCAAGCGGCACTAGCTGTACGTAACGGTCCCCAGGTAGATGTCGATAAGAAGACTGACGAGGTGAACCCCATCTGAACTCCTACTGAGCCTGTATGTGACAGTCTCCATACAGTCCGGTCTGTTCGTCTGATACATCGCATGGCGGGCCTAGGGGGCGGTGAACGTCAGTCCCCTAATAGCGGTACGAGTCGTGTCGGAGTGTAGCCCAGAACACCCTGAGATAACACTGGAAACCTACCAGTATATCTCGCTTGCCCTGGCCAGGGACTACTCGTGTAATGGCTCTCCTGGACACAGCGCGATGTCAACCCCCAATACCGGGAAAGACGAATCCTGTCTAACCGTCACTGCCTCCAAGTGCTTCGGGACTGCACCCAAAAACTACCTGTTTGCACGACTCCTTTGAGCCGTGGTAGGGTAGTAATCAAAGTGCAGTGGGAACACACTCGAGGCGAAGTGACAGTGTCAAGTCAGCGGACTAAGCTGTACTCATGTCACCTGGGAACTGATAACTGACGATAGGTATAATACTAACCAACAGTCCCCGACGAGTCCTGTCCAGTGTACTCGTAACCTAACGAGCACCCGCATACTATCTCAAGCACGACGTACTGACGGCTGTGGGACAGACCGTCTCCCACGTTGGGATGAGAAGCGCATACGCTAGTCTACTCCGGAGTATCGATGCCCTGTCTCGATAGTCCAACGACCAGGGACCAGTATAAGGATGTGCTTATGGATTACCCAGCTCCCACGAGTGTGAGCGCCATCACAACGCTGGTAATCAAGCAAAGATCCTAAGGGCTCTACTAATATGTATATCAGCGATTTACTAAAAGAAACACATGCACATATTAAAGCAGAGACAAACCAAGTAGCATACTACCATTTCGAGCAAGATTGTATATACAACTGTGAATATCCCAAGCTTCCATCAAGTAATATACAAACTAGTATGATACAGTAATGGCCTCTAGGGCATATACACTAACATACGTTTCTTATCCCTAATAGGGCGATGGTTGATCTCACAACCATTAGTGTGTGGTCAAAGATTGTACACAGGTGCTCATTGGAGAATGGGTACACCGAACAGGACTCGCCGAGGACTCCTAGTTGGTAGTATACCTATCGTCAGATAGAAGTCCTCTAGTGACATTGGTACAGATTAGTCTGTAGACCCGAGATCGTCATAGAGTCTTGTGTGACTCCCACTATGCTTTGATTTCCTCCCTACCACGGCTCAGAGGAGTCGTGCAAACAGGTGGATTTTGGGTACAGTCCTGAGTCACATGGAGGCAATGAGCGATACGAGGGGTTTCGTCTCTCCCGGTATTGGGGGTTGATGGTGCGCAATGCTCGATTGGCTATAACTGGAAGTCTCTGGCCAGGGCTGCTGCTGAGATTTACTGATAAGAGTTATCAGTAGTTTCTCAAACCGTTATGAGCCAGACATCGGCATGACTTATCACGTTGCTAGGGGCTGACGTTTACCACCTCTAGACATGATATGTGACATATCAGACGAAGAGACCGGACTGTACGGTAGTATTACTGATAGGCTTCATGGAGAGTATGGATGAGCTTGCTTGTTGATCTTCATATCGCTCAATACCCGGATAGCCGTTACGTCCAGCTAGTACCGCTGACGGCTTATAGGTGACTGATGTGATCATCACCTACTGCTGACGTATTGACGAGTCTTTAGAGTCCCACACAAAAGTTTCCTGGTTCAAGCGAAACGAAGTAATACACATATGTGATATGTGTGTGGGCCTGATTAAATACGAGTATGTGATATCTGTTATCGGTTAGGTTATATGTGATATAACAAGATTATCGAATCAAGTGTTGATTTGATAATGTGATAAACAGATAAATGATATTATTCGGTCATATGTGATATAACCGGATTATTAGATCAAGTGTTGATTTAATAATGTGATATATATTATATGTGATATAATTATATCTTAACTAATATCATTAGCTCACTAATTGCTTTATATATATATATATATATATATATATATATATATATTAATGTATATTTGATATATATATATATATATATTATTATATGAAGCATGGCATGTTTTTCTATTTTTAGAAAATAGAAAAAATGAGGTGTAATTGTGGAGATATTTTAGGTATGGTTAAGGCATGGGTTTATATGATATAATATTGGTCTTGACTCGCTATTCAAGCATGGTTGCAATTTAGAATTGCAATTTAATCCATGCTTGAATAAGTAAGGAGATATATTCATTTTTGATTCTATGATTGCTCTTGGTTCTTGAGTTTATTCCTTAGCCATTTCTATGAGCTTTTGCTCTCTCTTGCTCTCTACATTTTCCCTTACCTCACCTCCAAGTTCAAACCCTCACATGTGATGTGAATCATTGAACTTTTGAGAACCCTAGCGAGCTTTCTAATCCCCTACTTCACCATCCCACACCAAACTAGCAATTTAGTGTGGTGTGTTTCCTACACTAAAAGAGTTTAGTATAGAGGTAGCTTGAGCTAAAGGAAATTCGGGTGGATCGTCTTTGGCGTGAAAATCACGAAGGAGGTTCGTTCAACTCAGAAGGGGAGCCTAGTAAAGTCGCGTGGACTTCAACCCGGAGGTTTAGAAGCGAAGGATACGATCTACAAGGGTATAACTTTCTTCACTTCTCATAGTTTATTGATATCAAACTTTAAACCCTAATCACCTAGCTAAAAATCTTGTATAGTCTAGCTTAGCACCAATAAAAATTTGAATTTGGCATGCTTGATGTCACTTGGACCCCTTGCTGGTGCTAGGATAGACTTTCATAGTATCAGAGCCTAAGCTAGTAAATTAGACGATGTAATTAGAATCACGAAACCGAAACAACTCCAAAACTGTGCCAAGAAACCCTGTTCTCTGTCGTTTTTAAAATGTCCTCTACAAAAATTTTAAGCAACTGCAAAACTTTGTATGTGATACAACTAGGACACTGAAAAAATTTAAGATCATTTCACCGGTTTTGACCCGGCGACATTCCCAAAAATTCCGGCCTGGCTGGTCCCCTTTGCCCCATTTGGTCTCGTATTTTTGGGTGTTCTTGCTGCTTGGAATTTGGGTTTTCAGGTATTGTTTGATTAGTCCAAAAATTTATGAGATGTTAATTTGGTAAGAGACTAATACGGATTGTTTCGTAATCGTAATTGTTGCATCGTTTTGGCTTTTGGTTTGATATGGATACAATTGTTAGAATCCGGAATAATTAGTTTTGTGAAAAATAGTTGGTATATTGTAAATCTAGCCGTTTAGTCTTATTGATCGATTGCCACGGAATTTTGATTCGGATCAAAACTCCATCACAATTGCGTATAGTACACGATCACTAAGTCGGGAATCTTGTTGAATTATCCGACAACCAATTGAAAAGAGTTTTCAATTTGAGACTAAAATGCAAGTTTTATAAGTTAGGCATGAAATCCGGAATATGAGATATTCCGGGTTTATGATGTCTAAGGATATTGCGGATTCTAATTATTGTAGTTTTCTGTTTTCTTTTCTGCGACCGTAAGTGTAATATGTGGAGTATCCCAATCTCGTTGCTATATATCAACAAGTTTTAGGGATACGCATATTTGCTTACGTTGATGATATGTGATATCATATGTTGCTGTTGATATGATTTATTGGATCGTCGTGAAAGAATAGCCGGGGGGTTCTATATGAGATGAGAGTTTATTTTCATTCATGTAAAATCTGTATGTAATATTATTTTATTAGGGCACTTCAGGGTTGAGGATGATGTCATCATTGTTGTATATTATTTACTTTTCCTCATTAGGATAGACCCAAGGCGGGGAGCATAAGTAACCGGGTTCTAGAGTCCAGTGGGAGACCATCTCAAAAAGTTGAGACCGGGTGTAACATTTCAGAAAAATAAAATATTATTTTTGGGAATTTATATAATTGAATAATAAATATTATGAATATTTTAATGTGTGGAGACTAGTTTTAAATGATATGGTATAATTAAATACCGATAAATTGGGAAATATTGGAAAATACATTTGAATGGTGATTTTGAAAGAATATCATGTGACTTAGACACTTTATAATTTTATACAATTAAATATATACAAGTGTATGCCTAAGCATGATTAATTATTACTAATCGCGCATTAAGCTAGTTAGGCAAGTGGCATGCACCATGTCATGTTCCAAACACATTTTTGAAATTTTATGAACCATGGCATCTTGTTTTCCTTATATGTATTGGGTTTTTAGGTGTGTTGGATTTTAAAAAGAATAGAAAAGAAATATATTAAAGAAAGGAAGTATGGGCATGAGAGAGAAGAGAGAGAGGTGAGGGGTCATTTGACCATGGCTCACAATTTTTATTCATTCATCATCTTCATCATCTCTCTCTCCCCTTCACACCATGGCTGCCCTCCTCCCTCCACCACCTACACCATCTCATATCAACCCCAAAAACACCTTAAAACACCTATTTCCCTTCATTAAAAATGTGCCCAAGCTCAATACAAGCATGGGGAACCAAGAAAGTTGGGATTTTGAACACTTGGGGCAACTCAAGAAAATTCTTGAGTTGCCAAATGAGGTAACTCTTTCACCATTAGTGTAGTAATTCATTTATTTTAGCATCTATTTTAGTTTAGAAGTGATTAAGTGAGGTTTAGTAAGATTTGAAAATTCCAAGAAAAGGTTAGGGGATTTTATAAGTTATGAAGTGTAAATTGAGCTTAGTAGAGGCCATACAACCCCTCTAGTATTAGAATTCAGGACAAAACCTGAGATCAAACCCCAAAATGTGAACTTGAAATTGGCCGATATCGGAAGTTGTGGTATTTTTGATGTGTTATAGAGATCTGCTATGACCCGGGGGGCCTGAAAAATATTTAGCGATTACAGAGAGTCATGCAGGCAACCTAGAAGCTGTTCCCAAGACCCGAGACCATATCTCCTTAACATGGCCGCCAATTATCTCCTTTTCGCCGCAATTTGCGGCCTTGGTGTTAGTTATGTATATGCCCTAGAGGCCATTATTGTACATATGATGTATATTATAGTGGATGCTTGGATATATATAGAGAGAGGACTTTCTTGCTCGACATGATAGTATGCTATTTGGTTTCACTTTATCTTAACATGTTGACTTGTATTAGTTTACTGTCTTGCTCTCACATGTTGATAAAGCCCTTAGGATATGTACTCGACTACTGGGACTATGATGAGATCATACTAGTGGGGCCAGGGTAGTCAATGAGTACATCCTATAATTGTTCCTAGTCGAGGGTGTATCGAGACAGGGCATCGATGCACCAGAGTAGACTAGCGTATACGCATCTTGACCCATATGATGGGCGATGGATGATCCCATATCCATCGGTGTTTGACATCAAAGATGGTGTACGGGTGCTCAGTGGAGACTGGGTACACTGAACGGACTCGCCGAGAACTCCTAAATGGATATATACCTATCGTCAGATGGCAGTTCTCCGATGACACTGGTACAGGTTAATCTGTAGACCCGAGATCGTCATAGAGCCTTGTGTGATTCCCACTGTACTTTGATTTCCACCTTACCATGTCCAAGAGGGCATGCAAAATGGTGGCTTTTTGGTACAGTCCCGAATCACATGGAGGCAATGAGCGATAAGAGGGGTTTCGTCTCTCCCGGTATAGGGAGTTGATGTTGTGCTGTGTTCGATTGGCTATAACTGGAAGTCCCTGGCCAGGGCTGATATAGAGTGCCACCGGTAAGTGTTATCAGTAGTTTCTTGACCTGTTATGAGCCTCGCATCGACACGACTTATCGGTTACCGGGGTCTGACGTTTACCACCCCTAGACTAGATATGCAACATATCAGACGAAGAGACCGGACTGTACGGTAGTGTTACTGATTGGATTCACAGGAGAATGTACAGGCTTACTTGTTGATCTTCTGATCGCTCAATACCTGGGTGGCTGTTACGTTTAGCTGACCGCTTGCGGCTTGTGGGTGTTTGATGTGAGCATCACCTACTGCCGGCGTATTGACGATTCTTTAGAGTCCTACACAGAGGTTTATTGGCTCAGGCAAAACGGAGTAGGAACACATATATGATATGTGCGGGACCGAGGATAGTACGATATGAGATACCGTATTCTATTCTCGCAATATATGATATCGGCCGGGTATATGTGATATAGCCGGGTCATCGGATCAAGTGTTGATTCGATAAATCGGTACATATTATATTAGTCGGTTATATGCGATATAGCTGGATTGTCGGATCAAGTGTTGATTCTATAATTTAATGTATAATTATATTTGTGATATATTACATTACATTAACTGATATAAGCTCGCTTTATTGATTCATTTTCTCACCGGATAATACATTGATATATATGCGATATATGCTAATTGTATTATTTTCTTTTGTTACAAAAATATATTATATATGTGATATATAATATTGTAACAAGTATGATTACAAATGCAATATGTTTTGTTGAGATTAAACATAGTTAGGGTTTGATTTGGGTTAGCTTTTTCATGAAGCTTCAAGAAGCTTTCTTTGTTTTTAGCTAAGATATTTTGTTAAGATATTTTGTATAGATATTTCTTAACCCAACCCAAACCCTTTACCTTAGGTTTATTCTCTACATGAGTTAAGCCCCTTCATTCTTAACTCAAGATTGTTTTGTAACCATACCAATAATTTCATTATCCATCACAAATACTTTTCTTCTTCTTCTTCCTCTTGAAAAGCTTTCTAGCTTTTGGATTAGTGATGAATAAGTGTGAGAAATTGAAAAAAAAAGAGAGCTAAATTCCTACTTCATCATCCTTATCTATTCTAGCCACTTAGATTAGGGTGTTCACTTCACTAATACTTGATTAGAGAAGTGAGAGCTTGAGTTAAAAATTCTTCAAGGTAGATCATCTTCGAAAAGGAAGATTTCAAGCAAGCATGGATCGTTCGGCTTGTGGAGACTCTCTAGAATCCGGAAGGTCATGGATCGCGGCGAAGGGAGTACTACTCGAAGCTTATGAAGCGAAGGAGCGGACTACAAAGGTTGTAATCGCTCTCTCTTAGATGTAAAGATATTTACTTGCTTTGTTAATCCTAATTATCTAGCAAAGATCCTCACTTTAGATTGTTCGGCACTTGAAAAAATTTAGATTTGGCATGGTTGATGCCTTATGAGCCTTGTGACAGTGCCTAGTAGCCCTACACTTGGTGCGATGGAATCGCCTCGTGCTTGGTCCATGGCTCCATTTTAGGCAAATTTGACCTACCCCATATACAAAATTGGTTAATTTCACCTGGAACAAAATCTGGAACCATTTTCTTGAGTTGTTGTTTTGTTTTGCGACTTTTAAATGACTTGAACTTTGGATTATGTGTTTTGTCTCGATCGATTGGCGTTTGTACGTCGATGTCGAGGGTTATTTAGTTCTTTTGCATGAGTAGACCATAGATTTTAACCTATGTGTGATTCGTGTGCCATTTTGGTTTTCGTATGTGATTCTGTTTACGATACGATATATGTGATATGTAGGTACCCTCACGTGGACTTCGGATGACAAGAGAAGAGCTTGGCGGTATCGACTTCGGCAAGCAAGGATCAAGTGAGTAGATGTATATCTACGGGGGAAGTTGGGTGGATGGCGTATAGTACCCTCGCAGTTTTGTAGTGTAGCATACGAATAAGATATATATATATATATATATATATATATATATATATATATTTAAAATATGTGTTTTTGTAAAACGTGGATAATTAGCAAGAACGGCTTTAGGAAATCATTGGTTAGTGTAGCGTAATTGAAAGTTGGTGTTTTTAGTTTAGTTTCATAGTTGTGAAACCCTAGTGTAAAGGTTTACACACACACACATGCACACACGTGATATGTTTGGTGTATATGATATATGTATATATATATACGTATGTGTATGTGTTGCTATATATATATGCGCGCACACACACACACGTATGATGAGGATAGTATATGATACTCGGAGGAGAGTCGATGTGATCGGGCATGATGCCGTGAGATCGGATATGTGAATTGAGTCGTGTTATGATATACGACATGATTTTATAGCGGATCGGTGGACGATGTGTTTTCATACATACGTGGATATATGTTGATGGTATCGGAATATACTAGACTTTAGATCAGTACCCCTAATTCAGGATATGATGATAATGGTACCAGATAAATAATGAGTTATATGTGATATTGACCCGTACCCCGATTTGGGATGTCGTACGATGGATTTTTACCGTACGATGTATAAATATGATGATTGATCCGCACTCTTGACTCGAGGATGTTGCATTATATATTTTATTGTAGGTGACGCTATTGAGGTGGGATCACCGACTATTAGATATATCGACTCAGACTTAGATAGATTTCCTTACCCTTTCGACTAGTCTCTTAGCTCCGTCCTGTAGTTACTTGGTAGATGTTAGATTGGGCTCGAGTCATACTTATTTTCAAAACTAACGAATCGTAAATATTTTAAATACAGGCCGAGGGATACTACGAATTTTTCAAAGGATGCATCTTTTCTCAAAAGACCTCGTAGCCCTATTTTTCTAAAACCACGATTCGTGCGATTTCAGACACCAAAAACTGTATGACTCGTATATAGAAATGTATATTCTTTATTGTTGCGTTTACTATTCATTTTCCGTATATTCTTGCTGTTCGCATCGCATTGCATGCTTAAATGTGTTTTTGATAGTTATTATGAAACCCTGTTGTCAGGACACCGGCACCATTACTGGTGATGCGTATGCTCCACGTACACTTACTTGCCGGCTCACACATCATCATCGGTAATTTTCATGTCATGTAGACATTAGAAATAGTGCTTCATTGATATAACCTGCTAGCTGATAGTTCCAACACATTGTTAGTATACTTGCTTTCATGTGCTAAATTAGATATTGCATTCTTTTACTTAGATATCCATGCATGTGTATTTATCCATTTGTCATACAATATTATGGGGCTTTATGCCGGTAATTCACTGTTTATTCACTCTCGAGATTTGGGATTTCGGATTACCATGAGATTTCTAGATTTGGAGAAACCGCAAAGATTTTATAAACTCATTATCATTTTTAAAGATAGAAATTGCGGTTTTCTCATGATATGATGTGAGATGTGTCCACCATGAGTTTTCTCGGCTCTGAGCGATATCATACACCCAATTCGAGGAGGAGGATGAACTGTCTGCGGGTGCATGGTGGACCCGGTGGGTATCCCGAGACAAGATGATCGCAGATGATGGCATTGAGCCCGGCAGAGGAGCACTACCGACCGGTTATTTGTGACGCGGCGGATATCCGGAGGATACTGACGTAGTCGTGGGATTTGATGATTATGGGCCAGTCCGGATTGCCGGAGCCCGAGATATTGAGATTTGATTATATGGGCCAGTCCGGATTGCCGGAGCCTGAGACATTGAGATATTGAGATATATGTTTTGTGTCGATACTTGACACGGGTTCTCTGTTGATTTCATTGATGATATTTGGATTTTTTTTTTTAAAATCCCACTGTGATATGAAAATAGTTTCTCATTCAAGATGCATTCTGTTTTATTCTTAATGCATTCGTAAATCATATATGTGACATGTTAATACCTAAGGCACTGGCATGAGCACTTGGTATCATACGTATGTTAGATGATTACCCTGCCATTATTAAATGCTTCAGATTTTATATATTGAGGATATTATTGTATGACCTAACATAGAGTCTTACATGCGATTTCTGCTCGGTGATGTCTTCTACTCATGAGTTGGCAACTCACCCCTGTTGTGCCACAGTTTCTTGTAGGCTTGGCCGTATAGGTTTCGTTGCAGCTTGCTGGCACACTGCTTCCTTCCGGGTGATTGCTTTGGTAGGTGGGTTCACTCGCATCGTGACCACCATTGTACTTTATTTATATTCAGTTGTATCTAGTAAACTCCATCAACCAGACCTGTATTATTTGATAGACTTAGAATACCAGTTGTATATTCTTTCGACCTTAGAGTCGCGCTTGTATTATTATGGTTTTCTTGAGGATATTGGTTTTTTTCTGAGTTTTGATCCTCGCCCTTCGGCGTTGTATATTATATTGCATTGCGTGGTTGTTTACGCCAATTGGCGAAGAGCTAGCTCCCGCTTGGGGATGCCCTTATTCATTATATATATTATGCATGTTTGTACCCATTTGGGGTCAGTATTTATAAAGGAAACTCTGCCGAAATTTTTAAAAAAGGCTTGATGTTTTAAAAATACTTACTACGGCTTATTTTGATAAAACACTTGCTTTAAAACTAAGTTTTTCCTTCACTCTCTCTTCAAATGGTTTAGATTTCTGAGCTTTTGGCTTACTTGAATTAGGTGGGGTCCTATAGACTTCACATGATTCAAGTACCAGTCACGTGCTATTTCGGGTCGTGACACCGGGTCTCCTAACTCTAGAATTGGCAGGGTTACTTGCCGCTCTCGTAGGGGTCTAGGGATTTGGGTTTGGCTATTCATCACGACCGTGGAATCCATGTTTTACATTCCTGGCTAAATTTAAAACACGGACATCCTAGTATATCCAATATTTCATATATTGCTTCTGCTGCTTGTTTCTGTGATGTTGATCATATAACTGCGTGAGACGAATGTAATATTATATATATGATATATAATAAACGTTGCTTATGTTTTGCACCCGCGCTAGTCCAGCCCCCGCTCTGCCGGTAGTTAAGTAACCTAACGATGCATGACGGGGCCCCATGGCGAATGCGGATGGCATAAGCGTACGTTTTATTTTCATTTCATTTTTTTGTAATGTTTAGGAAACATTAATTGATGGGACTTCATTAATGAGATTAATGAAAAGAAAGAAAGCAAAAGATGTTGTACAATCAAATTTTCAAAAAGGGTAACTCTAGTTTTTTCTTTGCATAGTGGTATTCCTTGATGAATATCCAGCACCTCATTCGATGAAGAAAGAGCCGAGATCCCTTCACCGGGAGTGATCTCTTTAGCGAAACTAGCAAATGCTACAACCCACTCGGTTTTGTTTTTGATAGCTTCTCTAGTTCTTGCTTTGCATAGTGGTATTCCTTGATGAATATCCAACACCTCATTCGATGAGGAAAGAGCCGAGATCCCTTAACCGAGAGTGACCTCTTTAGCGAAGCTAGGAAAGCCTCAAAAACACTCCTTTTCAAAATCACTGGATTCTACAACGATATTAAGTTCATTACGTTAAAGGTTTTTCTTAAAACCAGTCGTAGCCCTCCGTCATTTCAGATAAGTGTCGTTTAGTATTCATGTTGCGTTTGTTGACTATGTTAAGGCGTAGTGTGCGGTAGCTAATTGGTGCTTATCTGTAACCATATGATGTGATTGGATTAGGGTAGTCGTATGACTTTGTTAACTATGTTAAGGGTCGTACCGGTGGGTTTAATTCAATCAAGAAATGACGGGTTGAACTTGACTAGCGCTTATGATTTGTTGACTATGTTAAGGTCATAAGTTGCTAGGGGCAAAAACTATTATCAGAAATTTCAAGTGTTGAAATTTGCAATGAGATTGCACACCTTCTATGTGATAGTTGATCCCGATACCCACTGCGAGTAAGAGTTACTCCTGAGAGAATTTTGCACTTTACAATTAGCTAATCTAATAGGCGTAGGGAATCTCCCTCGGAGTACCGATACCTGCCTGGCCGAACGATTGGCGAACCTGTAGGGTGTAATTAACCCCGGCTAATCTTACCTTTTAGGGTTTGAAAGAAGATTTGATAAAAATAGTGGGAGCAATCCTGATTAGATAAGATAATAACCAATCTATTCTTGCAAAAAGAGCACGCTAACGCATTTCCTTCTCTCTCTCTCTCTCCAGGCAGCAACCAATGTCACGCCTTAATCAAGATAATAATATGGATGTATTGACCGAACCCTCCTTTTAAACAGAGCTAGGGAACGTTGGTCTGAGCAATGTCCAGCTCTATCTTATGACTGTCATAAGTCTGAGCAAGGGATAAGGGAATATCAGGATTCCCACGCCACCCGTACGAAGAAACAACATGTTGATGCATCTACTTCGGGTGTGTTCGTTACCAAGAACTGTTTCTCAGTTTGTTCTACGTCCTGGGTATTGGATACCGGATCAGGATCCCACGCATGTAATTTGTTACATGGACTAAAGAAAGGTAGAGAACTGGGAAAGAGTGATAAATTCCTAACAGTAGGGAATGGTGCAATTGTTGCAGTCATGGCAGTTGGCGATTATCACCTTTTATTACCAACTGGTAATACATTGATTCTGAACGACTATTACTACGTACCAAAGATAATGTGCAACATTATATCGGTTTCATTGCTAATTAAAGATGGATATAATCTCACATTAGAGGATAATGTTATGAACATTTTCCAGAATCAAGTGTTGATTGAATCTGGTACGCTATTGTCACGACCCGAAATTTAGTTCGTGACCGACACTTAAATCACGCCACGTCTAAAAGTGTAACGTAAATTAAGTAAGCCGAAGCCCAGAAATCTAAACCTTTTTAAGAAAATAAAAGAGGTGAAGTTTTGAAATAAAGGTATGATGAAATCAAAAGTTTTCTTAAATGCATAAATAAAAGAACATGAAAATGCAAGTTGATTTTACTAGTTGAAAAACATGTTTCATCTTTTAAAAATTTGTGCAGCACCTCCTTTGTATATTTTGATCCAAAACCACAAATACATGATAATATAAAAGGCATCCCCAAGCGGGAGCTAGCTCTTCGCCAATCGGCGGAATCACAACCACGCAAGTCATAAATATAAGTATACGACGCCCAACGGCGAAGATTACCACAAAAGATAATGTAAAGCAAGACATCAAACCCACCAAGCGAACATAAACCCATCGCTCTAAGTCTCGCAACCACAAGTCTTTCTAAGTCTTACTACATATACAAATACTAGTTTCTGACTAATGGAGTTAACTAGATACAACAAGATAATAATACAAGAGTGGCACGATTCAACATGTACCACCTACCAAAGCAAATCACCCGAATGCAAGCTATGTGCCAGTGATGCCGCTACTGATCCATGCGGTCAACCTGCAAGAACTGTGGAACAACGGGGGTGAGTTGCCAACTCGTGAGTAGAAAACATCATCAGGTAGAAATCGAATAAAACAACGATTCCTAGATCAACTATATCATAAAGGTAATACTATGATATCTAGGGTGGCCGTATCTGCGTATGTGCCAACAATATAATCAATGCCTATCCGCATATGGATAACATCTATATGTCCATCAATGATACAACAACATCATGCATGTAAATATCATGAAAGCATATTCATGTAAATACGAGGATATCAATCAACGTGTGTCCATCAATGACACATCAAAATCATAGAACCTGGGTGTCCAACACCGACACTCGAAACATCATGAAACCCGTGTCCAACATCGACACGTAAATCCTCATATATCTCGGGCTCCGTCAGTCAGGATCGGCCCACGAGCTCCGTCAGTCCGGATCGGCCCGTATCATCTCACGACTCCGGTCGGTATCCTCCGGATAACCGCCGAGCCCAAATACTATCATCGGTAGGTAGTAGTCCCTCTGCCGAGCTCATCGTCTACTATGCGACATTCCTTTCTTGCCCCGGGGTACCATATCGGGTCCACCATAAACCCGCAAACGGATCATCCAGCTCCTCGAATCGGGTTTCTATCACACGTCTCAGAACCGAGAAAACGCATGGTGGACGCACTGAAATATCATATCAAGAGAAACCGGGTTTTTAAAACAATACATAATTTTCTTTGAAATTTAATTACAGTTCTCAAATCCAGAATCTCATGAAAACAGCAAATCTCAATGCGTATAATCATAAAGCATGATGTATGTGATATATAGCAGAAATGTAAGCATATCCGTATATCATGCAACATGGAACAGTGATGTGAACATATCAGTATATCATGCGACATATCATAATGATGTGAGCATAGCAAGTATCATGCAACATAGCATACGAGGGGACAATTCTACTGTGTAAGTGACATAGCAATTATCGATGATGAAAGTGTGTGAGCCAGCAATCTGTGTAAGTGTAACATACGCATCATCGATAATGGTGTAAGTGTACTAGCACAGGTATATATAATGCAATGAGAATGTCCTGAACGTAACATAAGGTACATCGTACGCGAAATGCTAACAGGTATACGTATCTACAATATATCCAAGTCGGTGAATCTATCAATCGGCATCCAGCCCCACAACATCACGTACGGTATAATCCATCGTACGACATCCTCTAGTCAAGGGTATGGATCAATCATCAGATAAAACTCATCACGTACGGTAAATCATCGTACGGCATCCTCTAGTCAAGGGTATGCATCAATCATCAGATAAAACTTATCACGTACGGTAAATCATCGTACGGCAGTATTAAACCATTAGGGATCCTATCAACCTATATGAAAATGAGGGTACGGACCTAACGTCTCGTACGGCATATCACCCATGATTCACAACATTATCCATATATATACCTAACTCTCAGGTCACATCCATATCAATCTTATATCAGGGAACCGGCAAAGGTATCAATTATCTCATATCGACTCGCATCCATATAACGACATATCACACCAAGTCATCATATCACATCGTATACTCTTTTCATCGCATTAATATCTCACATCAAGTCATCTTACATATACATTCTAGCTTATAAATTTCATGTCATGCTACTCTAAATCTTATACTTACTCTTTTGCAACTACATATCTATATGTCGTGACTCACATTCACTTTTCATATCTTTATATATCAATCATTCATATCATCTATAGCTTTCATCTCACATCTCGATATAAATATATTCAATCATTCATGTCATCTCTAACTAGCTTTTTAACCATATCCATAGTTTTCTAATATAGGTTTCCTTAACCATATTCCATATATCGGTTTCCATCAAAGTTTGCGGGGGTGCTATACGCCATCCACCCAACTTCCCCCGTAGATATAAATCTACTCACCTGTGGATCTTCTTGTTCAACCGTAGTCGATGTGTTTCGTCGTCACGGATTCCACGCGAAGGTACCTACAATAAATACACGGTCGCAATGCTATTAAAATCAAGTTGGGAAAACCAATACGGCACACGGTGCGCTCATAGGTTAGAACCTATAGCCTACGCATGCAAAACAACCAAACAACCCTCATCATTGACGTACAAACATCAAACGACCCAAAACAATATCAAATACCCAAAACCCAAGTTTCAGAATCGCAAAACCAAATTCAGCAACGAAGGAAATCACTTCCAGATTTCACCCTGGGCTAAGCTAGAGAATTTTGCATACAGGGTTGCTCTGGATATCACATAAGGGACCTACCAACCAAAAATCACTCAAATCCACCACGTTCAGGCCGCATTTGCGGCCTGGAGGAGTTTATTTGCGGCCAGGATATGGAAATAGGGCTTCGGGTCTTTAGGTTATGCTCTAAATCACCTGCACACATCTCTGTAATGGCAACTTAAATTATGGTGGTCTCGGGTCACTCCAGATTCTCATATACACTCAAAATCTGTCAAATAGCTGATATTGGGAAATTCTTACTTCGTGTTTTGGTGCTAATCTATGGTCTTGGCCAGTAAAACACCAATAGGGGTTATAAGTCCACATAATCATCCAACCCTTCTCTTGAATTTTCCAAACATCACATACCCTAACCAAATCACATTCTAAACTAATCTATTGTGCAAGAAACTAAAACTAAGCTAAATGAAAGGAATTATACCTTATGGATGCAACTTAAGCAAAAACCCTAGCTTCCCAAAGTCTCCAAAATCCAAACTTGTAAGGTCCAATGTGTTGAGGATGAAGTAGAGATCATTTTTAATGAAGAGGGTGTAGGGTTTTAGTGAAGAAATGGAGATGATACTTGGAGGTGGAGGTGGAGGGAGATGAGGATGAAGGAGGTGAAGAAAATAATGGGGAGGGGAAATGGTGGCTGCCCTCTCTCTCTTTCTTATTCTCACCCTCTCTCAAATATCACATGTCACATTCTCTCTCCAATAAGTGTCCCATTCTCTTTTCTTTTTCTTTTCTTTTTCCCCCACTCATTAAAACCAAACACATAACACAAATAAAATGAAACAACAAGCAACATGTCATGGTGCACTAGTCATGGAAAACTGTAGAAACACGGATTTGGCTTAATCGCGATTAGTAGTGCACTAATCAATTTTTATTCAAACTGCATATAATTAATTATAAAAATGCCAAATCCAATAAATATATTTTTAAATGAATAAATCATTTTAATCTCCAATTATTGCTATATATTTATACCATTTTACAAAAACCCCAATTTCGCAAATCGGGTAGTTTTCTCGAAATATATTATTTTAATATTAAATTCCAAAAATAATATTTTATATTTTCTGAAATGTTACAGTCATGTAACGGTATATACGTTCTTAATAAAAGTACAGTTCTTAACATACAGAACACAAACAAGAGGAAAAGTTCATAAATGAACGAAGTCTTCTTATGGCACTGTAGACTAGGTCATATCAATACGACAAGACTGGCTAAGTTGCATAAAAATGGATATTTGAATCCGTTCGAATTTTCATCTTATGAAACTTGTCAGTCATGTCTCAAAGGCAAGATGACCAAAACTCCGTTTACTGGACACGGAAAAAGAGCTTCGGAACTCTTGGGACTCATACATAGTGATGTATGCGGTCCTATGTCTACACATACCAGAAATGGTTTCTCGTACTTTATTACATTCACCGATGATCTCTCAAGGTTCGGACATGTGTTCTTGTTGAAACACAAGTCTAAAGCTTTTTAGAAATTCAAGATATAAGTGCGAAGTAGAAAACCATACGGGCAAAAGTATTAAAATCCTACGATCTAATCGGGGAGGAGAATACTTGAGCGGAGAGTTCCGTGATTATCTAAATGAGAATGGGATTCTCTCTCAGCTTACTCCTCCATATACGCCACAGCACAATGGTGTATCGGAGCGGAGGAATCGCACCCTATTAGATATGGTGCGCTCTATGATGAGTACTGCTGAGTTGCATATTTCTTTTCGGGGTTATGCGCTTGAGACAGCTGCATATCTATTGAATCAAGTTCTATCAAAATCTGTGCCTACAACACCATATGAGATATGGAGTGGAAAGAGGCCATATCTTAAACGAGTTAAGATATAGGGTTGTCCGGCCTATGTTAAAAGGAAAAATCCGAACAAGCTCGAGGCAAGATCAGCTCTATATAAGTTTGTAAGATATCCAAAGAATTCACAAGGATATATCTTCTACCACACTGAGGAACAAAAGGTGTTTGTTTCTCAATATGCCACCTTTTTAGAAAATGAATTTCTTGTAAAAGAAATTAGTGGTAATAAGGTAGAACTGGAAGAAGTTCCAGCAGCACAAACTACAACTGACGATTTGGTGGAACCAGAGGATACAATAGTACCCAACGAATCCCAGCCACTCCACAGATCTAGTAGAGTTCCTCATCCACCTGAGAGATACTACGGTTTTCTCATAGACGGTGGGAGCGAGGATTACATCATGGAAGATGATGACCCGACTAGTTTCGAGCAGGCCATCACAAGTGAAGACTCTGTGAAATGGCTGGATGCTATGAGATCCGAGATGGAATCCATGTACACCAACCAAGTATGGACTTTGGAAGTTTCTCCTGAAGGGGTAAAACCCATAGGGAGCAAGTGGATCTTCAAAAAGAAGATAGGTGAAGATGGAAAAGTTGAGACTTTCAAAGCAAGACTTGTAGCAAAAGGTTTTCGTCAACGACCTGGTGTCGACTATGATGAAACATTTTCTCCTGTCGCTATGCTTAAGTCCATCAGGATCCTACTTGCCATTGTTGCATACCATGACTACGAAATATAGCAGACGGACGACAAGACAGCTTTTCTAAATAGTGATTTAGAAGAGAGCATGTACATGACACAGCCAGAGGGCTTCGTAGACAGTGGGAGCAGCGGAAAGGTGTGCAAGTTGTTTAAATCCATCTACGGATTAAAGCAGGCGTCGCGGAGTTGGAACATCTGTTTTGATGAAGCTATCAAAGAGTTTGACTTCATCATAAATGTAGATGAACCTTGTATATATAAAAAGGCTGTAGAGAGTAAGGTGGTCTTCCTCGTATTGTACGTGGATGACATATTCTTGATAGGAAACAATATTCCTATGCTACACTCGGTCAAGCTCTTCTTATCACTCAAGTTCTCCATGAAAGATCTTGGTGATGCCCCCTACATTCTGGGGATAAAGATCTATAGAGATAGATCTAAACGGATTTTAGGATTTTCCCAATCCAGGTACATAGACACCATACTAAAGAGGTTTAGTATGGAAGATTCCAAGTGAGGTAAAATATCCGCTTATTCAGAAATCACTCTCTCCAAAGAGATGTATCCCAAGACTGATTTGGAGAGGGCTCGCATGCAAGGGATACCCTATGCTTCGGCAGTAGGCTCTATCATGTATGTGATGTTATGCACCAGACTGGATGTAGTTTACTCACTAGGTGTAGTGAGCAGGTATCAATCAGATCCTGGGGAAAACCACTGGACAGCTGTGAAGAACATTCTTAAGTACATGAGAATGACTAAAGAAATGTTCTTGGTGTATGGTAACGGTGAACTCCAGGTGGAGTCCTTTACTGATACGAGCTTCCATAGTGATAAGGACGGCAGTAAGTCGGTCTCGGGTTTTGTCTTTACCCTCAACGGAGGGGCGGTGTGCTAGAAGAGTTCCAAGAAAGACACCGTAGCAGACTCGATGATGGAGGTTGAATTCATCGCTGCCAACGATACTGCTAAAGAGGTTGTCTGGATGAAGAAGTTCATTGCTGAGCTTGGTGTGGTTCCATCCATTGAGCATCCAATACCTGTGTATTGTGATAACAATGGAGCTGTGGATTTGGCCAAGGAACCCAAGTCCTATCAGAGATCCAGACATATTCTGAAGCGGTATCACCTGATCAGGGAGATAGTAGATCACCAGGAGATCGAGGTCAGGAGAGTTGACACGAAAGATAACGTAGCGGATCCACTCACGAAGGCCCTCCCCCAGATACAGTTTGAGAGACTTTTTGGGATGTTGGGTATGAGATACAACAACACATGGCCTTAGTGCAAGTGGGAGATTGTTAGGAATATGTATGCCCTAGAGGCCATTATTGTACATGTGATGTATATTATAGTGGATGCTTGGACATATATATAGTGGACTTTCTTGCTCGACATGATATTATGATATCTAATTACTCTTTATCTTAATATGTTGACTGGTATTCTTTACTGTCTTGCTCTCACATGTTGATAAAGCCCTTAGGATATGTTCTTGACTACCAGAAGTATGATGAGATCATACTAGTAGGGTCAAGGTGGTCCAAAAGTACATCCTTTAATCAGTTCCTATTCATGGGAATATCGAGACCAGGGCATCGATATTCCAGTGTAGACTAGTGTGTACGTTTCTTGTCCCTAATAGGGCGATGGTTGATCCCACAACCATTGGTGTGTAGCATCAAAGATTGTACACAGGTGCTCATTGGAGAATGGGTACACCGAACAGGACTCGCCGAGGACTCTTAGTTGGTAGTATACCTATCATCAGATAGAAGTCCTCTGGTGACACTGGTACAAATTAGTCTGTAGACCCGAGATCGTCATAGAGTCTTGTGTGACTACCACTGTGCTTTGACTTCCTCCCTACCACGGCTCAAAGGAGTCGTGCAAACAGGTGGATTTTGGGTACAGTCCCGAGTCACATGGAGGCAATGAGCGATAGGAGGGGTTTTGTCTCTCCCGGTATTGGGGGTTGATGTTGCGCTATGCTCGATTGGCTATAACAGGAAGTCTCTGGCCAGGGTTGCTACTGAGATTTACTGATAAGAGTTATCAGCAGTTTCTCGAACCGTTATGTGCCAGACATCGGCATGACTTATCACGTTACTGGGGGCTGACATTTACCACCTCTAAACATGATATGCGACATATCAGACGAAGAGACCGGACTGTATGGTAGTGTTACTGATAGGCTTCATGGAGAGTATGGATGAGCTTGCTTGTTGATCTTCATATCGCTCAATACCCGGATAGCTGTTACGTCCAGCTAATACCGCTGACGGCTTGTAGGTGACTGATGTGATCACCACCTACTGCTGGCGTATTGACGAGTCTTTAGAGTCCCACACAGAAGTTTCCTGGTTCAAGCGAAACGAAGTAGGACACATATGTGATATGTGTGTGGGCCTGATTAAATACGAGTATGTGATACCGTATTGTAATCTGGAAGTTATCTGTTATCGGTTAGGTTGTATGTGATATAACCAGATTATCGAATCAAGTGTTGATTTGATAATGTGATAAACAGATAAATGATATTAATCGGTCATATGTGATATAACCGGATTATTAGATCAAGTGTTGATTTAATAATATGATATATATTATATGTGATATAATTATATCTTAACTAATATCATTAGCTCACTAATTGCTTTATATATATATATATATTAATGTATATTTGATATATATAAATATATATATTATTATATGAAGCATGGCATGTTTTTCTATTTTTAGAAAATAGAAAAAATGAGGTGTAATTGTGGAGATATTTTGGGTATGGTTAAGGCATGGGTTTATATGATATAATATTGGTCTTGACTCACTATTCAAGCATGGTTGCAATTTAGAATTGCAATTTAATCCATGCTTGAATAAGTGAGGAGATATATTCATTTTTGATTCTATGCTTGCTCTTGGTTCTTGAGTTTATGCCTCCATGAGCTTTTGCTCTCTCTTGCTCTCTACATTTTCCCTCACCCCACCTTCAAGTTCAAACCCTCACATGTGATGTGAATTATTGAACTTGTGAGAACCCTTGTAAGCTTTCTAATCCCCTACTTCACCATCCCACACCAAACTAGCAATTTAGTATGGTATGTTTCCTACATTAAAAGAGTTTAGTGTAGAGGTAGCTTGAGCTAGAGGAATTTCGGGTGGATCATCTTTGGCGCGAAGATCACGAAGAAGGTTCGTTCAACTCGGAAGGGGAGCCTAGTAGAGTCACGTGGACTTCAACCCGGAGCTTTAGAAGCGAAAGACATGATCTACAAGGGTATAACCTTCTTCACTTCTCATAGTTTATTGATATCAAACTTTAAACCCTAATCACCTAGCTAAAGATCTTGTATAGTCTAGCTTAGCACCAATAAAAATTTGAATTTGGCATGCTTGATGTCACTTGGACCCCTTGCTGGTGCTAGGGTAGACTTTCATAATGGCCCTACCCATCTGCCTTACGTTTGTTTGTTCTCCTGCATTTCAGGTCCAAACGACATGAATGACCTCATCAACTTTGAGTCTCAGAACCAAGTGTCCGTGGCCGGCATCTCGAAGGCCCACACCTTGAATAGCTCGCCGATGAACGCCAAGCGTCGGCTGGATGATAATCAGCTCGAGGGGAGAAAGCGACCTCGCCATTCTCTGCTTTTGGAGGATGGGATGGCGAAGGACTCTGCCCTGCTGACCTCTCTCCTGATCTCCCCGCCTTGCCCACTCCCTGAGAGGGCTTCTACGGGAGATACCTCGAAAGAGGTGTTAGCCCGTCTTGTAGAGATAAGGGAATAACTTTTGACTATTTTGAGTGTAAGTTTTTTTCTCGCTCTATTAACAGATGGTGCTGTATGCAACTCGCCCTCTTGGTGTCCCGCTTCGGTTGTGGCAATGAAGATCGCTTGGCTGTATCCGTCAAGGAGAAAGAGGAGTTGAAAGATAAGATGTTCGTGTTGTACAAGAGTATGGGGGAGATCGAGCTGGAGAATGGGTCTTTGAAGGCCGAGCTGCGGGCCTCAAAGGCTGCCGCTGATAGTTGAGCAATAAATACCTAAGAAGTCGATGTCAAGTCTGCCATTGGAAGCCCGGCCAACCGGCTTATTGAAGTACGTCATCCCAAAGGGCCCCCTCTCCTATGGAAACTCGGCCCAGAATCCTCCCGTGTCCGAATTCGAGTCCCCAAAGTTAAATATAGCTGGGAATTTTCACTTAGGGTTCGTTGCAGGCGCTAAGAGAACTGACAGCAGTGACACGGCGACTGAAACTGTCACAGCCTTCATGTTTTTTTGTTGATCAGCATCTGATACAATAAATGAACATATAGAAGAGGCGGTGGAAGATAATAGAGTGAGGCAGGAAGGAACTTATTGCCCGCAACAATATGTGTCCTGATGAGATGAAGATAATTACCAGTTCAAGTAACTGAAAGCCACATGCATCCTTTTGTTTTCTTATGATATTTTAGAAGACTGATGGAGGGTAATATCTCCTTCAGATGCTGTCTCCCGTCGATATGTAGCGAGCGTGGTTGAATGGTTGAGATTTGAGTTGAAGGTTGTCTCCTGGAGTGTGTGGATCTCAATGGGTTAAATTCGAGGTGGAATTCGAGCTACCTGCAGGTAAGTCCCGGGGTGAATGACCACCGTAGGACCCTCCGGCGATCAAGTTAGTGCTGGGGATATTGGCAGAGTAGTGGCGTATTGGAATAAATTCAAATTAGCTGAGTCGTCTGAAAGAAGGAGTTTTATAGTGGTCGCATGGAGCGAGCAGGCGCGAGATCTTCGCCGTCAGTTACGCCCCTGACATTACGCCTGTGTAAATGATGGGATCCCTCCATTAATGACGGGATATGCTCATTAATGGGGAGAATGTGCCAGCGTGGAACGTGGGGCGGCGGATATCTTGCCCTGGCAATATACGCGGAGCCGTTGCGGGGTGCATGGGATCTACGCTCCTGGTAGATCGGGGGAGGTCGAAGAAGCTCGGTACGGCAGAGGCTTGGAGATGAGTTAGGAGGCCGAGGAAGCTCGGCACGTCAAGGGCTCGGAGACGAGCCGGGAGGCCGAGAAAGCTCGGCACGCCAGACGGCTCGAAGACGAGCCGGGAGTCTAAGACAGCTCGGAGACGAGCTGTTTGGTAGTTTCCTGGACGAAGGTGGAATGTATTTAGGGAGGTCCCCTAGGAGGTCGGATACGTTCCTCGAGACGAAGTCCCGAGAAACCTTCATAATGCGACTCATTTATTCTACCCCCGTAGCCTTCGGGACACGTCATCTGCCACGTGTCATTATCTTGAGGAGATACCACTTGTGAGCATCATCATTAGCCCCCCACTCTCGTTCTAACCTATCCAAGGGTCGGGTCGAGAGTGGTCTGCTTGATCTTTCTTCTGTTCAGTTTGGCGTCAAGGAATCGTAATGCGGATTGCCGGGGAACGGTATGGAGTTTGGTGGTTACGTCATTTCGAGATTTGGGCCTACGTGTCGCCTCGTCGTTCACCTGAATTTTTTGCGTATCCTCTATGGCGTCATCAGATCAATGAAATGATCGCGCTTTAAAGAGGGGACGCCGTTTCTGTCGGTTGCCAGTTGGGATATGGGCCACATGTCGGACGTCGGTTAGCGGACGCGACAGGCTGTCGCTGTCACCTGCAACCGAAGGGACGTCCCCAATGGTTGATCACCATGTGGAGCTCTGACGGCTAGCAGGCGTGACGTTTCGTTTTGGCGGGAATCGATCTGGACCGTCGAATGCTTTTTTTGGAGTGTATAAATAGGAGGGGACCCCTTTAGGGCCAACACTTCCACCATAATTCACTCTCGTTGTCAAAGATTGTCCGGCGCTCCTTCCCCTTGGATCGGATCACCCATGATTTTTCCTTGGCGAGCCCCTTCCCTTGAATCAGGTTAGATATCTTCATCTAAGGAGTTTTTAGAGGTAGTTAGGGTTGAGTCGGACGATGAGGCTCTAGTTGTTGGAACCGAGTCTAGTGGGTCTTCCTCCCCTCCGGTTTCAGATAACCGAGAAGGTTCTTCTGCTGCGTCATCTGTGTCGGGCTCGCCCCTAGAGCCAGGGTTGCCCGCATCGTTCGCCGTCGGTGGGCGACAAGGGCCCCTAAGGTGCGCATCGGGAATGCCCGTGATGCTCCCTCCATCTTGAGGAATATAGATGAGCTTACCGAGATTCGGGCTCGATTCCATATTCCCTCCAACTATTCGCTTCGTTTAGCTAAAGAGGGTGAGCGGGCGGATGATTGTTTGCGTTTTTGTGTGCGTTTTAAAGTTTAAAGAATACCACAATCAATACGGTGTCGCTTGGTAGCTAGCCGGTTGAGTACGGGTCGATCCACAGGGAAAAGGTGTTATTTCTTTAAGTTCTTACGAGTTAAGTCCTATTTTTGGTAGGTTTTGTTTTTAGATCTAAGAATGAGATTAAATTGATTTAAAATCTTGCTAGGGTTAGGATTAGATTAGTTTGGAAAAGAAATTCTACTCACTACTTTTAATGCCCTAGTTAAGACTATAGGTGTTAGGGTAATAGTCAACAAAGGGGATTAGCACGACTAGAAAGAAACTGAGTTTCTTCCTGTTGGTCATTGTCCGTCCTTTCTTGGCTCTTAGCCCTAACCTCTAGTTAATTCAACCACAACAGGTCTAACTAGGGAATCACCGCTATCTTTTAAGATAGGGTGCCGTAGTGAGCGGTGTGTGGTTGATTTAAATAGAGTCCTATTTTAAATATTGTATGGGCAAAGAAAGGAGTGAGAGAGATTTCCTTCTCTCAAACCTTCCCTATCCTAATCCTAACAAGTGAGGAATTACTCACTCATTAGGAAAATAATGATAAAATTCATTTTTATAATTTTTCTTTTTAATAAACTAACTTGCAGATAATAAAAGACAAATAAAAAATTGCACGAATTAAATTCAAATAAAAATGCAAGATAAAAAAAGATCTTACTTTATTGATACCTCTCAACAATGCATTACAACTGAATGAAAAATTTTAATCTAAGAAATTTAAAAAGAGGCATGCCTAATTAGGCTTTCGGCTTTCCTATTTATAAATAGGAGAAACCCTAGGTTTTACATCTGATCCATACATGAAATTACAAGACTACCCTAAGAAAGCCGGGTCAAAGCACCGACACCTACAGACACGTGCGTCGACACGTGCACTGCACGGCCGCGGATCCACGGCAGAAAGCCATGTTTGGCCGCGGTTCCGTGGCCATATTGAGGGATCTCTGGCTCAACTTCTCAGGGTTGCTTCATGTTGCTTTTTCCTTCTGTTTTCTTCACTTGGTTCCTCAGAATCTTTTCTACTTTCTTCCAGATTTCCAACAGTGCAGAATTATGTGGACTTTTACCGTGAGCTTCGCTTTGAAGTCTTGAATCTAGTGCTACCCTTGTGCCTTGTGCATTTGAACTGTCTACTGGTTTTCATTTGTTCCTTGAACTGGTAGGCGGCATCATACGGATTAATCTATTGTTGGTCGTAGTCTCACATTTGTAGCGTCTTTTCATGAATTTCACTGTATTGTTCTGAGAACCTGTAACCTGCAACTATTTAGCAGACATGGATCGAAAGCACCTATTTATATGTAATATGATTAAGAATGGGTGATATAATAATGCAAAATTCTGATATGAACAAATACCCCTAAACTTATCTTTTGCTCGTCCCGAGCAAAACCATTTTTATTCTCAACAAAATCCTAACCTCACTTTCGCAGGGAATCGCGATTGCACTGAGCTCATGCAACAAGCCGTTAAATCTCTAGGTGTCCCTAGTAGGAGGAGTGTTGTCTCCTGAGGGTTTTCAACGGATACTACCCATAAAATCCGATCAATTTGGCCTGTTGACTTTCATTCTTCAATTTGGTGTTCTAGCAAGAAATTCTATTATTTTTAACTTAGAAATTATCAACCCATATTTTTCACACTCACTTATCATTTAACTTAAGATCGTATTTGTTCTGCAAATTTATTAAGCTTTCAGCATCTTTTAAATTTTCCTTCTAAGGTTTCATCTCAACTTAGGAATTTTTATCATCTCTACTGAAGGTGTAAGCCCTATCTTTCATTCCTATCTCTCATCCAAACCCCAATCATATACCCCTACGTGTGTGTATGTATCACCCCTACACTTGGAAATTCAATTCTAGCTATCATATTCTTGTCCATCTTCCAAAATACTTTTAGTTGGTGAATTTTAGATGAAATTGCTCACACATCCTTCATGTGACCGTTAATACTTCTTGAGGTACTGAACAACCGATTACAAAATGTGTTTGCGCATTTAAACGTAAATTCTCGTCTTGCAATACCTAAGGCTTAGCAGTGACTCCCAAACCAGTTGGTCTAAGGCACTAGGTGATAAAGCACCCTCGCTATATATATATTTTTTATGCAGCCTTAAGTAATTACAAAACCAGTGTTCATTTTTTTTTATTTTTTATCTCTTTATTCACACTTATACTTTTATTTTAATTTTTTTCTCATACTAAGGATTTTAGACAAGAGCATTTCAAGGTATCCTCTACTATTCCAAGTTTCAAGGTGCATGTTTGTGCAAGTTGTAGGGTATATATTTTCAGAATTTAGACTTAAGGTTCAGAATTATTTTTCAAACTTACACTTCAAATAAAAATTCAATACTCTTCCCTTATTTTGACTTAGCCCAAGAACTGAACTCAAAATTTTGCCTATTTCTAAATAAACTATAAGGACATATATTTTCTATAATTAAACTTTAAAAAAGATTATTTTTAGGGTTTTTAATTTACTAAGTTTAGGATCTAGGTTTTCCCTACTATTCAACCGTCATGTTGAACTTAAATCAAATATGGCCAAAATTGAATTTTTCAATTTTTTTATAATTTTTTAAAGTTTTTCAATTTTTTATTTGATTTTTTTTATATTTTTTTTTTCATTTTTAGTTTTTATAATTTTTTTATAAAGATGCAATGCAGAATTAAACATGCAAAGAAAGAAAAAACAAATATGTACAAAAAAATTAAAATATGCAATGCAATGATAACTATTTACAAACCACCTCCACCCCCAAACTTATCAAAAGCAGTGCCCCACTGCTCATGGCCTCGCCGTCCCCTTAAACGTGAACGAGAACGTTCCTCTCTCGCCAGCAGGGCGGTCATGCCATGCTCTATTTCTGTCACTCGTTGATCCAAGTTGGTCACCATCCCTATTAATCTGTCTATCTCCCTAGTGGCTTTCCTAAGTAAACGTGCATGTGCTGCAGGCGTAAGCTCTTCTTCGCTCGCGGTCGAGCTAGAGCTGGGTGTCTTGGCGGGTACGTCCTCGGCCGGCTCAGTGCGCGACCATACATCATTTAAGCGTGTGTAGGACGTGGATACGCCCTCGAGAAGAGGTCTAATAGGGATACCTCCATGCATATAAAACTTAAATTCTTCCACAGGGAGGAAATAGTGACACAGTTGTGTCACCAACATAGGGCATGGGTAATTGGCAGCCTTTTTGCCCGCACCAATCGAATTAAGTAATACCGTGCACATATCATAGCTGGGGTTTCTAGTCATCAAAGTGTGCACGATATGAAGGGATGGTGTGAAAAACGTAGTATTGTGCGAACTACCAAAAATGTTATTTTGTGTCCAACGGCACACAGTAAAAACGTTCGCAAAAAGGTTTTTAGCCTAGATGCCCTTACGTGGCTCCCTTGAACAATCATTACCCATCAAGGGTAGGTAATCTTCGAATTGGAGGGGTTGGTCATGGGTAGGTAGTCTAGGTATTAAGGTGACTTCATGAATGAAGTCCCTATCGATTGTTATTTCCCTATCCTCCCAAATTAGCCTAATGTATCCGTGTTGTGAAAGGCAACCATCCTCCATGCACTCGTAAAATCGGGTGACGAGATCCAGAAGCGCGAAGGCATTCGGATGGTTAAACAGTAAAAAATTCCATCCGCGCCTTCGGATCTCTTCACCGAAGTAACTTCCAAAGACCGTGTGTGCAAAGATTTGGGAAAAGTCCCTCTCGAATTGCAAAGTGAATGCCATCACAGAGAGCAATTTGTAGAATTTATAAATTAACAGAGAAGGAAAGGAAGTGCAAACCTCCTCTGAAGTTTTCGGAGGGTGACGAGGCTAAGCGGCGGCGGAAGCGCGGCGATGAGGCACGTTCGGCGGCGGTTGCGCAGCGACGTGGGAAGATCTCTCTGCGCGATCTTCAGCGGCGGCTAGGGTTTTCTGAAGTTGGAGGCTAGGGTTATGAAAAGTCAGAGGAAGGTTCGGGTTCTATTTATAGGGTTTTTTGGTTATTTGCAAAAAGGACCTCTTAAAAAGAGGAATTTATTTGTAAATAAACTTTTTATTTTTTTTTATTTATTATTAAAACTGAAATTTTACAAAAACACCACCAAAAATTAGAAAAAAAAAATTATTTTCAATTTTTTTATTTTGTTTTTATATAATTACAAATGGTGCATACCCCCAAACTTATTTGAAACAGTGTTTCCACTGTTTATGCGGTGAAGTTCAGGATTAGGGGGGAAAAGAAAACAGTATCAATCTATACAAGGACTTACACAGGCCAAAAGTGAGCACCAACCATTCAAATATTCTATCTCTGTAGTGTGTTGGTTGGTGAAAGAATGCGGAGAGGAAAAAATTGGAGAATACGCGAGACCGTATGGGAAGGAAGGTGAAATACGGTCTCGGTATATTAGGAGAAGAATGGCGGAAGAGTGAAAGAAGTGTAGTACGAACTTGAGGGTGTAATTTGAGTGAATAAATTAGCATAAATTGTGATGACCGATGTGTAAAAAGCGATTGTGCTAATCTATCAACCCGTCGAGAAATGGGGTCAAATCCCTCAAGATTCGCGAGAAAACATGGGTACGTCGAACTTGGTAAACCAGACATTGAAAATGAGAGTGTAACGGTTTCTTGTAAGGTCGGAACGAGGATGAAGGGAAGTGATTGAGGAAGGGTATCGGGTAAAGATTCAGGAGGGTGTGCGCAAACATTGAAAGGGATAGAATGAATTGGAAAATCCGACTCCTCAAGTAAAACTGTTTCATCCTCAATAATTTCCTCAACACTCTCCATGCAATTCTCATCAAGACGCATATGAAGTTCGGTAAAAATATTTAATGACTCGGGATGATGAATTGGAGAAAAAATTCAATCAAATCTGCGGGTTCATCATCCAAAGTATTCCCAGCGTCGATATCCTCAATCAAGTGAAAATCAATTTTCTTAGACACCTCATCAAAAGCATGGATATTAATCAATTCAGCTTCTAGAGTGGAGGTGTAGAGGTCGAAAGGATTGTTGATTGTTTCACTCGAAAGGGACCCTTCACAATCAGGTAAATCAAACACTACAAAGTCGCACAACTCATTAATCGTTCTATCTTCAACTGGTGAATCATTTGGAACACTTGATAGACATTCAAAACCGAAGTTGTGGGATTCAATAGGGGATGAGTAAGTTTGATTTGGAAGGGTGTACAGCTCACTCTCACCACTCAAATTCTCAATCTGTCCAACCACCTCATCATACATTGGATAATGTGGAGCTAGTTGGAAACTAGCTTCCGGGTCACTAGGTTGTATGAGGGAGGCCATGGACGCATTCAAATCCATCATATGTTGGCTTGACGCTACCATAAAATCTTTCAACGACTGTTCCAGACTAGACATGGATTGTGATGGGGTTCAGTAAAAGATTCAAAGTTGTTTGGATACGTGAAACTCCCGAATGGCTGTGTAGAAGCAATGTCTAGGGAAGGTGCAAAAGTCGGGTAGGACTGGTAGGAATTGAATGGGTGGACGGGAGTAGGATCATTATTTGGATAAGAAGGTGCATGGAATTGTTGATCCAAAGAATTCGCAGTGGTGAAAGGAGTGAAAGATCGATTACGAGATTGTTCAATATGTTCAGCAATAGACATGGGTTTCGGAGTTACAACAGGACTCGAAAAAGGGGTATCAACGTAAGAAGGTGGTGAAGGTTGAAATGGTTGATATAAGGTGGATTGCGGAGTCCAACTGGTTATCCTAGACACGTCTATTCGATCTTTCAAAGAAATTTTGGGCATGGAGGGGTCATTCGAAATTCGACCAAAATAAGAAGCGTAGGAAGTAATGTCTGGTTGAGAGTACCAAAGTTCGGCAAGAGTTTTACGAGGTGGGGTACCCATGATGTAATGAGAGAAAGGAGAAGAAAAAGAATGTGATTTTTGTTTTTAATATTTTTTTGTTTTTTTTTAAAAAAATGTTTGTTTTTGGAGTTTTGAAATTTTTGAAAGTGTTTTTTTTTAGAAAGAGTTTTGCAAAAATTTGTACGGAACTACGGCACAATTTCAAACAACCACAGTTTAAACATGCACAATCAAACTTAGAGCTAGGGTCTCTTAAGTCAACTAGACTGCTCCTAACTGTTCCAAAATGACAAGTTGTGAGATATCTCTCAAATCACCTCTTCACCGCCAATTGTGGCCAGGTAAGCACAAATGAATAAAGGAGGGATCCACTCACGAATCACCGTGAGACGGGCCTTTTAAAATTACCTTTCTCACTTGTCTAGCCTAGACACCACAAAGTCAGGTTTAGATAAACGACTGAATGCCCACAACCTTCCTTTGTCCTAAGGAGCGCGACAGTCCTTAATTGGTTGAGTCTAGATATTTTTTTAATTAGCTCAAGGGTGATGCATATACTTTTAGTGATTTTTGAGGTCTTCGGAAGGGTAATGAAATCCCCACCCAATCTTGATTGGTGTTATAGACCCTTAAAAGTCCGTATTAATTATGCAAAGCAGTTAACACACCAAAAATCTAAAATACTTGCAAAAAAAAATTTTATTTGGCAGCGCAAAGAATCCTGCACAAAAACAATTTATTGGAGAGGGAGAAAGGTTCTGTGCAAAGAAACCTGCAAGAAAATTTGTCAGTGGAGTTCAGGGGATAGGAGAGAAGACAAAAAAAAATACTCACAGAGAAAAAATGAGATGCTGACGTAAGCGGTTGACCACGGTTCCGCGGTCAAACGTGCAATTATGCCGCGGATCCGCGGTGCTTCTGAAGGCTGACGTCGTCAAATTTGTTCCCTGTGCTGAATTGGTTCTCCTCTTTTTGTTTAGATCCGTTGTTTCTGGATTTGTTCACTAAGTTGCTCCAGATCTGAATTAGAATTTTGCTCCAAGCCTGCACACTCGCACAAAAACCTTTCAAAAATAACAAGATGATTTTTATTTATTTATTTTTTTGTGTTTGTTTTAAAAAATTTATATTTTTTCAATTTCAATTAATCCGAAATTATAAAAAGAAATAAACTACCGTTTCCCCGACAACGGCGCCATTTTATTGTTCGCGTTTTTGTGTGCGTTTTAAAGTTTAAAGAATACCGCAATCAAGACGGTGTCTCTTGGTAGCTAGCCGGTTGAGTACGGGTCGATCCACAGGGAAAAGGTGTTATTTCTTTAAGTTCTTACGAGTTAAGTCCTATTTTTGGCAAGTTTTGTTTATAGATCTAAGAATGAGATTAAATTGATTTAAAATCTTGCTCGGGTTAGGATTAGATTAGTTTGGAAAAGGAATTCTACTCATTGCTTTTAATACCCTAGTTAAGAATATAGGTGTTAGCGTAATAGTCAACAAAGAGGATTAGTACGACTAGGAAGAAACTGAGTTTCTTCCTGTTGGTCCTTGTCCGTCCTTTCTTGGCTCTTAGCTCTAACCTCTAGTTAATTCAACCACAACCGGTCTATCTAGGGAATCACCGCTGTCTTTTAGGATAGGGTGCCGTAGTGAGCGGTGTGTGGTTGATTTAAATAGAGTCCTATTTTAAATATTATATGGGCAAAGAAAGGGGTGAGAAAGATTTCCTTCTCTCAAACCTTCCCTATCCTAACCCTAACAAGTGAGAAATTACTCACTCATTAGGAAAGTAATGATAAAATTCATTTTTATAATTTTTCTTTTTAATAAACTAACTAACTTGCAGATAATAAAAGACAGATACAAAAATTGCACGAATTAAATTCAAATAAAAATACAAGATAGAAAAAGATCTTACTTTATTGATACCTCTCAACAATGCATTACAACTGAATGAAAAATTTTAATCTAAGAAATTTAAAAAGAGGCATGCCTAATTAGGCTTTCAGCTTTCTTATTTATAGAAAGGAGAAACCCTAGATTTTACATCTGATCCATACATGAAATTACAAGACTACTCGAAGAAAGCCGGGTCAAAGCACCGACACCCACCGACACGTGCACTGCACGGCCGCGGATCCGCGGCAGAAAGCCATGTTTGGCCGCGGTTCCGCGGCCATATTGAGGGATCTCTGGCTCAACTTCTTAGGGTTGCTTCATGTTACTTTTTCCTTCTGTTTTCTTCACTTGGTTCCTCAGAATCTTTTCTACTTTCTTCCAGATTTCCAACAGTGCAGAATTATGTGAACTTTTACCGTGAGCTTCGCTTTGAGGTCTTGAATCTAGTGCTACCCTTGTGCCTTGTGCATTTGAACCGTCTACTGGTTTTCATTTGTTCCTTGAACTGGTAGGCGGCATCATACGGATTCATCTATTGTTGGTCGTAGTCTCACAATTGTAACGTCTTTTCATGAATTTCACTGTATTGTAAGTTGCAACTATTTAGCAGACATGGATCAAAAGCACCTATTTATATATAATATGATTAAGAATGGGTGATATAATAATGCAAAATTCTGGTATGAACAGCGGACCAGGGGCAGGGCAAGGAGATTGCCCTGTATTTGGAAGCATTCCGGGCCGGAATGCGTATGCCCTTCTTAACCGAGGTATGTGGGGTGCTTCGTTGCTTCCATCTTGCCCGGGCCAGCTAGCGCCGAACTCGTGGAGAATCCTCCTCGGGTTTCTGATCCGGTTGAAACTTTAAAACATCCCCTTCAGTTTGACCCCCCTCCTTTCCTTCCTCTGTTATAAGAATCACCCTGGCACCAGCAAAGATGAGCCGAGATGGGTGTATTTTTCCTTCAAAAAACCTAAAGGTGGGGTAGCTGAGTCGGGTGTGGTAGTCGTCCCTTCTTCCATCCATGAATGGAAGGAGAAGTTCGTATTCGTCGGGCCACCCGAGGGAGAGAATTGGCATGTGCCTACATAGTGGAACAGGGCTGACTGCCCGAGGGCAAAACCGTCATCCTCACCCGAGGCGAAGGTGGTGTCTATGTAGGAGCCGATCCAGCGGGCCAATGTCCTGCTTTCTGAGCAGGCTCTGAGCTGGCTGGGCTCAGCCCCACACGCTTTCTGGGTAAGCTAGGGCAGTAGACGATCTATTTAGACTTTGATGAATTTTATTCTCCCCTTTTTAGCGTCACTAACTCTCTTTTGTGTATTCTCCTTTTTGCAAAGCGAATGGACCGATCCAAGTTCTTAGCTGCCATAGCCGTGAAGGCCCAGAAGAAAACCGGGGGTGGAAGTTTGTCCCGACCCAGTTCGAGTTCGGCCCTGAGGCCAACTCTGCCGAGCAGGCCTTCCGCTGCGCCCCAAGCCCCAGAAGATAGCCGCGGGGGGAGTCATGAGCATGCACGGGACCCGGTGCCCCGGGCGAGGGAGGAGGAGGAGGAACCCACCGTCGTTCCCCTCAAAAGGCAAAAAAGAACGGTCTATCGGGCGCCCTCCACCGGAATTATAGTGCAGAAGGGGGACTTCTGCTTCGGGGTGCCCTCGGGGCTCTCCGTCGCCGACAGCCTGCTCTCCGACATGGAGCAAGCAGCTGGGGGCAAGATTCCCCAGGGGACCCTGAAGGCCCAGATGGCAGCCGTTGCTCAGGAGGCTGTTCAGGTCGGTATCCGTTTTCCTTTAAGAATTTTCTTAAGTATCTTTTTTTTAGTTTGAACTTTTCTAACTCCTTTTGCTGCTTTCCTCAGGTCCTCCACCACTACGCCCTTATTGTCAATATAGAATCCGAGGAGATCGCCCCGGCCATGAAGAAAGCGGGTGAATCGTCCTCACGGGAGGAAGATCTGCGCCTTCGGCTGCACCAGGCGGAGAAGAAGATAGCCGCCCTTGAAACCCGGGTGGTCACCGAGGAGCTGACAAACTCCAAGTACAAGGAATCTCACCGACTTCTGAGTGACTCTAACCGGGCTATCCAGGCCAAGTTGGAGGAGATTGGTAACCTCTATAACGCAATGAAGAAGTCGAGGGACGTCAGCAGGAAGGACGCCCGGGTGGTGCTCGAGGCCATGAAGCTCGCCGAGGTCCGAGCGATGAAGTCCGTGGAAAGGTATAAGGTGTCGGACCAGTTCTACGTCGACCCCGCCGAAGCCTCGGCCATCATTTGGCATGAAGCTCTCGATGCCGTCAAGGTGTCAATGCCGGAATTTGCCGACGGTGAGCTCCACGCTAAATACCCGCTTTCCGAGGATATGCCATAGGGGGCGGGCGCCGAGGTGGCCATAGGAGGTGAAGCCGTCCAAGAGACCGAAGCTCCGGCCCTCGAGGGCGGTGTCAAGCAGGGCAAGATCCTGGCGGATCCCACGGCCTGAGCTTTCTTCCTTTGGGAGCTTTTGTTTTTCTTTGCAAAATCTTGAAAGCCTCCGGGCATTTTTGTAAGGCTGAGAAGCCCAGAATACCTTGTAAAATTTTGGAATATAAATAAAGTTGAGCTCATTTTCCTCTGCATGACTGTCTGCTTTCTGCGTGAGTACTTTAGATCATCGGTCTTCTTCTTGTTTAAATTTTCATTCTGCTGCAAGTGTTAGGTCGTAGGCCGTTGCCCGGCTTTTTAGATGACGATCGCCTTTTTAGATGACGATCGCGTGTCGAGTGTAAGTCGAATAATAGCCGAGTGTAGGAAGGTCGATACCCTCACGCTCCCCGGAGTCGAGGTAGTGATCATTCATTTAGGATGAATCAAAAGGTATCCCAAGGCTAGGAAGGTCGGTATCAGTCCATACCTCATAGTCGAGGTGACAACCACGTGTTTTAGCATAAGTAGAAAATCAGCCAAGTTAGAATAGGTCGGCTATAATTGATTCTTCCTCAATGTGGGTCCTAGATCCATGTCTTTGTAGGGTAGAAATCTACCCCTCGAAGCTTAGCCGAGCAGGAATCTGCACGGTGGCCTCTGTAGGAGGGCTTTAGATCCTTAGCGTTGATGGGTAGGAAGCTACCCACTAGGGATGGACCGGGCAGGTAAGTTGCACGGTGGCCTCTATAAGAGGGCTTTAGATCCTTAGCGTTGATGGGTAGGTGTTGGCTATAGTGCCATCAAGGCAATTATCGTAGTCGCAGGCACGTGATTATGATAATTGAGTGAGAACCTATACCGATAAAACAGTCTTACTCGAGATGATAGTATGCTATTTGGTTTGTCTTTATCATCATGTATATGTTGATAAAGCCAATAGGATTCTTGCTTGACTACCAGCATTGTGATGGTGATCACATACGTTGGAGCTGGGGGTCTATAAGCACGTCCTTAAATGTCCCTAGTCGTAGGAGTATCGAGACTGGGCATCGATACTCCAGTGTAGACTGGTGCATACTTATCTAGACCCTGACAAAGGGCGGTGTCCGGTCTCACAAGCCATTGGTGTCAGTTGTTCACCTAAGATAGTATACAGGTGCTCATTGGGTTATGAGTACACTGGACGGACTCGCCAGGAACATGCTAGTTGGTATTATACCTATAGTCAGATAGCAGTTCCCTGGTGACATGTGTACAGCTTAGTCTGTCGACCTGATATTGTCATTTGTCTCGTGTGAGTTCCCACTGTGCTTTGATTACTATCCTACCACGGATCAAAGGAGTCGTGCAAACAGGTTTTAGTTGGGTACAGTCCCGAGCCACATGGAGGCAGTGAGCGGATCGTCGGGGATTCGTCTCTTCCGGTATTGGGGGTTGATGTCGCACAGTGCACGGGTGGCCGTCACTAGAAATCCTCGGCCGGGGTATGTGAGAATTACCGATTCAGGATCGATAGTTTCTCAGGTAGTGATGGGTTTCATACCGACACGAATTATCGCGTTGTTGGTGGTCTGACTTTATCCACCCCCCTAGACCCGATATGCGATACTCTTAGATGAACAGACCGGACTGTACGGATATTGTCACTGACAGGCTCAGTAGGGGTTTGAATGAGTTTACTCATCGGCCTTCCTTTCGCTCAATACCTGGGTAGCCGTTACGTACAGCTAGTGTCGCTGACGTGCTTGTGGTTAAACCCACTGCCAGCGTATTGACGAGTCTTTAGAGTCCCACACAGAGGGTTTTCATGGTTTAGGCGATATGGTATAGGTGATGTATGTTGGAACATACAGGTGTCCGATTGAATATGTGCACAGGCTGCGCAGACTTTAATCAGACGGTTGATAATACTAGCGGTTTAGGATTAAGCCAGATTGTTAAATCAAGTTTTGATTTAATAATTTACATATGTATTTATATATATTTATTCTAGTATTATTGCTCACTATTTATTTTCTCTCTTTGGCTTTTCGTATTTTCGTACGAATATGCGTATGTGTATTTCGATACATATACCGGGAAGCATTCCGTATTTATACGGAATGGCTTCTAGAAGATGCCACCTCATTATTGATTTTCTTTAGAAAATCATTAGTTTTAGATGAGGTGGAAAAGGTGACATGGCATGGGTATGGGCTTTAGGTCAAAGCATGGATTTTGTGCATGTTGTGATTGGTATGGGTTGATTTCTTTGTTGCAATTTGGATAAGTTTTTGGGTGGATTATTATTGGAGAGATGAGAGAGGGGGGCCAGCCATATTTTTTGGAGAGTGGGGGCTTTCTCATTTGAAAGTGGCTCACTCTCTTTACTCTCTCTTGATATTCATTCACACACCCAAAAAAGAAACTTAGCCATTTTTAGCTTATGCCTTTGATCATCACCTCCCCATCTTCTATGGTTGCTCCATGAGTTTTGAGTATGAGAGAAAAATTATGGTGAGATTATCCTACACCCCCCACTCTCCACTACTAGCGATCTTGGAGGGTCGGTTGGTCCGTTCAACGAACCTGGAGCTTGTGTCGTTTCCTTCGGGTGGATCATCGGAGATGAAGGAAGACCGGCGACCAAAGTCGATCCGCAACATCCCTAGGAGCTTGGAAATGGTTGAAGACCCGAAGGACTTGGTTCATTAGGTATAACCATTCTATCTCTTTTCTTATATTGCTAGTTTTACGGTTAATAGTTTCGATCTTGTTAATCGGGTAATGGTAGCGCCGGGTTTTAGAAATTTTTGTTCCGCATTTGGCCACGGTTGGATGGCCGGGGCGCTCCCATAACCCTTCAGTAGGAAGCTACCCGCTAGGGATGGACCGGGCAGGGGAGCTACTCGGTCGTCTCGCGAGGAGGGCTTTGGATCCACAGCGTTGTTGGGCAGGAGGCTACCTGCTGGTGGATGACCGAGCAGGAAGCTACTCGGTCGCCTCGTGAGGAGGGCTTTGGATCCACAGCGTTGTTGGGAAGGAGGCTACCCGTTGGTGGATGACCGAGCATGAAGTTACTCGGTCTTCTCATGAGGAGGGCTTTAGATCCTTGGCGTTGATGGGTAGGAAGCTACCCGCTAGGGATGGACCGGGCAGGTAAGTTGCACGGTGGCCTCTATAGAAGGGCTTTAGATCCTTAGCGTTGATGGGTAGGAAGCTACCCGCTAGGGATGGACCAGGCGGGGGAGCTACTCGGTCGCCTCGCGAGGAGGGTTTTGGATCTACAGCGTTGTTGGGCAGGAGGCTACCCGCTGGTGGATAACCGAGCAGGAAGCTACTCGGTCGCCTCGTGAGGAGGACTTTGGATCCACGGTGTTGTTGAGCAGGAGGCTACTCACTAGTGGATGACCGAGCAGGAAGCTACTCGGTCGCCTCGTGAGGAGGTCTTTAGATCCTTAGCGTAGTTGGGTAGGAAGCTACCCGCTAGGGATGGGCCGGTAGGAAATTGCTCGGTGGCCTCTTGATGAGGGCTTTAGATCCTTAGCGTAGCTGGGTAGGAAGCTATCCACTAGGGATGGGCCAGCAGGAAATTGCTCGGCGGCCTCTTGATGAGGGCTTTATATCCACAGCGTTGTTGGGAAGGAGGCTACCCGTTAGGGATGGGCCAGCAGGAAATTCCTCGGCGGTCTCTTGATGAGGTCTTTAGATCCACAGCGTTGTTAGGAAGGAGGCTATCCGCTGGTGGATGACCAAGCAGGAAGATACTCTGTCACCTCGCGAGGAGGGCTTTGGATCCACTGCGTTGTCGGGCAGGAGGCTACCCGCTGGTGAACGACCGAGCAGGAAGACATTCGTCGGCCCTGCAGGGAGTTTTAGCACGGAAACAAAGAGAAGTAGTTCAGATTGCAGAGAAGCGAGAATCTTTATTATTGAATAAATTACAGATTATGTGATTCGATTTAAATTCTCCTGTATTGAATATAAATTTTGGTAAGTGTCCTTATTGCTCGGATTTGGGTCAGTCGGCGATGACCATGATCTGTCCGATCCTCAGCTCTTCGTCTTTAATTTGATCGGCTTGACGTTTATCTCACAGGTATTTTGCCAAGTGACCGGAGTGGATCAGCTCCTCGATGTAATCGCGCAGCTTTTTACAATCCTCGGTTTGATGTCCTTACATCCGGTGATAGGCACAATACGGGCCTCGGAACCGCTTGCCCGTGCTTCGGGTAGCCGGCGGGAGCCTGAAGAACCTCTTCCCTACAGTTCGGTCTGGGAGATGTTAAGAGAAGTGTACTCCTGAAACATCGGGGAGTAAGGTTTTGGTCGGTCGATCCAATTTTCCTCTTCTCTGCCCCTCTTCTTTTGGTCAGTTTGGTCGCCTCTGGGCAGATTCGAGTTCACCTCCGATTCAAGTTGGATCCCCCGCTCGGTCCAAGCTTTTACTTTGGTCATGGTCTTAGGTTGCGCTAATGCAAAATAGCGAAGCCACTCTTTGTGCCTAAGACCCGACCTTAGTGCGGTGATAACCGTCTTATCGCGATGCTCGAGGACCTCGAGGAGAGCATTGTAGAAGCGAGTGACATATCCCTTAAAGGATTTTTTGTTCCCGCTCTTTATGGTGAAGAGGTAACCGACCGTCCTCTTCTGTCGTATGTTCCCGATGAAGTGACCAAGGAACTGGATGGCTGTCACGACCCGAAGTTGGATGTGACCGGCACTTAGATTGCATAATATCTAAAGATATTCACACAGTCCAAGTAAGCCGAAAACCAAGATCAAAATACTTTTTGCGGAATTCTTTATATAGAAATTTTGTTTTAAAGTAAAAATCACAGTTTATGAAGTTAAATTATTAAACAAGTATAAAATGTGAAGTGTGGTTGCATCCCTACTTGGGAGCAACAATATTAACAGTGGAATTCAATACCAAATCATAATATAAAATCAAAGAAGAATCTCAGACATAAATAAAAGAAACATTATTTACTACAACCAAACGATCCTATCTGTCGAAATAATATACATATCATTCTAAGTCATTATACAGGGTCTGATGGAGAAACTCTAGATTAAATATACAATACCAAAAGAGGAGGTTACTACATAGCTAACCCACCTAGCAAAAGAGCAAAAAAACCGATAAGTGGATCTGTCTGCTGCTATACGTCCACTCGACTCCTGCAAAGAATTGTGGCACAACGGGATGAGTTGACAACTCAATGAATATAACTAATATATACCGGCTGATAATATAAGTATGCCGATCTAGAACTAATATCAACAATGATGAATATGATGCATACTAACAGATGGGAGCATAAATTTATAATATTCAATATATAAATCCAAAACTGAAATCTCATCAATTATTTTCCAAATAAGATTCATTTCCTTTCCGTGTCCATCATCGACACAAATCTTCGGTGTTTCATCAGGCATCGTTCCCCGAACGATCCTGTCAATCAATAACACCGGTCGGTATCACCTAGATATCCACCATGTTTACCACTGACTCCGGTATCGAGTATCCTCGTTAGGCTCACCGCCTAAATTGCGGCCCCTGCCCTTCGGCCCCGACCGGGTCCACCATGACCCGGCTATATAGCTACCCCACCCAGCTCGGATATACGTAAGAAATTCCGCAACCGTATAGCTACCCCATCCGGTTCGGAACAAAACTAAATTAAAAAAACGACATTTCATGGTGGACATGTCACATTTATCGTAAAATCATTGAATTCTTTCACTAGTATTTAAAACTCAAAGCCATAAATCCTCAATAATACATTTACCTCTTATATCAACATGAAATACGCAGATACTAAGCATAATATTAATGATGCAATATACTACTATTATTTGTGTGTAAAATATGATATGAATCATTTTAACAAGAAATTTGCTAAGAGTAAAAGTGACATGGTAATATTGACGAGGTGTAGTATAATATGTAGATGGTGCAGGTGCGGCATAACCCGTCGATAACTGTGCATTGTTCTAACAATTATAAACATGGCGATGTATAAATATCTATATGAATGCGTATGATCAATTTAGCATAAAAAAAACCATTTTTATTTAAACTTAACTACGGGCGTATCACGCCATCCATACAAAATCCCCCGGTAGATGTTTAGTCTACTCATCGGAATACGATGAATCAACTCAGATCACCAATCCACTTCCTTTCCTTGCGGCCTCCGAAGTTTCCGTATTCGAATCTATTATCGCAAATAGCTTGTATAAGAAACGGCTAATCTCCGATATGGCGAAAACATGAAAATACTAGTTTTACGTATTAGCTATACTAAGTATGATTATCGCAACCTATCAAACATTTGTACTAACTGGATTCCAACCCTAACATGTATCGCTACAGAAAACAGATCGCGATATTCATTAACCAAGTCGTATTTTGATTTCTTAGATAACTTTTCCGATATTAACTTCCAGATTCTATCTGCAGTGAAACTAATTTGTTTAAATAACACCAAAATAGCCAAAATTGTACACCGAAACCTACACAACCAACCAAAACACCCTAGCTACTAACAAAACCAGCGACGCCGGAATTACCTTATTGGTCGCTGGCCCAAATCCGAGCCCCCCTGTTCGTGTTCCTATGGTTTGCTCTATGTGTTACATACATCATTTTATCACTGTTTTGTTAAGTTGATTTTATTCTTACTAACAGCATATTATTACAAAGCTAAGTTTTTTCTTAAAATGCGAAATTATAGAACCTGTTCAATTCCACTTAAACTATTTACAGAGCTTAAACTCCTACTGTGATTTAGAAATTACCCACAATAAGTTGTTGGAATAACCCCTCCAAGATGCTAAGCCTCTTGTCCTAGCTTGATGGTGATGAAGATCTAGCTTCCTTCTTCTTCTTGTTCTTTAAATGTTTTGTTTTGTTTTCCTTTTCTTTTCCTTAGATTTTCAGAATTTAAACTTGCTAATGATCTGAATATAGGCTATATATATGAGAGGAGGAAGGGATAAGATGAAGGAGGGGGTGTAATCAAGCTAGAGGTAATGGTTTCATGCAAGTAGAAGGTGTGAGGTGAGTGTTGTGCATGCAAGCAAGAGGTGTGCTTGCATTATCTTCTTATTTTGTTTTGATCTACACTAAAATTCTGAGCTAAAAAGTTTCTATCCCCTTTTTCATTTACAACCCTAACAATTCCCCATTTGCACAAAATCCTAAACTTTACCTAGAAACCCCTCACAACTTAGTTTATTACAAAACACACATTTTATTAAAATGAAGCTAAAATTATCACTAAAACCCTTATAATTTATTTATGTTGCATACAAAAATTTTAATTTAAATTGTTTTACAACCATCTTATGAAATTATCTTATTTGGTTTTAAAAAATTTTAAATTGGCATTTTATTATTTAATTAATTAATTTTATTTATTTTCTAAAAATCTCTAAATGTTACAATATTCCCCCCTTAAGAAAATTCGGTCCCCGAATTTAAAACTTAACTAGACCTACCCTCAAAAGGATGTGAAAATTCCTTCCGCATTGCATCCTCGGTCTCCTAAGTACTCTCCTCGCTTTTCGTTCCTAGTCAGAGAATCCTTATAGATGGAAATATACTTGATCACGGTTTCTTTGTCTATCAGTTATGAATAGCCGCTGGCTGCACTTGTGTAGTATAAATCCGGTCCAAGTGGTAAGGTCTGATGCTGGATAGCGTGAGAAGGATCGTGAAGATAGTTGCGAAGCATCGAAATGTAAAATACCGAATACACCTCGGGAAAACTTGATGGAAGTGCTAAACCATAAACTACAGCACCCGCCCTCTTCAGAACCTCGTAAGGTCTGACCTATTTGGGGCTGAGCTTCCCCTACTTCCCGAAATGTATCTCACCTTTCATCGGAGATATACGAAGTAACACATGATCTCCCACATCAAACTCAAGTCTACGACATCGTTGATCTGCATAAGATCTTTGTCTGTACTGGGCCGCTCTCATTGTGTCTCTTACCTGCTGAATTTTTTCCGTATTCTTTTGTACTACCTGTGGCCCCAAAATGCTACTCTCTTTCAGTCCCGTCCAGCAAACTGCGATCGACATTTCCTCCTATACAAGCTTCAATGGTGCCACCTTGATCGTCTCCTGAAAATTGTTGTTGTATGCAAATTCTATTAGGGTAAGTGACGATCTCAACTACCACCCAAATCAAGCATGCAAGCTCGCAGTATATCCTCTAAAGTCCGAATGGTCCGCTCGGACTGACCATCTGGTTGTGGTTGGAAATTTGTACCATAACTCACTTGTGTACCAAGAGTCCCTTGAAGTTCCTGCCAAGGACTACTAGTAACTGTTTATCTCTATCTGACACTATGCTCGTCGGAACACCATGTAATTGGACAATCTCGTCGATATAATTCTGAGTATACTGTGCAGACCCATACGTCGTCTTCATCAGAAGAGACTGAGCTCCTTTGTCAATCTATCTACAATCACACAAATGGAATCATACCTTCTGCTAGTTCTGGTTAGACCCACCACGAAAACTATGGAAATTTGTTCCCATTTCCGCTTTGGAATGGGTAAGGGCTGCAATTCTCCGGCTGGCCTCTGGTTTCTGCCTTGTCTTGCTGACAAATCAATCATCTCGAAATGAACTCCACAACATCCCTTTTCATTACTTCCTACCAGTAAACATCCTTCAGAATCATACTACATCTTGGTGGAACCAAGATGAATACTGTATACTGATCTATGGGCCTTCTCTAAAATCTCACATTTCAGTTCATCCGAATCTGGCATACTCAGACAAGTCCCAATCGTAATATTCCTTAGTATATATCACGAACTCCGACTCTCTGCCCTGTATAAGCTGATCCATAATCTACAACCTACGAACATCTGCAGCCGCGTCTCTCGAATACGATCTAACAGCTGAGGAAGGTTCGAACCTGTGCTAACTGTCTTCCTGTCGATGTGAACTTGAACTGTATACGGCTATCACATAAAATTTGTCAGTCTGTAGAAGGCTGTCTCTGCATAGTGCACCTTTGAGATAAGCTACCTCCAGGCCTCCGACTCAAAGCATGTGATATAAGGTTTGCTTTGCCTGGATGATACAGAATCTCACAATCTAAATCTTTCACGAGTCCCATCCATCTATGCTGCCTTGGTTCAGATCCCACTGCTGAAAATTATACTTCAAGCTCTTACAATCTATGAAACATTGGTACGATTGTTCACCCAAGTATTGTTCCCAAATCTTCAGTGCGAAAGCTACAGCAGCCATCTCCAAATCTTGAGTGGGGTAGTTCCACTCGTGCTTCTTCAACCGACGAGAAGCATAAGCTACGACCTTACCATACTGCATCAACATACAGCCTAAACCCACTCTAGAGGTATCATAATACATAACAGGGCCACCTGACCTAGAAGATAATGATAAAACTGGTGCAGTCGTCAAGCGAGTCTTCAACTACTGGAAACTTTGCTCACACGTCTCCATCCAAAGAAATGAATCTTCCTTCCTAGTCAGCCCATACCGGTTACAAAACACGGTCTTAGGAGCGTCATTCTTACGAACCTTCCATGGATGGTACCCTGACTACAAATCCCTCTTTGAGAAGTAGCCAGCCCCCCTTGCAATTGATCGAGCAAGTCATTGATACGTGGTAGTGGAAATCTATTTCGCACAGTGACGCGATTCATCTGTCGGTAATCAATACACAGCCCTGTACTACGTCCTTCTTCGTTACTATAAGATCAAAGCTCCCCACAGCGATACACTGGAACGCACAAGTCCTTTAGCTAACAACTCTTGCAACTAACTTTTGAGTTCCTCCAATTCCGTCGGTGCCATACGATAGGGTGGCGTAGAAATAGGCCCCGCACCCGGAATCAAGTCAATGTAGAATTCAATGTCACGATCCGGCTGTAATCCTAGCAATTCAGCATAAAACACATCCGGAAATTCTCGTGCGATCGAATTCTGGTCTAACGGAATTTCAGTGGCTCCTAAGACCTGAACAAAGGCTAAGAACCCATGATAACCATCCTTCAAGATTCGTCCCGCACAAAATCATGTTGACAGGAGTTATTTTACAGTCTCCCTGCCCAACAAAGATCGGTTCATCAGGAGAACAGAATCCACTGCCTTTCCCCGACAATCTACATAGGCATGAGAAGCAGCCAACCCAACCATACTAAGAAGTATATCAAAACTACTACACCTAGGAGACTCAAATCCATTATTAATTTCCTATCATCAATATATACTGAATGTGGCCTAAATACATGTCAGGCTATATAAGAACCTCCTATAGGAGTAATCATAACTTGCGGTAACTAATCATAACACTACAACTCTCTCCCCAGAGAAAGTACAAAACGTGAAGATACGTATAACTGCGTAGAATCGGAATCAATTAAAATATGCGTATCTAAGGAATATACCACAAGAGTACCTGTCACTACTGCAGTGGATGCCTGGTATTCTGTGGAGTCAGTGCAAAAACACATGCCTGGCCCCTGCCTGCATCCTACCGTCCTCTACCTCTATTTCCTCGACCTCTTTGGAAGCGTCCTGCATAACCTCGGCCTCGTGGTGCAACCGTCTGGTGCATAAAGTTAACTGGGGGAGGAAGTAAATCCGTCGACGACGAAAGTGTAGGTGGTAAAACAGCCTGCGGAACAACAGTTCTTCCTGGGCGTGTACACTGTCTATCTAAGTACCCTGGACGCCCGCAATTATAACATGTATATGGAGGTCCCTGTCCTACTGGGTGTGAACTACACATCTGGCCCTGAGTCAACTCTCGATCAAAACTGCGGTCTGGAATGAATCCGTCTCGACCTCCTCGTCCTCTCGAATTACGACCGTTACGACCCCGGCTTCCATGGGCGTTGACCTGGCATGGAACAACAATAGGTGTAGGAAGTGATGTATTCGAAGGAGGTGGTGAAGTCTCATGGGAGACCAATGCCTCACCTTGTCGCCTCACGGGACAATCCCTATAAAAGTGATACGGACACCCACACCTGAAACATCTTTGCACGGGCTGCTGAACATACGTGTATAAGTGGTGGAACTGATCTATACAGAATCTGCCACGGCCTCTACGAACACGTCTTGGTACTAAGATATTATTACGACTTTGCCTTAGTCTCTGAACACCCGTACGTGGAGAAATGGTCGACCTCTGTGCTCGACTAATCTCAAGCAAGGCTCCGATCATTCGGTGCATCTCGTGAACATTTGTCTCCATCCTAGCTATACGATTAATATAGGGTGGATCAATCGGTTCCCGAAAGATAGGCATACTGCCCGAAGGTGTCCCCGTGTCAGACGAGCCCGCTCCAATATCATCTCTAACGGCGGTCATCTGGGTCTCCGTAAACGTTGATGACATAGTGGCTGGAGCAAGAAACTAGAGTTGATAAGGCTTACGAATAAGGATAATCAATATCAGAGTGTCAAAAGAAGAATAGATCAAGATATATATCCTAAGGTTAGTTAGGCTGAGTACGGTAACGTAAATATGCCGCGGAACATACGTACGGTACTGCACTCATCCTAATTCACCTACTCCATCAAACCAAAGGTCATCCTAAATCACGTACTCACGTCAACCTATTTTAATTCCATACTTAATTCCGTAAGGTTAATCCTACGCTCTGATACCAACTTTGTCAGGACCCGAAGTTGGATGTGACCGGCACTTAGATTGCATAATATCTAAAGATATTCACACAGTCCAAGTAAGCCGAAAACCAAGATCAAAATCTTTTTTGCGGAATTCTTTATATAGAAATTTTGTTTTAAAGTAAAAATCACAGTTTATGAAGTTAAATTATTAAACAAGTATAAAATATGAAGTGTGGTTGCATTCCTAGTTGGGAGCAACAATATTAACAGTAGAATTCAATACCAAATCATAATATAAGATCAAAGAAGAATCTCAGACATAGATAAAAGAAACATTATTTACTACAACCAAACGATCTTATCTGTCGAAATAATATACATATCGTTCTAACTCATTATACAGGGTCTGATGGAGAAACTCTAGATTCAATATACAATACCAAAAGAGGAGGTTACTACATAGCTAACCCACCTAGCAAAAGAGCAAAAAAACCGATAAGTGGATCTGTCTGCTGCTATACGTCCACTCGACTCCTGCAAAGAACTGTGGCACAACGGGGTGAGTTGCCAACTCAATGAATATAACTAACATATACCGGCTGATAATATAAGTATGCCGATCTAGAACTAATATCAACAATGATGAATATGATGCATACTAACAGATGGGAGCATAAATTTATAATATTCAATATATAAATCCAAAACTGAAATCTCATCAATTATTTTCCAAATAAGGTTCATTTTCTTTCCGTGTCCATCATCGACACAAATCTTCGGTGTTTCATCAGGCATCGTTCCCCGAACGATCATGTCAATCAATAACACCAGTCGGTATCACCTAGATATCCGTCGTGTTTACCACTGACTCCGGTATCGAGTATTCTCGTTAGGCTCACTGCCTAAATTGCGGCCCCTGCCCCTCGGCCCCGATCGGGTCCACCATGATCCGGCTGTATAGCTACCCTACCCAGCTCGGATATACGTAAAAAATTCCGCAACCGTATAGCTACCCCATCCGGTTCGGAACAAAACCAAATCAAAAAAAACGACATTTCATGGTGGACATGTCACATTTATCATAAAATCATTGAATTCTTTCACAAATATTTAAAACTCAAAGCCATAAATCCCCAATAATACATTTACCTTTTATATCAACATGAAATACGCAGATACTAAGCATAATATTAATGATGCAATATACTACTATTATTTGTGTGTAAAATATGATATGAATCATTTTAACAAGAAATTTGCTAAGTGTAAAAGTGACATGGTAATATCGACGAGGTGTAGTGTAACATATAGATAGGTGCAGGTGCGGCATAACCCGTCGATAACTGTGCAGTGTTCTAACAATTATAAACATGGCGATGTATAAATATCTATATGAATGCGTATGATCAATTTAGCATAAAAAAAACCCATTTTTATTTAAACTTAACTACGGGCGTATCACGCCATCCATACAAAATCCCCCGGTAGATGTTTAATCTACTCACCGGAATACAATGAATCAACTCAGATCACCAATCCACTTCCTTTCCTTGCGGCCTCCGAAGTTTCCGTATTCGAATCTATTATCGCAAATAACTTGTATAAGAAACGGCTAATCTCCGATAAAGCGGAAACATGAAAATACTAGTTTTACGTATTAGCTATACTAAGTATGATTATCGCAACCTATCAAACATTTGTACTAACTGGATTCCAACCCTAACCTGTATCGCTACAGAAAACAGATCGCGATATTCATTAACCAAGTCGTATTTTGATTTCTTAGATAACTTTTCCGATATTAGCTTCCAGATTCTATCTACAGTGAAACTAATTTGTTTAAATAACAACAAAATAGCCAAAATTGTACACTGAAACCTACCCAACCAACCAAAACATCCTAACTACTAACAAAACCGGCGACGCCGGAATTACCCTATTGGTCGCCAGCCCAAATCCGAGCCCCCCTGTTCGTGTTCCTATGGTTTGCTCTATGTGTTACATACATCATTTTATCACTGTTTTGTTAAGTTGATTTTATTCTTACTAACAGCAGATTATTACAGAGCTAAGTTTTTTCTTAAAATGCGAAATTATAGAACTTGTTCAATTCCACTTAAACTATTTACAGAGCTTAAACTCCTACTGTGATTTAGAAATTACCCACAATAAGTTGTTGGAATAACCCCTCCAAGATGCTAAGCCCCTTGTCCTAGCTTGATGGTGATGAAGATCTAGCTTCCTTCTTCTTCTTGTTCTTTAAATGTTTTGTTTTGTTTTTTTTTTCTTTTCCTTAGATTTTCAGAATTTAAACCTGCTAATGATCTGAATATAGACTATATATATGAGAGGAGGAAGGGATAAGATGAAGGAGGAGGTGTAATCAAGCTAGAGGTAATGGTTCCATGCAAGTAGGAAGTGTGAGGTGAGTGTTGTGCATGCAAGCAAGAGGTGTGCTTGCATTATCTTCTTATTTTGATTTAATCTACACTAAAATTCGGAGCTAAAAAGTTTCTATCCCCTTTTTCATTTACAACCCTAACAATTCCCCATTTGCACAAAATCCTAAACTTTACCTAGAAACCCCTCACAACTTAGTTTATTACAAAACACTCATTTTATTAAAATGAAGCTAAAATTATCACTAAAACCCTTATAATTTATTTATGTTGCATACAAAAATTTTAATTTTAATTGTTTTACAACCATATTATGAAATTATCTTATTTGCTTTTAAAAAAATTTAAATTGACATTTTATTATTTAATTAATTAATTTTATTTATTTTCTAAAAACCTCTAAATGTTACAATGGCCAACTCATCAAAGGTCGAGATGGAGCGGGGCGCCAGCCCCCAGAATCAGTTCCGACCTGCCCGGATTACGGTGGTGGCAAAAGCGCGGCATTGAGCTGCGTCCGAGTTATCTTGGAAGCTCATGCCCGCTGTAAATGCGTCCAAGTGATCTTTTGGGTCGGATTTCCCGTCAAAGAACGCTACCTTGGGCGGCTTGTTCTTAGGTGAGACACGTTCGGCCAACAATTCCTCGGTGAAGGGATTCGTGAGAGAATCCGCGGAATATCGGGCCCCTTCACCGGAATTTTGGCCATCTCTTCGCATGACTTCGATTTTCTTTTCGAAGGCTGTGAGCCGGTGGTGGTACCCCGAGGATTCAGCACAGTCGGAGTAGTGGCTACCCCCGCTCCGGGTCGGCACGACGGAGCGTCTTCGATTCCGCTCTATCAAATTTCTTAAATCCTCGGGCGTAGCTTTTCTTGAGTAGTCCCGGCGTTCTTCGCGTGCGCGGCCTCAGCGGGAGTGGGGGTGTCGGTTGTGCCTGGAAGCAGGCGAACTAACCGACATCTCCTCAGGCGGTGTGAGCGCATGGCGAGTGTTTGGGCGACGGTCTAGTCTCTCCTAAGATCGGGGTGTTGAGCTGTCTGGCGCCCAGCAGGTCATGAAATCATTCGCCGCGCGAGGGCTGTGGTTTCCGGAGTTAGCACGCCGGCGCTCGGTGACACTGAGATGAGCGTGATTGAGGGCCTGGGCATGGCCATCCGTCCTTCTTTGGGCGTCGTCAACCCAGGGAGGGGGAACTGCGGTCTGGTGGGTAGAGCATGCCGCTTGAACGTGGACGAGGGAATCCACCAATGATATGAGCTTGTCTATCCGAGCGGATAAGGCGTTGATGACGTTAGGAAGGGAGAAGAACCGCTCCCGCCTCCGTTGTGGCTGCTCGTATTCGGATCGTTGTATTCATCGCTCGCCATTGGGTCGAGGGCGAAAGATCAACTTTTGTTTTTGAACAAAAAAGTTCTTTCGTTCCTACAGACGGCGCCAACTGATGGAGGGCACGATCTCCTTCATATGCTGTCTCCCGTCGATCTGTAGCGAGCGTTGTTGAACGGTTGAGATTTAAGTTGAAGGTTGTCTCTTGGAGTGTGTGGATCTCAATGGGTTGAATTCGAGGTGAAAGTCGAGCTACCTGCAAGTAAGTCCCGGGATGGGTGACCACCGTAGGACCCTCCGACGATCAAGTTAGTGCCGGAGAATATTGACAGAGTAGTGGCTTATTGAAATAAATTCGAATTGCCTGAGTCGTCTGAGAGAGGGGTTTTTATAGTGGTCGCATGGAGCGAGCAGGCGCGAGATCTTCGCCGTCAGTTAGGCCCCTGACGTTACGCCTGCGTGAATGATGGGATCCCTCCATTAATGATGGGATACGCTCATTAATGAGGGAATGCGCGAGCGTGGGACGCGGGACGTGGGGCGGCGGATATCTCGTCCTGGCGATATACGCGGAGCTGTTGCGGGGCGCATGGGATTTGCGCTCCTGGTAGATCGAGGAAGGCCGAGGAAGCTCGGCACAGTGGAGGCTCGGAGACGACCTGGGAGACCGAGAAAGCTCGGCACGTCAAGGGCTCGGCGACGAGCCGGGAGGCCGAGAAAACTCGGCACGCCAGACGGCTAGGAGACGAGCCGGGAGTCTGAGATAGCTCGGAGACAAGCTGTTTGGTAGTTTTCTGGGCGAAGGTGAAATGTATTTAGGAAGGCCTCCGGGGAGGTCGGCCACGTTCCTCGAGACGAAGTCGTGAGGAACCCTCATAATGCGACTCATTTATTCCACCTCCGTAGCCTTCGGGACACGTCATCTGCCACGTGTCGTTATCTTGAGGAGATACCACTTGTGAGCATCATCAAAGACGCATTTTCTCAGGTCTGGATCCAGCTTCTACCTGGCTCAGATCTGGTTTTTTTCTTATCTTGCATTATGTCCGTGAAAAAGGAAAAATTATCGATAAGGCTCGAGAACAGATAGGTCTCACTAGGAAGTGAACGAACGTGATGATCGTAGATTCAGTTAGAAGAGCCCGTTGAATCTATCACCTTAGTATAATGCGTTCATCTCCATGATCTTTCATCTTCATACTTGATAGATGCAGACGGTGTTCTTTGCAAAAGAGTCGGCATGTGGATGGACATCATCTCCAGATAGCTTTCACTACTGAAGTATGAATTGGACATTCCCTAAAAACCAAGAAGAATTGTATCTTGTCATGCATACAATACCAATTTCATACGGCCACACTAAAACAATGATAGTGTTGTATCCTGATCTTCTATAACACGGCGCGGTGAAGCATGAAGGAATCATATAAGCCGATAGCAAACAAGCGGTACGGCGCAACAGAAAATCACAGAATCGCATGCAAACGAAGACGGTGATAAAAATATATCCAACGGCTATCGCAACACAACACAAACAAATAGAAAGGACACCAACAACCAAAGAACACAACGATATACCCAGGTTCAGTGCAAACTCACAACTAGTCTTGTATTTGCGACTAGAACTTACACTGGAATAAGGATTATCCGAGATACATCTAAAGCGATCACGTCCTATACAAATCTCTCTCTACCTCTCTCGGCTTCCAAGCCGCAATCAATAAAAAAAAACCTGTGTGTGGATTAATTGATTGACATATGCTCTCAATTAATCTCATATGGATATATAGGAGGCGTTACTTAGAGATAAGCAAGTTTAAACTTGGAGATTAATTAAATCTTTGAAGCACCGAATCCTATTCAAAACCGTAGCACAACGACGAGTCAATTGCCTCTACGTGCAGTGCGCGGTAGCTCTCTTGGGCTCGTCACGTGGCCATGAATCGCATCACAAAATTAACAAACGCCACCTTCCTGGAAATTCGCTAATGTCTCGTCACTTGCTCACTCCTTGAAACTCGGCTCTCATCGCAGTTTTGCCCTCAACAATCAACTCCAAAACGTGAACTTGATGCTCTAATACAACTTATTGTAAAGATTACGTATCTACTACGCAGCGGAAAAAACCCAAGACTGTTGTTTTAGGTTATATTAAAAAGGACTCCTACAGATACCAAATCACACGAAAAAAACACACCATCAACACACAAGATTTATCCAGGTTCAGCACAACTAGTACCTAATCCTACAAACTGGGACGAGAACTTCCACCATGAAATAGAGTTACAAGAGATTACACCGACTTCTCACCCTCCTTTACAAAGAAATACTCTCTCACAAAACCTCTATCTATCTGCGACCGCGCTTAGTCATCCTCTCCCACTCTAATCAAACCCTATATAATTAGAATGCTAGAAGATAAATCCATATTTAAACTAGAGATAGATATGAAATAAATGTAGATGTTAGATTTAAATCTAAACTAAAAAGATTAAATTTAAATCCTAACTAATTCCTAACTAATCCGAATTTAAATCATATTTCTAATTAATCAATAATACACAGAAATTTAAATCGAATCCATTACCTGAAAACGGAGGATTTAGAAGCACAATTATTACATCATGACATACACAAACCAATCATACAGTATCATTTAAGTCTCATACACATCCAATTATCTTTTAAGTCTCATACACATCCAATTATCGGGAATTCTGCAATTCACCATAAAAAATATAAACAATAAGAATGTCTCGATACATGATGTTTACTAAACCAAGATACTTGGAAGTAAACAACAATATGATAGTTCCCGCCAAATTTGAACTTAATCTTCACTTGCAACCTGGTGGTTCCTTCTCAGGTACAGCACCGAAATATCAAACAATTGCTTGACCATAAAGCCTCTTGCGGATCTGTAATAAATAAATGAAGATTTATATGAAATATTATGATTAAATTAGTGCAATCGTTCTGTTTAATAAGATAGCATTTCACCATGCACTCGTCTCTTCATGGTCAAAGCATACGAAAAACTCGGAATGACCAATAAGCAAAGCATTGGCATGTCAGGTATAACACCTGAATTATATGAATATTGATCTAAAACTAATATGCCAAGTATTGAAGCATCCTGGATGTTAAAGAGTGCAGTTATCAATATAGGTCATTTACCGGAAGAAGAGAACACCCTGATGTTCACTGAGATCCGCAATATTCAATAAAAGCTAAATAAGTTTGTTTGCCAAGGATAATTACTGACCTCCAAGATGACTAATATAATAGTGAGAAATAAACACAAAGACATACAGGTAATAGCAATAATTTTTTTCTTTCCCCATAAATATACTAGTATGATTTTCAACATTAAATTCCAAAAATTGCTACAATCAGGGAATTAAGAGAAGAGAGGATAAGCACCTCCGGCAGTTTTTTGCGGAAGACGACTTCAAGTCTTGCATCAAGCGAGTTTTCAAAGACAATCTTTCCATCTCTGGAAGCCAACACAACCCCGCCTGAGCTGAACATCGATAGCATCAGCAGCAAGAATCAACTATATTAGTAACTACGAAAAAAAAGTATAAGGAAAAAGAGAGGATTTTGAATCCTGATGATTAAATATATAGAGTTAAAAAAACTACACACCCAGATATATGACTAACTATGGAAACAAACCTTAAATATTCAAGTTGATGATAATGACAACATAATGAACAACATACAAAGGGAATGCCACGAGAAAACATATATATTTCATACAACTCCTTTTATCATAAAAAAGACATTATATTGATAATTTGACTAAATTATAATTTTTAAATATTATAAGCATGCGATGAAGTGTATCAAAGATGAAGATCAGAGGTTTAGTTCGAGATGAGGATATCAAGGAAAAGTGGAAAGATTATTTTGACAAATTGTTCGATAAGAGCTTTACTAATAATTTGGATGCACTTGTCATTCAATCTCAAGATATAAATTGTGATTTCATGCATAGAATAAGTGATTTCATGAATAGAATACAAGTACCCGAGATTACAAAGGCTTTTTAGAGGATAAATCAAAGAAAGTTATTGGTCCAGACGGGATTCCTATTGAGATATGAAAATACCTAAAAGAGATGGGCATTAGATAGCTGAAGGACATGTTTAATAAGATTTAGTAAACCAAAAAGAGGCCAAATGAGTGGAGAAAGAGTTCCTTTGTACTAGATTGCACGGACACGTCTTTTGGATTGTCGACTTGTCGTATCCGACATGTCGAACACGGATTCGTTCCCAACGCTTGTACGACATGTGTCCGACACAATTTCCGTGCCCCACTTGGAAATGAGGTGACTTTTGATTTGGACACGTGTCGAAAACATTTTTGTGCAGCCACAGCACAAAAAGCGATTCCCGTAGTAGGGGCAATCAAATTTTTTCCAATTAAAGACGAGAAAAACCCTAATCTTATTGAAACTTTTTTAGCTTGACTTTTTCTTACTATTTTACTCAATTTTAGTGCTTAATAAAATTTCTGTGGTGAAATATAAAAGATTTTTGCTAAAATTGTTATTAGGATGCTAAAATTATGTTTTTACTAAAATTGCGTTAATTATAGTAGTTTAATATATGGTTATTGCTGAAATTATGTCGAATACAGTTTAAAAATTGCTGAATTCATATTCTTTTTTGGCACAAATTGCTGAAATTGTGCTGAAATAACTTAGTTCTTTGCTGAATTTTAATAAATACAATCAAAAAATGTTGAAATGCTAAGGTTTTTACTGAATATATTGTTGTAATGTTATGGTATTATATTCTTTTAATTATATATATCTGTGTCCATGTATCCTACATTTTGGGATTTTGTTGTGTCGCTGTGTCGCATCATATCGTATTCATGTCCTCGTATTCGTGTCCGTGCAACCAAGGGACTCTCTACAAGAACAAGGGTGACTTCAGAGTTGCTTCAACTACTATGGAATAAACTCATGTGTCACATCATGAAGTTTTGGAAGAAGGTGAATGAACACATGCTAAGTTAGGAAGTTATGATAACAGATAATCAGTTTGGGTTTATGCATGAACGGTTGACGACATAGACTATTCATTTGCTCCATCAACTTGTTGGGCGTTTCGAGTGAGGAGGAGAGATTTGCATATGGTTTGTATTGACTTAAATAAAGCTTACGACAAGATACCTAAAAATATATTATGGCGGACAATGATGAAGTAGTGAGTCTCAATCAAGTACATTAACATCATCAATGACATGTATGATGAAGTAGAGGCAAATATAAGAACTTGCGGCGACTTAACGGGTGATTTTTCGACCATAATTGGTTTGCATCAAGGATCTGTATTAAGTCAATTCTTGTTTGACATAGTGATAGATGAGCTTACTAGAACTATTCAGGATGAGGTATCTTGGTGTATTTTATTCGCTGATGATATTATTCAGACAAATGGTCGAAAGTGGGGGTTAATGCCAAATTGGAGTTATGGAGGAAACGTTGAAATCTCAGAGGTTTAAATTGAGCAGGTCCAAGACAGCATATGCAATTCAAATTTAGTAAACATGGAAATCAAGATCATAGTAGTATACCACTGGATGGGCATGAGATACCATAGAGCGATCAATTTCGATATCTAGGTTCCATCATTCAAAAGGATATGGAGATCGATAGTGATGACAACCAGAGAATTCATGTTGGTTGGTTGACATGGAGAAGCGCAACGGAGATTTTTTGTGATCGTAACTTTCTGTTAAAATTGAAGTGGAAGTTTTATCGAAACGCTATCAAGACTTGTCTGGCCTGTCTTATTATATGGTACGAAATGCTAGGCTCCTAAAGGACATCATGCACAGAAGATGAATGTATTAGAGATGCGCATACTTCGTTAGATGTGTGGATCACTAGAAAAAATAAGGTGTGAGATGAGAATATTCGTACAAACATTGGTATAGCATGTGTGGAGGAAAAGATGCGAGAAAACCGCCTTTGATAGTTTGGTCATGTGCGACGCAGACCTACGGAAGCACTGGTTCGATGCATGGATATGCTCGATTTAGAACAAGTCAAAAGGACAAAAGGGAGACCGAAGAAAACATGGATGGAGGCGATACAAAAAGATATGAATGCCAAAGGCCCTAATGAAAATATATTGTTCGATAGGAGTGAGTGGAGACGGAGGATCCATGTGCTCGACCCGGCGTGATTCTCATGTTGGTTCATGTAACCTACCCCATATGCTTGGATAAAAGCTCCCTTGTTGTATAGGCATGCATTAACATTATACAATCTGGAACGAAAACGTGTAGGTTACACTTCTTCTGCAACTGGGCCATAATGCATCTTACATCTCTTCTCAAAACACATGTGAAGTTTGTTAATCATTATTATTTATTAATGAACTTTAACATAAGTAATTTTTCTTATCAAACTTGTAGTTTAAAATTAGGCGTGATTGTGTGTGTGTGTGGGTGTTCTTCATGACCCGCTCTCATCGGTCAGAGATTGCTCTTTATTCAGCACTTCCTGGTATGGATGTTTCCAACCAACATTATGCCTTTGAATTACAGTGATAAAAGCTCTTTTTTCAACAGGTCATGCCACAGAAGACATCATACTTGGCATCATTCGCATGGGATTCACCAAGAACTTTTATTACAATGAAGATGTTGCATCTGCGGAAACACAACATGAAAGTCATAGCAGTAGGTATCCAGTTCATATGGCTGGGAAGATGAGAACAATAGCAGGCGCTCAAATAAGATTTTAATTCTGATAAACTTTGTGTATGTTTGAATGAACATGGATATATGCCAAAACCTTTGGTCATGTTTTCCTGGTTAAAGACCTAATTATAACTTTCAGCGTCAAATGAAGGAAAGTTTACCAGTAGGGCCCATGAGTATTGTGATGGCTAGGAGCAGGAGGCAGATACACTTGATGATCTACTACAATCTCAGGCTGATGAACATTTGCTTTTTCTGCATATTCATGCTTTGCTGAGAGCAGAACATGTTCCACATGGTGATGATCCTCTTCCCGGCAACGCAATAAAACTGATGGCTCCTTCAATCGAAGTAAACTCTGAAATGGTGACATTACATTAGCTCATCTTAATATGTAAGTCACTTTTTATGCAACACAAACTAAAAGGAGACTTCCACTACATTGACCACTGGGCATAGGCACAATAAATTACAGTGATTTGAGGGTCCAAGTAATATATTTAACTTTGAAAAAAAAAAATTAGTAGTAGCCTTTGTTAGTTTTTGGTTAGACCCATTAGGCTAGGGTCTTGCACTTTCTGCTTCAGTATGTATACTGTTACTATGTTTTGTCTTTTTTGCTTTTCTAGACATGTTTCATTAATTACTTTTTAATGGAAACCCCCCAGCGGGCCGGGGGTGGGGGTGGGTCATAACACTTTTATTAAAGAAAAAACTTTCAAAAAGAATAGCCATGGATATGAACAAATATTTGCTGAAATATCAAGCGTGTTGAGCTCTTGTGGAAAACAACACATTAAGATATTATTATGATATTTTCCTGGAGTATATACAAGAAAAGGATTGCGAACTATTTATACTGTCATCTCTACAGTAAATCACCATGATGGCATGATGAGATGCACAATCCATTCTTTTGCATATAAATAGCCATCACTTTTGTTTTATGAAAATCTTTTTACGTTGACGATAAGGAAACTACCTCAGTTTTTGCCCGTTTAGCAGGATAACCCCCAAAAAGAGGGCGGAAAATGTTGAAAAAGAGTAAGCCATAAAGAGGTATGACCTATATACGAAAATATCAACCGCCTCACCCTCTTGTGGAAAACATCACAATTAGATATTTCCTGGACTATATACAAGAAAAGGATGGCTTACTTATACTGTCATCTCTACAATATATCACTATGATGCATGATGGCATCATTGACATGAAAACATGCACATGAGGTCATTCTTTTGCATATTATAATGAGCCATTTTTATGATATATTATATACTTTAGGATAAATTACAGAAAACTACCTCAGTTTTTTCCTGTTTAGTAGGATACCTCCCTAACTTTTAAATAAGAAGAAAAAAGAAAAGTTGCACCTACACATTAACAAATGTTAAATTTTCGGTTTTGCAAGTTTTTCTTAGCAGAACTCCCCTATATTTTAGCGCTGCATGTAATATGTTTATTACCTTTCACTGAGCAGTATTCTGTGAAGAAAATATATACCGAAACAGGAAAATATGGCATTAGTTAAGAAAAGCTCTTTTTATTAAAAAAAAATGAAGGTGATATCCTGCTATAAGGAAGTGGGCAGAGTTTCCTGCAATTTAGACAATATTTTATTTCATAGACTGGTCTGTTCGTAGTACCTGTACTATCAATTCTTTCAGAAGGTTTCTGTATGCATGGTGATCTTGGCTGACATTCAGAAGCTCCTTTGCGGCTGCCTCCTTCATGGAGTTCACTAAATCATCCTGAGCTTGAAGAACTTTGATACGGGAAGCATTCAACTGCGTTGAGTACTCACTGCATAAAGCAACATAAATTTCTGTCAATTTACAAAATGAACTAAACTCCAAAACTATCAGGTAAGCAATGACAACCTAAAAAATCCTTTAAATCGGAACCTAAAAGCGCAAGGCAAATTAACGAAATTCATATTTCTGCAATAATAATTTAGTACCTGCATAAACCAACACTTACATCCATGATACATGAGTCAACAATGGCTTACAAAAAATTAAAGAAATGCCAACCTTATAGCTCAAAAAGAAAAATTATAATTGGAACTTCATTCAATGTAACTTGGCATGCACTTTTGTTCTGTTTTTCTTTATCTTTCTTTTAGTTTTCTATTCTTTGTCTATAATTCTATCATTAAAAGAACCAATGTCCATAACGACGGTTTTGAGTTCTGGAGATTGCCAGATACAATTTAAATTGCGCTGATACACATTTGTACAGCTAAACATGCAACCCCCCCCCCCCCAACACACACACACAACAGCAACAGCAACTTAGACAGCCTAATGCTAGGATCATACGAGCAAGGAAGAATAGAAAAAGGTGAAAGAAGCAGCATAAAACTGAAAAGCGCATATAACGAGCATACTGAAGAAATAAGTGCCAAAGTAGTAAATCAACCAAGAAAACATGAGAAAAAAGGAAGTTCAACGGATTACATTTTCTTCCGTACTTCAACTTGTTTCTCCTTTTTTTCATATTCTTGCTTGATCTTCCGCTTTTCGGCTTCAACAAGTTGCAACTTTTCGATGTTGAATTCCTGCAGCATCAATTGGTAGACTGGTTAAAAGTGAAAATTGTGAAACAGATCATTAAAGGAAATTCATTTTATAAAACAAAAGTCAAATCACAAGGACAACAATCAACCAAAGATTAGAAGCTAATGCCGTTAATGGCGTGTTTGGTTGCATAGATTAAGCAGGAGTAGAATGGATTTCCACCAACAAGCTCTGATCCCATATGCAAATCCACTTTTCGTAAACATAGAATATTCTCCATCCAAAACGTTGGCGAAACATCATGAAATTTTGATTCAAAGTCTGCTCTTTTTGCACATAATTGATGATTAGTCTAAAATATTGCACATTTGAATAAACATTTTCCCCACTATTGTTAAGTACTGAAAGGTGTTTATTGTAAATATAGAACATATGTGGGTTTATTTGTAAAAAGTTTATTATCATATGTTTCTACATTTTAATTAACATAATTAGGGAAAATATATGCATATAATATTTAAATGAAATATTAGTAATTAAAATATGCATATCATATCAAATAAATTCTAATCAATATTCTTAAGATATTATATTATTTAAATCATTGGAATAATATCTCAAAAATACCAAATGCTACTAATACTTTGATTTGAAATATTTTGCAAGTATTAGCTCAGGTCTGGAATCCAAATAAGAGATCCAAGTCAAATCGGGATATTGAAACCGAATCGGCCAAATTTTAGAAGCAAATTGAGAGATCTAGCAACGGCAGTGACTCAGAGCATTATTTTCAGAATCTAGATATCAAGATGATCTTCAGATATCAACACAAAATACCAGATAAAATCCCAAAACCTAACTCCACTATGTTGCGGCGGATCCGTGGCCAAAGGGGATATATGTGGGGGAACCGCGGCGCAATCTGGGCCATTGGATATGAGATTTTAGGATCATGATCTTAACTGCATATAATCACAGATGGCATCGAGGGTTTCTGGTTTCAGGGACTATATAAAGGACCGAGAGATGCACATTCAAGATCATCATCGAAGAAATCAAAAGATCCACGTATCCGAGTGATCATCATCTATTCATCTACATCCAACAAGAGAGAGATCTAGAGCAAACTAAGGTTCTTGTAATTTACTTTCTAAAGAGAAAAGTTGTATGCAATAATTGATTAATAAAGATAGTTTTTATTTTAAATTCTTTTTTGCATTTAATTTCTACACTTGCTTTTCTGCATCTTCATTATGCTTTCATTCACCTTCATCCTCTCTTCTAAAGTTAACCATGAATGAGTAATTCCTAACTTGTTAGGGTTTGTGGGATAAGGTAGGATAATGGATGAAAAAATCTCTTAACTTCTTTTATACATTTTAAAGTTTATAAACTTTAGCAAAATAAATGTTAACCTCTTTATCAGACGCGCTACCAATTTATTGATAGTCACGACCACAATTTGAAATTGTTTTAACACTTGTTTTGCTAAGGGCTAGATCTGAATAGAAATCAATAAAATGACAAGGATTAATAGTGAGGAAACCCTAGTTTCTTCCAAGAACCCTAATCTACATTCATTGCTATCGATCTAGTTTTAAACTATTAAAAGATAAAAGAGTCATTTTTAATTATTCATCCATTACTACTAAGTCCTATGAACCATACAAGCATTTTCTTTATAAATTTTATCCGTTTTAAAATATAACGACAAACAACTATCCCATCTTTCATTAACTCGTCTAAAGCAAGAAAAGAGTTCACATTTTCCTGTGGACGGCCCGTACTCATCGCGGCTAGCTACTAACGATACCGTCTTGATTGCAGTTATTTACAAAAACACTTTTTCGCACACGAATCAATCAAATGTCGCCGTTGCCGGAGAAACGGTCGTAATTTTTTTCTTCATTTTTGGATTGATTTCTTATAAAATCCAGCGAACATAACATAAACGAGAACCAAAACCGCATCTTGCAATTTTAACGATTATTGTGCGAGTTTTGCAAGGAAATCTGAAGTAACTGGAGTAAGAAAATAAAGATTTAGAAATTTCAACCTGGACCAGAGGAGTATAGGAGGGCCATGAAGAAAATTTGGCAAAAGAACACTCCATATTCCGGCGGAACCGCAGAACATCGGTGGGTTTTGCGGCAGAACCGAAGCACATTGGTAGGTTTGGGCCCCCAAAATCCTCAGATATTTTCCTAATATCTTTTCTCTCCTCTAAAGCTCCAATAATCTAATTTTGCCTGCAGGATTCTTTGCATACAGCGTCGCTCAAAAATCTTTTTGCGTGTTTTAATTTCGGTTTGTTTTTGCATATTTAAACCGTACTTTAAGGGGCAATAAACCCAAACTCAGATTAGATAGGGATTTCATCAGCCTTTTTAGGCCCCACAAATCACAAAACGAACATACTATCACTCTACATTAATTAAAAAAAATATCTAGACCTAGCCCCTAAGGACATTCGCGCTCAATTAGGACAAAGAAAGGTCGTGGGTAATCTATTGCTTATCCGCATTTTTTTGTGGTGTCTAAAGGCAAGTGTGACTAAGAAAAGTGGTTACTTAATTAGGCCCGCTATTTCTGTAATTCGTATAGCGGATATCTCTCACTTACCTGGCACTTACTTAGCCACAAGATTGATAAGGAGGTAGTAGAGGATTGATCCTGCAACTTGTCATTTGGAAGTCTAGGAGCAGTCTAGTGACTTGATTTAGGTGATCCTAGTTCTATGGATTGATTGTGCATTTTGTGATTTGTTAAGTCAGGCCTCACGTCCGGCATTTTTTCAAAACAAAGCTCCTTAAAAATCGTTCTCACATACATTGGCACGTGCATTAAACCCGATTAGTGCATGATCGGCTGGACACGGGATTCTAGTGCCCGTCTTGTCCGTGTTTTTGCTATCGACTCCGAAGTCGGTACTTCATCTTCTATTTCTCCTCCACCCACATCTTCCGAGATGGACGGATCTCCATCAGAATTTAACGATACTATCCTGCCGCCACCCGTAGGTGCACAGACTCCACCGCGCATGTCTCTCCAAGAAAGATGCTACTCCGTACGTAGACCCCTTCCTACATGTCTGTCCCTTCTACCAGCCAAGGGGATAATTTCGTAATTAAACCCCACTTCATCAACTTGTTGCCCAAATTTTACGGGCTTGAATCCGAAGACGCATACGTTTTTATAACCAAATTCGAAAACGTATGTGCTATGATGAGTACAACCCAACTTTCAAGGGATGCCTGCGATTACGTCTTCTTCTTTTTATCGTGTCCGATTTAGCAGAAAAGTGGCTCTATAGCACCGCCGCACATTCTATCGGTAAATGGGATGAATTCGTTATAACATCCCTTAAGAAATTCTATCATCATCATAAGATTGCCCGTATTCGAAGCGAGATTAACCAGTTTGCCCAACTTCTTAACGAACCATTTTGGAAATGCTGAGCGGTTTAAAAATCTTCTTGTCCAGTGCCCTCATCACGGAATTGATGTTGGTTATAGTGCCCTCAATGCAATTATCGTAGTCGCAGGCAGGTGATTATGATGATTGAGGGATGACCTATACCGATAAAACAGTCTTACTGGAGATGATGGTATGCTATCTGATTTGTCTTTATCATCATATTGATAGAGCCCATAGGATTCTTACTTGACTACCAGTATTATGATGGCGATCATATACGTGGGAGCTGGGGGTCTATAAGCACATCCTTAAATGTCCCTAACCGTAGGAGTATCGAGACTGGGCATCGATACTCCAGTATAGACTGGTGTATACTTATCTAGACCCTGACGAGGGGCGGTGGCCGGTCTCACAAGCCATTGGTGTCAGTTGTTCACCTAAGATAGTATACAGGTGCTCATTGGGTTATGAGTACACTGGACGGACTCGCCGGGAACATGCAAGTTGGGATTGTACCTATTGTCAGATAGCAGTTCCCTGGTGACGTATACAGGTTAGTTTGTCGACCAGAGATCGTCATTTGTCTCGTGTGAGTTCCCACTGTGCTTTGATTACTACCCTACCACGCTCAAAGGAGACGTGCAAACAGGTTTTAGTTGGGTACAGTCCCGAGCCACATGGAGGCAGTGAGCGGATCGTCGGGGATTCATCTCTCCCGGTATTGGGGGTTGATGTCGCACAGTGCACGGGTGGCCATCACTAGAAATTCTCGGCCGGGGTAGTGGAGAATTACTGATTTGGATCAGTAGTTTCTCAGGTGGTGATGGGTTCCATACCGACACGAATTATCGCGTTACTAGGGGTCTGACTTTATCCACCCCCTAGACTTGATATGCGATACTCTTAGACGAACGGACCGGACTGTACGGATATTGTCACTGTCGGGCTCAGTAGGGTTTCAGGATGAATTCGCTCGTCAGCTTCCCTTCCGATCAATACATAGGCAACCGTTACGTACAGCTAGTACCACTGACGTGCTTGTGGTTATACCCAGTGCCAGTGTATTGATGGGTCATTAGAGTCCCCCACAGACTGTTTCCAAGTTCGGGCGAAACGTTGTAGAGGTCGTATGGTAATACGGCAGGATTCGATCATATTCTTGCACTTGTGCACGGATAATGATCGGACGAATAATATTAGCGGGCTTTGGTTTAAGCCAGATCCTAGTATTATACTGTAGGAATATTTTTGTCTCGTTGCATTCGTATTCGGTCGGAATATAAATGCGGGTATGTATATACAGCTGAGGGGTAATCTCGTAATTCGTTACGGGATTACTTTCGGAGTTGCCAATTTTCTTTTCCGTCTTAAACATCTTGACCCATGTTTAACTATTGTGAACTATTTGACCTTGACCCTTTCTTCTTGACCTTTCTTGCACTGAAATTCTTGCTCCGTGGGGGCTGCCCATCTCGAGAGCATGGGGCAGCATGGGCATCATTGATTGAGGCATGGGCTTAAGTGTGAAGGGGCTCTTTTTGCAACTTGGCAAAGTTTTAATTGGCAAGGGGTTTTCTGTGGTTCCTGGGGATCCCATTGCAGTGAGGAGATATGTGTTTGAGTTGATTAATTCTCTTTAGGCTTGACTTCATCAAAATCCCCAGAGCAGCTTGGCCGAGCACATTATTTGTGTGCTTGATTTGTTTTCCTCCAAGCTCAATATCCTTTGCTCACTAATTTTCATGGCAACTTCATTAACCTTCACCCGATTCGTTGGGTGCCTTAAGAAAAAGTATTCTACACTGTCTCTACTTCAATCTTGGACATGTCGGCTAGCAAACTTCATGTTCGAGTTGCTTCAGTTTGAAGCGGGAACCCGTATAAAGATTCGTTGACATGGTGCCACTTCGACGAGGAGACCGGAGATGACGCGAGGAGCGTGGGATGGTGGCTAAAGACCGAAGGATACGGATCGATCGGTATAGCCATCCTTACTTCTTTTACAGTTAGTTAGTTTAGCGTTAATGGAACGATCCGGTGAAAGTCTATGTTAGCGCCAGTTGTAAAAAGTTTTTGTTCCACGTTTGGCCTCGGATTGATGGCCGGGGCGCTACCGTAGACTTACATGGTATCAGAGTCAAACCATTAACCGTATACTAGTTGTTTAGACAATGTTAAAATATCGAAACCGAAACAACCCCAAAATAATACCAATGAAATTTGTCATGAGGAAAAAATTTCTTGGCCTTTGATTTTTGTGCGCAGGCCAAAATCAGTGGCTGTTTTTTTGTTGGCTAGCTGTTGATCTTTGTTTTGTGGTGGCTGTGGATTTGGATTGTGGTGATGATTTTAATGTGTTGATTAATTTATTAACATAACACACACTCACCACAATTCACAATAAAAATCCCCAGAGAACAAAAATCAACAGAGGCCAAAATTCGTGGCCTTTTATTTGTGTGGCTTGAAATTTTTATTTTGTGGCTTTAGAACACTAATTCTCACATCTCCACTCAAAAGAAAATCAACAGCCATCTTTTTTTTTCCTCACAAGCAATTTCTTTTGCCACACATTTTCTTCACCCCAATGTGTGTTTTGCTTTTTAGTGGAGTAGTGAAATTTTTAGTTCGCTGGTATTGTTTATTTAGCCCAGTAAGGATATGGATTTATCTAGTTTTTTGGGGCTATTCGGAATTATTTCGAAGTCGATATTTTCCAACATTGTTTAATATTTGCAGTACTTCACATTTCTATCTGTGACCGTGAATGTCATTTGATCGGTAAATCTTGTCTAATCGCTATAGTCTTTCTAGACGGATTTGCGAACGTGACATTCATGTTTGATGTTCTGTGTTGTGCTGTGATATTGCGGATTTGTCGTGGTGGATAGCTTGTGTGCAATGGTAGTGCAGTTTGGATTTACTTGTACATTTGATATTGCGGGGCGAGCGTCCGACATGTGGACTGCCGTCACTGCCTATTTGTATATTATTCTTTTGGGGCACGACCGGGTTGAGGTCGATGTACCCGTTATACATATTTTATTTTCTGTACTAGGATTACCCCGCGGTGGAGTGCACGGATAGCCGGGTTTTAGAGGGCAGCGGACCCGCATCTCATGGCTTTGAGACGGAGGGGGCTTCACTCTAGAGTTGGCGGGCTATTCGCCGTACTCGTAGGGGTACAGGTTGACCCAAAGAGGGGTGCTCAAGTTACCGGATTCCGTGAAGTGCTTGGTGGTCCATTCACTTTGCTGAAGGGGCTGTCTCGCTTCAGGTTTTGGCGGGTAACTTGCCGCGCCCGTAGAAGTCTAGGTTTTCATTGCACAGGCTATCCACACGACCAGGGGAACGTCGGGTTTCAGTAGTGGCTCTGTGAAACTCGGGGATCCCAGATTATCTGTATTGTTCTGTGATGCTTATTATTTTTCTGTGATGTTGCATTTATCACGCCTGGAGCGATTATTATATATTTATATATACTAGTAGATGTTGTATATGTTTTGCACCCGCGCTAGTCTAGTCCCCGATCTGTCGTTAGTTAAGTAACCTAACGGTGATGACGGGACCCGGTGGCGAATGCGGATGGCATATACGTACATTATATTTTCGTTCTTTTCTGGTGTGATTGATGGGACTGCATTGATTCTTATCAATGCAAGGATAAAACAAACCTATATTTGATGTTGTTGGAACCAATTTTAAAAATTGACATTACAGACGTACGCTTTTGCTTTGCATCGTGGTATTCGGTTTGGAATATCCAACACCTCATTCGACAAGGCAAGAGCCGGGATCCCTTCATCGGGAGTGACCCCTTGAGTAAAAGTTTGCGTCAACGTAATAATTTTACTATAGTCGATTATTTTTGCTTTGCATCGTGGTATTCAGTTTGGAATATCCTGCACCTCAATCGACGAGGAAAGAGCCGAGATCCCTTCACCTGGAGTGACCTCTTTAGCAAAGGTTTTCGCAGCTATATTTTTATAAAAGCTATCCGGTTCTTTCAACGATATCAAGTTCATTACGTTAAAGGTTTTTCGCCAAAAACCATTCGTAGTCCTCCGTCATTTCAGACGAGTAGCACTTAGTATTCATGCTATGTTTGTTGGCCTACGTCAAGGCATAGTGTATGGTAGCTATTTGTTATTTTTCTGTTGTATAGATAAATGCGTTGGTTTGGAATGGTCGTACTATCTTGTTGGCCTACGTCAAGGGTATGTACGGGTGGATTCAAATTAACCTGGATAATGACGGGTAGAACTTGACATGTGACTTATGATTTGTTGGCCTACGTCAAGGTCATAAGAGCATGGGATAAAAAAAATTACATCGGGAGTTTCAATCATACAGGAAACTTGTCAGGCATGCGCATACCTTCTAGAGTGTGATAACTTGAGTGGCTTCCATCAAGTTATCATGCGATGATAGTTGAATCCCGATTCTCACTGATGAGTTGGTTTACTCTTCGGGTGATCCCGACTAATTCTTCTTTCAGGTTTGGAGAAGAATTTGAGATTACAGTGGGAGGTTTTCTGATTAGATAAAGTGATTAACTATTCTAATCTAGGCTAGAGTGCACGCTGAGTGTTTCTCCTCTCTCCCTCTATTTGGCAACGACCGTGGCCCGACCCTGGACTATAACTCAGTAATCAAGTTAACCGAATTTTCTTAAAACACTGGTTTTTGGATTGTCTGAGTTGCATACAATATTGCCACTCCTTCTTTTACCTTTTGCATTTCTCCAGAACACACTGTATTACTACGAACGTCCACTTCCATTGGATAAATCCATCGTATGGTTATATACGAACTCGAAGGATCTTTTTCGAGGATGGATTCTGGTTCTGGAGAGAATGAATAGGACTATTCAGTTGTCTTTTCCTCTTACCTTCTCTCAGGATGTGAGGGCTCCTAGGATTAGGAGAGGGTGCACCTATTACGCTTATTGGATAGTTTTCTTCCTAACCATAGGCAGGTGCCGAAAGGTAGGGAATGAAGAAAACCAATTAGCCTAAGTAGGGTGTACAGAAGGTAATAAGTAAAGACAAAATAAAAGGATTAGAGAAGAGGGCAAAGTAAATTGCGACTGCTATCAATCACGACCGAACCATGTATTTTATCACCACTCCTACTTCACCTTTGTATTTCTCCAGAACACCTCGTATTACTACGAACGTCCACTTCCATTGGATAAATCTATCGTATGGTTATATACGAACTTGAAAGGAACTTGTTCCAGTTCGGGGATGGATTATGGTTCAGGAGAATTAAGAATAAGGTTTATTCAATTGTCTTTTATCATCACCTTCTCTCAGGTTGCGAGTACTCCTAGGATTAGGAGAGTACATCTATTACGCTTATTGGATAGTCTTCTTCCAAACCATAGGCTGGTGCCGAACGGTAAGGAAGGAAGAAAACCATTTAGCCTAACGATGTTGTACAGAAGGAAATGAGTAAAGACAAATAAAGCGATTTGGAGAGATGGCAAAGAAATATACGATTACAGTCATGAATCTGGATAATGGAAGAGACATTACTATGAATACCCGGATACCCCTTCGAAACATTTTCATGTTTCAGTTTCACTGTGTAATGTTAGTTGTAAACTGATTTCTCAATTAGACCCTTGCTCCAGGGTATGTATTTACCAGGTATAATTCTCACATCTGTATGGTTTTACAGATAATAAGTGGGAGTAAGTTATTGGGAATTAGATGACTATCCTCGTTATATCGGAATTTGTTGTAATTGGTGTTATTTGAGTAAATTGCCTGGGTATAATTTTCAACCTACGACGACAGGGTTTGAGTTATTCAACTCAGGGGATTTATACAAAGTATTGTATGTTGTCCAGTATCCATTAGGACAAAGGGATTGGTGCTCATACTGTATTCTGTTTACTTATGACTTCTCTAGTTTTTAGATAAGTGTTTCGTAGAAATACAAGATCTAAAATTTAAGAAGTTACAGGTATAAGAGTAAAGTAGAGAACCACGTGTTGCAAGTATCAGGATTCTTCAAGGTGGTCGAAAATATAGATACTTGTGGTTGGTATTCATTTGATAATAATGGTTTATGAGAACTTGCTTCTCTTTCAGATTACTCATAATTGAATGCACTCCTAACTTGAGTAATGTTGATCGGCCTCTCTCCATTTAGTTGACATACACTGGAGACAGCTGCATGATTTGAATTTGGTTCCAATTAAATCAGTGTCTCTGTTTATATATTGTATATAGAATGGTTCATATCTTAACGATGTTAAGGTATGAGGAGTTGTCCGGCTTATGCTTAAAACCAGAATCTGGATAACTCTAGACACATTTCTGTATTGGCAGTTTGTGGGTTATCCCAGGTTATGACGAGGGTAACTTTCTACCATCTGGAAGATCAATAGTGATATTGTTCTTGACTCGCCACGGTTTTAGTAAAATAGACTTTTTCAGAAAACAGTAGTGGGGGTATGGTAGAACTGGAAGTGATTCCAGAACCGCAAACGATTACTGAAAATTTAATAGAATCTAAAGATTCAATTGGATTCGACATTCCATTAGCCACTCCGCAGATTTGGTGGGTAACCTCAGGCACCCGAAAGGTACTTCGGTCTTCTCAAAGACGATGACAGGGAGGTTCTTGTTTACCCAGACTTGTCATTGCTGTTGTTTCAGATTATGAGACCCGGCAGAAGGATGAATATAGTGTCGTTCTAAACTAGCTTTAGAAGTGTACGTATATATGACTCTGCCAGAGGGTTGTTATGGTCAGTAGGAGCAGCGAAACCATAGTGGACAAGTAGCTTGTGTCTATTTATAGACTAAAGCAGATATAGCGGAGATAGATCATCTATCTTTGATGTGACAGTCATGCGTTTGATTTCATCAGAATAGGGGATGGATCCGTTAAGAAGATAGTAGGATGTGATGTCCTGGTATATGGATGACATACACAGAGTAGAAAGTAAAATTACTATACTACGATCGGTTATATTGTGGTTGTCACACAGTGATTTCTCCACATAGGATTTGGATATTATATCTGACATTCTGGTTACTAGATCTATGATTTTAGATCTAGATTTGGGTAGTTTCCAAATCTGAGTACATAGACAGTATTCTAAGATATTTAGAATGGACGACTCTTAGCATGGTAGTGTACCTGCAGGTGATGGAGTCACCCTCTCTAAAGATGTCTTACAGACTAAAGAGGAGAGGGATGTGCATAATTGGCATATCACTTGCTTAGGCAATTGAGTCAATCATCAGATGTCAAGAACTACACCAGATGTTTTTGCACTAGATGCAATAAGTTGAGATATTAATCCAATCCTGGAGAAACATTCGGAAGCAGTTTATCAGCATAAGTGGATGTTCTATGGATTTGATAATGACAGCCTCTTTCAGGAGACGGTTATCATTCCAGGCTTCCAAGGTGACCTGAATGACAGAGTGACTGTCTGAGTTATAGTTTTCCCCTGATGAAGGATAGTATGTTGGACTGGTCCAAGCGGATACTGAGGAAGGCATGGCGCAGTATACTGATCGAGTTCACTAAACGATACAGATTAAGAAGTTTGGATTTAGAGATCATTTGTGAACTGGGTCCCATCAGATATCCAGACACATTCTAAAACAGGTATTGCTCATTTCAGGAGATAGCTTTCTCCGCGAAGTTGAGATATAGAGAGATACAGAAAGAAACATCAGGGCGGATTCACTCACTGAGGCTATTTCTCGAATACATTAGTTTCACAAGCAGGCTTTGTGAGACTGATTAGTAGAGAAGTTGGGTGTTCGGTATCACACGGGCTGTGAGTATGCGACATCACAATAATTGGCCTTAAATGCATGTGGGAGATTGTTGGTTATAGTGCCCTCAATGCAATTATCGTAGTCGTAGGCAGGTGATTATGATGATTGAGGGAAGACCTATACCGATAAAACAGTCTTACTCGAGATGATAGTTGCTATCTGGTTTGTCTTTATCATCATATTGATAGAGCCCATAGGATTCTTGCTTGACTACCAGTATTATGATGGCGATCATATACGTGGGAGCTGGGGGTCTATAAGCACATCCTTAAATGTCCCTAGTCGTAGGAGTATCGAGACTGGGCATCGATACCCCAGTATAGACTGGTGTATACTTATCTAGACCCTGACGAAGGGCGGTGGCCGGTCTCACAAGCCATTGGTGTCAGTTGTTCACCTAAGATAGTATACAGGTGCTCATTGGGTTATGAGTACACTGAACGGACTCGCCGGGATCATGCAAGTTGGTATTGTACCTATTGTCAGATAGCAGTTCCCTGGTGACATGTGTACAGGTTAGTTTATCAACCTGAGATCGTCATTTGTCTCGTGTGAGTTCCCACTGTGCTTTGATTACTACCCTACCACGCTCAAAGGAGACGTGCAAACAGGTTTTAGTTGGGTACAGTCCTGAGCCACATGGAGGCAGTGAGCGGATCGTCGGGGATTCGTCTCTCCCGGTATTGGGGGTTGATGTCGCACAGTGCACGGGTGGCCATCACTAGAAATCCTCGGCCGGGGTAGTGGAGAATTACTGATTTGGATCAGTAGTTTCTCAGGTGGTGATGGGTTACATACCGACACGAATTATCGCGTTATTAGGGGTCTGACTTTATCCATCTCCTAGACTCGATATGCGATACTCTTAAGACGAACGGACCGGACTGTACGGATATTGTCACTGTCAGGCTCAGTAGGGTTTCTGGATGAGTTCGCTCGTCAGCTTCCCTTCCGATCAATACATAGGCAACCGTTATGTACAGCTAGTACCACTGACGTGCTTGTGGTTATACCCAGTGCCAGTGTATTGATGGGTCATTAGAGTCCCCCACAGACTGTTTCCCAAGTTCGGGCGAAACATTGTAAAGACCGTATGGTAATATGGCAGGGTTCGATCATATTCGTGCACTTGTGCACGGATCATGATCGGACGGATAATACTAGCGGGCTTTGGTTTAAGCCGGATCCTAGTATTATACTGTAGGAATATTTTTGTCTCGTTGCATTCGTATTCGGTCGGAATACAAATGCGGGTATGTATATACAGCTGAGGGGTAATCTCGTAATTCGTTACGGGATTACTTTCGGAGTTGCCAATTTCCTTTTCCGTCTTAAACATCTTGACCCATGTTTAACTATTGTGAACTATTTGACCTTGACCATTTCTTCTTGACCTTTCTTGCACTGAAATTCTTGCTCTGTGGGGGCTGCCTATCTCGAGAGCATGGGGCAGCATGGGCATCATTGATTGAGACATGGGCTTAAGTGTGAGGGGGCTCCTTTTGCAACTTGGCAAGTTTTAATTGGCAAAGGGTTTTCTATGGTTCCTGGGGATCCCATTGCAGTGAAGAGATACGTGTTTGAGTTGATTAATTCTCTTTAGGCTTGACTTCATCAAAATCCCCAGAGCGCCTTGGCCGAGCACATTATTTGTGTGCTTGATTTGTTTTCCTCCAAGCTCAATATCCTTTGCTCACTAATTTTTATAGCAACTTCATTAACCTTCACCTGATTCGTTGGATGCCTTGAGACAAAGTATTCTACATTGTCCCTACTTCAATCTTGGACATGTCGGCTAGCAAACTTCATGTTCGGGTTGCTTCAGTTTGCAGCGGGAGCCCGTATAAAGATTCGTTGACGTGGTGCCACTTCGACGAGAAGACCGGAGATCGGAGATGCCGCGAGAAGCATGGAATGGTGGCTAAAGACCGAAGGACACGGATCGATCGGTATAGTCATTCTTACTTCTTTTACAGTTAGCTAGTTTAGCATTAATGGAACGATCCGGTGAAAGTCTATGTTAGCACCATTTGTAAAAAGTTTTTGTTCCGCGTTTGGCCTCGGATTGACGGCTGGGACGCTACCGTAGACTTACAATTGATAGATGACAACTTTGCCGAATTATATATGAGGGTGTTAATCCAGCAACAAAACAAATGCTAGAAACCATTTGTCAATGTCATTTCATGTCAAAGGACGATGGCGAAGCATGGCAATTTCTGGAAGATCTCGCCGAACAAATCTTACAGTGGGAGAGCACTAGACCAACATCATCTTCATCTAGGACAGGTATCCATCAGTTCGACGCTTCCATCGCAGTGAAAGCCGAAATGGCCGCGATGCAAAAGAAACTCGAAACTATGGAAAGCAAATTCTCTTCAGCCTCCCTAAACCAAGTTACGCTTTCCAAAACCGTGTGTGGCTGCTGTTTTAACCCATCATATTTAACAGAAAAATGTCATTTGAATCCTCCATTTCAAGGTCATGAACAAACCAATACTGCTTTTCAGCAACAGCCTAGAAATGACCCTTATTCATCCACATATAATCAGGGATGGAGGAATCATCCTAATTTTGCTTGGAATCAAAACCAATCTCAAAATTAAAATTAGTTCCTAAACCAAACTAACTATCAAATGCTTCCTCCACTGCAACAACCGCCACAACCACAAATTCAACGGCCCTTTCAATCGCAAGCTTTTCAAAATCCGGCCAACTTTTTTGCTCCTTATAACAATTTTTCGACAGCCATTATCAATAAAATCTCTGCACTCGAACGAAACTTAGAAATGTTCATTAAACAATTCATGCAAACGACGGCTAATTTAACGTCTTTTATCCAAACGTTAGTGCAACACACTGCTTCCCACGATAAAAGCATAAAATTGATAGAAGCATAAATTGCACAGATAAATGCAGCGATGGGTGAGAGAGAGAAAAGGAGACTTCTATCTCAACCTCTACCAAATCCCGGACACTCACAAAGCGCAAATCTCATCCTGCAAAATCATAATGTGAGTGTCGTAACCACGTTGGGATCGGGAAGAGTGCTGAATAATAAAGTTGGTGAAGTTGAAGTTGATGGCATCGATGAAACCCCGGCTACTATTTCTACTTCTATTTCGTCTAATCCAACATCTTCTTCCGAGCCTATTCTCCGTTTTCCACTAGGCTCCAACCCTCAGCCCGTTTTCTTGAAGGAAGTACCATCTACGACCATCCCAAATTCAAATTTGGGATCCATTCTATCCCCACAAACTTCTCCTCAAAATTTGGACCCAACTCTTATTAATAAATCTCCTTTTCCAAACAGGTTAAGGACCAACAGACCAAGTCCCCAAATGGAGAAGATTGTGGAAATTTTAATATAAATATTCCTTTCCTAGATGCTATCCAACAAGTTCCATCCTATGCGAATATTCTAAAGGACTTGTGCACTAGGAAAAGAAAAATTCAAGTGCCTAAAAAAGTTTTCTTAGCAAGTAACATGAGCAATTCTCTTATCCAATTGGTACCCACGAAACGTAAGGACTCCGGTTGTCCTACAATATCTATAACTATTAGGGTAAAAATATCAATCGTGCTCTACTCGTTTTAGATGCTAGTATTAAGTTGCTTCCGTATTCGGTTTATGACCAATTAGACATAGAAGAGTTGAAACATGCGCACTGCACTCTCTAGATGGTCGATCGATCCATCATCCAACCTAGGGATGAGCTAGAGGACGTATTAATCAAAGTCGGGGAATTTATATTCCCTGTGAACTTTATAGTTATAGATACACAGCCTGTAGCAAACCCACGAAACCAAATTCCGGTGATTCTAGGTCGACCTTTTCTAGCAACTTCCAACGCAATAATCAATTATCGTAACAGTTCAATGAACATGTCCTTTAGGAAGATGACAATTGAGCTTAACATCTACAAATTAGGAAGTCAACCCTCCGAACCCTATCCTCGTATAGTTAATGTATGTTCTGTCAAAAAAATAGCTTCCGACAGTTGCGAATTTAATGAGCTTCACGATAATGATTATTTGATCCTGCTATTTATTATACACGTGAGGACCCTTCTACCGACAAGTCCACACCCAAGTCCGAATCTTTTAACTTGTCGAATGATTTAGTCGAGCTATCCGAGTATCATACCTTTCTTTAAGATTATCAATCGGAATATCGATGGAAGTTTTGAAGACATTTTTGCCGAGGAACTCATATTCCTAAAAGACATGGATGTTATGATGAATCAACCTCCACCCAAAGAAATTGAACTGCCACCATTTCTTCTTATCAAGTACGAGAATGCGAATAATCCACCTACTCCTTATCTTTCGCATTCGCGTTTTCATCCACCATCACTGTTTTGTCTCTATCAACCGAGACATAAACCCGTTCAATTACACCTCTTATCTCCACCCCACTTTTTCATGTCTATCTGTGACATGATCTTCTACCAACCATGGTGTCATATTGATAAAATATTCGAATGGTTGGTGTTAACTTTTGGTCTTTGTAAAGTTTTGCATAGACCAATAATTTTACCCCTCCTTATGTTTTTAAATGCTTAAAACACGGTTTTAATTAAGTTTAGAAGGGGAGAGAAAAATATTTTGGCTCTTGAAAGAAAAACAAATTTTTAAACAATTGTGAGCCAAAAATAAGTTTAGGGGAGGATTTCACTGTCATTGACTTTTGTCCCCTTTTACTAATCATTGAGAACTTTTCCTCCTAAGTCTACAGGGTTTGAGCTTAAAAGACGACATCAGTGAGGACCCTGTTGCAAATAGGTTTGGGGGGTTTGTGCTTATTCACGCATCATTTTGCATTATACTAAAAAAGAGCACTAAAATTTTTTGATAATAAAAGTTAGAAAGTGAAAAATACATATGAAAGATAGGAAGAGATTTAAGAAATGCAAGAAAATTAGATGTTTTAAAACGAAGCTAGTAATAGATGGTCATGAGCTATTGTCCCAAGGGTTAGTAAGATGAAGGAAATCATTAATCTGAGAATAAAAATAAGTCTGAAAATAGTTCTTATTCTTGAGTCCAAACATCTGAACGTTGATATCCTACTATACGCACTTGCACACATCTTGAAACTTGGGATAGTAGAGGATACCTTAAAATGCTCTTGTCTAAAAGCTTTAGTATTAAGGAAAATATATATATAAACAAAATATAAATAACGCATAAAAAAATAAATGGTGAAGAAAAATGAACACTGGTTTTGTAATTAGTTAAGGCGGCATAAAAAAAATATAGTGAGGGTGCCTTATTACGTAGGGTCTTAGACCAACTGGTTTGGGAGTCATTGCTAAGCCTTAGGTGTTGCAAGACTAGAATATTGCTAATTACGCCTTAGAGAATGAGCACATTTAGTAATCGGTTGGTTAGTACCTCAAGTAGTAGCTCATCGGCCCTTCGTCTCCGAGCTATCACAGAACCAAGCTAGCTCGGCCTCCCGCCCTCTTTTAGGCCTCTCACCGAACTAGGCCTCTTCGGTTCTATCGAGCGACCTAAAACGCAGATCTCATGCGCCTCCGCCACGGCTCCGCGGATTTCGCCAGACGCGAGATATCCGCCGCCCCACGATCCTGCATTCCACGCCGTCGCGTCCCCCATTAACGAGCGTAGCTCGTCATTAATGGGGGATCCCACCATTCACCCAGGCGTAACGCCAGGGGCGTAACGGCCGGCGAAGTTCTCACGCCAGCTAGCCCATGGCGACCGCTATATAAACCCCTCTCTCAGACGACTCAAGTAAAGCAATTTTATTCCAATAGGCCAATACTCTGCTCAAATATCTCGGCTAACTTGATCGGCGAAGGGTCCACGGTGGTACAACCATCCCGGGACTTCTTTGCAGGTAGCTCGGCTTCACTCCAAATCAAGCCCACTGAGATTCACACGCTCCAGGAGGCAACCCTCAAACTCAATCTCAGCTGTTCATCGACGCTCGCGACAGATCGACGGAGGACAACATCCGAAGGAGATCCAGATCTACATCAATTTCCCTTATAATTTTTCGTTGAATCAATATGAATTGCGATTACACAAGTTGACTTCACATCGACTACCAACGTCTCGGTTCTAAGAACAACTCGGTCTATAGAAAAAGGTTAATGTGCGCCGGGGATTCTATTTCTAATATATGATTTCAACATTTTTGATGAAGCAGCTAAGAATCAGATCCAACAAAGAGCTAAAGTTGAAAAGAATGAATGTATTGATGGAAGATAACGTACCTCCTCGGCGGAGACGGAGATCTCGTTGGCCTTCTCCTCCGCCTCCTGCCGTATGAAGCGCACCATCTGCTGGATCTGCTTAGCTACATCTGCCTCGTTCATCATCTTCTTCTTCTTCGATTCCAAAAATTAAAAAATCAATCAAATTTTGAGATCAGATGATGACCTGATGATAGATTGATGAGACTGATGATAGATAGCAGCTGCGCAGGAGGAGGAGGAAGAAGAAATGACTAGATCTGTGCTTATTTACCGTTCTACCCCTTGTTGTTTTCTTTGACACGGGATTCGCTTGCATCGTGCCAGGTTACTATTGACCCCACTGTTGCTGTCTGTCGTCGACGTCTCAGCCATTCATACTAAGACAAGTGTCACTTGCGTGTAATAATAAACTTCTTTTTTTTTGGCACGGCCCGGTGAGCATTCTCCATTCGAGGAATTATTGGATGTGCTGGATGTAATACATCCAGACAGAACATATGAGAGAGGGAAGTTTTGGGCAGCGTATGAGGCTCACACTTCTATTGCTTCTCCCTCTTGTCCCGGTGTATACGGCCAGCACAGGAAATAATTTTTCTTAGCCTGTGAACATAGCACACCCACTCATACCACACAAGTGCACAACATATACGCATCCAGGGACAGGGACGGAGCCAAAAGGGGTCGAGGTGGGTACTCAACCCACCAGGCTCGAGGAACCTCATATGCGAAGCGTATATTGTAATATGTACTTATATTCAAAATTGTTAAACAATTGCTTACCTTAAATGTTTCCGTTTGGCAAATGCTCATGATTTTCCTGCCGATGAGTCCTTTTCGAGCCCAAAGGCCACCCCACCCCGCCAGTTTTTTCCATTCTAGGTGGGCCCTCTGCATACTGCCAAATTCTCTTTAAATTAATACCGCATCAGTTTCTATTAATTATGTCAATATTTATTACATATGTTATAATGGGACGGAGCATGGATAAATTAATTTATCCATCAGATTTAATAATTTATCCAACAGATTTAACCCCTATTTAATAGGTTAGCCGCAACTTATATTATATATATAAAAAATATAACAGTCCCAACAGTTACGGCGGTGTAGGATTTTAAGATCGAAATTGGGCAATTTTTACTATGATTTGAACTGCGATTCTTGCTGGGTATTCTCTTGATTTTTGGATCGATTTCATACGGTAAATTAATTACTTTAATTACTATAGGTTTTGTTATTTATTTAGGCTTTTTTGTTAGGCTTTTCAGATGTAAATTGGTCGTTTTTCATGTGATTTGAATTGCGATTGTTGCTAGATATTTTATTGTTTCTTGGATCGATTTTATAACATAAATCAATTAGTTCTACTGTTTCTTCGTCTGTTTTCACTACTATTCCTTCTCCTTTTAATTTAGGGATATTCCACTCATAGGCTAGATTAACAGACATGATAGCGTATGTAAACTTAGAAATAAAAAATATGCAATAACCATTTCGAAAAACCATGTTGAGGAAGACGTAAACGTCCTATGGCGAGAGATAGGGTTCGAAAGTTGAGAGTTTATATATTTCGTAACCGCTTGAAAAAAATTTATTTAAGCAACGATTAACTTTTGATTTTTACAACAAATTTAAGTAGAGTTTAAATAACAACCATTAGATTTAACCGCTACCTTAAGTAGCGGTTTACTCGGAACTACTCTGATTTGTTGGATAAATTAACTTTTGATTTTAACCGCTACTTTAAGTATATGTAAAATAAAAATCGTTAGATTTAACCTCTGGTTAAAGTAACCGTTAACTATAAACGGTTTTGATTTGTTGTATAATTTTTTATCCAACGTTGATATCAACCGCTACTTTAAATAGTTGTTAAATGACAACCGTTATATTTTAACCGCTTCTTTGAGAAGCGGTTAAGTTTGAACGGTCTTGATTTGTTGGATAAATTAGATTGGTCTGGGATAATCAAAGGCTAGAGGGTGCGCTTTAGCACGATTTACTGAAACTTCGTTCGTCTTATACTAATTGTACCTGGGACCGAACCCATATTATCTATATACAGAGAGAGAGAGCGCTGGCTGATCCTATGAGATCCGGTCTCATTTCTTATTTTTGAGGCCAATTTTTCTAACACCCAACTCCCGATGTTTTACATTGATCCAAACCGGTCATCTTGATCTACATGTTATTATTAGCTTATGATTTAAATTTCAAGTGATTTGGAGTGTTCTAGCATTTCTAGCAAGTGATCACATTTTTCATGCATCAAAGAACCGATAATTTTTTACTCCACTTGATGAATGAGTTAGAAGTCTCGAAATCTTATAAAATTTGATACGCGGCCTATCTATACCATGAAAATGAAGATGACCGGTTTAGATCGGTGTAAAACACGAGGGGTTGGGCGTTTGAAAAGTCGGCCTCAAAATAATAAATGAGGCCGAAACTCATAGGACCATCTCCCTATATATAGGTAGGATCCTATGAGGCGGGTTCACGTTTTTAAAAACACGAATCTAAATGAGGTTCGTTGGATTTTGTGTTTTTAATCAACGGTTAACATTAATTCAGTTTATTAAATCGTTAATAAATAGAAGGTAAATATTTCACTCCTAAATATTGTATAGGTAATACTAAAGGATTTGATGTTTCTTTTGATTTTTTTATACTAAAGGATTTGATGTTTCTCTTAATTTTTTTTCTAATCCAGAAGCAGAATATTTACCTTCCATTTATTAACGATTTAATAAGCTGAATTAATATTAACCGTTGATTAAAAGTACAAGATCCGATAACCCTTATCCAGGTTCGTGCCTTTAAAAACGAGAGTGTGTGTGTGAGTGTCTCTCTCTTTATATATATATATATATATATATATATATATGTATGTATATATATATATATATATATATATATAGAGAGAGAGAGAGAGAGAGAGAGAGAGAGAGAGAGAGTTTGTGTGTGTGTAGTTAACTTTAAGCAGAAGAGATCGGAAACTATAGCTTTAGACTTTTAAGTAGAAGAGATTGGAAACTATAGCTTTAGACTTTTAACCTGAGGGGAGGCTATAAATATTGGTTGAGAGAGAGAGAGAGAGAGAGAGAGAGAGTTTGTGTGTGTGTAGTTAACTTTAAGCAGAAGAGATCGGAAACTATAGCTTTAGACTTTTAAGTAGAAGAGATTGGAAACTATAGCTTTAGACTTTTAACCTGAGGGGAGGCTATAAATATTGGTTGATTTACGCAACGATTCAACCAGAGACCACCCGAAATTAGCGAGAACGGTAGGGACTAACTCAATTTATTGTTGTCTTTCCAAATGATTGAAATTAGGTCTTTTTTAATATTATTTTTATTTTCTACAGCAAAGTGTCATAATTCATGAAATAAAAATCTTTTATGCACAAAAATGAAAATAAATAAATAAAATTAAAGCGATTTATCTACCGTTTGTTATATGATACACAGACGGTTGAGATTTGACAAAAAAATATCCTAATCAAGAATAGAAGTTAGTATTCTTTTCAACCTTTACCGTTTGTTTCTACTATCAGTGTATCACACCACAAATATTTTTTAGCTCTTGTATTTATGAAAGAAAAATGTAGGAAAATCCCTACTAAAAAATATATATTTAAAAGGAATATTTACAAAGTGTACAATCAAATAACAGTATGCTAAGGGCCCAAAAAAAAGAGAAATGTTGGGTTTTGATTGAGAGGCAAGGAGTGAAGATGGGGTATCGACTTATATGTCATCATTCGTAATCAATCCTTTATTAACTCAAAATCAAATTCCAAATGAAGGAAATAAGATGCAAATCATTTTGGGGATTCCGTCCCTCTCGGATCAAACACATGAAGATTATGTTGATACGAGGAAGTTATAAAGCTCTCACGCAATTCAACACTCATTCATATATCATCGTCTTCTTGCTCTCACACCATAAGTGAGGGAAGACATCAATCCTCACACTCCTGGAGTATCTCTCAAACCCACATCTCCCATCAAAATAAAAAGAGAGATTTACAGTGTTACGATCCGAAAACCATCCATCATGTATTGTTTGCTCACACCGGTAGATGGCAGTTACCAACCGGTGGTTAAAGAAGAATAACCATATTCAATGAGTAAAGGTGGCACCGACCATGCAGGTCACGCTCTTCTTTTTATCCTCAACCTTATCTTGTATATATCTTATATTATTATATCTGAGCACAGAAAATCTTCTATTATTATATTCCACATCCTATTAAAAAAGGCATCTCCCTTTGCTTAAACTTAGACTAGACAGAAGATAATCACACAGAGAGAGAGAGAGCGAGCTGAATTAAGATGGCTTGCATCGTGCCAGGTTACTATTGGCCCCCACTGTTGCTGTCTACGTCTCAGCCATTCATACCAAGACAAGTGTCACCTGCGTGTAATAATAAACTTCTTTTTCTTGGCACGGCCCGGTAAGCATTCTGCAACGGAGGAATTATTGGATGTGCCGGATGTAATACATCCAGACAAAACATATGAGAGAGGGAAGTTTTGGGCAACGTATGAGGCTCACACTTCTATTGCTTCTCCCTCTTGCCCCGGTGTATACGGCCAGTACAGGAAATAATTTTTCTTAGCCTATGAACATTGCACACCCACTCATACCACACAAACGCACAACATATACGCATCCAGGGACAGGGACGGAGCCAAAGGGGGTCGAGGTGGGCACTCGACCCACCAGGCCCGAGGAACCTCATATGCGAAGCGTATGTTGTAATATGTACTTATATTCAAAATTGTTAAACAGTTTCTTGCCTGAAATGTTTCCGTTTGCCAAATGCTCATGATTTTCCAGCCGGTGAGTCCTTTTCGAGCCCAAAGGCCCCCCACCCCTCCACCCCACGCCAGTTTTTTCCATTCTAGGTGGGCCCTCGGCAAACTGCCAAATTCTCTTTAAATTAATACCGCATCAGTTTCTATTAATTATGTCAAGGGTTTTTTTTTGAAATATTATTATTATAAAATTATATTATTAAAATAGGGTATAAAAAATTAAAATTAACAATATAGGATGGTTTGCACCCCACCCCGCTGCCCCACCCCCACCCCCAGAATAGGGGGCGGGTTCTGGGAACCCGCCCCCTATACATTTGTATAGGGGGCGGGTTCCCAGAACCCGTCCCATTTGTTTTTTTTAAAATTATTTTAGTTATTAATTATAATTATTAATTATATAATTATAATATTATTATTAATTATATAATTATAATTATAATTATAATTATAATTCTTAAAAATAAAATTAAATTAAATAGACGAAAAAGAACATTTAAATTAAATAATAAAATTTCACTATATCAATATTTTTTACAGAATGAATCCGTCAAAATTTACAATGTAAAAAAATCCTATCTGTTTGTAAAATGTAAATACTATATCGACGGTCAAATTTATAATAACAAAATGAATCCGTCAAATTTATAATACAAAAAAATCTGAGTGCACTTGTCACGATCCTGAAGGTCCCGCCCCTGATGCATATCCTGGACATCTGGTCCTATAATGGCCTGGTTGTTTGCATAGGCTACATCTGGATTGCCTTTCCTGAGGATCAACATCCATTGTCATTCGATCTCGACGCACCTTAGGTCTTCCGGACCTTATATTTTTTTCCGGCGGTAATACAGTCGGTGTTTGTCCGTTGGCAGTATAATAGTGCCAATAGCGACTGTCCGGTATAGGATGAAATTTTGGATCGTATGCACCTTGGTAATTAGAAACTGTATAGTAATGGGAAGCAAAATTGTAATGTGAGGTATGCATACTGCTCGCAGCAGCAATTGCGTGGGCACAAGGTAAATGTTGTTACTGGAAAAGACCGCATGTACACGAAGAGAGCCCTTCATCTCTAAAGTTCACGGTATATTGATTCCCATTACCGCCCGTTACCTGAAACTCCGCCGTGTCAAACCTTTCGGATCTGTAGTATTGTGCTCTGCGCTCTCTTTTCCGAAAGATATCTTCGTAATACGCGGTGAGCGGAGTGTCCATCGCCAAGGACTGTTCTCTTCTGTGCACAAAATAAGTATTCATCCGGAAAAAGGTTCGAACAATCAACCCCTGTATCGGTAAGTCTCTAACTCCTTTAAGGACCCCGTTGAAACTTTCAGACATATTAGTCGTAATTAGGAGATATCTGCACCCATCATCATGTGCTTGTGACCACATGCGTACTGGATACTCATCTAACCACGCTTTCGCGGCTTGACTCATCTCCCCAATTTTCGTCATGTATATGTCGTGAACATTAGGGTCAGGCGTTTCACCGGCTCTGTACATAAGTTTATGTAGATCCGAATTTTTAAATTTTCGATCAAAATTTTGCCTGAAGTGTCGTAGGCAAAACCTATGTGGGGTCGTCGGAAATACAGATCTCATTGCAGCTAGTATTCCCGGATGTCTATCAGATATGATACATAAATCCGTTCTATGAAGAACGGATGTGATATTTTTGAGGTTACGGAAAAACCATGACCAGGATGATGTATTTTCACCCTCGACAATAGAAAATCCCAACGGAAATATACCGTTATTAGCATCAACACCTGTAGCAATTAACATGCAGCCTCTGTACTTACCGTATAGATACTACCATCAACGCACAATACCGGCCGACAGTGTGTGAAACCAGCCGCACATGGACCAAAGCACCAGAAAATTCTTTGAAACCTGACAGAGCCCTCGACGTCTGTTTCTGTAGTTTTTAACCGGTATACGGTCCCCGGATTTGATACTTTCATGGCTTCCATAAAAGGGACTAGTGAGTTGTACGAGCTTTCCCAGTCCCCGAATATCTTGCACAAAGTCTTTCTACGAGCATTCCATGCCTTCACATACGAAATCTGAATTTTATGCTCTCCGCTAACCAAGAGCCGTATCTCTCGGGGAGTCATCGCCACATCTGTACGGATCAGGGGCATGATTAGCGAGCAAATGTAAGATGAAGTGCAATTCCGGTGATCCTGTAACATAATAGAATTGATGCAAGTGTGTTCTTGGCTGTATTTCGTGACCTTCCAAGTCTTAGCTCTTTTGGAACAACATGCATGCAATCTCCACTGACATTCAGGAGCTTTCGTGCATACCACAGTATAGTACGTCTTATTTGACTCTTCGGTTTTAAATGTAACGTTTTGCTGAATGACCACGACTTCAGCCTACAAATAAGATCTCCTTTTTCCTGAAACAAATCTCCGACGCTGATGCAATCTTCGCTTGCTGCTGTCGCGTCCAAATAGGGTGCCGTATTTACTTCTGCCACGGCTAAGTCTACCCAACCATCATCTTCCAGCGGATCGAGGCCGGGATCTTCTAGTTCGACAAAATCGTTATTCGCAACCATACCATCAAAGAATACTACCTCATTCAATCCAGCAGCATATTCCACGCTATCCTCCCCCTGATGACCTTCACCGATTTCATCATCATCACTGCCACACATATCAATATCACCCGTGGCAACATAAGGCTCGGGTGCAATATATGATGGTTGTGGTCGGTGTAATGTGAATGGTTCGGGGTGAGAAGACCGGAAAGATGTGGACGGACATGCTTGGAATGCGCTGCTTGGATCGTGTTGGAATGATGCGGAGGTGTGGGGAAATCTGTGTTTAGTATATAAATTGTTATTATAATATTATTCCTTAATATTTTCGTAACTAAATCATCACTTGTTTCAAATTTATTTACCTGTGGAAGGCTGTGTATGGTAATTCTTGCTGTTCTTCTGGGGTGCATGTAACTGCAGCAGTCGACTGGAAGAACCTGGATTTATGGATTTTATTAAATGTTTGAATATTAGTATATAGGTATTACTAAAATGTTTAAATATGGGTTTATAAATGTTTACCCATGAGTTTGAAGGTTTGAATAATGTTGTGTATAGTCATATCCACCGGCACTGACGATATCATCGTTGACCATGTGACCGTACCCCCAAGAACTATCTCCAGTATTACCATCAAAATTACCCGTTGGAGGGGCATCTGATACTTCCAATTGCTCCTTCTGAACCAAAAGTTCAAAAGAATGCTGGGTGCTTGAGAGACCGAAATCTATCATCGAAGATATTGATGCATCGTCTATAATTTCAACCAATGCATTTCCACTGAACATAGGCCATATACAACTTAACTTAACCCTACTTTCACGGGGATCGTATGTCGTAATTTTGAACACTTTAGTCTCTAGTTCATCATAAGTCGTTGATACTTTCAATCGCATGATTCGTGCAGACCCGCCCATATACTCGGGACCTTGTGCACTTGTGATAACCTGGCCATCGTATTTACATACAACAAATACACTTGGGGAAGCCATAATCCTGCACAAAAAACAGTTATATTTTTTTATGTTGTGTTGAAATTGCAAAAAACTTTCAAACTCGAAGATTGCTTACTTCCAATACTTTATGAACCGTTCCACTGCTCGAAGATTGCTTACTCGCAGACTATGGTACTGAACTTGACCTTCTTCTAAAACTTCACACTAACATAAAATTGATAGCGGAGAAGAATTGATCGAAGTAAATGGATAGTGACCGGTGTAGGATGAAAATTTGACAGAGATGAAATGGGTAGTGAAATGTATAGCGGAGACATATTTATAGGATATGAGGGCGGCAAGATATTGAAGAGGGCGGGTTCTAACAACCCGCCCTCTTAATTGACCTGACCGACTCTGGCACACTGGTACAAATAATTATTGAAGAGGGCGGGTTTTAATAACCCGCCCTCTTCAATATGATGTAAAGTGATTTGACAAGAGAAAACAAAATTAATGAAGAGGGCGGGTTCCAGGAACCCGCCCTCTTACACCTCTCTGAGGGCAAATAGTACTGATTTGACAAGACAATATAAAAAAACAAAATTAATTAAGAGGGCGGGTTCCAGGAACCCGCCCTTTTACACCTCTCGTAATTAAAGACGAGGGCAAATAGTACTGATTTGACCTATCACATTACTTAAGAGTACAAATAGTACTGATTTGACATCTCACATTACTGAAGAGTGCAAATAGTACTGATTTGACTAATTAATAAAGAGGGCGGGTTCCTGAAACCCGCCCTCTTCTTTGTGAATAGGAACTGATTTGACAGCTCTCTGGTAATTTTTGAAGAGGGCGGGTTCCTGGAACCCGCCCTCTTCATTAATTAGTAATTGATTTGACTAATTATTGAAGAGGGCGTGTTCCTGGAACCCGCCCTCTTTGAGAACAAAGACTGTAGCGGGTTCCTGGAACCCGTTCACCCTCTATAAAAGCCGAGTATCAACCAAGAATCAACCACACTTTCTAATCTCTACTTCCAATCTCTACTTGATAAAACTCTCGACAAATCTCTGCTCCAGTACATTTCAATGGAGAATCAACCACTCGACAAATCTCTGCTTGTGCATCAAAACGAACACAGATCGTTCAATATATTACACGGGGAGGAAATATTCTAAACTTAGTTAATTTTTTTTAATTACACCTTTCATTTAATTCTAATAGTTGAAAATAACATTATTTAATTTTGCAGGATGGAGATAATCTCACCGTCGTCATGCATAGCTCAGACAAATGGATAGTTAGCGACCAACGAATAAACCATCGGTTTAGACGGGCCGGATTTTATGAAGCGTCGTTGATTCGTCATATCCAAATCGACCACGCCCTCGTCACCTCTCTGGTCGAGCGTTGGAGAAAAGAGACTCACACCTTTCATCTAAGATGGGATGAGGCCACAATCACACTCCAGGATATTGGCCTCTCACTCGGTTTACGGGTCAATGGGCTTGGGTTGGTCGGAGGAAAAATTGTTGGTCCAGATACCGACCACCCATACTGGGATACATATGCCGAGTCTGCTCTCGGACAGGTAAACAATTTCATTATGATTTCCCTATTTAGTGTACCTATTTTATGTATTACATTATTTCTAGCTTAAATATTTAAAAAAAAATGCTAATATCAGGCACCAGGAGGCCACAGTAAGGGGTATAAAATTAATTTAAACTGGTTAAGAGATACATTTAGTAATATCCCTGATGAAACCACCGATGAAGTTTTGGATAGACATGCATGTGCCTACATTCTGTATATGATCGGTTCTTGGTTGATGCCGGACCAATCAGCAACGCATGTCCATCCGTTATACCTTGGCTTCCTAGCGGATTTTGATGTCTGTGGCCAATATGCTTGGGGAGCAGGGGTCCTGGCCTTTCTTTATAAGGAACTCGATAAAGCATGTGCTCCTACGAAGAATAAAATTTGTGGATGCATTACATTACTTCAGGTAAATTTTTTATTTTTCACAGCTAGAATTTTGCAATATTGGTTTTCTCTCTTATAATCTGAAACTTTATTTATAGATCTGGTCGTGGGAGCATATGTATATAGGAAGACTAGAGAATATTAAAATAACTGGCTTGGATATCCCCGGAAAGCCGCTCGGCTGCTGGTGGAATGGGAAGAAAGCGTATAAGGCTCCTCGTCGAGTGCTTAGGTACTATAGAGATGAGTTGGATCGCATGGAGGCGGCTCAGGTAATCATAATTTAGGTAATTAAATTTGTTTTACAATTTTGAAATACCTTAATCACAATTTTTTTACTATGTTATTTGCGCAGTTTCTATGGACGTCTTATACAGCAGATCGTCTATAACACTTACCCGGCATCTGTCTCGAAGGAGAGCCGGTTTGGCGGGCTCGATGCCCACTCCTCTGCATTAATGTCATTGTTATGCACCTCCCGGATAGGGTATTGCGACAGTTTGATAGATTGCAACATATTCCTGTCCCGCCGCCTTCGCCTATGACAGTAGAGGGAGACATGCGAGGAGGAAATACGGAGCGTGATTGGAGGAGCATCATCATCAGTATTTGCTGAGATGGGAGGATAGGCAGCGTAGTATTGCCTTACAGCAAATAGGTGACCACACAGCCACCGACGCTACCAAAGTATATCTACAGTGGTATAAGCGTGTCACCATAAGATATCTTTCTGCTCCTCCCAAAAACTTCCCAAACATCTCGCGGTACGAGCCTAGAGGCCACATGGAACGAGATTTGGTAAGTTGAATTCTTTATATCATATTACTTTTTAACATCCGGCGGTATGAGTCAATACTTATTTCTTATTTCTAATGTAACGACAGGCTCGTGGGTTGCATCTCGTACAAACAATGGTGCAGGAATCATACCCGACTGATGCTGGTCCGGCATCTCAGGCTCGATTTTCAAATGTCGACCAATTAATTGGTGATGTATTTGGTTCATATGGTATTTCTCAACATTTATTGCCGGCACCGGAGCCGCAGTATCAGCCGGCACCGGAGCCGCAGTATGAACTGGCACCGCAGCCACAGTATGACCCGGCACCAGAGCCGCAGCATCAACGAGATCCGGCGCAGCAGGATCGGTGGTTTGGATCACCATACCGTCAGCAGCAACCCTGGCATACCGGACAGGCGCAACAACACCAGTCTTGGGATCAGGTTTTGCAGAACAGCCGTCTTGAGGGTCAGGTTTTGCGCAACAATAGCACCCTTGGGGGTCAGGATTTGCGCAGCCATGGGGCCAAGGTTTTCTGCAACATCAGCCGCATGAAACCGGGACAGGTTCTTCGCTACAACTGCCCAGTTGGGACACGGATTTAGCGTCCTACGCAAATTTGTTGGGAAGCAGCACATATCCGACACCTGTCCTACATTCAGGTTCAGGATTTGTGGATCAACAGCCTGTCCAAGACGCTGCTGAAGACGAAGCTGAAGCAGAACCCGAACCCGAAGCAGCAGAGCAGACGCCGCCGCCGCCATCTATCCAAGAAACAGGTGGTTCCTCCAGTCATCCCAGGAGGCATAGGCTTATGTCAAGCCTTCTCGGATTTCATAAGGGAAAAGGAAAAGGAAAAAAATAGTATTTAAATTTTACAAACAGATAGGATTTTTTCACATTGGAAATTTGACGGATTAATTTTGATATTATAAATTTGACCGTCGAGATAGAAATCGGATAGGATTTTTTTACATTGTAAATTTTGACGGATTCATTCTGTAAAAAACATTGATATAGTGAAATTTTATTATTTAATTTAAATGTTCTTTTTCGTCTATTTAATTTAATTTTATTTTTAAGAATTATAATTATAATTATATAATTAATAATAATATTATAATTATATAATTAATAATAATATTATAATTATATAATTAATAATTATAATTAATAATTAAAATAATTTTAAAAAAAACAAATGGGGCGGGTTCCCAGAACCCGCCCCCTATACTTTTGTATAGGGGGCGGGTTCCCAGAACCCGCCACCTATTCTGGGGGTAGGGGTGGGGCAGCGGGGTGGGGTGCAAACCATCCTATATTGCTAATTTTAATTTTTTATACCCTATTTTAATAATATAATTTTATAATAATAATATTTCAAAAAAAACCCTTATGTCAATATTTATTACATATGTTATAATGAGATTTATCGAAATTGGGCGATTTTTACTATGATTTGAACTACGATTCTTACTGGGTATTCTCTTGATTTTTGGATCAATTTCATACGGTAAATTAATTACTTTAATTACTATAGATTTTGTTATTTATTTAGGCTTTTTGGTTAGGCTTTTCAGATGTAAATTGGTCGTTTTTTCATGTGATTTGAATTGCGATTGTTGCTAGATATTCTATTGTTTCTTGAATCGATTTTATAACATAAATCAATTACTTCTATTGTTTCTTCGTATGTTTTTACTACTATTCCTTCTCCTTTTAATTTAGGGATATTTCACGCATAGGCTAGATTAACAAACATGATAGCATATGTAAACTTAGAAATAAAAAATATGCCATAACCATTTCGAAAAACCACGTTGACGTAGACGTCTTGGGGCGGGAGATAGGGTTCGAAAGTCGAGAGTTTATATATTTCGTAACCGCTAGAAAATTTTTTATTTAAGCAACGATTAACTTTTGATTTTTACAACTAATTTAAGTAGAGTTTAAATAACAACCATTAGATTTAACCGCTACCTTAAATAGCGGTTTACTCGGAACGACTCTGATTTGTTGGATAAATTAACTTTTGATTTTAACCGCTACTTTAAGTATATGTAAAATAAAAATCGTTAGATTTAACCTCTAGTTAAAGTAACCGTTAACCATAAACGGTTTTGATTTGTTGTATAATTTTTTATCCAACGTTGATATTAACCGCTATTTTAAATAGTTGTTAAATAACAACCGTTATATTTTAACCGCTTCTTTAAGAAGCGGTTAAGTTTGAACGGTCTTGATTTGTTGGATAAATTAGATTAGTCTGGGAAAATCAAAGGCTGGAGGGTGGGCTTTAGCACGATTTACTGAAACTTCGTTCGTCTTATACTAATTGTTTCTGGGGCCGAAGCCATATTATATATATATATATATATATATATATATATATATATAGAGAGAGAGAGAGAGAGAGCTAGCTGATCCTATGAGATCCGGTCTCATTTCTTATTTTTGAGGCCAATTTTTCTAACACCCAACTCCCGATATTTTACATCGATCCAAACCGGTCGTCTTGATCTACATGTTATTATTAGCTTATGATTTAAATTTCAAGCGATTTGGAGTGTTCTAGCATTTCTAGCAAGTGATCACATTTTTCATGCATCAAAGAACCGATAATTTTTTACTCCAGTTGATGAATGAGTTAGAGGTCTCGAAATCTTATAAAATTTGATACGCAACCTATCTATACCATGAAAATGAAGACACCGGTTTGGATCGGTGTAAAACACGAGGGATTGGGCGTTTGAAAAGTTGGCCTCAAAATAATAAATGAGGCCGAAACTCATAAGACCATCTCTCTATATATAGGTAGGATCCTATGAGGCGGGTTCACGTTTTTAAAAACACGAATCTAAATGAGGTTCGTTGGATTTTGTGTTTTTAATTATGGGTTAAGATTAATTCAGCTTATTAAATCGTTAATAAATAGAAGGTAAATATTTCACTGCTAAATATTGTGTAGGTAATACTAAAGGATTTAATATTTCTCTTGATTTTTTTATACTGAAGGATTTGATGTTTCTCTTAATTTTTTTTCTAAAATCAAGAAGTAGAATATTTACCTTTCATTTATTAACGATTTAATAAGCTGAATTAATGTTAACTGTTGATTAAAAGGACAAGATCCAATAACCCTTATTCATGTTCGTGTTTTAAAAAACGAGAACATGTCTCAAGTGTGTGTGTGTAGAGTCAAGTGTGTGTGTGTAGAGAGAGAGAGTGTGTGTGTGTGTGTTTAACTTTAAGGAGAAGAAGCTTTAGACTTTTAAGTAGAAGGGATTGGAAACTATAGCTCTAGACTTTTAAGTAGAAGAGATTGGAAACTATAGCTCTAGACTTTTAACCTGAGGGGAGGCAATAAATATTGGTTGTTTAGGCAACTATTCAACCTGAGACCACCCGAAATTAGCGAGAACGGTAGGGACTAACTCAATTTATTGTTGTCTTTCCAAATGATTGAAATTAGGTCTTTTTAATATTATTTTTATTTTCTACAGCAAAGCGTAATAATTCATGAAATAAAAATTTTTGATGCATGAAAATGATTTTTTTTTAAATTAAAGCGATTTATCTACCGTTTATGATATGATACACAGACGGTTGAGATTTGACAAAAAAATATCCTAATTAAGAATAGAAGTTAGTATTCTTTTCAACCTTTACCGTTTGTTTCTACTGTCTGTGTATCACACCACAGATATTTTTTAGCTCTTGTGTTTATGATAGAAAAATGTAGGAAAATCCCTACTGAAAAATATATACTTAAAAGGAATATTTACAAAGTGTGTGTCATGTCCTGCTTCCCAAAATACAGAAAACGAGGGATGACTAGGCCAGCCATATTTCTACGGTCAAGGAATAATCCCGCCGTAGTCACACTTCGGCTTCTAACATTACATGGTAATCAGTAAACAAAGTACAAAAGTAAAGGAAATACATCACTGAAATATTATATCAAAGTTCACTGTTCACAATTTACAAATAAACAAGAAAAGAACTACTAACCAAGTTCGAATACACGATCTCTTTAGGGAAAGCAGCAAAGAAGAAAAAGGTACTCCCGACTAAATCTCCGCCAGCTCGAAGGGTAAATCCGACTCCTGCGCTGGTTCTTTCTCGGACGCTGAGCATGCATACTCAAGTCGTTAGAGCGATGTAAAAGCAATATTATAATAATGACATGAAACAGGAAAATAAGGTAATAACAGTGGAAGTAAAATGCAGATAATCACTATATCACTAAATGATGCAAAGTATGATTTGTGTCCCTATCAGTCTCTAAATCATGTTTGAAATCGAGTTGTGGAAAGGAGGATCATGTTTAACGGGAGTCTCGTACATACCCGAGACAACGGCCCACACGCCCGGGACATAACCCTGTCAGCCGGATCGCTAGATCCTACTTAATATATATAAGAGTCGCTGTTCGAATGATCATCCTCTAAAACACGGTCCTCGCTAAATACGATACTCTTTCTACTTCGATTTCCCCTTTTCCTTTAGGTTTACACTATTGACGAGTATGGTCTAGTCGTGTATGAGTATGCACCAATAACACAGTTTTGTCACTGTTCACTGTATCAATCACTGTCACGAATCATTCACTTTTTTCCATTGGCGTACTCGACGCTCCTAAACCAATACCGTTCACGCACGATAATGCATTGTATACTGAATAATAATGCGCACTATCACTAGGTATATGGCAATTGGGTAACGTATGTACATTTATGCAGTTAACAAGTCATGTGTAATATGAACTAGTATGCACCTCATGAGCTTATAAAAATTGCAGTAAATCATACGTTCAGAATTTAGCAAAACGATACAAAAATGGTAATAAGTAGACTTAGTCGTCAATTCAGAAAAATTTGTTTCAGTGCAATCGGGTTTCTGGTATTCAAGTTACAGCCATTTCAATTTAAGTGCTCGCTGCAGGAAATTCAGTTCCTGAACTGAACGTCTATTTCGCGGCACAATTTTCACCTAGTTGGGATCAGAATTTTGCGACACTACAGCTGAATTAAATTTAGGGGTTTCAATAGAGTTTCCAACGCAATAGACAGATTCTAAATCGCGTCTCTACGTCAGAAGTTATGCACTGTTCAACACTAGGGTATCAGTTCTGTTTCTATTTGAGACTGCTAGACGTCCCGTTCTTTTAAATTGCAGTTTAAATAGTAAATGATGACAAAAAGGGGTGAAATGACTTGCATTATTTAGCTAACAGTTTCATCTTCAATAAAGTGTAGGGTTCCGCAACATACAAGTTCAGGCAACAAAGGAGTAAGCATTACAAGACAGAAAACAACAACCAGAGCTGCTCTGGACTGCAGTCCAGAGCCGCTCTCCGAGCCAGTTCTCGCCATATCTTCAGTATAGAAACAATTAAAAACCTATATATGGTTCTAGGTAGTCGAGTCGTCTTCTATTAGAGCCCTCAAACGCATCATTTCAATGTGTACACAATTAATTATGATTGTAACAAGTTTCGAACGCGGAAGATATTCAGTTTTAACGGGTGTAATTGGGGGTGATCGTTTAAATCAGTAACGATCGAATTTTCCAGTCAAATTTCACCACAATGTTTATTGCCATACGGGCCAGCATATGCAATTGAGTTCTGTCAGTTTAATGGAATATTTTCGTTTGGGTTTTGCATCAAGCACTTGTGTCTTATAAGGTTTCACGGGTTTTAAACACGGAAATAATGGGTTTTAGAAATGTAGCAGTAATAACTAGCATGTAGCAAGTAGGTTACTTGCCTGGAGACGCTTTGGCGACGCACGGCAGCAGTAACGGTACAACGCGACGAACGGCACGGTTTGGATTCACGTCCTCGGCTCGCGTTTGGGTTCGTCGTCGGAGTTGCTCGGGGGATGGCTCGCGATCGCTGGAGGCGGAGTGTGGTGTTGTGGATCCCCAGGGGCGTGCTGGGGTCGGCGATGGTCGATGGTGGTCGTTCCGGCGATGGGCACAGCGAGGAGTTTGGATGATGGCAGTGGGTTTGGAGAAAGGGAGTGAGTTAGTGGGGGCTCGGGTTTGAAGGTACTGGTGATGATGAGGATGTAGAGGGTCGACGAGGTGGTGGGGACTCGTCGGTGTCGGGGTGCAGGTGGTGGCCGAGGTGGGTGTGCAGGGAAGTTCGAGCTCGAATGATGGGGTGCTCGGTTGAGGGGTGAGGCAATGTAGGGTTCGGAGTTTTGGAGAGAGGAGCGAGGGAGGAAAGACGAGGAGAGTCGTCGTCGTCGGGGATGAGTGGGGTGCAGGGGAGTTCGAGCTGGGAGTTTTGGAGAGAGGTGAAGTGAGGAAGACGAGAGAACGAGAGTGATGAGGGAGAGAGGAGTTTGAGATGAGGAGAGGTTGAGGAGCTCGAAGGGGTGCGCGGTGTGGGCGACGAGCGCGGAGACGTGGGGCGGCGAGGCGACGTGGGCGCGCGACATGGGGGTGGAGGAAAAAACGAGCGAGAAAATTTTTAGAAGAGAGGAAGAAGACTGAGGCGGGTCGGGTCGGGTTGTGAAAGGAGTTGGGCACGGGTGTTAGGGGAAGGGCTGGGCCGGCTTAAGGAGTTTTAATTAATTTAACTTAAATTTTCTCTTGGGCTGGGGAGTATTGGGCCGAGCAATTAATTTGTTTTTTTTCTCAGTTGGGCTTTTAGGGAAAAAGGGCCGGGGGAAAGAATTTAAGGTTTTAATTTAATTTATATTATGTTGGGCTGTGGGTTTAGTATATATATTTAGTTTTAATTTTGGGCTTTGATTTTAATTGGTTTAGAAAACAAATATTACAACCTAAGCAACTAATCTTCACACAGAATAATAATTCGGGAAAAATGGGATAACATTCGAGGACTTGGGAAATGTGGGAAAAATCCATAGATGGGAACGGGGATTTACAGTGTACAATCAAATAAGAGTATGCTAAGGCCCAAAAAAATGAGAAATGTTGGGTTTTGATTGAGAGGCAAGGAGTGAAGATGGGGGATCGACTTATATATCATCATTCATAATCAATCCTTTATTAACTCAAAATCAAATTCCAAATGAAGGAAATAAGATGCAAATCATTTTGGGGATTCCGTCCCTCTCAGATCAAACACATGAAGATTCTATTGATACGAGGAAGTTATAAAGCTCTCACGCAATTCAACACTCATTCATATCTCATCCCCTTCTTGTTCTCACTACTACAAACAGGGGTTGCCCTTACGGATTTATCCATAAGCGCAAACCACTGCCCCTACGGATATATCCGTAAGGGCAATAAAATACCCTGTAGGTGCAAACGCTGTAGGTGCAAGTCTTAACCTTGAAAATGCCCCTACGGTCAAAAACTTGCCCCTACGGAGTAATGTGTAGGTCCTGTTGTCCCTGCGGATTAGGCTGTAGGGACAAAAAATTTATTTAATTTATCTGTTTATAAAATAAATTAGATATCCCTACGAACTTATTCGTAGGGCCAAATAATTGCCCCTACAGATAAGTGTGTAGGTATGGATGTGTAGGGACAAAATATCAGGTATCTTGATATTTTGTCCCTACGGATACCTGTGTAGGGGCATTTGTTTTCCCTATCCGTAGGGACAAGTGTAACCCCTATTACTGAGATCATAGGGGCAAAATATCAGGTATCCTGATATTTTGCCCGTACGGATAAATCTGTAGGGGCAATGTTGGGCCCTACGGATTAATCCGTAGGTATATATTATCAGTTTTTTTTTTAAAAAGGCTGCCTATTTTTTTCTCGCCCTGTGCACAATAATATATACATCATATATAAAATTAATCAGCACGCAGAACATATATCGCAGTATTCATAATCACATCTCACGCATAATATACAAAAGAAATCAACAAGCAGAATATGATATTAATATAAACACGCAAACACCACCAATATCAATATTGTCCAAAATATCGTACAATATGTATTATATAAATAAATACAAGTTTAAAATATAAGAATTAAAAAGCTACCCTAACTCGGTCCAGCTCCACCTCTGATAAACGCCATAATCTGGCGCGTCTGCTCCTCGGATATACCCTGAGTCAATAAATCATGCAATGCGGAGTGTGCGGGAGTCTGAGTGGGCTGTGGAGCTGTAGGAGTGGTCTGTGCAACCGCCGCCGAGGTAGTGGCTTGCGGAGTCACGGCTGCGGGAGTCTGAGCGGGCAGTAGAGCTATAGGAGCTGTCTGCGGAACCGCGGCTGATGTAGTGGCTTGCGGAGCCGCGGCCGAAGGAGATGCATGTAGAGGCTCGGCCGATGTACCTTGTCGCGTCTGGACCTACGTGTGTAATAAATGAGTAAGAACTGTGTATTAGTCGAGTTCGTATCATTATCAAGTTATTTCGAAACCCTAATCTATATATATTTAGGGATTTAGGCCTCGTTTGGATATCTAGTTTGGAAAACCATAGTTTATTTTAATTAGATATGTATGTATGATTAATCAAAGCTAAGTCTACAACCAAATAAGCTCAGGCTACAGACTAATATTGGATATGTTGTTATCTATAATATGACATAATATTTTACTATTAAGTAGTATACATACCAATATCTCCTTCAACTCCTGAACGGTGGCCTTCAAGCTCTCCAGTTCTTGCTGGAAACATCGCTCACTGGAGACGGAGGAAGTAACCGCCGGAGTGGAGTCCAACCTTATATGGGCCCTGCTAGGGCCTAGTCCCCGGCCTCTCTCTCAACCTTCGTGGTGCCCTCCGTGTGCGGCGTCCAGGACTGAGGTCAGCTGCATTGGATCGTTCTGTCCAGTAAAATCGATCCCCGATATCTCGGCCTGCTCAACCACCCACTCCTACACCCACATTAACCAGTAAAATATAAGTATATCATTTAAATTTGAACCTTTCAAAACTAAAATTTCAAATAGGGGTTGAATAAATATTAACACTTACGCAATACTCCTGGGTAGCGGCGTCGGGGTATCGAAGCTCGCCCGTGGCGGGATCTGTCGAGGTGCCGTGGACGGCAAAGATATACGGACACTCGGTGTACCACCTTGTGCCAGGGTCTGAGCTCTCTGCAATATTAGAAAATAACTCTTAATATTGGATATATTAGAAAATAACTCTTAATATTACATTATATCACAAAGGCCGGTCTATTGTAATTTACCGATAACTCCATGGCACGAATAATATTCCTCGAGCCACCTGTATAAGTGGGGTGATCTCTCTTCGCCGACTTCCTATTCTTTTTATTTTGATCGGCATGTTTCTGCACAACACATTCACATTTAGTTTTCTAATTAAGCAACACAAAAAAATAAATTATATACTAAATAATGAATTACATTTAAAATACATACCTGTTTGCGATGAGAGTCGAAATATTCACACAATAGAGCCCATGTATCTATATCGACTCTCGCAAAGGCCGGAGTAGATAGGAGGGCCGCTCTCTCTGTCTCGGGGGTCGCCATCCACAGGGAATAGCAGTCGGTCTTCAGCTTATTCCTGTTGTATCGGACCTTCGTCTGCATGTTCTTCATCAGGCCATTGTACAGAGCGTGACGATCGAGCACCCTCCCAAGGTGATCAGGGTCGGGTACAGGCTGAAAATCGTAATCCAACTGAAAATACAAAAAAACCATTGTTATTAGATTGCAAGTGTTAATAATAAATATATTGGATAAATCAAATGAAAATATATATTAATACCCGAGCCTGATCCCAGAAGAGGGCGTATGAGCGCCGGTGCTGGTCGCCCCACTCAACGTGAAGTGGATAGTTCTTCACGAGCCGGCTCTCATCCCCCATATATCGGCCGAACCTCTCGGCATGATCACCGGTATAACGAAAATCAGGGGTAAAAAAGAAGGGGAATGCTGCCTCCCCCTAGCTCTATCGGGCCTCAGCCTGTGGGGCTGATTCGGGCCTCGAGCCCTCTTCTCGTGATGGGGAGGCCCTGCGTCTGCAAGAAATATCAAGACAATCAATATTAAGACAAAGTTGTATTAAGAAATCAATATTTAACGAAAATTGAAGTGTGATATATACCTCCGGTGACTAAAACACGAACCTGGGCCCGGGCAGCAGCACGAGCAGGACGATAGTTCCTCCGGTGAGGAACAGCCGGTTACCCGGATGCGGACGCATCCCCTCCAACTAGAAAATAAACATTGACGCTAAATTTCCATGAAGTTCATATTTATTCTTTAGAGGATATGTACAATGAATAAATATTTTATATTTATTCATATTAACCTATAGACTGAGCGGAGGGTACGGAAGTGGCGGGAGTGGCCCCTGCGTCAGATGTGGACGCACCACCTATAATTAGACAACTAAAAATAGATTATATAAGTAATTGCAAAAAGAATGTATAGATCAATAATATAACATTCTAAATCGATATACATGCACTATAGGATATATAACATACCCGCAGGTGCGGTGGTGGCCTCTGCCCGAGATGTGGAGGCACCACCTACAGCTAGACAATAAAAAAATGATTATCTAAGTAAGAGCAAAAGGAATGTGTGTATATTTATGATATAGCATTCTAAATCAATATATATGCACTATATGATATATAAACATACCTGAAAGTGCGGGAGTGGCCTCTATCCCTGATATGGACGCATCACCAACAGCTAGACAATCAAACGTTGACAATATAAGTAAGTTTGACATGAACAGGCATATATATCTGTAATATTACATTCAAAATGGATATGCGTGCAATATACCTGGAGGTGTGGCAAAGTCCACACGGAAGGAGGCATCCGAAGAGATCTCCGATCGGGGTGCAAGACCAGCCCTCTTAAGCTCCCTACGCAGCTCTCCGGGCGGCAGAACCGCTCTGCCTTTGCCTCTGCCTCTGCCGGTGCCGCGGCTGGAGCTCCTGCTCCCCTCGCTGCTCCCGTCATCGTCATCAAATCTAGATAAACGGTTCATAGACGCATTAGACAATCATTATAAGTATTGACTATATATGTATAGATCGTAAAATGTGAAGTAATAATATAATATTACTGATAACCTTTTTCGTTTCATGGGCGCATTAGACATATCTACTTGGATTTCATCATCGTTATCATTTCTAACCCACGTAACTTCATGATCAGCCGAAGACAACCCGTCTTTCGAAACAGACGGTCGGAGTACTCTAAGTCTTCTCTCTTCTTCATCCTCATCGCTGTCCTCGAATTCTGGGATATCGTAGACATCCCTGGGTTTCCAATGGCATACGACACTCCATCCCGGATGCTTCAAATACTGTGAGTAGTATACTTGGAACGCTTGGTTCGGAAAGATAAACGGATCTTCCCGACCGTAAAATCGTGTGTTCACACTGGTCAATCCATATTCATCTTTCCAAGTTTCAAGATTGCTTCTCCACTTATCCGTATCGGTTCGCGTATCGTACCAAGTACACTGGAATATATAAAAGGGTTTGTTCTCCTCTGAAACATAGAGACACGACCGCGAAGGTCCGTCTTGCCTGAATTTGGGGGCAGATGCTAATTGGTGCTATCCGTCCACCTCTCCGAAGATACCAAGTTGATTTATGGAGAGTTTACTGCTTTCACTTGCTTTAAAACACCATGTATCGAAGGTTTAAACGGATGCGGCCGATATAGCAGACTTCGTCAGATTCCCCCTCATGGTGAGGGTTTTTTTGATTCTGGGGACGCTCTTCCCTGCAGGCGCAAGCCCCTGCAGTTAATTAAGCTACTGCATCGTGGTAACCACTTTCTCCTTATCCAAATGGTCACTTCGTGTCGTGGGTGTTTTTTTTTTTGGTTTCCCATGGATTATATACGGAGACTAATTTATGTTGTCGTCCGTAGGGCGTGGATTAGTCCAAATCCGTATTTTCTTAGATTTGGGTTTTGGTTTGGGTTTAAGGATACGTTAGTCTCATTTGAGACTAAGATCAACTTAAACGTTTGTTAAGGATACGTTAGTCTAATTTTAGACTAAGATCGACTCAACGTTTGTTAATGACACGTTAGCCTAGTTTTAGACTAAGGTCAACTTAACCATTTGTTAAGGATACGTTAGTCTAATTTTAGACTAAGATCTGCTTAACAGGATCATTTAGATCCAACAAAAGAGCATTTGGGCTCTATTGTTTAGTTTAGGGACATTGCGGTCGATTACCAGTTTAAGGACATGGTGGTCCAAGGTTAAGGACATCATAGTCCATGAGTTTAAGGACCCCACAGTCCAAGGTTAAGGACATCATAGTCCATGGGCTTAAGGACCCCACAGTCCAGGTTAAGGACATCATACTCCATGGGCTTAAGGACCCCACAGTTCAGGTTAAGGACATCGCAGTCCGTGAGTTTAAGGACCCCACAGTCCGAGATTAAGGACATCATAGTCCTTGAGTTTAAGGACCCTACAGTTCAGTTTAAAGACGTCATAGTCTATGAAATGTATGGTTGTCGGGACCCGTCACCTCTCTGAAGACGTTGAAGGATTACAATGACAGATATCAGAGGAGTAAAGAGATGTATCCTCGAACCGGTGTGAGTTGGTTGGAAGATCTGTAGTCAAATTTGGGACTAAGATCTGTTAAATATTCCTGAGCAGATGTGCTCAATTAAATATAAGTTGAGAACTTAATGGCCAATCTTGGGCTAAGTCTAATAAATGTTTAACATTTTTTTTGTTATGGCTATTGAGCCTTTATTTGAGCTTGGCCCTTTTAATAATGCTGAGCATTAGATCCTGACTCTTTTATTGTCTTGTATTGAATGCAGAGCATTCATCAGAACAATTTATGTTCTGTCAGCGCAACCTATGGTGCGCTAGGCGCTTTGCGCCAATCAAAAGCGCAGTGCGCTTATGAAACGTGGCGCGCATGTAAGTGTTGCGCTCTGCGCTAAGCGCAGATGCCAGCTTGTGAGCGCTGAGCGCTAGTCCATAAGCGCATTGCGCTGTCAATTTAGTGGCGCACTCGTGAGTGACATGTGGCGCGCTTGGCGCTGAGCGCCAGCCCATGAGCGCGGTGCGCTATTTCAGAAGCGCAAAGCGCAAGTTGTATACGTGGTTGACACGTGGCGCATTTTGGCGCTGAGCGCCGGTCCAGAGAGCGCAGAAGCGCTGTTCAAGAGTGCAAGGCGTAGTTCAATAGCGCAAAGCGTATTTGATCAATTTTTATGATCTGTGAACAAATTTATGTCCTTCTAAAAGAGACTTTGTCTCAAGATTCAAGAACAACAGTTCTTATTTTTGAAAGGGCTTTGACTTTATAGATCAATGATCTGTGTGAAGAATATGTTCTTCTTTTATTATGTGATGAGATCTTTTAATCTTTTTTATGAAAGACTTTGGTCTTTGTAGATCTATGATCTTTTAAGAAGATAATTCTTCTTTTATGAGATGATTTCATCTCTGTGTTCATCATTCATCATGTTTACCTTGAAGAAATGATCTTCTTTTCAAGAGCTTGCTCTCTTTCTTTGAATTTTTCAAAGTTTATGGGGGGGGGGTTTCTCTATATCAGACTTGAAGTCTTGGGGCCTTTATATAAGGCAAGTTGATTTGTTAAATCAGTTAAAGAGATTTTTCTCTGAATGATTTGGGGATATTTCCCACCGTTGGATTTTTGATCCTAGGGCTTTTTTTTTACAGAAGGCAATCTTCTTGTTTTTAACAAGATTGAAAAATCTTTTCATAACAGAATTTTAATTCTGATTAATTAATGATTTATCATTATTATTAGATCTTTTGATCTAAGGGTGGGGAATTTTTAATTCCGGCGCTAGCGCACCCGTGCTTTGCACGTGGTGCGCTGCTCAGAGCGCAGCGCACCTTGCGCTAGCGCACCTGTGTTTGACACGTGGTGCGCTGCTCAGAGCGCAGCGCACCTTGCGCTAGCGCACCTGTGTTTGACACGTGGTGCGCTGCTCAGAGCGCAGCGCAGCCTGCACTAGCGCACCTGTGTTTGACATGTGGCGCGCAGCGCTCCTAGCGCTGGGTCTGAAACGTTGCTTCAATTTTTGAAATTCGAATTTCAAACAGAGCTTTGTTCTGATTGGGGAAACAAATTCCCCCCCACCGTTGCGCTCACGTGGCTCACACGTGAGTGCAGCGGTGGCAACATCTGCGCCCTTGGAACAACTCAAAAGTTGAAGAGGCGTTTCAATGCCTATAAATAGGACCTTTGGTCTCTTAGATGATTTTCATCTTTTTCTTTGAGAACTTTTATCAGAGCATTACTCTTCAATTCAAGAACTTTTCAAGAGTAAAAACTCTGTTAAAATTTTAGGTAAAATTTAAATCTTTTAATAAACTCGGGTCTTACCCACTAACAGAGCTTTGCTCTTCATAGATCTTTGATCTAAAGAAAACCAATTTAGGGTTTCATCAACAGAGCTTGCTCTCCTGAACATGTAGATTTTTTAATCTCTTGTGAAGAACTTTTAAGAGTCTGTTCATGGATCTTGAAGATCAAAAATGAAATTTTATTTTTGATGGATCGTCTTCTCAGAGCAAGGCTCTTCTTGAGGAATTTTATTCCTTTATCATTAAACTTTGACAGATGCCTGTCTAGTGAAGAGCGCTGCTCTTAATGGGAGTTTTACTCCTCTGCCCGAGGGATTTCTCATTTAATGAGAATCTCTTGAGGATTTCCTCTTTTAATGACAACTTCATCCAATGATGAGGCTGTTTTATTAATGATGAACTGTCATCTAGATTTTGTGGGTCCTCTTTTCTACTGTATTGCATTGTGGTACAAATTTTAAAGTATCAAGTGTCAGAATTTAAAATAAAATTATAGCACTGACAGTTGACTTCTGTCCCTTTTTTTTGCAGGCGACATGTCTTTTGATCTCTCTTTCCCGTTTGTCCGTTCAGAGGGAGGATTCCTTGAGGCGCTTGTGGACCGAGAAGTTCTCGCGCTGATCAAAGACCACGACTCGGAACACAAACCTGTGGGGTAGATGGTACGATCAGATTATCAGAGGCCGCCGGAGCTTTTCTTGTGTGACGCCTTTGGAGCCTATCTCGGTGATCCCGTATGCAGATGCGCCCCCGATGAACTATGCCGTGGAGGTGGTTAATTGGACTTCGGAGGGTCTCCTTCAGCCTTCGATCGCCACCGTACCCGTGCAGCCGGCGGCGGCTTTGGACATCCTAGGACGACGTATATGTCAGGGTGAGTCACGCCCTTGGGGACAGCCATACAATGTAGGACTAACTCCCCGTCACCCGGCCGGGTATTTGCAGTGGGCTAGGTATATCTTATCGGCGAAGAAATCCCAGTTGATGAAGCTCGGATTGTATCCCGCCGTTTACACTTCTTTGTTCCAATATTCCCCGCTTCCTACATGGTGGGTTAGGGCCTTTTTGGAGCAGTGGAATATTCCGACCCACACCTTCCTCCTATCTGATCGAGAAGTCTCTATTTGTTTGGAGGAATTTGCAGAGGTCTCGGGTTTACCTGTTAGGGGAGAACATAATGAGGAATTGTTTCCCCCGGATGAGTATGTTTTCGCTACCAAATCCATGGTAATGGGTCTTACTCCGAGAATGCTATTCAACACCAGTTTCCGAGCTTGATAAAGGTGTTGAATATGTATGAAAAACCTCTCTCTCGCATCCGAAGGTCGTGGAGTTAATTTTACGGCTTTTATCGCTGATTTTCTTCGCCCGGAAAATATTAGAGGAAGAAGTTGACAAATTCGCCAGTCTTGACGACCCCTTTGGCTTGGGTTTAGGCAATCTACCAGCGACGGAGGCGGATCAGAAGAGCTTCTTTCTACCTGATACCCCGGTCATCCCTTTTACAGAGCTAGCGGCTCCTGGGATTGACGAAGAAACGTTCTTTTTAGGGTTCCTTGGGTTGTGGCTGAGTTGGTTCGCGCTTCCCATGCACCTTCGCCGTATGAGGCCGTCCGTCTTCTATCCTGCGCATCGAATGGCTGCCGGGATACAATTGGCTGTGGGGATTGCCGGGTTAGCCCATATGTATCACGGCCTCAGCTTGGCAGCTGATACCACTGAGCCAGGGGTGCAGTCGGTAAATTTCCCGAAGCATTATTTCACGTCATGGCTCGAGTTATATGTGCTAGGCGTCTTCGGCATCCACAAGAGGCCGAGTTTTTATGACAGGTGCAGGTTCCCTCGGATCATGCGACTGGTTGGCGCTTCTATCGTAACTCTGACGCAACGGGAAGCTAGAGGCTTGCTTCGCCCGCGCACGGTTGGGGCTGGCATGTCTTTTACTGATAAAGTTTTGACCGTCGGCCAAGAGTCGGGGAAGACGGTGCTGCCCTTGCAGGACATATTTAAAGACGGGGTCTCCGTCTTGAAGGCTCGGGAGATTCTTCATCTGTACTCTATCCGGCCGGGCTTTCTTGTATTCATGATGAATGACTCGGCTTTATTTATGAGGTATAACCCGCATCGCTTGGCCCAGCAGTTAAGCTACAATCAGGGTGTCCCACTCAAGGCTTTCTTGGCAGAACCGACTGCCACTGAAGAGGGTACTCGGAGCGCACTACACCACTTTATGCGCTTGAACACGGGGTCTCACTTCTTCATTAGCGAACCGAGTTGTGTTCCGCAAGCCCTGATTGTGTATGTGGCATGGTACCGACATACGACAGGTGCCGTCATTAGGGAGGAAAAGCGATTGCTGTTTGATCGCAAGGGCGCAGTGCCGGCTGGTGATCGAAATGTTCCTCTGAAACGACGGAAAATTGTTCATCCTCCCTTGAGAGAGGTCACTGCAGTTGAGCCCCCACACATGCTAAGTCCTACGTGCGGGTTGCCCCCATTTAGCGCGCCTGAAAAAGAGGTGGCTGCCGCGTCCCCCGAGTCAGACGTAGGAAAAGAAATTGGGACTCGTCGTCCAAAGGTGACTGCTAAACGCAAACTCATGTTATCGTCCACTGGCGCTCGTCCTAAGAAGAAAAAGAAACTAGTACTTTCTTTGGACACCATATTAGGCTTGACGCCCCCTGCTCCGTTTAGCAAAGGCTTGAGCGAATATGGGACCAACGAGGGTTTATTCGGGATGCATGACGATACCGATTTGGAGGTTGCCATTGAAGCTTCCAAACAGTCGGCCACCCTCGAAAAAGAACTGGCCGCCCTTGCGCAGTCAGGTATACTTTACCCTTATCTCTCCACTGTTTATTTCATTTTTCTTTTATCATGCGTTGACTGACGCTTGCTGTTTCAACAGGTGCCTCTACAGAAGAAGCCATTGCTGCTTCGCTTAAAACCTTTGAAGAGGAGGAAAGGCTTCGCGCCTCATTGCCAACAGAGGCTTCACTTGAACGATCGATGATAGATACCGTAACGGTTCCGGAGGTAAAACCCGGCTCTGATGATAATGTTCCCTTGGCGGAGGTCCTGAAGAAGTCTTCCCTCTCTGTCAAAACCGAGAAGCAGCTTAGAAAGCGGGCGGCGAGGGGAAAGAAGCGAGATTCTACAGTAACTGGCTCTGGGCCAAAGCGGGGGAAGAAGACCGCTACTAATCTGCCGGAAGACAGTCTTCTTTTTCCGGGTTCATCTGCCGAGGAAGCCGCACAATTGGCTAAGGCTATAAGATGCTCACAAGACGATTCCGAGAATGTAAGGATCCCGAAGAGGCCTTATCCTGCCGTCATCTTTTATGAAGACCCTCCGTGGATACGGCGGCTATTCATAGAACCTTAGGAAGAATGGGGTGAGAGAGCTCTTAAGAAGGCTGTTTCGGCCGACGTCGAGAACGCACTTTCATTGTGGACCGGTGGCCACGAGTCTACTCTCGGACCTCAGAGAGCACATCTTCTCAAGAAGGAGCGTCGGCTTGAACAAGCCATATTAGAGGCTCCCTTGCGCATCGGTATGTTCACGTATCTCTTCGTAATATTTTGTATTGCTCGTGTGTGTGTGTGTGTGTGTGTGTGTGTGTGTGTGTGTACCCTTATCCTCGTACAAACTCCGCAGGGACTTCGGCGATGGCGGAGGATCTGAGATCAAATCGCGCTTTGACTGTAGACCCCGCTAATATCCCCAACGAAACACTAATCAGTATGGAGGGGGTTGATGCCATTGTTATTCCTGCGTCGGAGCTTCCCTTGGTGATCGCTGCTCCCCAGGTGCTTGCTCCTTCGGAAGAGGCATCTTTATTGGCTGCGGATCCAATAGATCTTTCTGGGGATGGCCCGGAGACTGCTGGACAGGTAGTCGAAGCCACTGTCGTTTCATTGGAGCGCGTAGCGATGGCACTGCTCCTCCAACGGAAGTTATTATACCGGCCGACATCCCTGATGATGTGCTCGGGAGCACGGAGGAGGGTGAGGCAGTTGATGCATCCAGTGATGCCCTTGTTGTGGTTTCGACTGGTGACTTACCAGGTAAATTTCAGGTTATTGCTTTCTATTTTATTCTGCAATCCCTTTTCTTCCTTTCCTGAAAGTATTTATCTCGTTTCTAATGCAGGCGTGTGTCCATATCAGAATTTTGTATATTTATACCGCCCATTCATGATCACATTGCATATAGATAGGTGCTTTTAATCTGTATTTGCTGCATGTTTACAGATTACAGCTTTCCAGTCCAAAAGAATACAAATCCGACAAAATATCCACAGTTATGCCAAAAATCAGAACATCTGTCACAAACAGATAAAAGCCGGGTTCCAGTATCCGTCCAGTACTAGTTCAAAATATGGGACGAAAATAGTCGTCATTTGTGACTAAATCAAGCGTGGGGCCTAAAGGAAATAGAAGTCAAAGGAGAAGAAAAATGAAGCAATCTTGGACTATGAAATCTGAAGATTTTCTGGAAGACTTGTTGCAGTTAAAAGTTTTCAAACACGAGGAAAAATGTGTGCAAGACAAACCACAGGAAAAAGACAAAATGATGCCACCTACCAGCCGCGGATCCGCGGCCAATAGTCCACTATGGCCGCGGAAACGCGGCTGACACGTGTCATCATATGATGAAAATTTAGGGTTATTTCTGTAATTGTATTTAGGCTTATATTTTATTCCTATTGTTTCAGAAACATGCCTATAAATAGCCCAGTTCGAGCCAGAGCCAAGGGAGTGATTCTTGTATTAGATTTTAGTTTAGTTTTCAATAAGAGTTGTATTTTTTTCATCTTCCTCCATTAAATCTTGTAGTGAGCTTTATTGAGTGTTGAAGAATGAAAGAAGTATTATTTTCCTACATGCATGTCTTGTAATTTAGTTCTTTTATTTTGCTTATAATTTCAATTGTTAAAAGTAGTTGTTGTTATTTGTTTGTTGTTTTATTCTCTTCTATTTTCTTTTATCCTTACAACCATGATGCTTAGTGTGATCCTTGCCTAAGTGAGGTCCCAAATAGCTAGTTGTGATTTTCTACCTCAATTCTTATTATCTTTCTTTCTTTATTTCATTTTATTTATCTTTTATAATGGGTGAGTAATTTCTCACTTGTTAGGGTAGGAAAAGGAAAGTTTGAGAGAAGGAAATCTCCTTCACTCTTTTCTTTGCCCAACATCTTGATTCAAACTCCCGTTAATTGAAGCACAGTCCGCTCCGAACGAGACCCTATTCTTTATAATAGCGGTGATACCCTAGTGAGACCGGCTGTGGTTGAATCAACCTGAGGTTACGACTAAGAGCCAATAATGGACGGACAAGGAACAAAAAGAGGAAACTATGTGTTGGAAAGCCTAGCTTATACTCGCAAGTTTCCTTCTTAGTCGTGCTAATCCCCGTTGTTGCCGATTACCGTAACATCGATATTAAGAGTGGTAAATGAATTAAGTGAGCGAGCTCCTAACTCAAACTAACCAAATCCTAACCCTTAACAAGTTCTCTTATCATTCATTTCTAATTAGCTAATCTTAAAACAAACCTGGAAATATTTGGACTTAACTCGTTAAAACATAAAGAAAAAGACTCCCATCTCTCTGTGGATCGACCCGTACTCATCCGGCTAGCTACAAAGCGAAACCGTCCTGATTGCAGTAATTAAACTAGAACACGCACAAAATCTGACAATCAAATGGCGTCGTTGCCGGGGAGACGGTAGTTTATTTTTTTGTGTAATTTTGGGCTAATTTGTGAATATAAATATAACCGAAAAACAAAACAAAAAAATATATCGTAAAAATCATCTTGTTATTTTTGATTAGTTTTTGTGCAAGTATGCAGAATAAAAAGAAGGTCGAGTTCAGTGCCAAAGACGTGGGAAGTTAGACCCAGAACTCGCGGCTACACCGCGGGTGATCAAGACGGAACCAACGGTCTACTGTAAAATTCTGGAGCAGACCCAGTGAGCAAATCAAGATTCAGGAGCTCCAAACAAGAAGAGGACACCCAACCCAGCACAGGCAAGAAATCTTAAGGTCCAACTCCTCATTTTAGCCGCGGAACCGCGGCTATTTGCTGACATCAGCAACTAAAAATCCCTGTGAGTGTTCCAACCCTCTTCCTCACTCCTCTGAACTCCACTGAACTATTTTTTCTGCAGCATTCTTTGCACAAACTCTCTTCCCCCTTCCAATAAAATTGATCTTGTGCAGGATTCTTTGCGCCGCGCTAAAAAATAAATTTTTTTGATTGCAAGTGATTGTTACTGCTTTGCATATTTTAATCGGACTTTAAGGGGCTTGAAACCAATCCAGATTGGGTGGGAATTTCATCACCCTTCCCAGGACCCCAGAAATCACATAAGGCATATGCATTGACCATTATTTAATTAAAAAATACTAGACTCAGCCCTAAGGACGTCGCGCTCAATAGAACAGAGGACTAGTTATAGGCATCGGCCGTTGATCCTAACCTGAATTTGCGGTGTCTAGGAAAGTGTGTCTAAGGCGAGTGGTTACTTAATTAGGGCTACTACTTGTAGTGGAGAGCCTCCCACTCACCTGGCACTTACCTGGCCGCAATTGGCGGTGAAGAGGCGGTTTGAGGTCCTATTTCTAGCCCTTTGGAACAGTTAGGAGCTGTCTAGCTGACCTAGGTGACCCTAGATCTAGATGTGATTGTGCATATTTTGTCTGTGATTGTTTGAAACCGTAAGTCCGTACATATTCCTGCAAAACTCTTTCTTAAAAAAAAAACAAAAAAAACACAAAACAAAAGCTTTTATAAAAAACTTGCCCTTTGTCGCTAGAATCCCATTTTTTCACCCACCTCTCATCGTTTCTCCATTGACGTTTTCTTACCCTCACCTTCTCCGCTTAGACTACACTAAACTAGTTTAGTCTATGTCCGCTTAGACTAGGGACCCTAGTGCCCGTTTAGTCCGCGTTTCGTTAGTCCCTACGGACTACGCGATCGACACCGCAGTCGAAACTTCTTCCACCCCTTTATCAACCCTACCTTTACCGGCCAACTCCAACATTGACCGAGATTTTATTCATACTTCCTCACCTTCACTATCACCAACATTTTCTTCTGCGATGTCAGGATTTAATCCTACATCCCTTCAACTCTCCCGGGATTGATTCCACCTCCTACGGATGCGAATTGTAAGTGCACGGCGGCGCCCCGGTCGTCAATCCGACGCCGGAATGCGGAAACAAAAAACTTTACAAAACATGTAAACCGGCACCACCGCACACAAAAATCCCGGATCGGGCCATTAACCTAGCCACTAGCAAACTAAAAGATGGGTAGAGAGATATACTGAGCGATCCGTGTCCTCCGGTCTTCTCGTCGTCGTCCCGATCTCCCCGCGGAATCTCCGGTCTTCACCTCCTCGCCGGAACGACACCACATCGCCGGGTTCTTTTACGGGCTCCCACCTCTGGACCGAGGCAACTCGGGTACGAAGTTGGCGAGTCGACGTGCCCAAGGGTACTGTAGGTGTAGTGTAGAATCGGTTGTCTCATTTGGGGTTTATGTAGTTGCCTTTGGTGATGGAGGAATGAACAACTTTGGATAGGTGAGGAATTTTGTAGCAAGCTAGAAATGTGATGAATCAATTTCTCTCACCAAAATGAAAACTCTCTCTCTCCCTCCCTCAAAAGTGGCCGGCCTCCTTATATGAATGGTGGAGGAATAAAACCAACCACAAGCAAGTGGAGAAAAGAAAAAGCACAAGGGAGGTGAGTGTAGTAGAATGAAAATGGGTGACCATAAACAAAAAGCAAGTCTCACTTCAAAGATGCAAATCAATCCCATCCTAATCCTTTCTCATTAATGCAAAACTATGATGAAGAAAAGAATGGAATCTAATGATGATAGTCTTATCATAATTCCCATTTACAAACAAACCCCTCTACAATGGATAATTTGCACAACTGCAAATACCCCCTCCATCGGAAAAGTCCGGCCGGGAAGGAGCAAAGGAAAGCTGGCCGGAACAGAATGCAAACTGGCAACTTCAGAAAACTGATCCCATAATAAATTACAGGAAATCCCCGCGACTGCATATACATGCCCGCATTTGTATTCCCACTGAGCACAAATGCAAAGAGACAAAATCTACACTGTCTAATACTAGGATCCGGCTTAAACCAAAACCCGCTAGTAAAATCCGTCCGATCAGGATCCGTGCAATACCGCACGTATCTGATCGAACCCTGCCAGATCTCCATACGGCCTCTACAGCGTTTCGCCCGAAACTTGAGTAACTGTGTGTGGGGGACTCTAAAGACTCGTCAATATTATGGCTGTGGATTTAACCACTAGCACGTCAGAGGTATTAGCCATACATGATGGGCCACCAGCTATTGACCAAAAGAGATGTCTGTGAGTGAACTCATCCTGACACCCTACTGAGCCTGTCAGTGACAATATCCGTATAGTCCGGTCCGTTCGTCTATGAGCATCGCATAGCGGGCCTAGGGGGTTGGTAAAAGTCAGACCCCCAATAGCGGTACAAGTCGTGTCGGAGTGTAGCCCAGAACACCCTGAGATATTACTAGAATACCTACCAGTAAATCTCCTGCCTTGGCCAAGGACTTCGTGTAATGGCTCTCCTAGACACAGCGCGACCTCACCCCCAATACCGGGAGAGACGAACCCCTGCAGATCCGCTCGCTGCCTCCATGTGGGTCGGGACTGTACCCAACTAAAACCTGTTTGCACGTCTCCTTTGAGCGTGGTAGGGTAGTAATCAAAGTACAGTGGGAACTCACACGAGACAAATGACGATCTCAGGTCGATGAACTAACCTGTACACATGTCACCAGGGAACTGCTATTTGACGTCAGGTATAAGACCAACTAGCATGTTCCCAGCGAGTCCTGTCCGGTGTACTCATAACCCAATGAGCACCTGTATACATCTTAGGTGAACCAACTGACACCAGTGGCTTATGAGACCGGCCACCGCCCCTCGTCGAGGTCTCGACTGTATACACTAGTCTACTCTGGAGTATCGATGCCCTGTCTCGAAACCCCCATGACTAGGGACCTTTTAAGGATGTGCTTATAGACCTCAGCTCCCACGTATATGATCGCCCTCATACTGCTGGTAGTCAAGAAAGAATCCTAGGGGCTCTATCAACGTGCTATAGTGATCAGTAAGGTCACCTAAAGCAGTACACGATGATAAAGATAAACTAGATACATACTATCATCTTGAGTGAGACTGTCCTACCGGTATAGGTCTTCCCTCAATCATTGCAATCACGTGCCTGTGATCCAATAATTGACTCTGAGGGCACTATATCCAACAATCTCCCACTTGCACTCAAGGTTAATTATTGCGATGTCGCATACTCACAGCCCGTGTGATACCGAACACCCAACTTCTCTACTAGTCAGTCTCACAAAACTCGTTTGCGAAACTATTGCGTTCGAGGAATAGCCTCAGTAAGTGGATCCGCTCTGATGTTTCTTTCTATGTCTCTCTATATCTCAAGTTCGCGGAGAAAGCCATCTCCCGAAATGAGCAATACTTGTCTTAGAATATGTCTGGATGTCTGATGGGACCTAGTTCATAAATGAACTCCAAATCCAAACTTCTTAGACTGTATCGTCAACTGAAACCAATCAGTATCCTGCGCCATGCGTCCCTCAGTATTCGCCTGGACCACCTGTCCAAAATACTGCCCCTCGTCAGAGGGAAAACTATAACTCTGACAGTCACTCTGCCATCCATGTCACTTTGGAAGCCTGGAATGATAATCGTCCACTGAAAGAGGTTGCCGTTATCATATCCCTAGAACATCCACTTATGTTCTAAAACTGCTTCCGTTCGTTTCTCCAGGATTGGATTAATATCAACTTACTGCATCTCGTGCAAAAACAATATCTGGTGTGGTACTTGACATCTCATGATCAACTCAATTGCCTAAGCAAGTGATCTTCCGATCATGCACATCCCTCTCCCCTTTAGTCTATAAGACACCTTTAGAGAGGGCGACTCCATCATCTGCAGGTATACTACCGTGCCAGGAGCCGTCCATTCTAAATACTCTTAGAATGCTGTCTAAGTACCCTGATTGGGATACTACCCAAATCTAGATCTAAAACCATAGATCCAGTAACCAGAATATCTGATATAATATCCATTTCCCATGTGGATAAACTACTGTGTGACAACCAAAGTATAACCGATCGTAGTATAGGAACTTCACTTCCTACTCTGTGTATGTCATCCAAATACCAGGATATCACACCCTTCTACCTTCTTAACAGATCCATCCCCTATTCTGATGAAGTCAAACCTATAACTGTCACATCAGAAATAGATGATCTATCTCCGCTATATCTGCTTAAGTCTATAAATAGACATAAGCCACTTGTCCACTATACTTCCGCTGCTCCCACTGACTACGACAACCCTCTGGCAGAATAATATACACGTGCACTTCCAAAGCTAGTTTAGAAAGACGCTATACTTAACCTCCTGCCGGGTCTCATAGCCTGGAACAACAGTAATGTCAAGTCCTCATTTAGCTTCCGCTGCTCCCACTGACCATGACAACCCTCTGGCAGAGTCATATAGACGTACACTTCTAAAGCTAGTTTAGAACTACGTTATATTCATCCTCCTGCCGGGTCTCACAGTTTGGAACAATAGCAATGGAAAGTCTGGGTAAACAAGAACCTTCCTGTCACCGTCCTTGAGGCTACCGGAGTACCTCTCGGGTACCTGAGGTTACCCATCATGTCTGCGGAGTGGCCAATGGAATGTCAAACTAGATTGAATTAAGTTCTTATCAAATTTTCAGTAATCGTTTGCGGTTCTGGAATTACTTCCAGTTCTACCATACTCCCACTACTGTTTTCTGAAAAAATCCATTTTTATTAAAACTGTGGCGAGTCAAGAACAATATCACTATTGATCTTCCTGATGGTAGAAAGGCAACCCTCGTCATAGCCTGCGTCAACCCACAAACAACCATTACAGAAACGTGCCTTGAGTTATCCAGAGTCTGGTTTTAAGCATAAGCCGGACAACTCTCCGTACCTTAATATCGTTAAGATATGAACTGTTCTATATCCAATACAGAAACAAAGGCACTGATTTAATTGACCCAGATTCAAATCATGCAACTATCTCCAGTGCATGTCAACTAAATGGAAGGAGGCCGATCAGCATTACTCAACTTAGGAGTGCTTCCAATTATGAGTAACCTGAAAGAGAAGCAAGTTCTCTTAATCATTACTATCAACTGAATACCATACACAAGTATCTACATCTTCGATCACCTTGAAGAATCGCGATACTTGCAATACCTGGTTCTCTACTTTACTCTTATACCTATAACTTCTCAAAACTTGGACCTTCTGTTTCTACGAAACACTTGTCTAAGAACTAGAGAAGTCATAAGTAAATTGAATATAGTACGAGGACCAACCTCTCTGTCCTAATGGACACTGGACAATATACAATACTTTGTATAAGTCCCCTGAGTCTAATAACTCATTTCCTGTGTGTCGTAGGTTGAAAACTATACTATAGTTATGAAGAATTACACCGCTGTTTAATACTCCTTACCTAACCATCCACTGATATAGGTAAATATCATAGACATAATTTCAAAAAGGTATATCTCACTCTATAAAAATAGACGTACAGATATATCAATTTGAAATTGGTGCATAACAACGGTTATTCAAAACCAAATATTTGCCATCTGGCAAACATCCCAGGAGATTTACTCAAATATCACCAATTACAATGAATTCCGATATAATGAGAATGATCACCTAATTCCCAATAGCTTACTCCCACTCATCATCTGTAAAACCATACAGATGTGAGAATCATACCTGGTAAATACATACCCTGGAGTAAGGTCTGATTGGGAAATCAGTTTTCTTTTAACAGTACACAGTGAAACTGAAACATATAAATGTTTCGATGGGGTATCTGGGTATTCCTAGTAATGCCTCTTACATTATCCAGATTCACAACTGTAACCGTATATTTCTTTGCCACCTCTCCAAATCCCTTTATATGTCTTTAGTCATTACCTTCTGTACACCCCTTTAGGCCAAATGGTTTTCTTCTTTCCCTACCGTTCGGCACCAGCCTATGGTTTGGAAGAAAACTATCCAATAAGCATAACAGGTGTACTGTCCTAATCCTAGGAGCACTTGCAATGCGAGAGAAGGTGAAGATAAAAGACAACTGAATAAACCTTATTCCTATTTCTCCTGAACCAGAATCCATCCCCGAACTGGAACAAGTTCCTTTCGAGTTCGTATATAACCATACGATGGAATATCCAAATAACTGTGGATCTTCGTAGTGATACGGAGTGTCCTGGAGAAATACAAAGGTGAAGTGGGAGTGGTAAAGAAACACTTGGTTTGGTCGTGAATATCAGTCGCAATTTATTTTGCCCTCCTTCTAATCCCTTTCTTTGTCTTTACTTAATACCTTCTGTACACTGTTTAGGCTAATTGGTTTTCTTCATTCCCCACCGTTCGGCACCTGCCTATGGTTTGGAAGAAGACTTATCCAATTTGCGTAATAGGTAAACTGTCATAATCTAAGGAGCACTCGCAACGCGAGAGAAGGTAAAAGGAAAAGACAACTGAATAGTCCTATTCATTTTCTCCAGAACCGGAAACCATCCTCGAATCTGGAACAGATTCCTTCGAGTTCGTATATAACCATAGGATGGTTTTGTCCGATGGAAGTGGACATTCGTAGTAATACGGGGTGTCCTGGAGAAAAGGGTAAAAGTAGGAGTGGCAATGATGTTTGCAACTCTGACAATCTAAAAGCCAGTGTTTAAGAAGGTTCGGTCAATTTTGGTCACTGAGTCATAGTCTAGGGTCGGGTCATGGTCGCTACCAAAGAGAGAGAGAAAGAAACACTCAGCGTGTACTCTAACCTAGATCAGAACGGTTATCAATTTATCTAATCAGGAAACCTCCCACTGTAATCTCAAATTCTTCTCCAAACCTAAAAGAAGAATTAGTCAGGATCACCCGAGGAGTAAACCAACTCATCAGTGGGAATCGGGATCCAACTATCATCGCATGATAACATGACAGAATCCGCTCACATTATCACACTCCAGAAGGTATGCGCATATCTGGCAAGTTTCAGTTTCTTTAGAAACTCCCGATGTGATTTTTACCCCATGCTCTTATGACCTTGACTTTGGCCAACATATCATAAGTCACATGTCAAGTTCTACCCGTCATTCTCCAGGTTAATTTGAACCCACCCGTACATACCCTTGACTTTGGCCAAAATAGTAGTACGACTGTCCCAAACCAACGCATCTATCTATGCTGCATATGAATACCCAATAGCTACCAATCACTGTGCCTTGACTTTGGCCAACATACACAGCTTGAATACTTATTGACTATTCATATGAAACGACGGAGGGCTACGAATGGTTTCTGGCGAAAACCTTTAACGTAATGAACTTGATATCGTTGAAGGAACTGATAGCTTTATAAAAATATAGTAACGAAAACCTTTGCTAAAGAGGTCACTCGTGGTGAAGAGATCTCGGCTCTTTCCCCGTAGAATGAGGTGCAGGATATTCCAACTGAATACCACGATGCAAAGCAAAAGTAATCGACTATAGTGAAGTTATTGCCCTGACGCAAACTCCTGTCCAAGGGGTCACTCCCGGTGAAGGGATCTCGGCCCTTGCCTCGTCGACTGAGGTGCTGGATATTCATAACCGAATACCATTGTGCAAAACAAAAGAGAACGCCCTTGCAATAACAGCTTTTTGAAAAATGTTCCAACAACATCAGAATAGGTTTGTTTAGCTTGCATTGATCCGAATCAATGCAGTCCCATCAATTGATCACACCAATAAAGAACGAAAATAATGATGTACGTATATGCCATCCGCATTCGCCACTGGGTCCCGTCATCACCCGTTAGGTTACTTAACTAACGACAGAGTGGGGACTGGACTAGCGCGGATGTAAAACATATACAACATCTACTAGTATATATATCGATATATAATATTCGCTCAAGGCGTGATAAAATGCAACATCACAGAGAGTAATAAGCATCATAGAACAATACAGATATCTGGGATTCCCGGGTTTCATAGAGCCGCTACTGAAACCCGACGTTCCCCTGGTCGTGTGGATAGCCTATGCAATGAAATCCTAGACCCCTACGGGCGCGGCAAGTTACCCGCCAAAACCTGAAGCGAGGCAGCCCCCTTCAGCAACGTGAATGGACCACCCAGCACTTCACGGAATCCGGTAACTTAGGCACCCCTCCTGGGTCAACCTATACCCCCTACGAGTGCGGCGAATAGCCCGCCAATTCTAGAGTGAATCCCCCTCCTTCTCAAATCCATGAGATGCGGGCTCATTTCTCTCTAGAACCCGGCTATCCGTGCATCCCTCCGCGGGGCAATCCTAGTACAGAAAGTAAAATATACATACAACGGGTATATCGACCTCAGCCCGGTCGTGCCCCAAAAGAATAATATACAAACAGGCAGTGACGGCAGTCCACATGTCGGACGCTCGCCCCGCAATATCAAATGTACATATAAAACAAAACTGTACTACCACTGCAACCAGGCTATCCCCCACGACCAATCCGCAACATCACAGCACAACACAGAACATCAACATGAATGTCACGCTCGCAAATCCGTCTGAAAGGGCTATAGCAGTTAGACAGGATTTACCGATCAAATGATATTTACGGTCGCAGATATAATGTAAATACTGTGAACTAACATGTTTAAAATATTCGATCGAACAAATTTACCGAAGTGGGCCCCAAGTACTACTGTAGCACTCAAAGAAAATCTGGGCCCAAACAGAATATTCCAAAAACCCCATTTCACAGTCTAAGACCCACTGAAAAAAATGGTGCAACAAGGACTTATTATGGCCGTGGAATCGCGGCCAATGCATGGGTTTGGCCGCGGTTCCGCGGTGGAACATAGGAGTCATGTCACCAAATTTTCTCAGAAGTCTTAGAATTGCCTGCATGTATTTCTGCAATGTACTGAAAAAAATTTCGAGCCAAAACAAAATCGACAGAAACCTGATGCATTGGAAAATACGGTTTTTGGGATTTTTTTTTGTTCGATCGAGTTCTAAACATACTAAAGTAAGCTAGACTAGGTTAATGGCGTGGCTCTGATACAATTGTAAGTGCACGGCGGCGCCCCGGTCGTCAATCCGACGCCGGAATGCGGAAACGAAAAACTTTACAAAATATGTAAACCGGCACCACCGCGCACAAAAATCCCGGATCGGGCCATTAACTTAGCCACTAGCAAACTAAAAGATGAGTAGAGAGATATACCGAGCGATCCGTGTCCTCCGGTCTTCTCGTCGTCGTCTCGATCTCCCCGCGGAATCTTCAGTATTCACCTCCTCGCCGGAACGGCACCACATCGCCGGGTTCTTTTACGGGCTCCCACCTCTGGACCGAGGCAACTCGGGCACGAAGTTGGCGAGTCGACGTGCCCAAGGGTACTGTAGGTGTAGTGTAGAATCGGTTATCTCATTTGGGGTTTATGTAGTTGCCTTTGGTGATGGAGGAATGAACAACTTTGGATAGGTGAGGAATTTTGTAGCAAGCTAGAAATGTGATGAATCAATTTCTCTCACCAAAATGAAAACTCTCTCTCTCCCTCCCTCAAAAGTGGCCGGCCTCCTTATATGAATGGTGGAGGAATAAAACCAACCACAAGCAAGTGGAGAAAAGAAAAAGCACAAGGGAGGTGAGTGTAGTAGAATGAAAATGGGTGACCATAAACAAAAAGCAAGTCTCACTTCAAAGATGCAAATCAATCCCATTCTAATCCTTTCTCATTAATGCAAAACTATGATGAAGAAAAGAATGGAATCTAATGATGATAGTCTTATCATAATTCCCATTTACAAACAAACACCTCCACAATGGATAATTTGCACAACTGCAAATAACCCCCTCCATCGGAAAAGTTCGGTCGGGAAGGAACAAAGGAAAACAGGCCGGAACAGAATGCAAACTGGCAACTTCAGAAAACTGATCCCATAATAAATTACAGGAAATCCCCGCGACTGCATATACATGCCCGCATTTGTATTCCCACTGAACACAAATGCAAAGAGACAAAATCTACACTGTCTAATACTAGGATCCGGCTTAAACCACAGCCCGCTAGTAAAATCCGTCCGATCACGATCCGTGCAATACCGCACGTATCTGATCGAACCCTGCCATATCTCCATACGGCCTCTACCGCGTTTCGCCCGAAACTTGAGTAACTGTATGTGGGGACTCTAAAGACTCGTCAATACTATGGCTGTTGATTTAACCACTAGTACGTCAGAGGTATTAGCCATACATGACGGACCACCAGCTATTGACCAAAAGGGATGTCTGTGAGTGAACTCATCCTGACACCCTACTGAGCCTGTCAGTGACAATATCCGTATGGTCCGGTCCGTTCATCTATGAGCATCGCATGGCGGGCCTAGGGGGTTGGTAAAAGTCAGACCCCCAATAGCGGTACAAGTCGTGTCAGAGTGTAGCCCAGAACACCCTGAGATATTACTAGAATACCTACCAGTAAATCTCCTGCCTTGGCCAAAGACTTCGTGTAATGGCTCTCCTAGACACAGCGCGACCTCACCCCCAATACCGGGAGAAACGAACCCCTGCAGATCCGCTCACTGCCTCCATGTGGCTCGGGACTGTACCCAACTAAAACCTGTTTGCACGTCTCCTTTGAGCGTGGTAGGGTAGTAATCAAAGTACAGTGGGAACTCACACGAGACAAATGACGATCTCAGGTCGATGAACTAACCTGTACACATGTCACCAGGGAACTGCTATCTGACGTCAGGTATAAGACCAACTAGCATGTTCCCGGCGAGTCCTGTCCGGTGTGCTCATAACCCAATGAGCACCTGTATACATCTTAGGAGAACCAACTGACACCAGTGGCTTGTGAGACCGGCCACCGCCCCTCGTCGGGGTCTCGACTGTATACACTAGTCTACTCTGGAGTATTGATGCCCTGTCTCGAAACCCCCACGACTAGGGACCTTTTAAGGATGTGCTTATAGACCCCAGCTCCCACGTATATGATCGCCCTCATACTGCTGGTAGTCAAGCAAGAATCCTAGGGGCTCTATTAACGTGCAATAGTAATCAGTAAGGTCACCTAAAGCAGTACACGATGATAAAGATAAACCGGATAGCATACTATCATCTTGAGTGAGACTGTTCTACCGGTATAGGTCATCCCTCAATCATTGCAATCACGTGCCTGTAATCCAATAATTGACTCTGAGGGCACTATATCCAACACGAATAACCCACAACCACCTCCTGCTGTAGCGCTACAGCGAATCGCGCTCCAGGATCGTTTCTATCCCACCCGCTCTGCACTTCTTACCTGTCTTTCCCTTCCACCGGCCAATGGGGATAATTTCGAAATTAAGCCCCACTTCATTAACATGCTTCCGAAATTTCATGGGCTTGAATCTGAAGATGCCTATATCTTCATCAACAAGTTCCAGAATGTTTGTGCCATGATGAAAATGACCCAGCTGTCAGACGATGCTATACGGCTACGAGTCATTCCGTTCACTTTGTGCGATCTTGCTGAAAAGTGGTTGTATAGCACTGCTTCCCACTCCATAACCAGTTGGGACAAGTTTGTGAAAGTGTTTCTCAAGAAATTCTATCCAAATCACAAAACCGTGAGGATCCGTAACGAAATCAACCAATTTTCCCAGCTTCCTACTGAACCTTTTTGGAAGTGCTTTGACCGATATAAAGACCTTCTTGTTCAATGCCCTCATCACGGTATTGAGAGATGGCAACTTTGCCAAACTTTATACGAGGGCCTGAATCCAGCAACCAAGCAGCTGTTGGAAACCATTTGTCAATGCCACTTCCTATCCAAATCTGACGAGGAAGCATGGCAATTCTTCGATGACCTTGCGGAACAAACGCTTCAATGGGAGAGCACCAGACCAAGTACTTATTCTTCTTCCTCTACTTCTACTGTTCAGTCTAGGGTAGGCATTCACCAACTCGATGTCTCTATTTCAATGAAAGCCGAAATGGCTGCAATAACGAGAAAACTTGAAGCGATAGAGAGCAAATTTTCATCTCCTGCTCCTGCCCCTGTTCCTCCCCTTCGTACCATTTGTGCTTGTTGTTCCGATCCATCTCACCTAACTGAAGAGTGTCCTTACAATCCACCGTCTCAAGGACAGGATCAGCTTAATGCTGCATTTCAACAAAGACCAAGAAATGATCCATACTCTTCCACTTATAATCCGGGCTGGAGGAACCACCCCAACTTCGCCTGGAATCAGAACTAGCATCAATTCCAAGGCAACAATTTCCAGAGGCCCCCTCCTCCGCAACAACAAGCTCAGCAACAAACTCAACATCAATTTCAGCAGCCCTTCCAACCCCAACCTTTTCAAAATCAAACGAACAATTTTGCACCCAACAATTCTTTTTCCCAAAACAATTTTGTTCCATCAAACAACGATAAGGTTTCCTCGCTAGAACTAAGTCTGGAGGAGTTTGTAAAGCAATCGACTTAATCCACCGCCAACATCCAGTCTTCCATTCAGTCTTTGGTGCAACATACTGCTGCACACGGGCAAAGCATCAAGACCATCGAAGCCCAGATTGCACAGCTGAATGCAGCGTTAAGCGAGCGAGAAAAGAGGAAGCTTCCATCCCAACCACTCCCAAATCCTGGTCACCCACATAATGTACATGTTGCTCTAGAACAACAGAACCATAATGTGAGTGCTGTGACTACATTGAGATCTAGAAGGATGCTGCAAAACAGCATTGGGACACGGATAGATGATGACACCCCGGCCGCTTCTTCTTCCTCTTCTTCTTCGTTTTCTGAGCCTATTCTCCCTTCTTCAAAGGGCTCTTCTTCTTCTTCTGCTCTAAACGGACCCACTTCTCACTCCACGAAAACTCCAGCTCTGGGATTTGTTCCAACTCCACAATCTCCTCCACTAGCATTGGAGTCAACCAATTTTAAAAACGTTCCATTTCTAAACCAGTTGCGGTCCAATAAACAAAATCCACAAATGGAGAAGATTCTGGAGTTGTTTAAGCAGGTTAATATCAACATTCCCTTTTTAGATGCTGTCCAACAAGTCCCTTCCTACGCAAAAATTTTAAAGGACTTGTGCATGAGAAAGAGGAAATCTCAGGTACCAAAGAAAGTTTTTTTGGCTAGTGCTGTGAGTGATGCTCTTACCCAATCTTTACCTCAAAAACGGAAGGACCCCGGCTGTCCTACGATTTCTATTACCATTGGGGATAAGAACATCAACCGCGCACTTTTAGATCTTGGTGCCAGTGTTAACCTGCTTCCGTACTCAGTATATGAGCAACTAGGTGTAGGAGAGCTGAAACCCACACACTGTACTCTCCAAATGGCCGACCGATCGATTACCCATCTTAGGGGTGAGCTAGAGGATGTGTTAATTAAGGTTGGGGACTTCATATTCCCCGTTGACTTCATTGTTTTAGACACACGGCCTGTAGCTAACCTCCGGAATCAAATTCCGGTGATACTCGGTCGCCCATTCCTTGCAACCTCAAATGCTGTGATCAATTGTCGAAATGGTTCGATGAACCTATCTTTTGGAAACATGACAATTGAACTCAACATTTTTAGGCTGGGGAATCAGCCCTCCGAACCTAATACTCATATACTAGATATTTGTTCAATCCAGGAGATCACCCCGGAGGACTGTGAATTCGAGGAGTTTTTGTTCGATCACAGCAATCTTGACGCCACTAGTGCGTTCCTCTTCGAACCTGTTGCTGCTTCTGCTCCCGGCTGTGATTACGAGTGCTTCACCTTCTCGAACGATCTTGGCCAGTCACCACCCGAGTTTGAATCCTTTGAATTTCTGGATGAGTTTGCTGAACCATCCAACTCGGTCGCTTACACTCATTTTGAACCTCTGCTGGAATCCTTTGAGTTCGAGACCTTTTCACCAATATTGCCTTCAATCGTTTCACCGCCAACGCTCGAACTCAAGCCATTGCCGTCTCACCTTAAGTATGCTTACTTGGGTGAGAACGAGACCCTCTCTGTTATCATCTCGGCTTCTCTAGCTCCAGAGCAAGAGAAAGCCCTTCTTACGCTCTTGCACAACAATAGGCAAGCTTTTGGCTAGTCAATGGCGGACATCAAGGGGATTAGTCCCCTGATCGTTGAACATCACATTCATTTGATGGATGATGCCAAACCAGCCAGGGATCTACAAAGGCGACTCAACCCAGTCATGAAGGAGGCTGTAAAAAAGGAGATCGTAAAGTGTCTAGATAGTGGTATCATTTACCCTATCTCTGATAGCCAGTGGGTTAACCCTATACACATTGTCTCCAAAAAGTCGGGCATAACGGTCATAACCAACGAGGCAAACGAGTTAATCCCTACTCGCACCCAGACTGGGTGGCTAGTATGCATTGATTATAGAAAACTCAACGCCGCAACGCTGAAAAACCACTTTCCGCTACCTTTCATTGACCAAATGCTTGAACGATTGGCTGGACACGAGTACTACTGCTTTCTGGATGGCTACTCCGGCTATAATCAGATTTCCATCGCCGAAAAAGACCAGGACAAGACCACATTCACCTGTCCTTTCGGCATGTTTGCATATCGTCGCATGCCCTTTGGGTTATGCAATGCGCCCGCTACTTTCCAGCGGTGTATGATGGGAATCTTCTCAGACATGGTGGAAAAATCCTTGGAGATCTTCATGGACAATGTCCCCATTGTCGGCGATTCCTTTGATGAGTGTTTGCTGCACCTTGACGCTGTCCTTACCCGGTGTAAGGATAAGAACCTCACTTTGAACTGGGAGAAGTGCCACTTCATGGTACACGAAGGTATTTTCCTAGGACATATCATTTCGCAAAATGGCATAGAGGTTGATAAAGCGAAGATTGAGGTCATTTCCAATCTCCCTCCTCCCAGATGCGTCAGAGACATCCGAGCCTTCCTTGGCCATGTCGGTTTCTATAGACGGTTTATCAAGGACTTTAGCAAGATTGCTAGGCCCTTGACTCTTTTGCTAGCCAAGGACACGACATTCGACTTCAACTCGAGCTGTATGACTGCGTTCGAGTCATTAAAAAGCTCACTCACTTCTACTCCCGTTTTTTCTTCTCCTGACTGGACGTATCCATTTGAGATTATGTGCGATGCATCCGACTTTGCCATCGGTGCTGTCCTTGGACAGCACATCGATAAGATGTCGCACGTAATCTATTACGCTAGCCGAACCCTGAACGACGCCTAACTGACACAACAACCGAGAAGGAATTCTTGGCTGTTGTGTTTGCTTTAGAAAAGTTCAGGCCTTACTTGATCGGCTCTCCAGTCATCGTCTACACGGACCATTCAGCTCTTGCCATCTTTTTGCAAAGAAGGATGCAAAATCTCGGCCGATACGTTGGATCCTCTTGCTTCAAGAATTTGACCTTGTCATCAAGGACAAAAGAGGATGTGAAAACGTAGTCGCCGACCATCTTTCACGACTTTCTTCTTCACCGTCGCTTCAAATTCCGATCAACGACGTTTTTTCGGATGAACAACTCTTAACGGTATCATGCTAACCCTGGTTCGCCGATATTGTGAATTATTTGGCAACAGGATTACTGCCAAACGAATGGTCCAGTCAGCACAGACTTCGATTCTTATCCCAAGTGAAGCACTTTTACTGGGACGAACCCTATCTGTTCAAGTACTGCCCCGACCAGATTATTCGTCGGTGCGTTCCTGATGATGAATTCAAGAGTGTGCTGTCATTTTGCCACGATCAAGCATGTGGCGGGCATTTTGGCCCAAGAAAGACAGCTGCGAAGATCTTGCAGTGTGGCTTCTACTGGCCACAACTCTTCAAAGATGCTCATGACTACTGCAAGACTTGCTCCCGGTGCCAACACTTGGGCCGGATATCTAAAAGAAACGAGATGCCGCTCCAACCAATCTTGGTTGTCGAGATTTTTGATGTTTCGGGTATTGATTTCATGGGGCCGTTTCCCAGCTCTTTTGGGAACCTGTACATTCTTCTGGCTGTTGATTATGTCTCTAAATGGGTCGAGGCCGTACCAAGCCGGACTAACGACAACAAGGTTGTCGTTAAATTTCTTAAAGAAAACATCTTTTCCCGGTTTGGACACCCCGCCGCGATCATTAGTGACAATGGAACGCATTTCTATAATAGGACTTTCGAGGCCTTGATGCGGAAATACTCCATTAATCATAAGCTATCCACGCCCTACCACCCCCAAACAAGTGGGCAAGCCGAAGTGTCTAATCGGCAAATCAAATAGATTTTGGAGAAAACGGTTTCCAAGAACCGTAAGGACTGGTCTTTGAAACTCACCGATGCCCTTTGGGCGTTTCGAACTGCTTATAAGACCGATCTTGGCATGTCTCCTTATCGGCTTGTTTACGGAAAGGCTTGCCACCTTCCAGTAGAAATCGAGCATCGCGCATTTTGGGCGATCAAAGAGTTGAACTTGACCCTTGAAGATGCGGGCAGCCATCGGAAGCTGCAGCTAAACGAATTGAACGAGCTTCGGGATGAAGCTTACGAGAACGCGGTTGTCATCAAGAACCGAATGAAGGTGTTTCACGATAAACACCTTCTGCGCAAAACTTTCACACCTGGCCAACAGGTACTTCTTTACGACACCAGACTACATCTCCATCCCGAGAAGCTCAGATCTCGTTGGAAAGGACCATTCTTTGTGCGGACTGTATATCCGTACGGTGCGGTGGATTTGGAAAATCCAGAGGACGGTTCACTATTCAAAGTGAACGGACACAGGTTGAAACCGTTCCACACCGCAGACCCATCAGAGGAGCTCCTGCTGTTTCAGGAGCCGGTTTACATCGACTAATCTTCCTCCCCTTACACCCAAACTTCGGTTATCCAGCCATAAACAGTGGAAACACTGTTTCAAATAAGTTTGGGGGTATGTATATACAATTTTGTTTTTTTTGTGTGCCTGGTAAAATTCCACCTGTGTTAATACAATAAATTAAATAAACAATAAAAAAATTTAAAAAATCGAAAATAAAAAAATTTGCAAATATTCAACCCATAAAATGAATAGAATATTCTTTTTACATAATTCTTTTATTTCATTATTCTTTTTATAGGGGTTTTAGTGCAAATAACCAAAACCCCTATAAATAAATCTCAAATCCCTTTCAGAATACCTCTGCCTCAAATAAAACCCAACAGCAAACCCTAGCCGTCGTCTGCAACTCAGCCGTCGACCACTTTCCTATGTCGCGGAAGCGCCGCCGGAAGTCACTCCCACCGCGGAAGCGCCGCAGTCCTGAGGACTTGCCCTCTGGATTTTTCCAGAGGAGGTTTGATTTCCTTTTTCCCCTCTTTTCAGATCTGTAAAATTCCTATTTTCTGTTTATGGCTCCACATTTCCAATTTGAAAGAAACTTCTCATAATTATTCGCCCATAACACGTATGGTAGCTATTTTAGCGACGAAATCCGGAAACGTGGATGGACTTACCTCTTGTATAATCATCCGAATGCATTCGCGCTTCCGGATCTCGTTGGTCGGTTCTTTGATAGCATGGAGGAGGAATGCTTTGAAAAATATGGGTTTATTCGCTTACTTTGGGGTGATCGAGATTATAATAGACAGCGACTTCATTCATGAAGTCTCATTGATACCCCGTATACCCGCTCATGATTAACCCCTCCAATTTGAGGATTACACGCCATTGATGGGCAATGATTTTTCTAGGGAGCCTAGAAAAGGAATTCAGGCACGTACACTGTATGCGAATGTGTTGACCGTGTGCCGATGGGCTCAAAATAACATATTTGGTAGTTCACACAATACGACGTTTTTCACACCTTCACTACTCATTATGTATACGTTAATGACTAGAACCCCAAGTTATGATATATGCACTGTGTTACTTCAGTCGATTGGAGCTGGCAAACTGGCAGCCAATCATCCGTGCCCAATGTTGGCGACACAACTGTGTCGCCATTTCCTCCTTGTTGACGAGTTTGAGTTTCACATGCATGTTGGGGTTCTCATTCGACCCCTTCTTGAGGGTGTCTCCACATCCTATACTCGACTCCACGATATATGGTCGCACACCGAGCCAGCCGAGAATGTGATGGCCAGGACACCTAGCTCGAGCTCCACATCGAGCAACGAAGAGTTCACCCCCGCGGCGCAGGCGCGCCTAATTCGACGAACACATAGGGGGTAGAAAGAGTAATTGGGATGATGACGACCTTTGATCAGCGCCTAACGAACCTGGAATACGGAATGACCACCCTCCTGGCAAGAGAGGAAAGATCAAGATCACGATCAAGGGGAACAATTGCAGAGAGAAGTGAGGCAGGGAAAAGCGAGGCAGTGTCTAGTAGACGCCGCAGGGAGCAGTGAGGACACTGCTATCAATAAGTTTGGGGGTGGGATTGAGTTGTGAATAGTTATCCTTGCATTGCATCAGCATGTTTTATTTATCTTTTATGTAAATATTTGTTTCTACTTTGTATGTTTCAATTCTGCATTGCATTTTTGTTTTTGCATTGCATTTTTATAATAAAAAAATAAAAAAATTGGAAAATGAAAAATTAAAAAAAAATCTTAAAAATAAAAACAAAAAAAAATTTGTAAACGAAAAAAAATTTAAAAAATTTCATTTTGGCCATTTTTTTGACTCAAGTTCGATATGACAGTTGACTAATTAGAAACAACTAGATCTTAAACTTAGTTAATTAAAAACCCTAAAAGTAACCTTCCTTGAAGTATAACTGTAGAAAATATACGTCCCAGCAATTTATTTTGAAATAAGCAAATTTTGAGTTCAGTTCTTAGGCTAAGTCAAAATGAGGGAATAGTATTGAAGCTCTATTTGAAGAGTAAGTCTGAAAAATAATTCTGAATCTTAAGTCCAAATTTCTGAAAATATATACCCTACAAATCGCACATACACCATCTTGAAACTTGGAATAGTAGAGGATGCCTAGAAATACTCTTGCCTGAAAGCCTAGTATGAAAGAAAAAACGACAATTAAAGCTAACCACAAAAAAAAAAGCACCACTGAAAAATATATCCAGTCTTGAAATAAAATAAAAAAAAGAATAAAATACAAGACCTGGAAACTGCTATTTATGTTTTAAGCTCAAACATTTAGTAATCGGATGTTAGTGCCTCAAGAAGCATTAATAGTCGCATGAAAGGTGTATGAGCAAAACCGTCCATCATTAATGAAAAGAAGTAGTGCTAGGTATTAAGGCAAGGGTATTATAGCTTGCACTGAATTTCCAAGTGTAGGGGTGATAATTACACACATGTAGGGGTATATAATCAGAGTTTGGAGAAAAGATAGGAATGAAAAATAAGGTTTATTTCTTTAGTAGAGTTGATAAAAATTCCGGATTCGAGATTGCGCTTAAAAAGGAAAATTCAAGAGATGCTGAAAGTTTTGTAAAATGGCTAGACGTATAGTATCTTAACTTAAATAAAAAGGAAGTGTGAAGAATACGGGTTAATGATTTCTAAGTTAATGATAATAGAGTTTCTTGCTAGAATGCTGAAATGTATGATTAGAGTCGACGGCCAATTTGATCGGATTTTGTGGGTATAATCCGCTGAAAACCCTCAGGAGACAACACTCCTCCTATTAGGGACACCTAGAGGTTTAACGGCTTGTTGCACGTGCTCAGTGCAATCGCGTTCCCTGCTAAAGTGAGGTTAGGACTTTTTATGAATAAAATGGCTTTGCTCGGGACGAGCAAAAGATAAGTTTGGGGGTATTTGTTCATATCAGAATTTTTTATATTTATACCGCCCATTCATGATCACATTGCATATAGGTAGGTGCTTTTATCCGTATTTATTGCATGTTTACAGATTACAGGTTTCCAGTCCAAAAGAATATAAATCCGACAAAATCTCCACAGTTATGCCAAAAATCAGAACATCTGTCACAAACAGATAAAAGCCGGGTTCCAGTATCCGTCCAGTACCAGTTCAAAAGATGGGACGAAAATAGTCGTCATTTGTGACTAAATCAAGCGCGGGGCCCAAGGGAAATAGAAGTCAAAGGAGAAGAAAAATGAAGCAATCTTGTACTATGAAATCTGAAGATTTTCTGGAAGACTTGTTGTAGTTAAAAGTTTTCAAACACGAGGAAAAATGTGTGCAAGACAAACCACAGGAAAAAGACAAAATGATGCCACCTACCAGCCGTGGATCCGCGGCCAATAGTCCACTATGACCGCGGAAACGCGGCTGACACCTGTCATCATATGATGAAAATTTAGGGTTATTTCTGTAATTGTATTTAGGCTTATATTTTATTCTTATTGTTTCAGAAACATGCCTATAAATAGCCCAGTTCGAGTCAGAGCCAAGGGAGTGATTCTTGTATTAGATTTTAGTTTAGTTTTCAAGAAGAGTTGTATTTTCTTCATCTTCCTCCATTAAATCTTGTAGTGAGCTTTATTGAGTGTTGAAGAATGAAAGAAGTATTATTTTCCTACATGCATGTCTTGTAATTTAGTTCTTTTATTTTGCTTGTAATTTCAATTTTTAAAAGTAGTTGTTGTTATTTGTTTGTTGTTTTATTCTCTTCTATTTTCTTTTATTCTTACAACCATGATGTTTAGTGTGATCCTTGCCTAAATGAGGTCCCAAATAGCTAGTTGTGATTTTCTACCTCAATTCTTATTATCTTTCTTTCTTTGTTTCATTTTATTTATCTTTTATAATGGGTGGGTAATTTCTCACTTTTTAGGGTAGGAAAAGGAAATTTTGAGAGAAGGAAATCTCCCTCACTCTTTTCTTTGCCCAACATCTTGATTCGAACTCCCGTTAATTGAAGCACAATCCGCTCCCTACGGCACCCTATACTTTATAATAGTGGTGATACCCTAGTGAGACTGGCTGTGGTTGAATCAACCAATGCTTACGACTAAGAGCCAAGAACGGACGGATAAGGACCAAAAAGAGGAAACTATGTATTGGAAAGCCTAGCTTATACTCGCAAGTTTCCTTCTTAGTCGTGCTAATCCAAGTTGTTGCCGATTACCGTAACATCGATATTAAGAGTGGCAAATGAATTAAGTGAGCGAGCTCCTAACTCAAACTAACCAAATCCTAACCCTTAACAAGTTCTCTTATCATTCATTTCTAATTAGCTAATCTTAAAACAAACCTGGACATATTTGGACTTAACTCGTTAAAACATAAAGAAAAAGACTCTCATCTCTCTGTGGATCGACCCGTACTCATCCGGCTAGCTACAAAGCGAAACCGTCCTGATTGTGGTAATTAAACTAGAACACGCACAAAATCTGACAATCAGTGTGGCAAGCGTTGAGGTGGCGCTACCTGAGGCAGCACCATCAGTTACCGCTTTGACGGTGACCACTCGTTTACCTTCTCTCGTACCATTTCAGTGCTGGAAGGTGCGGACATGTGACCCATCAGTTTTATTTCTATGCTGTATAATTTATGTATTGATATTGCATTACTGCGTACTTGCAGGAGTCCTTTTTGATCACTTGTATCAGGTGCTACACCCACATTTCTCTTTCCAGTCAGAGATTAGTCTACCCGCTGGTGTCGGTGAGTATCTTTTCTAACCGACGTCCTTTTTTTAGCGGGCAGTCACATTATTGCTAATTCTTCTTTGCATTGCTTGTAGTCTTACAAATTAAAGGAGGGGACGAGGGTATTGTTGCGCCACCGGAACTCCCAGCTCTGCCTCCTGTTGCAGCCGGTATAGTAGACTCTATTGTTCGTGTATTTTCTTTATTTCTTGAGTCGTCATTTGATCGTGATTTGTTTTGCAGCGGCGATATCAACTTCAGCTCCATTCGAGTCTCGAATCACAATGCCAGTGGGCCCCTTTTCTCGACGTGCATCCTCGAAAGGCGCCGCGAATAGTCTGCACATGTTGAGCGACTATATCGAGGAGCTTGATGAGGAGACTCCCATATTCGCTGCGGATTTTGCTGCGGAGGTTAATCCCATGTTGGCGACGCTCATGAACTTTCATAGTGAGGGCGTCGTTGAGTCTTGGGTTAACCACTGCAGGAAGATTGAGGCCTGCCTGCATGAGCTTGAGCTTATGCGTCCTGCCCCTGAGATTCAGGCTTTGAACACTCAGCGGGCCGTATGGCTCGAGCAGAGTGTGTCCTTCCTCCACCATTTCGAACAAGAAGCGACCTTGAGGCGGAAGGAACGTGAGGCGACTTCTGCTGAGTCTGTCAGTTGCGTGCCCAGGTCGAAGCGAACGCCGCGCAACTGAGAGCTTCTTTTGACACCTTGTAGCAATGTATTTCGGACGGGCTTGTATTGAGGCGGAATCTCGACTCTATTGAGCGGGTTATGCAGAGTCGCGAAGCTGTCCAACAGGAAATCGATGAGAAGATTTCATCGTACTTGCAGCAAAGAGCTCGAATTGAAGCGGAGCTGGCCACGGCGGCTGACCACGAGAAAGCACTGAAAGGAGTGCGAGAGCAACTGGCCGACTTATTGAAAAGGCCTCCTTCTCAGTAGCTGCCTTTGTATCAATTAAACACTTGCAATCGTTGAATAACATGTATCCATTTTTTTTATTCTTTTATACGATGTATCTTGTATTCAATTGAGCTTATGAATAAAGACACATTTTTCTTATCTCACACTGTCGTTTTCTTCTCTTTGCTGTGTTGTTGGTATATTACTCTGGTAAGTGTGGCCTGCAGATAATAAAGAACGTTTCATCTTGAACTCTCCGAGAGGTAGTGATGGCTTAGGAGGCAGGTTCAGATCTGCTACCTAAGAGTTTTCAACTTCATGAGCCGTGAGGGTCTCATGAAGACTTTTTCCCCTTATGAGTCGAGAGGATCCCGTAGATGTATTTTCTCCTTAGGAATCGTGAGGATTCCTATGCGCGTTTTCTCTTGAGAGTCGTGAGGATCTCACAAGAGAATTTTCCCTCCTACAAGTCGAGAGGACCCGTAAGCGGTTGTTTCCCTCCATGTCGAGATTCGACTTTGGAGAGTGTGACCCGTGAATAGTATGCAAGAGTCCATTTTGGACCGACTTGCAGGGCCCCGGTGCTTAGGAAATCGGTTCTTATCCCCATTACCTAAGGCTTTTCCCTACAAGTCGAAACGAATAGAAAAGTTCTCGCAAAGACACAAATTTCCTCACGAGTCGAGACGAATCGAGCAGTTCTCGCAAGAATATCCTAACGTCACAGTTAACCTCTGCTCTTTACAACAGAGGTCTGCTAGGGTCTGTGGTACTAGGGTTTTGTCCGTCGTACCGTCACGTTGACTGATATATTCCTCAATAAGCAATCTTGCTGTTCGAGTAGCCTTGTGACTGTCGTGTCTCTGATCCTTTCGGGGGTTGGACAAGACGTCTTCAAGCAATTCTCCTCGGCAGTTTGACCGTCGGAAGAGCAAGCGTTAGGAATTTTGCCATGCCGCTTTTTACTTGAGATTAGGCTCATTTTGGAGAGCCCCGATAAGTCATAACCACTCTGCGCTGGGGTGGGATGATCTCCGATAGTCTTTCAGTTTTTATATGAGTTGCCGTCAAGACCCTGAAACTAGGAATTTGGCCTTCGCTTCATTTGCTGGCATTGAGTCTGCTGTATCGAGATGAATGTCGCGGTTGTTTCTAGGTTGTTGGTGAACCGTCGAGATTTGAAACTAGGGATTTTGCCGTGGCTCCATTGTTTGATTGTCGCGTCTAAATCCTGCTGGAGGAAGAACGCTGTAGTGACATCTCATCTGCTGTATCGAGACGAACGTCAGGATGGTGATCAGTCCGCGCTAGCGTAGGATGATCTCTGATAGTCTTTCAGGTTTTATATGAGTTGCCGTCAAGACCCTAAAGGTAGGAATTTGGCCTTCGCTTCGTTTGTTTTAGTGTGTCCGAATCCTGTTGGAGGAAGAACGTTGTGATGACATCTCATCTGCTGTATCGAGACGAACGTCATGGTGGTGACCAGTCTGCGTTGGTGTGGGATGATCTCCAATAGTCTTTCAGGTTTTATATGAGTTGTCGTCAAGACCCTGAAGCTAGGAATTTTGGCCTCCGCTTCGTTTGTTTTAGTGTGTCCGAATCCTATTAGAGGAAGAACGCTGTGATGACATCTCGTCTGCTGTATCGAGACGAACGTTAGGGTGGCGACTAGTCCGCGCTGGTGTGGGATGATCTCCGATAGTCTTTCAGGTTTTATATGAGTTGCTGTCAAGACCCTGAAGCTAGGAATTTAGACTTTGCTTCGTTTACTTTGGCGTGTCCAAATCCTGTTGGAGGAAGGATGCTGTAGTGACATCTCGTCTGCTATATCGAGACGAACGTCGAGGTGGTGACCACTCTGCACTGGTGTGGGATGATCTCCGATAGTCTTTCAGGTTTTATATGAGTTACCGTCAAGACCCTGAAGCTAGGAATTTGGCCTTCTCTTCGTTTTGTTTCGACCGTGAGGTCTTTCGTTAAGGTTTCATCTACATCCTGCTGGACTGCGAAGGAACGCCGTTGTTGACATTGCGTCTGGTGTAACGAGGTTGACGTTGCATCTGTATCCTGCTGGACTACGAAGGAACGCCATTGTTGACATTGCGTCTGCTGTAACGAGACGAATGCTGAGATGGTCTCTAGGTTGTCTGTGAACCGTCAAGATTTGGAACTAGGGACTATACCGTGGCTCCGTTTGATGGTGTAACATCTGTGTCCTGCTGGAATGAGGAGACACACCGTTGTTGGTCTCCAGGCTGTAGATGTGGCCATTGAGATTTGGAACTAGGGAGTTTGCCATGGCTCCGTTTCGTTGCGACTCTAAGGTCGGTTGTTGACGTCACGTCTGCATCTGGTTGGAGTGAGGAGAAACGTCGTTGGTGATCTCTAAGTTGTCGATGTTGATGTCGAGACCCTGAAGCTAGGGATCTTCCTTTGCTTCGTTTGTTGACATTGTGTCTGCAATATTGCGACAAATGTCTAGTTTGTCTCTAGGTTGTCTATAAATCGTCGAGATTTGGCTTCGCTTTCTGATGGAGCCTGTTGGGAAGGCATGGTTCCCTCTTTGTTTGTGCCCCTGGATTGTATACAGGGATCGATGTGATCTCATCTGTAGGGCAAAAAAAATCATTTTATATATTTTTCTTCCTGCGATGCTCTATCATTTCAGCTTTTGTATCGCGAAGGTCGCGATTGCCCAATCATTTCGGCTATTTTTCGCGGTGCCCAATCATTTCGGCTATTTGTTTTATTTTTACTCGCTGTTTTTTATTGCGAGTTGCCCAATCATTTCGGCTATTTTGCATGCATATATTTTTTTACTTGCTGGTCTTTATTTGCAAGTTGCCCCATCGTTTCGGCTATTTCGTATGCATGTGTGGCTCGCTAGCTTCTTTGCTGCAAGCTTGGAATTAGACACCGATTTTGGCATCAGCACCGCTACAACTGGGATATTGCCAAGAGCGAATCGTCATTTGCTTTTGTTGATGTCGAACAAAGGTGGCTTAGCGAGCAGGGTTAGGATCCCGTCAACTAAGGCTTTTGACTTCATGAGCCGTAAGGGTCTCATGAAGGTATTTCTTCCTACGAGTCGTGAGGATCACGTAGGTGCGTTTTCTCATTAGGAATCGTGAGGATTCCTAAGTGTGTGTTCTCCTATAAGTCGTAAGGATCTTAAAAGAGTGTTTTCTCCCTATTAGTCGAGAGGACTTACAAGGGTTGTTCACCATGTAGACATATCCCTAGTCGCGGGTAGGACTTTTGTTAGTTGTATGTATGCCCTAGAGGCCAGTATTGTACAGATGATGTATATTATATTGGATGCTTGGACATATATAGAGATGACTTTCTTGCTCGATATGATAGTATGCTATCTGGTTACTCTTTATCTTAACATGTACACTAGTCTCTTTATACTGTCTTATAGTTACATGTTGGTAAAGCCCTTAGGATATGTACTTGACTACCTGGACTATGATACAGATCATACTAGTGGGGACATGGTAGTCCATAAGTACATCCTTCAAGGTCCCTAGTCGTGGGTGTATCGAGACGGGGCATCGATATACCAGTGTAGACTAGCGTATACGCTTCTTGACCCATGTGATGGGCGATGGATGATCCCATATCCATTGGTGTTTGACATCAGAGATGGTATACGGGTGCTCAGTGGAGACTGAGTACACTGGACGGACTCGCCGAGAACTCCCAGATGGTATTATACCTCACGTCAGATGGCAGTTCTCAGGTGACACTTGTACAGGTTAGTCTGTAGACCCGAGATCGTCATAGAGTCTTGTGTGATTCCCACTGTGCTTTGATCTCCACCTTACCACGTCCATGAGGGCATGCAAAACGGTGGTCTTTGGGCACAGTCCCGAGTCACATGGAGGCAATGAGCGATAGGAGGGGTTTCGTCTCTCCGGTATTGGGGGTTGATGTTGCGCAGTGCTCGATTGGCCGTAGCAGGGAAGTCCCTGGCCAGGGCTGATCAGAGATTTGCTGGTAAGTGTTACCAGTAGTTTCTCGACCCGTTATGAGCCTCACATCAGCACGACTTATCGGGTTATTGGGGTCTGACGTTTACCACCCCTAGACTTGATATGCGACATATCAGACGAAGAGACCGGACTGTATGGTAAGTGTTACTGGTTGGATTCACAGGAGTGTGAGCGGGCTAGCTCGTCGATCTTCTGATCGCTCAATACCCGGGTGGCCGTTATGTTTAGCAGACTGCTTGCGGCTTGTGGGTGCTTGATATGATCATCATCTGCTACCGACGTATTGACGAGTCTTTAGAGTCCTACACAGAGGTTTCCTGGCTCAAGCGAAACGAAATAGGAGCGCATATGAGATATGTGCAGGACCGAGAATAATGCGTGTATGTGATACCGCATTTCATTCTCGCGATATATGTTTCGATTGGTTATATTCGATATGACCTAGTTATCGAATCATTGATTCGATAAATCGATACATAGGATACTAGTCGGTTATATGCGATATGACCGGATCGTTAAATCAAGTGTTGATTTAATGATTTAATGTATAATTATATATTTGATATATTACTTTGCATTAACTAGTATTGGTTCACTTTATATGGATTTTCTCACTTGATGTGCAAGAAGTATATGTGGTATACTTTTGTGCACATATTTGTATCATGTTTGATGATACTTGATTGTTTTGTTAAGTGTAAAGAATTAAAACCATGGTTTAGTGATAATTAGGGTTTTGCATATTCATTTATTTATTTATTTGTTCATTTATTTATTTGGAAATGATTTGATAAGAATGGTGGCTTTCTTTGTCTTTTAGTTGAAGCTTCATGAAGCTTTGACTTCTTAACCATTCTTGTCATCATGCTTAACCCTAACCCATCCATTAACCATGGTCTATTCTCTACACTTAACCCAATTTAGAATTATGATAAGTATTCTTTTTCTTTTCATTTTATAAGGACTTATCATAATTCTAGCTCTTCTTCTTCTTCATCTTCAAGTTTGAAATCTTGAGGCCATCAATGGCAACTTGAGCTTGAGAGTGAGAAATCCAATTCTAAAGAGAACCCATCTTCTATTTCTTCATCCTCTACCTCTTGCCAAGTAGTAGAGTGTGTTTTCTTCACAAGTTTCATTACTTTGTGAAGTGGGAGCTTGATCTAGCGATGCCTCGACGTAGATCATCTTCGGCATCGTCGTCGATGACCAAGCCCGTTCATTCTCCGATGAAGCCGACGCTAGAGCCCGGGATTCGACTTGTACAGCGAGGAGACTTCGTTGCGGAGCCATGGAGGTGGATATCCGGATCTACAAAGGTTGTAATTTCCAGATTCTAGTAGTTAAGTGTTAACTAGTTTACTTTTCGCTTAGATTTCTAGCAACGATCCGTTAACTAGGGTTTCTCGGCACCATATTTTTGTAAAATGGCATGGTTGATGCCTTGTGAGACCTCTACTGTGTGCCTAGGAACCCTACAGTGGTATCAGAGCCTAGCTAGAGCCTTAGGCGAAGTCTAGACGGAGTTTGAAACCCGGACGAACCGAAAACCCAACCCCAAAATAGCTCTCTGGAAATTTTTCAAATTTGTGGTTTTTTGTCAATTAAAAATGCTTAAAAAATTCAGCAATAAAATCTAAGAATTACTGTGCAAAACGTTTCCAGTGAACAGTACAAAGTGCGGCGGAACCGCGGCATAAGCTAGGATTCTGCGGCGCTTCCGCGGCTAAATAGTGACGTCAGCCCTTGGTTTTTGCACAGTAATTCCTGATTAATTGTTCTGAGTTTTCTGGGAATTTTAATTTGACTCCAGAGTTGAGTATTCTGGGGTTGTATAGGGAATCGACGATTCGATCGGATTATCGAACTTTGTCTAAGTGTTTTCCGGATAATTTTTTGAATATGTTAAAAAGTTCGACCGGATATAAATACCCAATCTTTCCCCTGCCAAAAATATCCAAGTGTTGGATTATTGTGTGGTTTAAGGACGTTCTGAGTAGTGCAAGTAACGCGATGGTCCCTCTAGAAGACAACAAACCTTAACTCGATTATGTGACCGTCTTGAACTGCCCTTTGAACCTTCGGGTTTGGGGCAGTACGGCGTGCCACATGTGAGGCGTTGGCTTGACCCTTCTACGGCTGGACCGTTGGTACTGAGGCATGAAACGAATGTCTTTGAACCTATTTCATGTGTTGGATGGTTTCGGGAAAACTTGGGTGTTCGAATGTTCGATCGGAAAGTTTAATATATTCTATTTATCTGGAATGGGATACAATAATTGGAATTCACAAACAGTTATGTGATAACTGAATGAATGATATAAATCTAGCGGTTTAGTTTCATTTGATATTGAAAAGAGTTTTCGATAATGAGACTAAAATGCGGGATTTATATCTGTTAGGCATGTGATGTCTAAGTATTTCATTTGATTAGGCATGCGATGTCTAAAGAAGTTGCGGATTCCAATTGTTGTAGTTTTACACTTTCTTTTCTGTGACCGTAAGTGTAATATGTGATATCGCCGGTTTCGTTGCTATATGTCAACGACAATTGGGATGCGCATATTTACTTACGTTGATGACATGTGATGTTATGTGTTGCTGGATATGTTATATTGGATCGTCGTGTTCGAATAGCCGGGGTTTTTTATGTGAGATGAGTGTTTTTCTTTTTCATTCATGTAAAAACTTGTATGTAATATTCTTTCATTTGGGGCACTTCCAGGTAGCGGAAGTTGTCACCCTTTGTATATTATTTACTTTTCCGCATTAGGATAGACCCAAGGAGGGGAGCATAAGTAACCGGGTTCTGGGGTCCAGTGGGAGACCAACTCGAGGAGTCGAGTCCGGGTCTCCTAACCCTAGAATTGGCAGGGTTGGTTGCCGCTCTCGTAGGGGTCAGGGGTGTGGGATTGGCTATTCATCACGACCGTGGAATCCGTGTTTTATACTGGCTCGTATTGAAAATACGGACGTCCTAGTATATCCAATATTTCATATGTTTATTCTGCTGCGATATCTGTGTTGTGACTCTGTGATGGATATAGTATATAGTATATATGATATATTATATAGACGTTACTTATGTTTTACACCCGCGCTAGCCCTGCCCTGCTCTGTCGTTAGTTACCTAACCTAACGGTGCACGAGGGGACATCGAGGCGAATGCGGATGGCATAAGTGTACGTCATATCTATCTGTGATGTTTAGGTATTTAAATGATGGGACTTCATTAATGTGATTAATGAAAGATAAGAAACCTAAGATGTTGTAGAATCAAATTTTAAAATAAAACAGGTATCTACAGTTCTTGCTTTGCACAGCGGTATATATGATATATCCTGCACCTTATTCGATGAGGAAAGGACCGAGATCCCTTCACCGGGAGTGACTCCTTTAGCAGTAACTGGCAGATGCTACACATTCGGTTTGGCTTTGATTGCTTTTAAGAATTTTTGCTTTGCACAGTGATATATATGATATATCCCGCACCTCATTCGACGAGGAAAGGGCCGACGATCCCCTCACCGGGAGTGACCCCTTTAGCAAAACTAGAAAAGCCTCAAAATCACTCCATTTCAAAACTTCATTCGATTCTACAACGATATCAAGTTCATTACGCTCATGGTTTTTCTGAAAGAACCCGCGTAGCCCTCCGTCATTTCAGATAGATATTATTTAGTATTTGTGCTATGTTTGTTGACTTAGTCAAGGCATAGTGTATGGTAGCTAAATTATGTTTATCTGCAACAACATGAGATGTGATTGGATTAGAGCATTCGCACGGCCTTGTTGACTCAGTCAAGGGTCGTACGGGTGGGTTTAATTCAATCGGGAAATGTACGGGTTGAACTTGACTTGCGATTTATGGTTTGTTGACTTAGTCAAGGTCATAGATCGCTAGGGGCAAAAGCATTATCGGGAATTTCAAGTGTTGAAATTTGCAATGAGATTGCATACCTTCTATGAGATAGTTGGATCCCGATACCCACTGCGAGTAAGAGTTACTCCTGGGAGAGTTTTACACATTACAATTAGCCGATCAAGTAGGTGTCTAGAAAGGTGTTAACGAGGTTACGCCTCTGGGAAAACGAGGTTTACATTAATTAGGTTCGTGCGAAAGCACGGGGGACCTCCCTCAAAGTACCGACACTGGCCTGGCTGAAAGATTGGCGAACTTGTAGTGTGTAATTAATCCCGGCTAGTCTTTCCTTTTAGGGTTTGAAGGAAGATTTGATAAAAAGCAGTGGGAGCCATCCTGATTAGATAAGATAATAACCAATCTGATCTTGCACGAGCATACGCTAAAGTGTTTTCTTCTCTCTCTCTCCAGGTAGCGACCATTTCATGCCCTAATGAAGATAATAATATGGATGTATTGACCGAACCGGTATATTATACTGTGCAGGGGAACGTTGGACCCGTTCTATCTTATAAGTGTTATAAGAATGAACAGGAAACAGGAGAATATCTGGATTCTCACACCGCCCAAACGGAGAACATGCATAGTGATGCATCATCTTCGGGTGTGTTTGTCATTGAGAACTGTTTCTCAGTTCACCCTACGTCCTGGGTATTAGATACCGGATCAGGATCCCACATATGTAAGATGTTACATGGGCTGCGAAAAGGTAGAGAACTGGGAAAAGGTGATCATTCCGTTCAAGTAGGGAACGGTGCAAATGTTGCAGCCAAAGCAGTTGGCGAATATCACATTGTATTACCAAGTGGTGATACAATAATTCTGAATAAGTGCTATTATATACCAAACATGATGTGCAACATTATATCAGTTTCTTTATTAAGTAAAGAAGGATATAATTTTGTAGTAAAGGATAATGTTATGAACATATTCCTGGATCAAAGATTGATTGCATCAGGCTCGCTACATAATGGCATATTCATTCTCAATCAAAATACAGTCTTCAATATACAAAACACACACAAAAGGAAAAGCTCAGAAATGAACGAATCCTTCTTGTGGCACTGTAGACTTGGCCATATCAATGAGACACGACTAGCTAAGTTGCATAAGAATGGATATTTGAATTCATTCGAATTATCATCTTATGACACTTGCCATTCATGTCTCAAAGGAAAAATGGCCAAAACTCCATTTACGGGACACGGAGAAAGAGTTACTGAACTCTTGGGACTGGTGCATAGTGATGTATGCGGTCCAATGTCTACACATGCCAGAGATGGTTCCTCCTACTTCATTACATTCACTGACGATCTCTCTAGATACGGGCATGTGTTCCTGTTGAAACACAAGTCTGAAGCTTTTGAGAAATTTAGAGAATATAAGCACGAGGTAGAGAACCAAACGGGCAAAAGTATTAAGGTTCTTCGATCTGATCGAGGAGGTGAATACTTAAGCAGTGAATTCCTGGATTATCTAAAAGAGAATGGGATTCTCTCTCAGCTTACTCCTCCTTATACACCACAGCACAACGGTGTATCGGAACGAAGGAATCGCACCCTATTAGATATGGTGCGTTCAATGATGAGTAATGCTGAGTTACCTATTTCCTTTTGGGGGTATGCGCTTGAGACAGCCATATACCTATTGAATCTGGTTCCGTCTAAATCTGTACCTACCACACCATATGAGATATGGAGTGGGAAGAGACCATATTTTAAACGTATTAAGATATGGGGTTGTCCGGCCTATGTCAAAAAGCAAAATCCGAACAAACTCGAGGCACGATCAGTCCTTTGCAAGTTTGTGGGATATCCTAAGAATTCTCAAGGATATTTTTTCTACCAAGATGAGGAACAAAGAGTGTTTGTTGCTCAACATGCCACCTTTTTGGAAAGGGAATTTCTTGCAAAAGAAATTAATGGCAAAGAGGTAGAGCTGGAAGAGGTTCCAGCACCACAAACTGCAACTAACGATTTAGTAGAACCAGAGGATTCAGTGGTGCCCGACGTACCCCAGCCTCTCCGCCGATCTAGTAGGGTTTCTCGTCCACCTGAGAGATACTATGGTTTTCTCATTGATGGTGGCAGTGAGGATTGCATCATGGAGGATGATGACCCAACTAGCTTCGAGCAGGCCATCACGAGTGGGGACTCAGTGAAATGGCTGGATGCTATGCGGTCCGAGATGGAATCCATGTACACCAACAAAGTATGGACTTTGGACGTTGCTCCTGAAGGGGTAAAACCCATTGGGAGCAAGTGGATCTTCAAGAAGAAACTTGGTGTAGATGGGAAAGTGGAGACTTTCAAAGCTAGACTTGTAGCAAAGGGTTTTCGTCAAAGGCCAGGTGTGGACTATGACGAGACCTTTTCTCCAGTGGCTATGCTTAAATCCATCCGAATCATGCTTGCCATCGCTGCTTATCATGATTACGAAATCTGGCAAATGGATGTTAAGACCGCCTTTCTAAATGGTGATTTAGAAGAGTGCGTGTACATGACTCAGCCAGAGGGCTTCGTAGACAGTGGGAGCAGCGGGAAGGTGTGCAAGCTTCTTAAATCCATTTATGGATTAAAGCAAGCATCGCGGAGTTGGAACATCTGCTTTGACGTCGTTATCAAAGAGTTTGATTTCGTCAAAAACCCAGATGAACCTTGTATCTACAAGAAGGTGGCAGAGAGTAAGGTTGTCTTCCTCGTATTGTACGTGGACGACATACTCTTAATAGGAAATGATATTCCTATGCTGCAATCGGTCAAGCTCTTCTTATCACAAAGATTCTCAATGAAAGATCTTGGTGATGCCTCCTGCATATTGGGAATTAGGATCTATAGAGATAGATCCAAACGGATATTGGGATTGTCCCAATCCAGGTACATTGACACCATACTAAAGAGGTTTAGTATGGAAGAATCCAAGCGTGGGAACTTACCCACGATCTCTGGACTCACTCTCTCCAAAGAGATGTCTCCCAAGACTGATTTGGAGAGAGCTCGCATGCAGGGATACCCTATGCTTCAGCAGTAGGCTCTATCATGTATGCGATGCTATGTACCAGACCCGACGTTGCATACTCACTAAGTGTAGTGAGTCGGTATCAAGCAGATCCTGGAGAGAGTCACTGGACAGCTGTGAAGAACATTCTCAAGTACTTGCGAAGGACTAGAGATATGTTCTTGGTGTATGGTAATGGAGAACTCCAAGTGGAGTCCTTTACCGATTCGAGCTTCCAGAGTGATAAGGACGACTCTAAGTCGCAGTCGGGCTTTGTCTTTACCCTTTACGGAGGGGCGGTTAGCTGGAAGAGTTCCAAGCAGGAAACCGTGGCAGACTCGACGATGGAGGCTGAATACATCGCTGCCAACGATGCTGCCAAAGAGGCTGTCTGGATCAAGAAGTTCATTACTGAACTTGGAGTGGTTCCATCCATTGAGCATCCAATACCTTTGTATTGCGATAACAATGGAGCGGTGGCTTTGGCCAAGGAACTCAGGTCCCATCAGCGATCCAGGCATATTCTGAGGCGGTATCACCTGATCCGGGAGATAGTTGATCGCCGGGAGATCGAGGTCAGGAGGGTTGACACGAAGAACAACACCGCGGATCCACTCACGAAGGCCATTCCCCAGATACAGTTTGAGAGACTCTTCGGGATGCTCGGTATGCGATACTACAGCAGCTGGCCCTAGTGCAAGTGGGAGAATGTTAGTTGTATGTATGCCCTAGAGGCCAGTATTGTACAGATAATGTATATTATATTGGATGCTTGGACATATATAGAGATGACTTTCTTGCTCGATATGATAGTATGCTATCTGGTTACTCTTTATCTTAACATGTACACTAGTCTCTTTATACTGTCTTATAGTTACATGTTGGTAAAGCCCTTAGGATATGTACTTGACTACCTGGACTATGATACAGATCATACTAGTGGGGACATGGTAGTCCATAAGTACATCCTTCAAGGTCCCTAGTCGTGGGTGTATCGAGACGGGGCATCGATATACCAGTGTAGACTAGCGTATACACTTCTCGACCCATGTGATGGGCGATGGATGATCCCATATCTATTGGTGTTTGACATCAGAGATGGTATACGGGTGCTCAGTGGAGACTGAGTACACTGGACGGACTCGCCGAGAACTCCCAGATGGTATTATACCTCACGTCAGATGGCAGTTCTCAGGTGACACTTGTACAGGTTAGTCTGTAGACCCGAGATCGTCATAGAGTCTTGTGTGATTCCCACTGTGCTTTGATCTCCACCTTACCACGTCCATGAGGGCGTGCAAAACGGTGGTCTTTAGGCACAGTCCCGAGTCACATGGAGGCAATGAGCGATAGGAGGGGTTTCGTCTCTCCCGGTATTGGGGGTTGATGTTGCGCAGTGCTCGATTGGCCGTAGCAGGGAAGTCCCTGGCCAGGGCTGATCAGAGATTTGCTGGTAAGTGTTACCAGTAGTTTCTCGACCCGTTATGAGCCTCACATCGGCACGACTTATCGGGTTATTGGGGTCTGACGTTTACCACCCCTAGACTTGATATGCGACATATCAGACGAAGAGACCGGACTGTATGGTAAGTGTTACTGGTTGGATTCACAGGAGTGTGAGCGGGCTAGCTCGTCGATCTTCTGATCGCTCAATACCCGGGTGGCCGTTACGTTTAGCAGACCGCTTGCGGCTTGTGGGTGCTTGATATGATCATCATCTGCTACCGGCGTATTGACGAGTCTTTAGAGTCCTACACAGAGGTTTCTTGGCTCAAGCGAAACGAAATAGGAGCGCATATGAGATATGTGCAGGACCGAGAATAATGCGTGTATGTGATACCGCATTTCATTCTCGCGATATATGTTTCGATTGGTGATATTCGATATGACCTAGTTATCGAATCATTGATTCGATAAATCGATACATAGGATACTAGTCGGTTATATGCGATATGACCGGATCGTTAAATCAAGTGTTGATTTAATGATTTAATGTATAATTATATATTTGATATATTACTTTGCATTAACTAGTATTGGTTCACTTTATATGGATTTTCTCACTTGATGTGCAAGAAGTATATGTGATATACTTTTGTGCACATATTTGTATCATGTTTGATGATACTTGATTGTTTTGTTAAGTGTAAAGAATTAAAACCATGGTTTAGTGATAATTAGGGTTTTGCATATTCATTTATTTATTTATTTGTTCATTTATTTATTTGGAAATGATTTGATAAGAATGGTGGCTTTCTTTGTCTTTTAGTTGAAGCTTCATGAAGCTTTGACTTCTTAACCATTCTTGTCATCATGCTTAACCCTAACCCATCCATTAACCATGGTCTATTCTCTACACTTAACCCAAGTTAGAATTATGATAAGTATTCTTTTTCTTTTCATTTTATAAGGACTTATCATAATTCTAGCTCTTCTTCTTCTTCATCTTCAAGTTTGAAACCTTGAGACCATCAATGGCAACTTGAGCTTGAGAGTGAGAAATCCAATTCTAAAGAGAACCCATCTCCTATTTCTTCATCCTCTACCTCTTGCCAAGTAGTAGAGTGTGTTTTCTTCACAAGTTTCATTACTTTGTGAAGTGGGAGCTTGATCTAGCGATGCCTCGACGTAGATCATCTTCGGCATCGTCGTCGATGACCAAGCCCGTTCATTCTCCGATGAAGCCGACGCTAGAGCCCGGGGTTCGACTTGTACAGCGAGGAGACTTCGTTGCGGAGCCGTAGAGGTGGATATCCGGATCTACAAAGGTTGTAATTTCCAGATTCTAGTAGTTAAGTGTTAACTAGTTTACTTTTCGCCTAGATTTCTAGCAACGATCCGTTAACTAGGGTTTCTCGGCACCATATTTTTTTAAAATGGCATGGTTGATGCCTTATGAGACCTCTACTGTGTGCCTAGGAACCCTAGAACTTTGTTAGGGAAATGTTTTTTCGCGCCCGTGGATTGTATACAAGGGTCAATACTGAACCGCTTGTAGGGCCTAAATTGGAGGTTGTGGTGGCCGCTTAAGAACAGTTCAGATCCCTGTAGCTTAAGACTTTTGAATCTTATGAGCCGTGAGGGTCTCATAAGAGGGTTCTCCTTATGAGTCGTGAGGATCTCGCAAGTATAATTTCTCCCTAGGAATCGTGGGGATCTCTAAGTGTGTTGCTCCCTTGTGAGTCGTAAGGATCTCACGCAGGTGATTTCTCCTCACAAGGTCGAGAGGACCTTGCAAGTGTCTTTTAACGAGATTGTGCCCTTTCGGGTTTTCACAAAACTCGTTAGTAGCCCTGTTGTTTTTACTCACGGAGCCCTTTCGGGTTTTCATCCATGCCCTTTTTTGCTTATGGACATACCGTTTTCTCTCTCTTTTTTTTACCACGCCAGCCTGAGGATGCCGCGGGTTGGTAGTAGTTTAACGACGTTTCGGTCATTGGTCAACGTACGATTACGCGGCTAGATTTTGCCGCAAATCTTCGCATTTTTGTGTCGGGGGTGGATTCTTTGAAGAGAGGGCTGAGGGCGATTTCTTCATCAGAGTCGCTTCCAAAGGTGATAACTTGCGATCCCTTGGTGTCGGCTATATGACAGTTGTCAGCAGCTCTTTCACGCTCATCTATCGTGCTTTTCTGTTCCCGACGAACCTTGCGCTTCACTCGTTGAATGTGTCGTCGATGGGCAACATATTCCTGCCACCAGTTTTTAAAGGCTATGCACTCCTCGGTAGGGTGTGCAATCCTCTGATGGTATAGGCATAAGTTAGGATGTATGTCCGCTTCATCAGGACGTATATTGCCAGGGGAATTTCCTTTGAAAGAGGGCAACTTCATTCCTATTGCCAGGGCCCTAGCGAATCGTTTCTTCACTTTAAGCTTGCTTTTGCTGGCGATAAGGATGCTTTGCTCCGGTTGGGGTATCTCGACCTTTTCATCCAGTCGTCGGCGTTTGGCTTTTTTGAATATGGCCAGTCCGCGCTTTCGATTGGCTTTGCTTTTCTGACAGGCTTCGTTCAGTAGCAAATCGATCATCTCGTTAGACGGTTCCAAGGGTTTTGGCTTTGATCCTGCCCCCAGCTCTTTTATGCTGTCTTCTATTGCTGAGTGCATTTCTTCATTAGTTAATGCCGAATGAGAGATCATGTGGCAACTTGCCACATAGTCCTCAGATTCTTTTGACGAGTCATCCCTGTCGTTATTGTCGTTATCTCCGTTCTCAAAAATATTGTTGAGAAATTCTTGGAGTGTGGCCGTGGTCCGCGCCTTCTGGTTATATTCTTCCAGAGGGTCAATCTGTTTTTACATGTCTGTGCGCTTGTTATCAAACTTCATGGGCTTTTGGGTCTTCTTCTTCTTCTTCGAAAACTTTGACGGCTGGGTGCGAGCACTTTGACTATCACTACCAATTTTTGTAGTTGGGCACGGTTTCAGCATTCCCTCGACGATCTCTGGTTCCAATGGATTTTACCACTTGATTGCCAGGCACGTTTGGAGATCCTTCAGCATTCTTTTTGTTTTTGCCGAAAGAACAACTTCCCATGGGGCTTCCCTTATGAATGAGCACGATGCCCCCGACAAGTCCACTTTTTTAGGGGCGTGAGGTTGTGGCGGGTTCACCTTCCAGTTTTCGGATAATGCGAACTTGCCTTGTTGGTATTGGTCTTCAATCCAGCCTTTGAAGACGAAGAAATTTTCGATTGGATGGCTTACTGCTTGGTGGTAAGGGCAGTAATTAGGATTGTTGACATCGTCTGGCTGCAACGGACGTTTTGGATTTGGCAGATTGATGAGTCTGTTGCGCACTGCCAGCTCGAACAGTCTCCTTGTTTTATCCTGGGGAAACGAGTAAGGACGTCCTAGTCTTTCCTCGAGGGATGGGCATGGACGCACGTTGTTTTGGCGAACCACCGGCTTTAAGTTACTTGGCTGTTGTTGAGTATTGGCAACGAAAGTCGCTTTTCGTTTCCCTTTCTCATTTTGAGGCTCCATCTTTGAAGGAGATGGTCTATGACCCATCTGGTCCATTTGGGCCAACTTGTCAATCAAGGCCTGGAAAGTAGTTGGCTTGAAGAACATCATGAATTGGGAAATGGTCGCCTGAGGGTTAAGAGTACCCATGCACATGCCTACCGCAGGCGCTTCTTCGATGCGCTGCTCGCACTTCGACCATAAATTTCGCCATCGTATTGCATATTGGACCCATGTTTGTCCAGGCTTCACCTTGGCATTGATCAATGCCGTTATTGGGGTGCGTTCACTAGCACTCGCGAAACGCTGGGTGAATAGTAGCTCCATCTTTGCAAAAGTTTTGACGGAATCATTGGGAAGCTCTGAATACCATTCGAAGGCCGTTTCCGCAAAGCTGCCGATGAACTGACGAAGTAACAATTTGTCGTCACCTCTGGTATTGCCGTAAAGAGCCATGAATTGAGTAACATGCTGGTGTGGATTCCCCGTCCCCTTATATACATGGAATTTGGGGATCGTGTATCTCGGTGGGTACTCTATCTGGTTGTACCAACCCGGATAGGGTCGTCCAGTTTTAACAATTTGCCCAGCCGCTTCATTCGCCTGATGGACTCGTATCTGCTGAGCAATGTAGTCATCCAGGGCGGCTTTTAAGATGGTCTCCTCTTTGGCTGCTGAACAAGCCGGAAGAAGGTTTGACGTCTCCCCTCGGTCGTCTTTGAGAATAATCGGAGGATCTTCAGCTGGAGGATCCGGCTGTAATATTATCCCGACCATGTCTTGGAATAAGAACGCCATTCGTTTTATGTTGGCAGCTTGTTCCGTTGCCTCTTTGTCCTTCTTTTCGAGGATTCTGCGAAGGAACTCAGCATCAGTTTCTTGTTCTTGACGTTCCTCCGATGACGTTTCCGGGCTTTCTTTTGACTTAGTGAGTGCGGCCATAGTTGTTAATATCTCTTGGAGCTTTTGTTGCTGCTGCTCCTGAGCTTTAGTCACTGATCGCGTAAGCGGTCGATGACCTGTGAAGATACGGCTATCCTTTTTTCCGGATGCCATATAGACGGTATGCACCACCATGCCCCCAGACTTAGGGCGTTTAGGCTCAGTGGTCTTACGATTAATCGCAGACTCAGGGATTTTCTCCGGCCTTCTTTTCTTGTGAGCAGTTGAAGTTAAGGGGGCCGTTGCAGTGGGCACCCAAGTAGCTGTCGCCTTTTGTGGCTTGAAAAGACGGTCATCTTCCCGCTGAACTTTTACCTTTTTCTGTCGGCGGGGATAATCTTGATCAATTACCGAGTCTTGGACTTATCGCCAGACCTTGTAGATTTTAGAAGACAGCCATTAAGGGGGCTGTTCCGGCTTTGTCTTTGGGGAATTCTCCACAGGTGGAGGAGATTTCTTGAGCACGGCAGTTGGCGAGTTCTGGCGCACCTTGTTAAGTAGTTCAAAGTTGTTCCTAGTTGGAACAGCAGCAGCGATTTCCACCATTGGAGCCCACGGGGTAAGTCCAGATGGGGATTTGCCCCCAGCTTTCTTCACTCGGCGCCAGTGGCGACGTCGAGCATGTCGTGCGGCCGAGATCACCTCCGCTGTTGGATCAGCTTTTTCATGCCCCATGTTCTAATGAGAGTATGCTGTTGGCGCCAGCCAGTCAAAGACAGATGCTCGCTGATAAAGAATGGCCTTGGTTTCTTCACCTGGAGTGCGAGTTGTAACGACCAGTCTTGTGAAGACCGACCCCTTAGCCGGAGAAGCCGCCCTGGTGACTTTAGGAGTAAGAATGGCTATCCGCTTTGGGATAACGCCTTCTAGTATTGCGGGCTTTTTCACGGGCCCATCTGAGCTTCGACCCAGTCTGTTGAAAACCGAGGCAGTGGACTTGGGCGACCTGTTGAGGGGCCGCAGTAGTTGCAAGCCGATCAAAGACCGACTTCTTGGGAGCTTCTTGCGATGGTACATGAGCGCTGAAGCTCGTTGGCGGGAGCATGGTCCCGAAGAACAATCCAGTGGTGGCCTGAGTCACCTGTTCCACCGGCATTATGAAAAGGGAGGCCGCTTGGAGCCCGTAAGTCACTCCTCCGGACAGGACGGAGTGAGAGTTGCAGTTGCAGTTAGTGCAGTTTGAAGCCATTGATCTTCTGTTTTCTGCACGGAGTAAGACATCAAATCTTAGTACCTCGAATCCAGGGCAACCATGTCAAACCGCGACTTGTTCGCGAAACACGACACACGAAGTGTGGAGTGGAAATAGGAAAAGGTCCCACCGGGCGTGCCGGAATCCGTTCTCCTCCGAAACACAGAGACGCGACCGCGTAGGTCCGTCTTTCCTGAATTTAGGAGCATATGCTAATTTGTGCTATCCGTCCACCTCTCCGAAGATGCCAAGTTGATTTATGGCACCATGTATCGAAGGTTTAAACGGATGCGGCCGATATAACAGACTTCGTCAGATTCCCCCTCATGGTGAAGGGTTTTTGATTGCGGGGACGCTCTTCCCTGCAGGCGCAAGCCCCTGCAGTTAATTACGCTACCGCATCGCGGTAACCACTTTCTCCTTCTCCAAATGGTCACTTCGTGTCGTGGGTGTTTGTTTTGTTTTTGGTTGCCCATGGATTGTATACGGAGACTAATTTATTTTGTCGCCCGTAGGGCGTGGATTAGTCCAAATCCATATTTTCTTAGATTTGGGTTTTGGTTTTGGTTTAAGGGTACATTAGTCTCATTTGGGACTAAGATCAACTTAAACGTTTGTTAAAGATACGTTAGTATAATTTTAGACTAAGATCGACTCAATGTTTGTTAAGGATACGTTAGCCTAATTTTAGACTAAGGTCAACTTAACCAATTGTTAAGGATACGTTAGTTTAATTTTAGACTAAGATCTACTTAACAGGATCATTTAGATCCAACAAAAGAGCATTTGGGCTCTATTGTTTAGTTTAGGGATATTGCGATCGATTACCAGTTTAAGGACATGGTGGTCCAAGGTTAAGGACATCATAGTCCATGAGTTTAAGGACCCCACAGTCCAAGGTTAAGCACATCATAGTCCATGGGCTTAAGGACCCTACAGTCCAGGTTAAGGACATCGTAGTCCGTGAGTTTAAGGACCCCACAGTCCGAGGTTAAGGACATCATAGTCCGTGAGTCTAAGGACCCCACAGTCCAGTTTAAAGACGTCATAGTCTATGAAATGTATGGTTGTCGGGACCCGTCACCTCTCTGAAGACGTTGAAGGATTACAACAACAGATATCAGAGGAGTAAAGAGATGTACCCTCGAACCGGTGTGAGTTGGTTGGAAGATCTGCAGTCCAATTTGGGAATAAGATCTGTTAAATATTCATGAGCAGATGTGCTCAATTAAATATAAGTTGAGGACTTATGGCCAATCTTGGGCTAAGTCCAATAAATGTTTAACATTTTTTTTGTTCTGGCTATTGAGCCTTTATTTGAGCTTGGCCATTTTAATAATTCTGAGCATTAGATCCTGACACTTTTATTGTCTTGTATTGAATGCAGAACATTCATTAGAACAATTTATGTTCTGTCAGCGCAACCTATGGTGCGCTAGACGCTTTGCCCCAATCAAAAGCGCAGTGCGCTTTTGACACGTGGCGCGCATGTAAGTGTTGCGCTTTGTGCTAAGCGCAGATGCCAGCTTGTGAGTGCTGAGCGCTAGTCCATGAGCGTATTGCGCTGTCAATTTAGTGGTGCACTCGTGAGTGACGCATGGCGCGCTTGGCGCTGAGCGCCAGCCCATGAGCGCGGTGCACTATTTCAGAAGCGCAAAGCGTAAGTTGTATACGTGGTTGACACGTGGCGCATTTTAGCACTTAGCGCCGGTCCAGAGAGCGCAGAAGCACTGTTCAAGAGCGCAATGCGCAGTTCAATAGTGCAAAGCGTATTTGATCAATTTTTATGATCTGTGAACAAATTTATGTTTTTCTAAAAGAGACTTTGTCTCAAGATTCAAGAACAACAGTTCTTATTTTTGAAAGGGCTTTGACTTTATAGATCAATGATCTGTGTGAAGAATATGTTCTTCTTTTATTATGTGATGAGATCTTTTGATCTTTTTTATGAAAGATTTTGGTCTTTGTAGATTTATGATCTTTTAAGAAGATAATTCTTCTTTTTATGAGATGATTTCGTCTCTGTGTTCATCATTCATCATCTTTACCTTTAAGAAATGATCTTCTTTTCAAGAGCTTGCTCTCTTTCTTTGAATTTTTCAAAGTTTATAGGGGGGGTTCTTTATATTAGACTTGAAGTCTTGGGGCCTTTATATAGGGCAAGTTGATTTGTTAAATCAGTTAAAGAGATCTTTCTCTGATTGATTTGGGGATATTTCCCACCGTTGGATCTTTGATCCTAGGGCTTCTGTTTTACAGAAGGCAATCTTCTTGTTTTTAACAAGATTGAAAAATCTTTTCATAACAAAATTTTAATTCTGATTAACTAATGATTTATCATTATTATTAGATCTTTTGATCTAAGGGTGGGGAATTTTTAATTCCAACGCTAAAGCACCCGTGCTTTGCACGTGGTGAGTTGCTCAGAGCGCAGCGCACCTTGCGCTAGCGCACCTGTGTTTGACACGTGGTGCGCTGCTCAGAGCGCAGCGCATCCTGTGCTAGCGCACCTGTGTTTGACACATGGCGCGTAGCGCTGGGTCTGAAACGTTGCTTCAATTTTTAAAATTCGAATTTCAAACAGAGCTTTGCTCTGATTGGGGGAAACAGGGTTCTGATCGTCCGGGATAGTGGATGCCGAGTATACAATTTAAGTATTCATAATAAAGCACACCGTCGCAATCCCATTATTCTGAGTGGTTCTAGATGTTTCTATGTCCTTAACTTCGAATTTATATCCAAGGACACTAAATCCTTTATAATATGCAACCTCCATACTTGAAAATCAAGCTAAATATCTTGAATCACTCTTAAATGATGCAGACAAGTTCGGATCGTGGATCTAACAAAACAAATTTGACAACAAATACATAACGATATAAGTTTAGATTAAAACTGATAGCAATAACATGTTATTCGAATAACTTACATGATCTGCAACCCAATCGCAAAAATTATCCTGATGATATTTTTCCAATCGTTCATCGTTCCAATCAAGATGCCCCTCACGTACCTCGTTAGAATGAATTCTGTTTTCGACAATAAATTATGACATTAATATTATATCATTTCATACACACACAAACACAAATATAACAATTAATCCAAAAAAAACTTACTCTCTAATTTGTTCAAGACATGCACAATTAAGCAAGATAAACCGGTATATCTTGTTGATAAAAATAGTGTCTACCCTCTTATAATCGGTTTTACCATATGGCCCGTCTTGAATTCTTCGAGGCCGGTTAAGTCTCGTCTCAATGTTCTCGTCCAGATAGCGGGAACAAAATGTGGTTGCTTCATCAAGAAGATAACATTGTATGATAGAACCCTCTGGTCGATTTCTATTGCGTATATACTTTTTAAGAGTGTAGAGGTACCTAAAGAAAATATGTTGAATAAATAAATACGGGCATACAGGACAACAATAATTTTAAAAATTGCGCAAAACGAAAAATTCCACATACCTCTCGACGGGATACATCCATCGATATTGTACCGGTTCGGCTAATTAGCCTCAGTTGCAAGATGAACCGTCAGGTGTATTATGATATCGAAGAATGATGGTGGGAAAATACGCTCAAATTTGCAAAGTATCAACGCAATAGAATTTTCTAGTTTATCCAGCGTCACAACATCCGGTGTTTTAGCACACAACTCTCTGAAAAACAACATAGGTCGTTGCTTACTAGACCAACCGATTCGGGGAGAGAAGTCCTGAGGGCTAATGGAAGAAGGTGCTCCACGATAATATGGTGATCATGACTTTTCAGCCCATCGATCTTGCTTTTCACAATTTTTATCTTCTTGCTGAATGATCCTGAGAAATCTGTGGAAACTTTCAAATCATGCAACACCTGCAGGAATCTTTTTTTCTCCGGTTGTGACATATAATAAGCGGCATTGGGAAGTACAAACTTGCCTGGTTTACCCGCTACCGGTCTAGAGTGCAATTCACTTCTTATTTCCCACTCCTGTAGATCCATCCGAGCATTCAGGTTGTCTTTCGATTTCCCGTCTTTACAAAGAAGCAAGTTGAGTATGTGCTCTGATACTCCTTTCTCTATATGCATGACGTCCAGACAATGACGCACTAAATTTGTTGACCAATACGGAAGCTCGAAGAAAATGCTTAATTTGTTCCAAAATGGCGGTTTGACCTGTTTTGTTGAATCCATCCCGAAGGTTACATTATTGTAACCATCCCACTGAGCAGTCACGTCCTCTCCGGAAATGGGGCTGGAGGTCCAAGAAGCTCCTGATGACCATCAAAGTGAACAACGTCTAACCTGTAGGGGTGGTCTAGAGGCAGGAAACGTCGATGACCGCAATAACAAACCTTCCCGCTAAAATTCAAGAATTTCGATATTGTGTGTTGATGGCAATGAGGACATGCTTTGTGACCATGTACGGACCAACCTGATAGCATTCCATACGCAGGAAAGTCATTAATTGTCCACATTAAAGCCGCACCCAGTATGAAGGTTGTATTTGTGTTTGCACCGTAAGTCTCCACACCATCAATGAACAAAGATTTTAACTCCTCGATCAGAGATCGGAGATAGACGTCGATATTGTTTCCCGGTGAGTTTGGTCCGTCGATAAGAAGAGCCATCATAAAGTATGATTGATCCATAGCCAACCAAGATGACAGATTATAAATTATCATTACAACGGGCCATGTGCTATGACTTCCAGCCATATAGTTGAATGGACAGAAGCCATCACTAGCCAGTACGAACCTGACATTGCGAGGATCGCTACTGAATATTGCGTGCCTCCTATCGAAATCCTTCCATGCCGGTGAATCTTTTGGATGGCATATTTTTCCATCTTCAATTGGAGAAGCACGGTGATACCAAATCATTGCCTCGGCTGTTTTTTTGCACCTGAATAGCCTCTGCAGCCTCTGTGTTATGGGAAAGTATCGTGCTATCTTGACAGGTATATCAGGCTTCTTATCAGAATCTTTTGGTTTATACCTGGCCTCTCCACATGTTGGACACTCTTTCAAATCTGAATTCTCTTTCCGGTACAACACTCAATTTTTAGGACATGCATGAATCTTCTCACACTTCAGACCCAAATCAGACATCGTCTTCTGGGCTCCGTACCAACTGTCGGGCATGTTATTTCCTGGGGCATAGAATCTTTCAAGAACAAAAGAAGTATTGTGAACGACTTGTTGCTCTATCCATTTAGGCACTTAATTTGGAAAAGTTGGACGAACCATGAGAGGGTGGAATACTTTGCATTCTCATAAATTGGTTTTCTAGCATCATTCATGAAATTTTCATATTTATCCGCACGCGGTCCTTGACCGGAAGGAATGTCGGTACAAATAGATTCACCTAGGGCAGCCTCTACCATATCCTTCATTTCTTCTGATGGAAATAAATTACCGTCTTCTTCTTCTGCCGCATTACCGTCTTCTCCTTCTTCTCCTACCGCATTATCGTGTTCTCCTTCTTCTTCTGCCGCATTACTGCGTTCTTCTCCTTCCCCGTGATATTTCCAAGTTGTATAAAATCTAGTAAAACCATATTTTACGATATGAAGCTCTGCCAATTCTACCTTCTGCTTGTACTTATTCCCACATCTATCGCACAGGTAGAGAATCTTCTCTATCACGATTTTATTATGTGCGCGTGCAAATTCAATAAAAGCAGCAACTCCTGCGACAAATTTAGGTTGCATACGTTGTTGACAATCCACATACATCCAGTCCTTAACTCTGACGTACTCATGGGCCATGTTAGACTGTATAACATATAAATTGTACGTTATGCTGACTATATTGAGAAATCTAAGAACGGGATGGTTACTGACAAAGGAGAAAATCCGTATATATACTTTATGTGTGCGTTTGTCGTTGAAAAGAATAAATTATCGATAATCAAAGTTAGATTTGAGGATACTCATGTATCACAGACTACGCTCTTGGCATTGCTTTGTTTTTCTCTCCTTTCCTATCAGCGAGAGAAGGCGAATAGAGGTCAGACAGGTAGAGTCCGACAGGGCAGTTAGTTTATGCATAAGTGAAAGGAGGGGTTCAATAACGGGAACTAGAGTCCAACTCCCAAATGTAGTCTCGACGGTTGTTTGTATCGAGCTATACCGTCCGATATTTAACAACCTTCGTATAGTTTTATGTCACGACGAACATCGAACGTTTGTTAACCGATAGATGAGGACTAAGTGGCGCTTTGAATTTCATATATGAGTATCGATGAGAATATGAAAGTTTCATATTATCATCGAGTATCATATATTGGTTTTAACATAAACATCTTGAATCACTCTCTAATGATGTGTTTGTTGTGTATTCTTGTTGTATGTGTGTGTTTCGGCTGTCGGGGGTAAGGCTTCTATCCCATTAAGAATGTATAGAGCAAACACCCATTCTCTTGTGCTTTCAACCGTTTCGAGTAAATTTCGGCAGCACCTCCCCGCTGTTCTCCGAGTACACTGTAATAGAATAGATAATCATTTCAAAGTTGTGAAATAACGTTGAAATGAACATCTAATCTATTTTTGTACACGGAGAACCAGCGGAAAGGTACCGACGAAATATCTCGAAACGGATAAAAACACAAGTGAATGAAGGTGTTTGCTTTATACATTCCTAATTTGTCCACACGGGACAAATCTATCGGTTATCATACGATTGAATCTTCTCGTCATATAGACTATATGACGGTTGTTAGTATTGAGCTATACCGTCCGATATTTAACAATCTTCGTATAGTTCTATGTCACGACGAACATCGAACGTATGTTAACCAATAGACGGGGACTAAGTGGCACTTTAAGTTTCATATATGAGAATCGATGAGAATATGAAAGTTTCATATTATCATCGAATATCATATATTGGTTTTAACATGAACATCTTGAATCACTCTTTAATGATGCGTTTGTTGTGTATTCTTGTTGTATGTGTGTGTTTCGGCTGTCGGGGGTAAGGCTTCTATCCCATTAAGAATGTATAGAGCGAACACCCATTCGCTTGTGCTTTCAACCGTTTCGAGTAAATTTCGGCAGCACATCCCCACTGTTCTCCGAGTACACTGTAATAGAATAGATAATCATTTCAAAGCTGTGAAACAATGTTGAAATGAATATCTAATCTATCTTTGTACACGGAGAACCAGCGGAAAGGTACCGACGAAATATCTCGAAACGGATGAAAACACAAGTGAATGAAGGTGTTTGCTTTATACATTCCTAACTTGTCAACACGGGACAAATCTATCGGTTATCATACGATTGAATCTTCTCGTCACATAGACTATACGACGGTTGTTAGTATCGAGCTATACCGTCCGATATTTAACAACCTTCGTATAGTTCTATGTCATGACAAATATCGAACGTATGTTAACCGATAGACGGGGACTAAGTGGCGCTTTGAGTTTCATATATGAGTATCGATGAGAGTATGAAAGTTTCATATTATCATCGAGTATCATATATTGGTTTTAACATGAACATCTTGAATCACTCTCTAATGATGCGTTGGTTGTGTATTCTTGTTGTATGTGTGTGTTTCGGCTGTCGGGGGTAAGGCTTCTATCGGTTATCATACGATTGAATCTTCTCGTCACATAGATTATACGACGGTTGTTAGTATCGAGCCATACCATCCGATATTTAACAACTTCGTATAGTTCTAAACCGACGACGGTAAATAGTGAAGCATGAAACAACGGGTATAAAGCACTAACGTGAATGTATAAAATATCATAAACATGTAGCAGTAATGGGCATGGATCATGAAAGTACTCTAGATTAATATGCAAGTCACTAAACTAACAGTATTTATCTCATTTGAAATCGATTGGTGGAATATATCTTCATATTTAGACTCGTGGACCCCACAGGCTTATATGAGAGGCCAACCCAATATTTTTTCAAGGACCCTCCAACCCAATTTTTTTTTCTTTTATGAAACCTAAACGTACCCAAACAAGATCATGCAGGTTTATACAGACGAAAACACCCCTAATTTATTGGACGGGTTAGGGTTGAGTCTAACCTGACTTCACCATACTTAGCTGTTAGAATGTATATGAATACGGATAATTAGAGCTAACTCCGTATCCATATTTGATTTGCATCATATACAAAAAGTGATTTTCATTTTTGACGACCATCCATATCCGTATACGAAAATGATAACACCTATTCCATTCCGTATCTGATACCAAAAATGGTAATTTTTGGTTTTATCGAATTAAATTTTCCTAAAAATCACAACCCAACCCTAACCCCAGCCCCAGCCCTAGCCCCAGCCGAACCCAACCCCAACCCTAACCCTAACCCCAGCCCCAGCCCGAGCCCCAGCCGAACCCCAACCCTAACCCCAACCGCAACCGTAACCCCAGCCGAACCCCAGCCCCAACCCCAACCGCAACCCCAGCCCCATCCTCAACCCCAACCCTAACCCTAGCGCTAATCCCAACCGATGCCTAACCTTCATCGGTACCCAAACCCTGAACCCTAGCCCTAAAATCATCAAAATTATGTTTAATTGAAAATTTACTAACCTGTAAGCGGTGGAGGAGACGACGGAGACGCTCGATCGGTGGTCGACAACGCGCGCAATCGGCGACGAGGAAGAACGAGGGCGCTGGCGACGACGAAACGGAGGGCGGTGGCGACGACGAGAACGGCGACGCGGCGGGAACGAGAGATTTAGGGATTTTGGGAGTTAACGCGCGCGCGAGAGGAGATGATCAGCGTAGGGCATTTCTGTGCTTTTTTTAATTAAATTCTCATTTAGATACCCCTACGGATTAGTCCGTAGGTCCTTGGTTTGCGGCTCCGTAGGGACAAACAACAAATTACGATTTAATATTTTTAAATTAAAACGCCTGGGATTGTAGGGGCAACCGTCTGGCCCTACGGATTAGTCCGTAGGGCCAAAATAAATCTGCCCCTACGGATAATGAAATCCGTGGGGGCAACCCCCTATTTTAGTAGTGTCTCACACCATAAGTGAGGGAAGACATCAATCCTCACACTCCCGGAGTATCTCTCAAACCCACATCTCCCATCAAAATAAAAAGAGAGATTTACAGTGTTACGATCCGAAAACCATTCATCATGTATTGTTTGTTCACACCGGTAGATGGCAGTTACCAACCGGTGGTTAAAGAAGAATAACCATATTCAATGAGTAAAGGTGGCACCGACCATGCAGGTCACGCTCTTCTTTTTATCCTCAACCTTATCATGTATATATCTTATATTATTATATCTGAGCACAGAAAATCTTCTATTATTATATTCCACATCCTATTAAAAAAGGCATCTCCCTTTGCTTAAACTTAGACTAGACAGAAGATAATCAGAGAGAGAGAGAGAGAGAGAGAGAGAGCTGAATTAAGATGGCTTCAATGGCACAAGGAGTTGCAACAGCAAGCTCATCAGTGGGCAAAGAGCAGCAACAGCAAGCGATCATCAAGGGCAAAGAGAAGGTGGTGAACTTGTTCTCTGTTTCAAGGAACAAAACTATGCCAGTCACAAGGCAGGAGTTTGAGGCAATCCCTGAGTGGAAGCTCAACTGCCTTCTCTCTGAGCATGGCCTCCCTGCTCCCATCAAGGGCCAGTTACTTGGTGGCTGCTTTTGATTACTTAATTACTTACACATATTTCGTCTATGATCTTATGATATGTTATGGATGGATCTTATTTTAATTTGCTACTATACATAGCTAGTATGAACTATGAAGCTATGATGATGGTCCTGATGGTGTATGAGCTGCTGTTGTATATGTATATATAAACATGTAAACTTGCTTCTTCTTCTTTATCTTATGATTATACAATTAAGTTTCCAGTTTCCTTTGGTGAAATATATGTGTGTGTGTATTAATTGTGAGTATGGAGTTAATTTGTATAATCTGTGTGAGAAAAGAGAGGTGGTGAGAGAGAGAATAACGGAGGAAAGAGGCCATACGAGGGAATTTCCTCTTATGGCGTTGAAAATGTACGCCCTATGTCGTATTTTCCGACGATCGGAATCCATCATCTTCATCGTTATCATCTAAGATCTGGATACGCCAAATTTCATGTGATTCTACAACTTTTTCACCGTCGATTTAGCAATATAAAAAGTTCTATTGTCGGTAAACCATTAATTTTGAACCCATTAATTCAACGGTGAAAAAGTTGTAGAATAATTTGGTGTACCCATATCTTAGATGATAACAATGAAGATGATGGGTGTCGATCGTCGAAAAACACAATGGACGGCGTACTTTTTTGACGCCATAGGAAGAAATTCCCTCCTATGGCATCTTTCCTCCATTTTTCTCATATATATATATATATATATATATATATATATATATAATGGAAGAAAAGAGGCTGCTTTTTTCGTTAGGCAGCGGCAAAATGTACACCCTCCATCATTTTATTCGACGATCGGCACCGACCATCTTGATCTTTATCATCTAATATGTCGATTCACCAAATTTTATATGATTCTAACACCTTTTCACCGTTGATTTAGCAATGTAAAATGTCCTATTGTTAGTAAACAGTTAATTTTACACTCACTAAATCAACGGTGAAAAGGTGTTAAAATCACATAAAATTTGATGTGTCGGAATATTAGACTATGATGATTAAGATGGACGATGTCGATCATCGAATAAAATGGTAAAGGGTATATTTTTTGCCGCTACCTGACGAAAAAAGCTTTATAAGGCACCCTTTCTTCGTTATTCTCTCTGTATATACAAGAACTTTATATTTTATTGGGATAATTTGGAACATGTGTCATGAGTTAGATCGTTTCTGTTCTGGAATTTTGATAAGACAAAAACAAAGTTTAAGAGGTAATAATTAATTGAGCGGAGTTATGGCTCTCCTCTATATGGTTGCATTTGGGTTCATTTTGTAAAGGCTTTTATATATACGAGGCTGATGGGGAAAGATGCCAGGAGGGAATTTACTCCTGTGGCTTCTGAAAAATGCACCCGTCATGATTTTTTTCGACGATCGGCATACATCAGCTCCATCTTTATCATCTAAGATGTGAATACACTAAATTTTATGTAATTATACCATTTTTTTGCCGTTGATTTAGTTGGTGCAAAATTAATGGTTTACCGACAATAAAACTTTTTACATTGTTAATTCAACGGTGAAAAGTTGTGGAATCACATGAAATTTGGTGTATGCACATCTTAGATGATAACGATGATGATGATGATGGATGCCGATCGTCGGAAAAAATGGTGGAGGTTGTATTTTTTCGACGCCACAGGAGGAAATCCCCTCATATGGCATCTTTCCTCCATCATTCTATATACACACACTTGAAATCTTTGCAATGGGCAAAAGGTCTTTCAAATCTTTCTATTAGGCAAAAAGCCTTCCATATTCTTTCCGTTAAAAAAGCTATTCAATCAAGTTAACCGGATAAAACCCGCCATAATTCCCTCAATTACCATCAAATTCTAATCCTTCACAACCGATGTGCGGAGGTCATCAAAAGTGTCGGTGTTAACGAATGGCGATATTAGGTTTGAAGTGAGTTAAGGTTTGTGAGGTGAGATTGGAGGTGAAATCAGGGTCGATGCCTCGATGGAAGATTGATGTCGCGGTCGGAAGAGGAGGGACAGGAGAGGAGGGTTTGAGTGGGTGAGGGCGGCGGCGGAAACAGAAGAAAATGAAGGTTTAGATAGAAGGGAGAGGAAGCGAGTAGGGATTCGGCGGCGGCTGCCGATTAAGAAACATAAGGAGGTTGAGGATGAGAGATGTTGAATTTAGGGTAACAAAAAATTAAATCAGACACGGTTGGGGTTAGAAAACTCGAGGGCTTTTTTTTTTTATCTATGTTAAGAGATTTAGAGGGCTTTTCCTCCAAACTAGATAGTCTTTTTGTCGAATAGTGAAGGTTTGGGAGGAATAAATCCAGAAACCTGTTTTGTAAATTGACAGAAATTAGTGTTGTTTTCTCCCGACTAAGTTCAGAGACCACTTCTCAATTTCTTTATCCGTGTTGTGGAGTATCGTTCATTATTTTCTTTATTTTAAGAAGAGGTTTGTGGAGTATCGTTCATTATTTTCTTTATTTTAAGAAGAGGTTTGTGGAGTATCGATCATTATTTTCTTTATTTTAAGAAGAGGTTTGTAGTCCATTCATTTAGCAGGTGTTGACTTTTTCCATTTTCCTTTTGCCTTTTGGTTTTTTGCATTTCTTTACTTGCAAAATTCATTTTGTGACATCATTAAATGTATATATAGTATTAGTGAAAAAAATACAATAATGAAAATGATATAAAATACGGTTCCGTTAGGACGGGATCATGTTTTTAAATTCACGGACCTGAATAACAGCCGTTGGATCCGTCCTTTGCTTTCAACGGCTTAGATTAAAACAACTAAAAAATCCCTTTAAATAATCTAGTAAATATTTTATTCCCTAATTTTTGGGATGCATACATATCTCTATTCATTTATTTTGGATAATATTGTTTGGAATCATGAGGATTTATTAGATATTTAGATTATTTTCATATTCAAATCATGAGGATCCGTTGGACATTCTGATATTTCATCTTTGGGTTCAAGGAATTTGAGTTCTTTATGTCATTTTGATTCAAATCATATAATTGTAAATCCAAAAAATTAGGGAAGAAGATATTTACTAAATTGTTTAAATGGATTTTTTAGTTATTTTAATCTGAGCCATTGAAAGTAAATGACAAATCCAATGGCTATTATTAAGATTCGTGAATTTAGAAATACGAACTAGTCCTAAAGGATCCCTACTCTCTCTCTACACACACGAAAGAGGCCATAGGTTTCCTCCTTGGGCGTCGAAAAAATACGATCGGCATCCATCAACATTATCTTTATCATCTAAGATGTGGGTATACCAAATTTCATTTGATTTTACCACTTTTCACCGTTGAAGTAGCAATGTAAAAAGTCTATTGTTGGTAAACCGTTAATTTTGCACTCACTAAATTAACGGTGAAAAAATGATAGAATCAAATGAAATTTGGTGTATTCACTTCTTAGATGATGATGTATGCCGATCGCCGGAAAAAATAGTGGAGGGCGTATTTTCTTGATGCCATAAAAGGAAATTCCCTTCTATGGCATCTTTTTGTGTTAAGCGGTGGCAAAAAATACGCCATCCACCATTTTATTCGATGATTGGCACCTTCCAACTTGATCTCCATCCTTAAATTTGTCGATACACCAAATTTCATATGATCACAACACTTATTGTCGGTAAACCGTTGATTTAGCAATGTAAAAAGTTTTATTGTCGGTAAATCGTTCATTTTGCACCCACTAAATCAACGGTAAAAAGGCGTTGGAATCACATGAAATTTGATGTATCGGCATATTAGATGACGAAAATCAAGATGGTCGATGCCGATCGTCGAATAAAATGGTGGAGGACGTGATTTGTGCCTCCACCGAACGCAAAATGCCTCCTAAGACCTATTTCCTCCATTATTCTCTCTCTCTCACTTAAGCACACAACACGCACAACACACACAAACACACAACATATACATCCAGAGGACCCACGAATTTGTCCCGAAAGTTTTAATTTGTGGTCACTTTCCCTCTTGGCCACCACTTAAAAAATAAAAAAAAGGTCTAAACTTGCTTGGCCACCACTAAAACCAATATTCCACTGTACAAAAGTAGAATTAAACCACTGCATCCATATGTCATCCCCTTCCTAATTGATCCCTAATTATCCATTTAATCATCCTCAGCTAACAAACGGAAAATTTTGGAACCTAAATACCATGGGTGAAATTGGCAAGCCTTTTCTTTTAAAAAGAATTTGGTTTGCTGCACTGGTTGTTTCAAATTGGGGCATAGAAATTCATGTTGTAATTGAACAGTCCAAAAGGATCCGCCTTCTATTAATAATGTGCACCGGGCACAGAATGTTCATAAAAATCCTAATGATTCCGAGATTGTTAATATTTCAATAATTAAAGGAAACAAGGTATGCGCTCAAATAAAAATCAGGTGTTTCAATGGCAGCCTACCGGAAAGAAAGTTGACATTGCGTCTGTCAAAGAAAATTTAGGTCCAATTGACATCATACCCTCTCACATAAAGTCTGTACTTTCTACTAAAGCATGGGCATCTCAAGCTTTCTTTCAAGATACCATTGATAGTGCACAACATTCTTGTCATGTTCCAATTTGCTCCTGAAACTGCTTCCTGTCATGATCTTACGCTTCCACCTTCCTCTGGTCCAACCATAGATACGACTATAATCGATGTATCATTATTGCATATCAATAAATCCGCTTCTAATCATGTATCTGCTCTTGCTCCCTCATACGAAATTCAATTAATTGAAAACTCAGATAAAGAGGAAAATAATAATCTTGAGATTCCAAATGCGGCGTCTGAACCCGTTAACCCAGATAATTCGGTGGTGCAAAGTTCCAAATCTAACGAGTTGGATTCGGAAGGGGATCCTTTGATCCCTCCTGTATTTAAACCACACTGTTCCATAAAGATGACCCCTAAGAGAAAATTGTTTACTGCTACGGTGTTTTTAAATATCATTCTCTGTCGTATGGATTTGCTTCTTCGTTCAAAAATTCTAAGCAGAAAACGGATACGAAACGCTCTATTAAACCTCTCTCTACCAAATTTCTTGATAACTATGATGATATTGCTATTATGGATATTGCTAATTCTTGCGGCATTAGAATGGAAATAATATTAATTAACAGCATTCGGCTTTTGGATATAAACAAAAGCAAGGGAAGATCTTAATCCTTCGTATTTTGGTGAACATTCTTTCCGTGGATATTGATTGGAGCTTTTCAAGACGGATACATATTTTGACTTCAAAGAAAAATTTGCAATACATTCAACCTAGCAGCCGCCGATGTTTAAATAAATAGCTGCAACATTTTTTTGTTGTATTTTTATATGATGCATAGAAGATTTTAATTGTAAGCTCTAGAATATATATCTTATATCTTATGGTTGCATTTATGTGAAGAAAAACGACGATTATCTGTTCTGCTGCCACATAAAATCGTGTGATATTGGCTCTAGCACTAACTGTTTATCTCGATGCATAAATGTTTTGTCATTTTAATATTTGTTTGTTTAATCTATTTTATTGAGTAGGCTCTTTTAACCTGCTTTTTCCGTCCAAAAAAAGGGGGCAAATATAACAGATGGAATCAGATACAATATGAATTTTGTTAGGGATTATAGTAGGAAACACATATGTGAAATCTTGTACCCTGTACAGAGGCTGGAACCTCGAAAAATAACTCGGGTTATGGGTGGGACATATGCCCGTTTTATGCAGCCCTAAATGTCTAAGTTAGATATGATAGAGATTAAACAGGATATGAATGAGTGAGGCGCAAGCTTTTCTTTCCGATAGGCGCGGAAGTGTAATGAAATGCAAACAACTACAACCTTCATCACAAATTTATGGTGGATTTCTTTAGGATTTGTTTCACACATATCTGCCTCCGTTTTAGGTTGGTTGTTGGCAGCTTAACACCTCTCTCTTTTTATCCTGGCTTGAGACATGTGATGAAAGAATAAGATATTTAAGCACAGCACCGACGGACAGGGTTAAGTGTAATGAAATACACACAGAAAGAAAAAGGATTGAGATTTTTTAGAGCATGCAGCTTCCTTGACTCAATACTAATTCATTATATGTACACCATTCCCATCATTAGATCTACCAATAATATATTATATGTAACAAAGATTACGAGCATATAAGATAGATAATGATGGCAAATCTTAAACAAGAGAACCGCAACACACACATATATAAATCTGCAGCTAGGTTTAAAATCAAAAGCCGCAGCCACCCATGTACATGCTGCCTCTCATGGCAGGCGAAAACCCGTAGGAATTAGCGCACAGGCTCTTTATTTTCCACTCCGGCATCGATGAAGACGACGACGACTCGAATTGATCATGATTGTTACTAATAGCCCTTGCTTTGTTGCTGCTGTTAGTCATTGGCGTGGGCTTAGCCATAGGGGCCCTGATCTCTTTCCCCTTCATGTTATTTGCTGCTGCTGATCCACTCATTTTTCTTGATCTTTTTTTTGGCCTTTAATTTTCCCTTCTCTTGCTAATGCTGGATGTTGGATCTCTTAGAATGGTTGTTTATTTATGGGGGTCATGTGAAGGATAAGATAAGGATGAAGCTAAAATATTTATGGAAGGTATTAACGATTGGTTGCAACTTGCAAGAAAATTAAATAATGTCGCTATCTATTTGAAACTTCAAAGTTATGTTGATACATTCCCATACTCTACTCTTGATTTTAATGGACAAATCCTACACTTTATAAAATTGGATATACTAAAAATTTAGGTTTTCTTGTGAAAGGGAGTCACATGTTTGGGTTAGAAAGAGAATTAAAGTATCTCTGCAATTTCATATCATATTGGAAGATTCATATCATATTGGAAGATGCAACTGCTAGAATAGTTGTATGTGCCCTTACACATTCAATACAATTCTTGTGATATTTATTAAATATAAATATGAATTTATAGTTGTCCTAATAGTAGTTGGTTAACTGAGTCATATGTATTTAATATCTCTAGAAATCATATTGTTAGAACATGCACTGTGATGTGTTACTTGCATATAGGCATGATCTAATCTAGTGATTTCTTAAATAAGTGCTTAGCCTATACTAGCATGGGATAGCTAGTTTTATAACATGCTATAATGACACTGATATGTTAGATATGGTGATGTGTCTCAGTCACCGAGAATGGAGATTATCCAAGTGTCATGAGCATGTATTGTAATACATGTAATACATAACCACGTTTGAACTCTCTAGAATATGTCACCCATGAGATATGGAATTTAAACAGTTACATAATTCCTTTGATTTGATGGTATTGTTATCTTCGATCCGTCATTTAGTAAACTTTGATATGATGGTACTTCTTCTTGTCTGACAGGAATAACAAACCTGAAATATTATGCTGCTTAAATACATCTGGGAGGACAATAAATGTCTAGATAGAATCCGACATTCTCATATTGATGGGAATGAAATGAGAATAAGTTTACTGCTCATTCCCATGAAAACGTAAAAATCCCGTCGACAAGCGTTTTGAGAAATATTTTTCAAAATTATATTATTATAGTAATATTTATTTTCGAAATAAAATTGTGTTCATGTGGAATGAAACTTTTAGACTTCAGCAATTTGGTGAACATGTTATGCTCATTTAATAGCTTAAGGATAAGTAACTTAATGTCGGAAATGATTGCATGTAAGTTAATATTTATTACCATCTCACATAATGGTAGAGTTTTTATGAACAGTAGACATGATAGGTGTTTGACTGTTAAATTAAAATTATTAATTAATTAATTACGAATTTATTTATTTGATAGTTGGCTCTTGATGTGAGACCCAATTGATCCCACCTATAAACCTTTCGGTGGAAGATTTAGACACAACCAGAAGTATATTATTAATAATGTAATTGTTATATTATTAATATATGGATTTTTAGTCCCACATTGGATATTTGGGCATAAGATATCGTACAACCACCCTATATATAAGGGCAATGATTTGCGATAGGATAAATAGAAAGAACTTCATAAAAATATATTCCTCTTAAAATATTAGATGGATGCCTGTCAATCCAATTCACGGGAGTATTCATCTTCCACAAGACTTGATGGACTTCAATTGGAGTTCTTTGCGTTTGTGGAGGCTGCTTCAAAAGTTTTTCATCGATGCGATCGAATTACAAAAAAGACACGCATTCAATTTTAAATAAATATCCGATTTTGAGGAAGAGGAAATTGATACATATATTTCCTTCAGCAGCAACATTCCTATTTCCAGAAGACAGGATTTTTTTTTCCTTATACAAATTCAATTTCTTACGGTGCCATTTTAAACCCAAACAAACAAATATCAGTGTCCTGGCTTAATTTGCAACTATTAGGGATGTATAGTTTTTATTTTAGTTTCTATGGTTTTATCTGGTTTTGTTAAACATTTCAGGCGGAGGATATTTGTGTCTGCAATTTTATTATTAATAAAAAAAAATCAAATATATGAGATAATATGAAACTTTACCCCTGCAATTGTTTTTAATTTTTAGTTAATTTTATATGGAGGAGGATGAGATATGGCATCAACATCAATCATGATCGAGTGAGCGTTGGATCCACGCAAGTTGGTTTAGGACAGGGACTGCCATAGTATTTAACCTATAATGACAAACCCATTCGTTTACTTTTTACATTTCTTTTTTTGCTTTTGAGTATACACCAACATGGAGGATGAGATATGAGACAAGATGTTTTTTTTATGATAAAAGTAGGTAGCATATAGCACACCAATTTACTATTATTGATAAAGGGTTAAGTTACTATCGTCCTATTCAAGTGCAAGGAGTATTGAAATCAGATGTTTTTTTATATGTTTATTCGGTAGAACAACCTGGTCAACAAGATGAACCGTGTCTATTATAAAAAATCGAAAGATGGTTGGATTTATCTCCTATGATAGCTCATCTCCATAGTATTCTTTTTTCTCTAGATCAATAAATGCGCCTAATATTTCCCTTTCAGCTGATGGGGGTGATTCGACCATAACAAATGGACGGTTACCTGCAAGTCAATTTCATTAGGTCATCCACTTTCATCAGATTTTTTTCAGGCCAAGAAGAATATCAAGGCATGTGATGTATGCACCCTAACCTCGGGCTTCAATGGGCCGGGTTCGACCCAAATCCAACCCGAAAAACCTGGACCCGAGGGTTCTTCAAAACTGGACAGGACAGGTTGAAGAAGTTGTTCAATACCGAACTCGGCGGATATTTAAGTAAAATTATATATATTCTTATATACATATTACATACAGATTTAAGTCATCACTCATACATATATGAAGCAATGGTATGGCAACAATAGGAATGGAAACAACGCAACGATAAATATAAAAATAAAATGAGGCACATAGAACTTATCGTGGCACTTCATGAATATATTTTCGTCTTTCCATCGCTGCATCTGACTGTTACATCTCGCCCATGATCGATGCTGCTAAGCTGCTGCAGATAAACAGGGAAGAAAAAACAATCTAGGAAATCAGCTAATGGTTAATAAACAAATGCTAATCAAAGTAAGGGTTAACATAACTGTAATCAAGTTTGAGGCCATACCAGCAGACATTTGGTATGATATCACCATGTTACCTTCATCTTAAACTGTGAATTCAACATACATCACAAGGCTTATATATATTACAATGGAGAACTCTGTCGATTTAATGGAGCATTCCATGGAATTTGAAAGATGCTAGAAAAGTTGGAAACATCGATATAGAAATTTACCATCACAAACCAAATAAGTGGTCATTTGAAATGAAAATAGAGCTGTTAAATTGTCTAGTGTTCAAATCGCTGCCATCTAAAGCAGAACTGAACCTATCGAGCCATTGCGTTGGACTCGGGTTCTCCGACTCTTCGACCCAATCAGAGGTCATGTCAATTTCATCGAGTACAATAGGATCTACATCCGCATGCTTTGCTTTCGCTCTTACCTTGAGATTGTAATGAACGTAAAGAAGATCACTCATTGTCTCTTTATCCAGCCTATTGCGCTTTTCTGAGTGTATCTATTGAATTGTGCTCCAGTTTCTCTCAACTGTAGCAGCACTGCATACTTGACTCAATATTCTAACCGCAACACGTTGCAAACCTGGAGCTGAATCACCATATTGTTGCCACCACATTCCTGCATTCGGAAACCACGTCGTCGTTAGATTTTTCAACTTAAATTTGCCGGTTTTGAAGATTTTTCAACTCAAATTTGCCGATTTTGAATCCAAATAGTAAGATGTAAGAACTGAAATGGTGACAATATAATAACCAGAGGGGGTGTTAACGCTAATAAATAACTTGAGGAGGTAGCTACAGGGTAAACTACATGGCGGTTCGTGCAATCAACCCTAATAATTAAACCATACCGGGAGAGGTGGTGTTGCGTGCTTCTCTAGCTAGATTCGAACCAAACATCCCCTGTGCCTTTTTGAACATATATATCTGTGACGTGATATTATGTCTCAACTCAGGCTTCAAAAGAAGCTTATCCACGACATAGAGAAAATCCTCTTTAATGACCCCAAGAAACTCGACTTCCGGATGGTATTGGATGCTAGGGTTCAAATACACCGCTGCTGCATGGAGACGTGAATGAAGCTGATGCTGCCACCTTCTGTCCACTATATCATGGAACATCTTGCACTTGCCTTCATCCATTATGTCGTAAGTTCTAATCGAGTCCTTCACTTTCGTCATCGACTCGTATATAGATCCTACTGCAGGTTTCCCTCCAGAAACATCTCTCCATACCTTTAGCAATGGTTCAGAAACAGCCGCAATCTCTTCAACGGCTCTCCAAAACTCGTTTTCTTCAAGGATGTCGATCGATGACATGCTATGAGGCCTATTAGCATAAGGACAGGACGAGTATTCTGGACTATTATACATATGGTTCAGCCTTGACCTGTGTTTCAACATCGATTGCAATGAAAAAAGTTGGAAGCAGATTTAGTGATACCGGTTCGTACAATCTCCTGGCCTTTGGTGAACTTTCTCATCATTTCTACGACCCAAGCGTGGTTGTAGATGAATCTTGTAATAATTTGTGCTTGTAAAATACATCGGTTCACCCAATCAACCTTGGAGAAATCTTCCAGGATTAGGTTCAGACAGTTTGAAGCGCATTGAGACCAGTAGATTGTGCTATAGTTTTGCATGATATGTGATTTCCCACACTATCATAGTTCAAAGCATTATTGGTGATCACCTAACAACATTTTCCGGCCCAAAATCCTGAATCACGGAATCAAACAGATCGCAGAGGCATTTGGTGTTCTTGAAATAAGTAGAGGCGTCCACAGATTTATGGAAAAATGTTCCAAGTGGGGACGAAACGTAAAAATTTATCAACGCCCTCAATTTATTATCCGTCTATGTATCAGCTATGATGGTGCATCTTGTAGATACCCAATCTTTTTCAATCTCTTTTATTTGCAAAGTGATTTCAGATTTAAGCTTTCGCAACCATGTCGTCCTCAAAGCTTCAGGTGATGGACCTTTAAACCCCGGGCCACCAAGCGCCTCTAGCATGAGTTGGTATAAGGAAGAATGCGCAACACTTTTTCCGTCAATAGTATATTCCACATAACTTGTTCTCGAAAAATAATTCAGTTATGAATCTCTCGGCTTCGAAGGAAGCCTGAAGCCTTGTTGTTGCGGTTGGGGGAAAGAATTTTACTAGTTGGGGTGAAGCCTATACAGGCAATAACATTTTGGTGCTAGAAATTAATCCAGGAGACTTGACTTCGGATAATCGTTGTTTCTTAGCACTGGCAGCTTCTTTGCCCTCATCTTTCATTGCTATAATAGCTTTCACTCTATCAGTAACTTCATCTCTTACCTTGCTACAGGGATGGACACCTTTGCTAGGTAGCCAAGATAGGTGGAACTTCAACCGACTGATGCCACCGTTCAAAACTTTGTGACAAAATTTGCATCTCACCTTGTTTCCTTCTAACTTTTCACAATACTCCCAGCACACATCTTTTTCTCGAACCACTGCAAGAACAGATTCACAGAAGTGAAGATCCTCAAATTTCAGCATTACAATAAATAAATGGAGCCCTAATGATTAAATAAAAGAAATTTTATTCTTTGAATTTAAACATGATCGCTATCATGAATTTACATAATAGGTGACTGAGAAGTGTTGGTTCAAGGATGCTTACTATCGAAAAGTTATCTTCAACTACCCACCTGAAGTAAATAAGAAGAAATCATTAGCAAAGATACGTAAACAAGTGACAATTACATCAGGTCTGCAAAATAATTATAGTGGCTAGTATCGTACATTTTTCCGAAAAAGAGCCTCATAATAAACCAGAAAAGAAAATATGGGACGAGAAAATACATAGGTCACAGGTTGAACATCTAATTTAGTTCCATAAGGGCTTATTTAATTTAGAAAACGGAAGCAGGAGCATAATTTAGGGTTTATATAGTCCTAATTTATCTTTCATCTCTCTTTAAATCTTCTTCTTTGAGGTGTTTATACCCAGTCTGCAATTTTTGCGGGGAATCTTGTCACGCCCCGCTTCCCAAAATACGAAATACGGAGGGGGGCGACTAGGCCAACCATGCTCCTACAGTCGAGGAATAATCCTGCCGTAGTCGCACTTCGGCTTCTAGCATCACATGGTAATCAGTAAAACACAGCACAGAAGTAAAGAAAACAAATCACTAGTTTATTGCACCAACTTTCATTGTTCATAATTTACAACAGAACGAAAGAAAAGAAACTACTAACCAAGTGCGAATATAAGGTTGATTTATGGAAAGCAGTAAAAGTACTGGAGGCATGACCATCTAGATCTCTGCAAGCTCGAATGATAAGTCTGGCTCCTGAACCGGGTCATCTCCAAACTCTAAGTATGCACACTCAGGTCGTCAGGACGACACCATAGCAATATTATAATAATGACAATGAGGCAAGGAAATAAAGAAAAATTGGCGGAGACAATAGATGCAAGTAATTGGTATGCCATTAAACAATGCAATGTATGATTCGTGTCCCTATCGGTCTTTAAGTCATTTTTGAAATCGAGTTGTGGAAAAAATGATCATTTTTAACGAGGGTCTCGTACGTACCCGAGATTACGGCCCACTGTTGATCGCTGTTCGAATTATCATCCTCTAAAACACTGACATCGCTAGTTGAGAACGATGCGAAGTGAAGAGAGGTGGGGAGTCAATCTCCAACCCGAGCGGAACGAGCAAGTTCCTTTCCTCTTCGATTTCCTCATTTTCCCCCAGGTTTCACTATCTATAAGTATGAGCTAGTTGTGAACTAGTACGCGTCAATAACACTGCTTTATTCGCTATTCACTGTATTGTTCCCTGTCATGAATCGTTCACTTTTCACTGGCGTATTTAACACATATAAACCGATCCCATTCATGCTCGACAATGCATTATACACTGAAACATTAATAAGGACGCGCACTGTCGCTAGAGATATTACAGTAGGGTAAAAATGTGAATCATGCCGCTAAACAATTTGTATGCAAACTAATCATTATGTGTCTCATGAACTTATATAAATCGTATTAAATTATACATTCAGAATTAAGTAAAATCATACAAAGGCGGTAATAGGTACACTCGGTCCGCAGTTCGAAATTGATTCCAAGTCAATCGGGTTTCGGGTTCGCAATTTACAGTCGTTTCATTTTAAGTGTTCTCTGCTGGAAGTTCAGTTCCTGAACTGAAAGTCCATTTCGTAACACCGTTTTCATCCTGTTGGGATCATAATTAGACGACACTACAGTTGGATAATATTTAGGTTTATCAGTTAGGTTTCCAACGCACCAGACGGATCGACAACACCCACTGTATGCTGGGAGTCATGCACTATCTAATATCGGATATGCGTTCTGTCCCTGCTTGGGACTGTCATAGGTACTGAGGTTTAAAATGTGATTAAAATAGCAAACGATGGTAAAAAGAATGAAGCCAATTTCAATGATTAGCTAACAGATTTATCTTTGCTACGGTATAGGGTTCTGCCTAATACTATTTTCGTACAGAGATATGGAAGCATTACAAATCGAGTATCGACAAGTAGTGCTGCTCTGGACTGCAGTCCAGAGCTGCAATTCTCCTCGATGTTCTTTTTCATGACTTATTAAAATCTAGTGGACAAAAATATATTACTGAAGGTTATTCCGTCAGTTTCGATATGAGTCCTGGAACGTCACAATCCGATCTATACATAATTTATTATAAATTTTACGGGCTAGCATGTATGAAAATTTCGGATTTTACGACGCAAAATCGGGGTACCGTTTTACGTGGGCAACGACATTGTTTTGCAACCAAACCTTATAGGATATTCATTAATCATACCTGGGTTCATTAACCCATATTCCTCTATTTTAAAATGGGTTTTTCTCGTCTAGAATATGTTCGAAAACTAACTTAAGTCAAAGGTTATTATTGAAAAGTCAGTTTCTTATATGACGCGCGGGAGATTTGAACAATAAGAATTATGAGGTTTTCAAACACGAGGTAAAAGCTACGAGACGGATTAAATCACTAAAGGCAATGACGTATGCTCATAGTAGCAAATGATTCGATTACGGTATTCGATTTCAAGCCTATAATCATAATAGAGTTACTTAACTAATATATCTATATAGCATGTAAAAACAAGCGGATTTCACTTGCCTGCGACGACCGACGGTCACGAAGACGACGATGGCAGCGACCCACTACAACGGTACGCACAAAGCTACCCACAGCTAAGGTTCGGCTTGGCCTCGGCGATGGAGCGGAGCTTGGTGGCGTAGTGAGGTGGTGAAGCGACGGGTGGAGACGATGTGGAGGCGGTCGCGACCTGAAGTTCCAGCAATGGCCGAAAGCGTCGAGAGCTCAGGCGGCGGCTAGGAGTTGCGGCTGCGGCTGTAGTGAGGGGGTGTCGGTGGCGAGTTGGGCGCTGGGGTGGGTACACGGGGAGCTCGGGGCAGGCGATGGAGGGAGGCAGTGATGGGTTTAGGTGCTTGGGTGCAGCGATGGGCGCTGGTTTTCTTGGGTTGGGGTTGTGGGTTTTCGCGAGAGGAGAGATGAGTGATCGTCGGGGTTTTGTAGGGGAAGAAGAGAGAGACGAGGTCGAGGATGTGAGGTGAGAGCAGGCGTCGTGGGGTTGGGGCGTGGGCGCGATCGTTGGGGAGAGGGAGAACGTGATGAGAGCGGGAGAGGGAGAACGTGATGAGAACGAGGTCGAGGGTGTGGTGCGAGAAGAGGGAAACCGGGATGAGAGCCGTTGGGGAAGATGACGCGAGCATGGCGCGGGGGCGGTTGGACGTGTGCATGATCGTCGCAGCGTGCGCGAGGAGCCGTTGAGGGAGAGTGGCGGGAAAGAATAAGCGTGCGGGGGAAGAAGAAGTGGGTGTGGTGAGCGGATCGGGTAGGTTAGGTTTGGGTTTAGGGTTAGGTAATAATTTAATAAATAAAAAAATGTGTAAAAATTTTAGGAACAAATCTGAAAATACGGGAAATCAATATACGGAAGCTGGGGATTTACAAATCTGCACAAAGCTTATTTAACTTAAGATTGCATGACAATTTGGGAAATGGTTTTTTGGTTTAGCGCCTTGGCTTTATCTACCACCTAAGGTATCGCACATACCCTATGTTAATTCTATCGTATTTTCCCTTCCTTTTACTTAGGGTTGCCAAAAAGTTTCTTACTTAAAGTGTAAGCATACACATTTGATCACGGCGTCAGCGATGGTAAACTCGTGGAAGAATCATGTTTCGGGGAGGTATTGAAAGGTGGAGTTAGGGCTCTGAGATTGTGCGCGCGTGTGCATGATATTTGAGATTGGCCGTATGGTTTTCAAACTAATCAAGACATGCTCAAGACCCGAAGAACCGTTGGTGATGAATTTAGCGATTGCAGTACACATTGTGTATGTAGGAAGTTGGAGCATGTGGCATGTGTGGTTTGTGAGTAAAGTTTCACATTATCAATTGTTGGGGTCGTCTATAGCTTTCGATGGAATCGCCCGGTGGATGTTGTGCGCGGTTGCAATCATTGCAATGCAACGGGTCTTGTTGAGTCGGCCCTTTTGGGCTATAAAGCTATGTTATCCACTACCCTGTGCTATGATGACAGGAATATTTCCGGGTGTTTGAATTAGTACTCGGCGAAACATTGAACTAGAGCTTATTAGCTTCCAGATAGCAACTGGATGCATCGGAACGAATTATTGGTCTTTATTTTCCTGTCCCTATGATTTCTGGTTCTCTAGTGAATTGGATGTGTCTCTATAAGTACCAAAATCATGAAATATAATCAAAAATAATAAAATAAACATTCTTGCTAGGGTTCATCTGCTTAAAATCCCATTAAATTTCCATTCAACAATGAGCTCATATGTTATCTCTTCAAATTTATGTTTCAATCTTCAAATAAAAACCACATCCTGAATGTTAAAGCACATATTTTTCTTAACAAAGATGTGAAATCGTTTCATTTGTTAGCCGATGAGATTTAAGCACGAATTAAATTCAAGAACATAATCGAGAGGAAAAGGGGAAGAGAGAACGAACCAAAAAACATACGAGATTTAAAGGAGAATGTCTACTGAAGATCCCAGGAATTAATATCTCCGCAGTTAATACATAATCAGGCGAGATCTCGCCGCGCAGCCTAGGGTTTATCTTCACACACCCCCAATCTTTTTTGCTTTTTCTCATGGGAAATGAAGGGGGATCGCGATAAAACGACGAGATTTAAGAATACGTGTACGCTCGATCTGGCCTCTTTCACCTTTCATTACGATATATATAAGGGTTTTTTCATGTTAGCTCTCCGTACTTCAACTTTTTTCTTTGTCACACGATAGTTAATATTTACCTATAACTCTTCATATACCTATAAAAATTATTTCTGCAGCCATTTACTTTACTTTTGAAAATTATTCCTTCTACTCTTTCCCGGCCATCGCCGCCGCCGCCTTCTTTCTCTTTCTACTCAACACCGTCACCGCCATCGTCATCACCACCACCGCCATCTGCCCTCTCATATTCTTCAACCCATCACCTCCTTCTTTCTCCTCCTTCTCAACGCTGCCGCTGCCGCCTCCATCACCATCACCATCACCTTCTTCTTCATCTTCACCCACAACTGTCGTCGCCGTCATCATTAACAATACACCGCCGCCGCCATCCTTCTTTCTTCTTTTCAACCCGCCGCCACCGTCTTCTTTTTTCTCTTTCTTTCCGGACATCGTCGCCGTCTCCACCGCCACCTTCTTCTTTCTCCTCCTGGCGATGTTGAAGAGGGGGAGAAAGGAGGTGGCGGTGGGAACGACAGCGATGTCTGGAAAGGAGAAGGAAAAAGAAGACGGTGGCGGTTGTGGATTGAGAAGGATGACGGGGCGGTTGTGGGTTGAAGGCGAAGAAGAAGAAGGTGGCGGGTGCGGCGGTGTTGAGGAGGAAGGAGGTGTTGATGGGTCGAAGAAGAAGAGGAAGATGGTGGCGGTGATGGTGACAGTGGCAGGAATGGAAACGGCGGCGATAGCTGGAAAAGAGGAGGAAGAATAATTTTCAAAAGTGAAATAGGAGAGCTGCAAGAGCAACTTATAAGTATAGTGAGCTACAAATAAATACTAATTACGGGAAATAGAGAAAAATACTGAAATATGGAGGGCTAATGGAAAAAACCCCTAAGTTTTGAGATTTTATCTTTTTTCTTCTTTTTAACCAATTAATTCACGAGCAAACAGTTTTGCTAGACTTTCGAATTGCTTTTCTTTTCACGTGCAACTCACGTGCCGATAAATTCTTGCATTATATCGTTTGTTTTTTGGTCTTTTTTTTGCCCCCTCCAAAAGACTGAAACGTCCATACAACGGATGAAAAATGAGTAATCAAGCAATTTAATTGGGGCCTCGACTGATACAGGGTATAAATCCTACTAATTTTAAATGTCATGTGCAGGTAAAATGTTATTTCTTATCTCTAATATTTTAAGGGTCCTTTGGTTGCTGGAATAAAAAAATCAGAATCGGAATTGAGGTCTCACACTAAAAGAAAGAAGTATCTTTAGGAACTATAGTTCCCTTATTTGTTTGTAAATAATTGGAATTTTTTTTCTCGGTATATAATCGGGTGTTTGGAAGAAAAGTAGGGATGAAGAAGAAAGGCGATATTTTATTGAGAGATGATGTGATTTCTAATATCTTTTCATGACTATTAAGATAGGGCTCATGACAACCGAAAAGCTAGTATAGTTGGAAACTTTGATTTTCAAAATCTTTCTTTAATAATTCCTATCTTTATATGTAAGTTTCACAGTTTTCCTTTTATTATAGGATTTTGTGGGTGCAATCCGCTGAAAACCCTTAAGAGACAACACTCCTTCTACTAGAGACACCTAGAGATTTAAAGGCTTGTTGCATGTGCTCAGTGCAAACGTGTTGTCTACGAAAGTGTGCTAATTAGTTTTTCTTTTTCTTTCTATTTTTCTCCTTCTCTTGAATAAAAGAAGTTTGCTTGAGACGATCAAAATCAAGTTTGGAGGAATTTGTTCAGTCGAAAATACTGCACTTTCAACATGACAATTTCCTTACTCTTTCTAATCATCTAAAAGTGTTTGGTATAAATATAACACATATTTGTAGTTTGTCTGGAAAAGATCATTTAACATGTGTTATACTTTATAGCCGGCATTATGAAGGAAATTGTGTGTAAACATTTCACGCATAATATTTTGTATCTCTCACATTCATTACTGAGATCTTGTTCCAGATTATTCAGGTCAAATTACAGGAATCAGAAAACTGCCGATATAATACAGGAAACCAAAAAATCAAATACTGGTAGCAACCAAGCAAACATTAGAAGATTCCAAACATCAAAAGAATATCTCAAGTCCAACTCCAGAACATCCCAGAAAAACCATACAGTGATCTCACTAAATGGCCGCGGATCCGCGGCCGAGTCAAGGGCTTGGAGGGTCAAGAAATCTCCAGAAGTTTCTTCTTAACCTCTTAGCTTGGTGATGACGCCTCCTTGTAACAACCTTATTCTAGAAAGCTCCTTGTAACAACCTTATTCAAGAAGGCTCCTTGTAACAACCTACCTTATTCTAGAAGGCTCCTTGTAACAACCTTATTCAAGAAGGCTCCTTGTAACAACCTACCTTATTCTAGAAGGCTCCTTGTAACAACCTAGCTTATGAGGGAAACTTGATTTGAGATCTATAAAAGAAGATCTAGGACTAAGGTAAAAGGTGGTTGATGGTGGTAAAATTCTAACACAAAAACTAAATTCAAATCCAATTTCAAATCAAGATCAAGAATCATTGAGAGTTCATCAAGCAACGACATTAGAAGATCCTTTATCGCAACACCGATCGTCATCAAGAGCAAGAGATCCGCGATCGATCCACGTCTCACGACGATCGAGCCATGCAAAGATCGACGACAAATTCACCTCTTCAAAGGAGTGATCGAGAGCTTAGTCTTGTACCTCGAATTGAGGAATTGTGTAAATTTGAAGAAAATTTAATAAAGGTGATCATTACTCTTAGTCTTGCTTTCTTTAGATTCTTGCATTATGAAAATTCTAATTCTTGATTCGATTATTTTCATAATGTGTGATTAAATCTCCGTTTATTTAGGATTCGAAGGAAATCTGTAGTTCAAATGATGATAAAATCCTAAACTAAATCTTAAGTCTTATGAGAATTATGAATTTTAGCAAAAAGAATCGTCAATGACCAAATTTGTAGCGAGATCACAATTCTTGATAATTTCGTTACAGTTTGGGAATTAAATGATTGATGATTCTCTTTGCTAAACGCTAGATTTGAATGATGATCAATGAAAAGACAAGGGATAGTGAAGGAGAAATCCTAGTTTCTTCAATAGATCCCTAATCTTCATTCATCACCATCGTTCTAGCTATAATTCATCAATAGATAAGATTAGTAATTTTTAGTATTCATCATTGCTACGAATTCCTATCGATTCCTACAAGCTTCTCTACATTTTTTTGATAACTAAACTTGAATTTGGACAATTTCTTGATTATGAAATCTTAAACTCTTTCTTAATTTTCATGAAATGACAACTCAATTAAATCTTGAAATCTCATTTTCTTGAATTTTCTTTTCTTTACTATTTTCTTTCGACTCACCTAAAGCAAGATCGAATAAATACTTGTATCTCAGTGGACGATCCGTTCTCATTAACGAAACTACATCGACACCGTTATTGATTACGGTTATAAATTCTTTGGTTGTGATAACACTAAACTTTTCATTCCATACAACTTCACAATTTAAACGATCAATCAGTAATTTTTCATTTTTACGTGTATTGCACGTGTAAACTTTTAGGCTTCCAAAATGTTTAAAAGAAAAATCAATAAAATAATATGTGGCTGATGGGATTCGAACACAGGGGCTATGTCACAGCAGTGCAAGGCTAAACCAATGAGCTACAAGTGCTTTCTTGCCGTTCTAAAACAAATTAAATACTTATAGCATATTCAGGATTGCAAATACTCCATTTAGTACTTTAACTTTAAACAAATTTTGTACATTATAAATAGAGTCGTTACATTTTACCCTCCTTACAAAAATTTCGTCCTCGAAATTTACAAATATTTAAGGACTAATTTAGAAATAAGAAAAGATATCTTGCACGCATGCCGTCTTCTCTTTCCCACGTTAATTCTCTTGGTGAGTCTTTCCTCCACATCACTCGAACCAAGTTTACTTTCTTATTTCTAAGTGGCTTTACCTTTCTGTCCAGGATTTCAACGGGTTGTTGCTCACAAGATAGACCCGTTTGTACAGTGAGCTCGGAGTGATCAAGAATATGGCTGGGGTCGCTTACATATCTTCGGAGTTGGGATATGTGGAACACATTGTGCACTCTTTCCAATGAGGGTGGAAGTGCCAAGCGATAAGCCACTTCTCCGACTCGTTCAAGTATGTCGAACGGTCCAATATATCTCGGACTTAACTTACCCCTCTTTCCAAAGCGAATCACTCCACGGTTTGGAGAGATCTTTAGAAAGACACGATTTCTCGGTTGGAACTCCAAGTGACGACGCTTTGCATCAGCCCAGTGCTTCTATCGGTCTTGGGCTATGCGGATTCGTTCTCTGATAGTGTGAACTATATCTACAATCGCCACTATCATCTCAGGTCCAACGAGTTCCCTATTTTCGATGTCGTCCCAACTTAATGGTGAACGACACTTCCTTCCATAAAGAGCTACAAACGGTGCCATTCCAATACTCGCTTGGTAGCTATTGTTGTATGAAAACTCTACAAGGTATAGGTGATCTTCCCACGATCCTCCGAAGTCTAACATACACGCTCTTAGCATATCTTCAAGGATCTGAATCGTTCACCCAGACTGTCCATCTGTTTGTGGATGGTAAGCTGTGCTAAAGTTCAGACTCGTTCCCAAGCTAGCTTGCAGACTCTGCCAAAATTGCGATCGGAATCTGGTGTCACGATCGGAGACAATGCAAACCGGTACTCCATGTAATCTCACGATCTCTTGCATGAGTTCATGGGTATCAGAGATAGTACACATTGAAGAGTTAAATCTTACGTAGATTCAAGCTTACCTCCATGTACTTTTTTGCTAGTGTCTCAGTAGATTGGCCAACTCGAAATAGGATGAAGTGAGCCGACTTTGTGAGTCGATCCACAATAACCCATACCGCATCGTTACCTTTCGTGCTGCGAGGAAGATCAGTCACGAAATCCATGGTAATGTGTTGCTACTTCCATTCTGGGATAGGTAATGGTTGAAGTAAACCAGCAGTCCTGTGATGTTCAGCTTTCACTTGCCGACACACCAAACTTCTGGCCACTTCACGCTCCATTCTATGCCCTCAGTAATATTGTCGCAGATCTTTGTACATCTTTGTACCATAAGGGTGTACTGAGTATGGGGAGCTGTGAGCTTCTTTCATCAACTCTTTCCGAACAGGATCTTGTGGTACAAACAATCTGCTTCCGTATCTCAAAGATCCATCTTCATAGATGATGAAGTCTGTTCAAAGTCCACTTTCTACTTGTTCTCTAATCTTTTGCAATTTGGCATCACTTGCTTGAGCTGTTTTGATCTGATTGACAATTGTAGACTGAACTTGTAAGCTCATCAAATTTGAAGCATTACCTGGCATGATCACTTCTATCTCCATCTGATGCAAATCTTGCTGTAGCTTCCACCGTGCGGTGAGATTCATTGATAGTGGTTGACGACTAAGTGCATCAGGTACTACATTCACCTTCCCTGGATGATATTGTAGGTTGATGTCGAAGTCCGCCATAAGTTCTAACCATTTTCTCTGCCGCATATTCAACTCTTTTTGAGTAAACACATATTTCAGACTTTTGTGGTCTGTGTAGATATCTACCCGTTCTCCAAGAAGATAATGACGCCAAATCTTGAGTTCAAAGATAATGGCTGCCAACTCTAGATCATGCGTCAGATAGTTGCGCTCATGAACTTTCAGCTGTCTTGATGCATAAGCTACAACTTTATCGTGCTGGTGTAGAACACATCCTAATCTCTTACCGGTAGTATAGGCGAAGGAGTATTGCCGTTGACGTTGGTGCTGGTGTTGTTCGGAGAGTCCATCACCTTAATATAAAAAATATGTGAGGATAAATTCAAGGAATTTGAAATGCAAAGAATATAAATGTTTGTTGAATTCATTAATTCTTGTGGTATATTGTTTATGACTTCATGCAGAACTGACCTGCATGGACCACGAACAAAAACCTTTCACGCCCTGCTTCCCAGTAGATGGAAACGGTGACGTGGCAAGCCCGTGGCATATTTATCTAGAGAAGGTCATTTCATAAATAAATAAACTAAGCGTATTGAAATAATATTACACAATGTAAGAATAAATGGAGACTGTAAAATTTTTCAACAAATATCTTTATTTACATTCAACATCCAATATTTACAAGTACATGAGTTTCAACTGGAAAGTAAATACAATAAAAGAAAATGCCTAAACATGTGGCATACATAAACTGAAGAAAAGTGAAGCTGAGCTAGTCATGAGTAGCGATTTGGTTATAGTCCTCCTCCGTGGCCTCCACTTCCTCCGTCTTGACCGTATTTGACGAACATTCCAAGAGAAGAAAAGTGGGTGGGATGTCCGTCAGCGAACTAGCGCTCGGTAAGTCCCAAGGTAAGAGTAAAGAAAAACGACAAGTATAGAACATACGCGCGCGCGCGCACGCACACACACATATATATGACGAGTAAGAGTATATGTTCATGGGTAAGTGTATACTATAGGTCTCTATATAGTCACTATGTTAACGTTATGTTCCAAGTGTGAATATCAACGCAGCCGTAGAAGTATTCACAAACTTAAGAGTGGGGCCCCAGGAACAAGAAAACACGAGCCCATTTCATATGTTAGCATCGTGGCTCTACGTTGTGGATGAGTCAACCCAACTGATATCCGAGTAAAATAAAAAAGAGGTTAATACGGGACTCCTGAAGCTCCATTGGATTCACACAAGAAACTATCCTAAGCACCCCGAGTATAATATATATAATAACTGTAAGACAACCTTAGTTGATTTGATTGGTGGATTATGACATGTCTTGTTCAAAATCATAGATTGCAAAAGGTGTAGAATGAAGTCGAGTGAGTCGAGTAATATGCGAGTCATGACAATAGCAATTTTGGTTCGAGTCAAGTTTGTTCGAGTATATTGGGTTCGAGTTTGTGTTCAAGTTTAGATTCGAGTTGGGTTACATTTCGAGTTTAGATTCAAGTTTCAAGTTTGGATTTAAGTTCAGGTGTAACGACTCTAAATTTACTGTACAAATTTTTTCAGTTTAATTTACAGAAAGGAGTTTACAAGCCCGAGTACAAGTTATAAGTATATTTTGTTTAAGAACAACAAGAAACAACTTGTAGCTCACTGGCAAAGCCTTGCACTGCTGTGACGTAGCCCTGTGTTCGAATCCTATCAGACACATTAATTTTTTCTGATTTATTTTTTAAACTTTTTGGAAGCCCAAAAGTTTACACGTGCAATACACACAAAAATGAAAAGTCAGAAGAAATCAAACATGTGCAAAAGAGTATTAACACTGAGAGGAACATGTGGCAAGAATTCATCGGCCCCACCCCCCAATTCGACTGGCGAATCTTCTCCCTATGCCGGCACCGACAGTCGGCCCGAGCCTAATGAGGTCCGGTCTTTGCACACAAACCCTTTCCCCTACCCCTAACCCCCTGCACCGTTTGATTGCTCTGCAATCAAACAAAAACCCTTCAATTCCCCATTATCATCATTTTAATGCATTTTAATTCACCATTTTAATTTCAAAACCCTAATTCTACACTATAAATACTACCCCATACCCTAGTCCTTCATCATTCTAAAATTCCTAACCAAAACTCTCAAAATTTTCTAAGTACAGGTGGAGTAGAAGAGGAGTTAGCAAGCGGTCAACTTCTGGTGAAGAATCGAAACTTCTCCGACGATCCCATGACGCCACGAAGTTGACACCTCCCTCTTCTACCTTTTCATAGGCTAACTAGCTTATAAGTCCCTCTCAATCCTATTTCTTCTTCCTTGAAAATCTTATTTCAAAACATATATCGGTAAATGGAGTTAATTCTGACATCTTCTTCTAAACTCTAGAAATTCCACTTTTTCTTAAATATTGTTCATCCATATTCTTACCCAATGCTTGTAATCATAAAACCAATGCTTAGACCCACTTTTAATCAAAAGTATCATGCAAAATTATTTTAACTTAACTTTTACATTAAAATACCATGAACTTTGTATATTATTTTTTAATGTTTTGCTTAAACATACCTTTAGGAAAATTCACGAGATAACGACCTACCTCTCACGTACATGCTTGGTTTCCATAGCATGATACTCTTTGAACGTTTTTTTGTTACTTTTACAATATTACATTAAAATACCATTTACTATAAAAACCGGATTTCTTTTAAATTGTATTTAAATTTCTTTGCAAATATGCCTCTGCAACCCTCATTTGGGGACCCGCTATTGGATGGTGCGGATTATCGCACATCCTGAGGCTAGTAGAGCGAGATGCATATCTCCTCACAGAGCATTCGGCCTTGAAATGTTTTTAATACGGGTTTTAAGAAAAACGCAATTTTCTACTTAAATACAAATTTAATTTTTTAATAATTATATAAATATTACAAATCCATATATTTTCAAAATATAATAAAATTACATTTTAAAAAAAAATGTAAGAACTACAAGTTTCACCAATATACCATCAAGATATTAACAAAAGTCAAGATTTACAGTAAAATACCCTGAACTTTCCAAGCTATGTAATTATCACTAAAATATCTCAAATACTTAAAATTCACATCCATGAAAATCCTAAATAATTTAAATAACTTCTCGAGGTTATTTTTAATTTTATTAAAAATATTTTTCATAAAACCCATCGAGTTATATAAAACTATATTTAAGGACTTTAGTAAATATAGGTTTAAGCGGGATCAATTCTCTTGAGCCCCAGGGAGCCAGAGAAAGTGTGTGATTGCTTATTTAAGGTAGAAAACTTATCGGAGTTATCAATGGTAATTGTTTTGGAAAAAGACACAAATCCTTCCGTCCATATGCAGCAGTTATCGATAATTCCCGAACCTAATTCCGGATCTAAATCAGTCAAGTGTTTGACTCAAGTCTGAGTCTAAATCAAACTTGAATCCAAACTCAAATCAGAATCCAATTCAAACTTAAATCCAAACTCTAAAATGTATACTTGAACATGAACCTGAATATCTGAATTCAAACTTCAATATCAAACCTGAATACATGACTTGACTTGATCGAATCATGGCTATAACTTGACATGACTACAAGATTACATTCTGAACCTGACTACTTGAACAACTTGTATTTATGGTCTCGGCAAGCCTTGTAATATAATAAATACAATACATTACGCGGGGATAACGGGGTAGTTTGGTACGGAACGTATTAAAGTGGCACGAGATGGTCACTAAAAGACACCTACATGAACTCTCATGCCGTTGCCCCGTGGGTTTTGACGGGGCCTTATACTATATGTTACTATAATCCATGGGGTAAGATGGACTCCTCTCGTATACATAAATACCTTCTGTACCAAGCTACAAAAAGCCACGTTAGAATAACAAGCATATACCTGCACTACTTACCAGTTCAATTCTCATTACTTGTACTATTCCTTTATTTCTTTTGGGACATACCGAGCATTAGTTCGCTGATGACATTTCTGTTTATTTCTCTCTTTGGAATGTTCGTCAGTAGGACCATACTCTCAGGAGATCGAGCCTAGCCAGGAGGACGTGGACCAGCTTACTGCCTAGCAGGACTACTAGTTCATCTTGTACTTATTTCAGTTTGTATGCCACTGTTTAGGTATTGCTTTATATCATTGTATCTTTTCTTTTCAAAGCAGTTGTATTGTAAAGATGAATGTTAATAAAAGTTGCTGTTTATTTTATATCTCTTGTCATTCTTGTGCATTTTTACATATATTGCTTAATTATACTTAACGTATTTATTTCTTAATAAATACGCTGCGGGCCCGCCACGTCTCTGCTTCCGTACGTTGGGAAGCGGGGTGTGACATCAGGTCTTTTTCATATGAGTTGATTTAAACTGTTAAAAATCTTATGTTCGGGAGAAATCGGCCTACTGCATATGGACGACAGGATTTGTGTCTTTTTCCAAGACAATTGCCATTGATAACTCCGTTAAGTTGTCTAATCTGAATAAGCAAGTACTCACTTTTTCCGGCTCTCTGGGGGTCAAGAGAATTGATCCCGCTTAAATCTATATTAAACTAGAGTCCTTAAATATTGTTTGCATATCTCGAGGGGTTTTTATGAAAAATACTTTAATATTGTTTAAAATAAAGCTCGAGGGTGATTTATAATATTTAGGGTTTTCATGAACATGTATTTTAATTGTTGTGGTATTTTAGTGATAAAATCTAGCTTTTAGAAGTTTACGGTATTTGTATGAAAACTATCTCTTTTGGAAACTTGATGGTATTTTATTAAAAATTCTAATATTTTATTTTAAAAATAATATAGGTTCATAATATGTTTTTATTGAAAATACGGATTCATTGTTTTATATAATTTTCCAAAATTTAGTTTGTTTAGAAAAGTCGTAATTTTTAAAAACCGTATTTTTATTTCCTTTTGAAACCGAATACTCCGTGAGAAGTTCTGCATCTCGCTCTACTATCCCTAAGATGTGCGATAATCTGCACCATCCATTAGCGGGTCTGCTAACGAGGGTTGTAGAGACGTAATTGCCAAGGATTCCAAAAATACCGATTAAAAGAAACCCGTTTTGAAAAGGTGTGGTATTTTAATGTAAAACCTATTCTTTAAATAAACCATATATTGGAATACAGGGTTATAAAACCATAGTGTGCGTGTGGGGTAGGTCGTTACCCCGTGAAGTTTTCCTAATAAGTAGATAAACTAGTTATCGAGAAAGATTATACTAAAGTTCATAGTATTTTAATGAAAAAGTCCGTTATTTGATTATTGAATATGAAATTTTGGTTACGTCAAAAGACAATAGATGTGAGTCTATTTTAAAAAGATAATAGAGGGATTATATGACGTGTAGACCTATCAAGCATGATAAAATATTTAAATGAGATGGTTGTTACGTGTTAACTCCACTTTTGTCGATATTTTCTTAGAAGATGATTTGAGATGAGATAAATGGAGAGAAGAGGGACTTACTAGTTTAAAGCGTTAACAAGGATGAGGGAAAGCCTTCAGGTGTTGTTGGAAAGGTTTCGGTCATCGAATTTAGCTTGCTACTCCACTTGGGTGCTTAACTCCACTTGGTACTTAGAGTTTGAGAGAATTTTTGATTGAAATTTTAGAATGAGGGAGAGTTAGGGCATGGGGTGGTATTTATAATGAAGAATTAGGGTTTGAGAATTAAAAATTTGGATTAAATGAATTAAAATGGTGTTAAATGGTGAATTTAAAGTTCACTGTTTAATTGCAGAGAAATCAAACAGTGCAGGGGAGTTGAGGGAATTGAAGAGACGAGTGTGCAAAGCACGGGGGGATTTGGGGCTATATCGACCGTCGGCACCGGCCATATGGGAAGAATAGGCGGCCAGATTTCAAAGGCTTGCCTTGAGATTCGTACCATGTGTGTATATCTGTGTTTACTCCTCTTTGCGTCTGTTTGAAAACTTTTCGTTTCTCCGTGAATTGCACATGCAACTCTTGGGCTTCCAAAAAATTAAAAAGAAAAATTTAAAAATAATTGGGTATGATGGGAATCAAATACACATGCTACGTCACAGTAGTGCAGAAGCTTTACCAGTGAGCTACAAGTCGTTTCTTGCTTTTATTGAACAAAAATAACTTATAACTCTTATACAGGTTGTAATACTCTTTTCTGTACAATAAATAAGAAATTTTTGTACATGAATTTTAGAGTCGTTACAATACTAGTGGGGCCTAGGTAGTCCATAAGCACATCCTTAAATGTTCCTAGTCGAGAGAGTATCGAGACGGGGCATTTGTACTCCGAAGTAGACTAGTGTATACGTTTCTTGACCCCGACTGGGGCGATGGTTGATCACACAGCCATTGGTGTTTGACACTGAAAATTGTATACATGTGCTTATCAGAGAATGGGTACACTGAACGGACTCGCCGAGAAGTTCTAGATGGTATTATACCTATTGTCAGATAGCAGTTCTCTGGTGACAATGGTACATGGTAGTCTTTCGACCTGAGATCGTCATAGTGTCTTGTGTGTGTTCCCGGTATACTTCAACTTCTACCCAACCACCACTTTAAAGAGCCATGCATGCAGGTTTTAGTTGGCTATAGTCCCAAAGAACATGGAGGCAGTGAGCGATCAAGAAGGAATTCATCTCTCCCGGTATAGGGAGTTGATGTTATGCTGTGCATGATAGAATATAACTATAAGTCCCTGGCTAGGGCGGTTAAGATAAACTAATAAGTGTTATCAGTTGTATCTCGGATGGTTATGAGTTTCATATCGGCATGACTTATTGGATTATTAAGGTTCTGACTGAATCCACCCCAGACCCGGTATGCGACGCTCTTTGACAAAGAGACCGAACTGTAAAGTAATTGCCACTGATAGGTTTTGTTGGGTTTGAATGAGTTTGCTTATCGACCTACCTTTTGACATATACCTGGATAGCCTTTACATGCAGCTAGCATCACTGACGTGCTAGTGGGTTAACCCGTTCAGGGATTGATCTGACATTGTTTCAGATTTGATCGGATATGATCCAATAACTTACTAGCAGCGTATTGTCAAGTCTTTAGAGTTTCACACAGAAAGTTACCCCATTCAGGCAAAACGATGTTGTGCGTGTATAGTTGATATGCGTGATAGTTCAATTAAACACGTGTAAATGATACGTATATTATCCGGACGCCCGAAAATACTAGCCGGTTTATTTATGAACCACGTTATTAAGTCAGGGTTTGACTTAATGCGCGCGCGCGCGTACACACACACATGATATGGATACTAGTATTATACACTCTCTTAAGTATTTAGTATATGTATATGATGCATATATTAATCTTTGTCATATAGTGACAAAGAGGCATGTAAAGGCACGTGGGCAAGTACGGACCACTTGAGGAGATAACTCTCATGCCCTCTCTCTAATATATGATACAAGAGAGAGAAAATAAGGGTAATCCATCTCATTTCCATCCTCATCATCTCTCTCATGAGTTGAGACCAAAAGAGAAGAAAAAGAGAGAAATGAGAATAAACCGAATTGGTAATCCATCTTCTCTCTCATGAGTTTGTAGAGTGTTTTTCGTCACCTTATTGAGATAGGAATGCGCCGTTTGTCAGTCATATTATACATTCCCTCTGCTTGGGGTAAGCTGGGGTTTAATGATTGTGGGGATCCGAATCTCCGGCACCGCGAACTAAGCTGCCATTAATTACCCCTCACTTTTGGAGCGAGAGAATCTCCGATTAACAAGTCAAACAGATAATGCAAACTCAATATGCAATATGTGCCTATTGTGTTTGGGAAGAAGTTGAGAGTGCTTTGGGCATATCAGGGGCCTCGCAGAATTTTTATGGGGGTCCCGCTATCCGGATAGCGGGCTGGAGGTCAAGGGGGCTAGCAACCCCCTTGCGGTGTGCGAGACAGCACCCCGATAGAAATTTTTTCTAATGGGAAAGGTGGTGGATGTATATATGTCAAGCGTGCATGTGGCAAGGTGTGCACGTGACAAGTGTGCACCTGACAAAACGCGCACCTAGCAAGGTGTCGAGACGCGCACCTGGTAAGGGGCGTACATGACAAGTGCGCACCTAGCAAGCTGCACACTTGGGTAAGGTGCGAGGGAGTGAAAGGGTCAAAAGGTCCCGAATGGGCCAAAAGGTCCAGTAATGTGTGCACTTAGAGAAGTGTGCACCTAGTGAGGTGTGCACCTACTTGGCTTGATGTGAACCTAACAGGCTACGTACCTAGCCAAATGGGCACCTAGAACGGCACACACCTAGCACGGTGCAAGTAAGGTCGAAACTCAATGAAGCAACAGTCCAAAAATACAAAGATTTTAACTTTTGAAGATCAAAATGGGCTCCTTTTCCCTTTTTCGAAGCCTCATGACGTGCACACTTAAAAAAAGAAAGGAGGAGAGAAAGAGAGGTTTACGCACTAAAGAGCATCTCAAAACCTTAGATTTTTATTTTTTGGGGAAATCAAGATTAGTTCCTCCCTTTATTAAATCATCATGATGGCCTTTTATAGGCTTACATCTTTTCATTTAGCCTCATGATTTGTACAAAATTGGCATTTTTCCCATCCCATGTTCATGTGCTTATTTCTTTTTGCACATGAGCCACGGGCTTTACAAAATTTGGCTTTTTGCCCGTTTATTTTACATTTATTCATGAAAATTATATCAAACCTATTTATTGCTTGATGATTATTCCTTTGGCATGGGGTTGTTGGAGATAGTGCCCTCAGAGTCAATTATTAGGTCACAGGTACGTGATTGAAATGATTGAGGAAGGACCTATCCCGGTAGGACAGTCTTACTCGAGATGATAGTATGCTATCTGGTTTACCTTTATCATCGTGTACTGCTTTAGGTGACATGACACGTCGCTATTACACGTTGATAGAGCCCCTAGGATTCTTGCTTGACCACCAGCAGTATGAGGGCGATCATATAAGTAGGAGCTGGGGGTCTACAAGCATATCCTTAAAAGGTCCCTAGTCGTGGGAGTTTCGAGACCGGGCATCGATACTCCATTAGTAGACTAGTGTATACAGTCGAGACCCCGACGAGGGGCGGTGGCCGGTCTCACAAGCCACTGGTGTCAGTTGGATCACCTAAGATGTATACAGGTGCTCATTGGGTTATGAGTACACCGGACAGGACTAGCCGGGAACATGCTAGTTGGTCATATACCAGACGTCAGATGGCAGTTCCCTGGTGACATGTGTGCAGGTTAGTTCATCGACCTGGGGATCGTCATTTGTCTCGTGTGAGTTCCCATTGTACTTTGATTACTACCCTACCACGGCTCAAAGGAGTCGTGCAAACAGGTTTTAGTTGGGTACAGTCCCGAGCCACATGGAGGCAGTGAGCGTATCTTCAGGGGTTCGTCTCTCCCGGTATTGGGGGTGAGGTCGTGCTGTGTCTAGGAGAGCCATTACACAAAGTCCTTGGCCAAGGCAAGGAGATTTACTGGTAGGTATTCCAGTAGTATCTCAGGGTGTTCTGGGCTACACTCCGACACGACTTGTACCGCTTTTGGGGGTCTGACTTTTACCAACCCCCTAGGCCCGCCATGCGATACTCATAGACGAACGGACCGGACTGCACGGATATTGTCACTGACAGGCTCAGTAGGGTGTCAGGATGAGTTCGCTCATCGACGTCCCTTTTGGTCAATAGCTGGTGGCCCGTTACGTATTGGCTTATACCTCTGACGTGCTAGTGGTTAAATCCACAGCCATAGTATTGACGAGTCTTTAGAGTCCACCACACTTTCAGTTACTCAGCTTTCGGGCGAAACGCTGTAGAGGCCGTATGGAGATATGGCAGGGTCCGATCAGATACGTGCGGTATTGCACGGATCAGGATCGGACGGTTTGTACTAGTAGCCGTATAGGTATATGGCAGGGTTCGATCAGATACGTGCGGTATTGCACGGATCAGGATCGAACGGATATTACTAGCCGGCTTTGGTTTAAGCCGGTCCTAGTTTAGTACAGTGTAGATTTTGTCTCTTTGCATTTGTATCCGGACGGAATACAGATGCGGGTGTGTATGCACAGTGTCGGGGTTTTCCTGTAATTTATTACGGGACCAGTTTTCTGGAGTTGCCAGTTTGCATTCCGTTCCGGCCGGTTTTCGTTTGTTCTTTCCCGGCCGGACTTTTCCGATGGAGGGGGTAATTTGCAGTTTTGCAAATTACTTTTGTGGAGGGGTTTTATTGCATATATATTGATTATGATAGCTTTCTTTTCTTTGCACCATGCTTGCTTTGACTTGTGATTTGATGAGGGTATGGTTTGATTAAAGTGAAGCATGCTTGCATGTTTTTATGTCCCTTGATGTGGTCACCCCTTCTTCACTCCTACACTCACCTCCCTTCATCATATATATCCATTCTTTCCCTCCACCATTTCCACCTTGACATGGCCGGCCACAATGATGAGGAGAGGAAAAATGAGAGATTCATTTTGTGCTTCACTTTGTTCATCTCATTTGGCTTGCAAAATTGAGAGCTTCATTTCCCTCCAAAGTTCAATCTTCATTCCTCCATCCAAAGGCAACAAACCCCAAAGAGACAAGTAGCCTCTACACTACACTTTCTACAGCAAATCTTGGACGCGTCGATTCGCCAGCTTCGCGCCCGAGTTGCCTCGGTATTGAGGTGGGAGCCCGTAAAAGCTACAGGCGATGTGGTGCCCTTTCCGACGAGGAGGAGACGGACGGAGATCTCGCGAGGAGATCGGAGTGGAGATGAAGACCGGAGGACTCGGATCAGTCGGTACAACATTTCTACACTCTTTACTGTTTGTTAGTTTAGCAATAATGGTAGATCCGGGTTATAGTATACGATAGCGCCAAGTTAAAAAGTTTTATTCCGCAATTGGCGTCTGTAGACTGCCGGGGCGCTAACGTAGACTTACAGTGGTATCAGAGCCTCACCATTTTGCTATGCTAACTTGTGCTAACGCGTTTAAAACTTCGATCCGACCGGAAATCGAAAACTGCAAAAATCCAAGCCGACAGTTTCTGTTGTTTTTAAACGGTCTCAAAAATTATTTCTGGATGTCTTAAAAATCAGAGCAGGAATTTTTAAGAGTCACGACAAACTTTGGGGTCGTGATCCCTCCAAGTTGCCGCGGAAGCGCGGCCAAAACCATGGTTTTGCCGCGCAACCGCGGCCATGTGGGGAGCACGTGCTCCCAAATTTTGTCAGTTGGTTCTTGGTTGGATTTTGGGGTTTTTGATATATATCGTTTTTGCCCAGATTTTGTTACTGTTCACCAGTAAGTCGTGGGGCCCACTTCTTGATATTTTGTCGATCGAAATTTAAACACGTTAGTTTTCACAGTATTTACATTATATCTGCGACCGTGAATGTCACTCGATCGGTAAATCCGGTCTAACTGCTATAGCCCGGTTAGACGGATTTGCGAACGTGATTTTCACGTTGATGTTCTATGTATTTGCTGTGATGTTGCGGATCGGTCGTGGGGGATAGCCTGGATGCAATGCTAGTACAGTGTTGTTGTATTATGTACATTTGATATTGCGGGGCGAGCGTCCGACATGTGGACTGCCGTCACTGCCTGTTTGTATTATTCTTTTGGGGCACGACCTGGTTGCGGTCGATGTACCCGGTGTATGTATATTTTACTTTCTGTACTAGGGTTACCCCGCGGAGGGGTGCACGGATAGCCGGGTTCTGGAGGGCAACAAGCCCGCATCTCATGGCATTGAGACGGAGGGGGCTTCAGTCTGGAATTGGCGGGCTATTCGCCGCACTCGTAGGGGGTACAGGTTGACCCAGGAGGGGTGCCCAAGTTACCGGATTCCGTGAAGTGCTGGGTGGTCCATTCACGGCGCTGAAGGGGGCTGCCTCGCTTCAGGTTTTGGCGGGTGACTTGCCGCGCCCGTAGGGGTCTAGGTTTTCATTGCACAGGCTATCCACACGACCAGGGGAACGTCGGGTTTCAGTAGTGGCTCTGTGAGACCCGGGGATCCCAGATATCTGTATTGTTCTGTGATGTTGTACATTTCTGTGATGTTGCATTTTATTCACGCCTTGAGCGAAATATAATATATTGGTATATATATTAGTAGATGTTGTATATGTTTTGCATCCGCGCTAGTCCAGTCCCCGCTCTGTCGTTAGTTAGCTAACCTAACGGGTAATGACGGGACCCAGTGGCGAATGCGGATGGCATATACGTACATCAGTATATTTTCGTTCTTTTTGGTGTGATCAATTGATGGGACTGCGTTGATTTGGATCAATGCAAGTTAAACAAACCTATTCTGATGTTGTTGGAACACTTTTCAAAAAGCTGTTATTGCAAGGACGTTCACTTTTGTTTTGCATCATGGTATTCATTTGGAATATCCTGCTCCTCAGTCGACGAGGCAAGGGCCGAGATCCCTTCACCGGGAGTGACCCCTTGGACAGAAGTTTGTGTCAGGGCATTAACTTCACTATAGCCGATTACTTTTGCTTTGCACAGTGATATTCGGTTATGAATATCCAGCACCCCATTCGACGGGGAAAGAGCCGAGATCCCTTCACCGGGAGTGACCTCTTTAGTAAAGGTTTTCGTCACTATATTTTCTAAAAAGCTATTCGTTCCTTCAACGATATCAAGTTCACTACGTTAAAGGTTTTCGCCAGAAACCATTCGTAGCCCTCCGTCGTTTCATATGGGTAGTCAATAGTATTCAAGCTGTGTTTGTTGGCCTTAGTCAAGGCACAGTGTTTGGTAGCTGTTGGGTATTCATATGCTGCATAGATAGATGCGTTGGTTTGGGACAGTCGTATAGCCTTGTTGGCCTTAGTCAAGGGCTTGTACGGGTGGGTTCAAATCAACCTGGACAATGACGGGTAGAACTTGACATGTGACTTATGATTTGTTGGCCTTAGTCAAGGTCATAAGAGCATGGGGCAGAAATCACATCGGGAGTTTCAAAAGTACTGAAACTTGCCAGATATGCGCATACCTTCTGGAGTGTGATACCGTGAGCGGATTCCGTCACGTTGTCATGCGATGAGAGTTGGATCCCGATTCCCACTGATGAGTTGGTTTACTCCTCGGGTGACCCCGACTGATTCTTCTTTCAGGTTTGGAGGAGAATTTGAGGTACAGTGGGAGGTTTCCAGATTAGATAAATTGGTAACCATTCTGATCTTGGCTAGAGTGCACGCTGAGTGTTTCTTTTCTCTCTCTCTGGTAGCGACCATTGACCCGACCCTAAGACTATGACTCAGTGACCAAATTGACCGAACCTTCTTAACACAGGCTTTTGGATTGTCAGAGTTGCAGACCTCATTGCCACTCCTACTTTTACCCTTTTCTCCAAGACACCCCGTATTACTGCGAACGTCCACTTCCATTGGACAAAACCATCGTATGGTTAGATACGAACTCGAAGGGATTCGAGGATGGTTTCTGGTATTGGAGAAAACGGATAGGATTATTCAGTTGTCTTTTCTTTTCACCCTCTCTCAGGTTGCGAGTACTCCTTAGTTTAGGAGTAGTACACCTATTATGCAAATTGGATAGTCTTCTTCCAAACCTTAGGCTGGTGCCGACCGGTAGGGAATGAAGAAAACCAGTTAGCCTAAACGGTGTACAGAAGGTATTAAGTTCAGACAAAGCAAGGGATTAGTAAGAGGGCAAAGTAAATTGCAACAGATATTCACGACCAAACCAAGTTTTTCTTCGCCAATCCTAAATCACCTTTGTTTTTCTCCAGGACACTCCGTATCACTACGAAGATCCACAGTTTATTGGATATTCCATCGTATGGTTATATACGAACTCGAAAGGAACTTGTTCCAGTTCGGGGATGGATTCTGGTCCAGGAGAAATAGGAATAAGGTTTATTCGGTTGTCTTTTATCTTCACCTTCTCTCGCATTGCGAATGCTCCTAGGACTAGGACAGTACACCCATTGTGCTTATTGGATAGTCTTCTTCCAAACCATAGGCTGGTGCCGAACGGTAGGGAAGGAAGAAAACCAATTGGCCTAAAGGGGTGTGCAGGAGGTAATGACTAAAGACATATAAAGGGATTTGGAGAGATGGCAAAGAATAATGCGGTTATAGTTGTGAATCTGGATAATGGTAGAGGCATTACTAGGAATACCAGGATACCCCATCGAAACATTTCAATGTTTCAGTTCACTGTGTACTGTTAAAAGAAAACTGATTTCCCGATTAGATACTTGCTCCAGGGTATGTATTTACCAGGTTTGATTCTCACATCTGTATGGTTTTACAGATGATGAGTGGGAGTAAGTTATTGGGAATTGGGTGATCATCCTCATTATATCGGGATTCGTTGCAATCGGTGATATTTGAGGAAATCACCTGAGCTGTTTGCCGGTCGGCAAATATTTGGTTTTGAATATCCGCTTTTATGCACCAATTTCAAATTGATATATCTGTACGTCTATTTTCATAGAGTGAGATATACCTTTTGATATTATGTCGATGACATTTACCTATATCAGTAGATGGTTAGGTAAGGAGCATTAAACAGCGGTGTAATTCTTCTTAACCATAAGTACAGTTTTCAACCTACGACACACAGTGAAAGAGTTGTTAGACTCAGCGGACTTATACAGAGTATTGTATGTTGTCCAGTGTCCATTGGGACAGAGGGTTTGGTCCTCATACTATATTCTGTTTACTTTTAACTTCTCTAGTTCTTAAACATGTGTTTCGTAGAAACACAGGGTCTAAGTTTTGAGGAGTTATAGGTATTTGAATAGAGTAGAGAACCAGGTATAGCAAGTATCGGGATTCTTCAAAGTGATCGAAGATGTAGATACTTGTGCATGGTATTCAGTTGATAGTAATGATAAAGAGAAATTGCTTCTCTTTCAGGTTACTTATAATTGGAAGCATTCCTAAGTTGAGTAACGCTGATCGGCCTCTCTCCATTTTGTTGACATGCACTGGAGATAGATGCATGATTTGAATCTGGTTCAATTAAATCAGTGCCTCTGGTTCTATATTGGATATAGTACAGTTCATATCTTAACATAGTTAAGGTACGGGGAGTTGTCCGGCTTATGATTAAAACCAGACTCTGGATAACTCAAGGCACGTTTCTGTAATGGCTGTTTGTGGGTTGACCCAGGCTACGACGAGGGTTGACTTTCTACCATCTGGAAGATCAATAGTGATATTGTTCTTAACTCGCCACATTTTAAAAGAAATGGTTATTTTTCAGAAAACAGTAGTGGGAGTATGGTAGAACTGGAAGCGATTCCAGAACCGCAAACGATTACTGAAGATTTGATAAGGAACCTAAAGATTCAATCTGATTTGACATTCCATTGGCCACTCCGCAGATACGGTGGGTAACTTCAGGCACCCGAGAGGTACTCCGGTAGCCTCAAGGACGGTGACAGGGAAGTTCTTGTTTACCCACAATTGCCATTGCTGTTGTTCCAGACTGCGAGACCCGGCAGGAGGATGAGTATAGCGTCGTTCTAAACTAGCTTTAGAAGTGCACGTCTATATGACTCTGCCAGAGGGTTGTCGTAGTCAGTGGGAGCAGCGGAAGCATTGGTGGACATCAGGCTTATGTCTGTTTATAGACTAAAGCAGATATAGCGGAGATAGATCATCTAATTCTGATGTGACAGTCATGGGTTTGACGTCATCAGAATAGGGGATGGATCAGTTGAGAAGGTAGTAGGGTGTGATATCCGGGTTTTTGGATGACATACACAAAGTAGGAAAAGAAACTCCTATACTACAATCGGTTATTCTTTGGTCGTCACACAGTGGTTTCTCCACAAGAAACTTGGACACAATATCAGACATACTGGTTACTAGATCTATGGTTTTGGATCTAGATTTGGGTGGTTTCCCAATCAGGGTACTTTGACAGCATTCTAAGAGTATTTAGAATGGACGACTCCTGGCACGGTAGTGTACCTGCAGGTAATGGAGTCACCCTCTCTAAAGGTGTCTTACAGACTAAAGGGGAGAGGGACGTGCATGATTGGCAGATCACTTGCTTAGGCAATTGAGTCAATCATGAGATGTCAAGTACCACACCAGATGTTGTTCTTGCACTAGATGCAATAAGTTGACATTAATCTAATCCTGGAGAAACAGTCGGAAGCAGTTTTAGAACATAAGTGGCTGTTCTAGGGATATGATAGCGAAAGCCCCATTCGGGAAACAGTTATCATTCCAGGCTTCCAAGGTGACCTGGACGACAAGGAGGTTGTCAGAGTTATAGTTTTCCCTCTGACGAGGGGCAGTATTTTGGACAGGTGGTCCAAGGCAATACTGAGGGAGGCATGGCGCAGGATACTGATTAAGTTCAGTTGACGATACAGTCTAAGAAGTTTGGATTTGGAGTTCATTTATGAACTCGGTCCCATCAGATATCCAGACATTCTAAGACAGGTATTGCTCATTTCGGGAGATGGCTTTCTCCGCGAACTTGAGATAGAGAGAGACATAGAAAAAAACAACTAAGCGGATCCACTCACTGAGGCTATTCCTCGAACGCAATAGTTCCGCAAACGAGCTTTGTGAGACTGACTAGTAGAGGAGTTGGATGTTCGGTATCACACGGGCTGTGAGTATGCGACATCGTAATAATTAGCCTTGAGTGCAAGTGGGAGATTGTTGGAGATAGTGCCCTCAGAGTCAATTATTAGGTCACAGGTACGTGATTGTAATGATTGAGGAAGGACCTATCCCGGTAGGACAGTCTTACTCGAGATGATAGTATGCTATCTGGTTTACCTTTATCATCGTGTACTGCTTTAGGTGACATGACACGTCGCTATTACACGTTGATAGAGCCCCTAGGATTCTTGCTTGACCACCAGCAGTATGAGGGCGATCATATAAGTGGGAGCTGGGGGTCTACAAGCATATCCTTAAAAGGTCCCTAGTCGTGGGAGTTTCGAGACCGGGCATCGATACTCCATTAGTAGACTAGTGTATACAGTCGAGACCCCGACGAGGGGCGGTGGCCGGTCTCACAAGCCACTGGTGTCAGTTGGATCACCTAAGATGTATACAGGTGCTCATTGGGTTATGAGTACACCGGACAGGACTCGCCGGGAACATGCTAGTTGGTCATATACCAGACGTCAGATGGCAGTTCCCTGGTGACATGTGTGCAGGTTAGTTCATCGACCTGGGGATCGTCATTTGTCTCGTGTGAGTTCCCACTGTACTTTGATTACTACCCTACCACGGCTCAAAGGAGTCGTGCAAACAGGTTTTAGTTGGGTACAGTCCCGAGCCACATGGAGGCAGTGAGCGTATCTTCAGGGGTTCGTCTCTCCCGGTATTGGGGGTGAGGTCGTGCTGTGTCTAGGAGAGCCATTACACAAAGTCCTTGGCCAAGGCAAGGAGATTTACTGGTAGGTATTCCAGTAGTATCTCAGGGTGTTCTGGGCTACACTCCGACACGACTTGTACCGCTTTTGGGGGTCTGACTTTTACCAACCCCCTAGGCCCGCCATGCGATACTCATAGACGAACGGACCGGACTGCACGGATATTGTCACTGACAGGCTCAGTAGGGTGTCAGGATGAGTTCGCTCATCGACGTCCCTTTTGGTCAATAGCTGGTGGCCCGTTACGTATTGGCTTATACCTCTGACGTGCTAGTGGTTAAATCCACAGCCATAGTATTGACGAGTCTTTAGAGTCCACCACACTTTCAGTTACTCAGCTTTCGGGCGAAACGCTGTAGAGGCCGTATGGAGATATGGCAGGGTCCGATCAGATACGTGCGGTATTGCACGGATCAGGATCGGACGGTTTGTACTAGTAGCCGTATAGGTATATGGCAGGGTTCGATCAGATACGTGCGGTATTGCACGGATCAGGATCGAACGGATATTACTAGCCGGCTTTGGTTTAAGCCGGTCCTAGTTTAGTACAGTGTAGATTTTGTCTCTTTGCATTTGTATCCGGACGGAATACAGATGCGGGTGTGTATGCACAGTGTCGGGGTTTTCCTGTAATTTATTACGGGACCAGTTTTCTGGAGTTGCCAGTTTGCATTCCGTTCCGGCCGGTTTTCGTTTGTTCTTTCCCGGCCGGACTTTTCCGATGGAGGGGGTAATTTGCAGTTTTGCAAATTACTTTTGTGGAGGGGTTTTATTGCATATATATTGATTATGATAGCTTTCTTTTCTTTGCACCATGCTTGCTTTGACTTGTGATTTGATGAGGGTATGGTTTGATTAAAGTGAAGCATGCTTGCATGTTTTTATGTCCCTTGATGTGGTCACCCCTTCTTCACTCCTACACTCACCTCCCTTCATCATATATATCCATTCTTTCCCTCCACCATTTCCACCTTGACATGGCCGGCCACAATGATGAGGAGAGGAAAAATGAGAGATTCATTTTGTGCTTCACTTTGTTCATCTCATTTGGCTTGCAAAATTGAGAGCTTCATTTCCCTCCAAAGTTCAATCTTCATTCCTCCATCCAAAGGCAACAAACCCCAAAGAGACAAGTAGCCTCTACACTACACTTCCTACAGCAAATCTTGGACGCGTCGATTCGCCAGCTTCGCGCCCGAGTTGCCTCGGTATTGAGGTGGGAGCCCGTAAAAGCTACAGGCGATGTGGTGCCCTTTCCGACGAGGAGGAGACGGACGGAGATCTCGCGAGGAGATCGGAGTGGAGATGAAGACCGGAGGACTCGGATCAGTCGGTACAACATTTCTACACTCTTTACTGTTTGTTAGTTTAGCAATAATGGTAGATCCGGGTTATAGTATACGATAGCGCCAAGTTAAAAAGTTTTATTCCGCAATTGGCGTCTGTAGACTGCCGGGGCGCTAACGTAGACTTACAGGCTGGTCTGGGATTGGGCCTACCTACTTAGACTTGAGGTTCGGGCGTTGCCCCGGCTTGGTTTCGACAGCAGGATCCGTTTTCTTTGGCTTGAGCCTACCTGTTTGCGGTTTGACTTTGATTTTGACTTTTGGTCAATGGGGAGTAAATTTTAATCCCAACAAAGTGCCCCCATCAATGAATGCACACTATATGTATAGGTCGTGTGCATGAAATTGATGGATCTTCTTTCACGTAGGGGTTGACTTGATTTTGTTCCCGCTTTTGGAAGGCTGACACTACCCTTTTTACGACATGGATGTCGATGCTTGACGTATCTCCAAGACGGAGTGTCGGTGTATGACGTATCCATGGCACGGAGTGTCGCTGGTTGATGTATCCATGGCACGGAGTGTCGCTGGTTGACATTTTCTCGAGACGCTGTTTGACGTTTTCCTGGCACTGAGTGTCGCTGGTTGACGTTTCCCTGAAATGAAGGGTCACTGGTTGACGTTTCCCTAGACGGAGTGTCGGTGTATGACGTATCCCCGAGATAGAATATCACTGGTTGACTTTTCCTCAAGACAGAGTGTCGGTGTATGATGTATCCCCGAGATGGAGTGTCGATGTATGACGTATCCCCAAGACGGAGTGTCGCTGGTTGACATTTCCCTGAGCCGGAGTGTTACTGTCTGACGTTTCCCCGAGATGGAGTGCCTGTACGTGACGTATCCCTTGCACGGAGTGTCACTGGTTGACGTATTCCCGGCACGAGGTGTCGCTGTTTGACATTTCCCCAACACGGAGTGTCACTGTCTAACGTTTTCCCGAGGCGGAGTGTCTGTTTGACCTATCCCTGAGACGGAGTGTCAGTTTGACGTCTTCCCTTGCACAAAGTGTTTGTTTGACGTTCCCCTTACGCGGAGTGTCACTGTTTGACGTTTTCCTGAGACGGAGTGTTTTTTTGACGTTTTCCCTTGCATGGAGTGTCTGTTTGACATTTCCCCTTTCGCGGAATGTCACTGTTTGATATTTCCCTGAGACGGAGTGACTGTTTGATGTATCCCCGAGACGAAGTGTCGCTGGTTGACCTTTCCCTAAGCCGGAGTGTCATTGTCTGACGTTTCCCCGAGACGGAGTGTTTGTACATGACATCTCCCTAGCATGGAGTGTCACTGGTTGACGTATCCCCAGCACAGAGTGTTGCTGTCTGACATTTTCCCGATACAGAGTGTCGCTATCTGACATTTTCCTGAGGCAGAATGTTTGTTTGACGTATCCTCGAGACAGAGTGTCGGTTTGACGTCTTCCCTTACACAGAGTGTCTATTTGACGTTTCCCCTTACGCGGAGTATCACTGTTTGACGTTTCCTTGAGACGGAGTGTCTGTTTGACGTTTCCCCTTGCGCGGAGTGTCACTGCTTGATATTTTCCTGAGACGGAGTGTCTGTTTGACATATCTCCGAGACGGAGTGTTGCTGGTTGACGTGTCCCCGAGACGGAGTGTCTGTTTGACGTTTCCCCTTACATGGAGTGTCACTATTTTTGATGTAGTGGTCATTGTTGGAATTGGCTGGTTTGAATTGTTTTGGGAGGTTTCAATCTGTCCAGCAGGACTTTTGAGCTTGGAAGCGCTTCCGGATGGGACTTTAGTTTGATTTGTCTGATTCCTGCCTTATCTGGCGGGACCTTTGAATTTGAGGCATTGCAGTGTAGGACTTGGAATTTGGATTTTTGTTTGGTATTAGCATCACGATACTGGAATATAGTACCATGAGTGAATCATCATTTTCCATGAGAGGATTTGGGAATTTTGGTTTTGGTTTGGCATCAGCATCGCTATATTGGAATATGGTACCAGGAGCGAATCATCATTTTCCATGCCCGTTGGGGAACGATGACTTGGGAGATAGGTTTAGGCCCCTGTCACCTAAGGCTTTTCAATTTTATGGGCCGTAAGGGTCTCATAAAAGCATTTTCTCTCTAGGAGTCGAGAGGGTCTCGTAGGTGTATTTTCTTCTTAGAAGTCGTGAGGACCCCCAAGTGTGTTGCTCCTTTGTGAGTCTTCAGGATCTCACGTTGGAATATTCTCCTTACAAGGTCGAGAGGACTTTGCGAGTGTGGGATTTGTAATTTTGGATTTGGATTTTTGTTTGGCATCAGCATCGCTACACTAGGATGTGGTACCAGGGGCGAATCATCATTTGCCGTTAGGGGTCATCTATTCCCAGTTTAACAACTTAGGGGTCATCTGTTCTCAGTTTAACAACTTAGGGGTCATCTGTTCCCAGTTTAACGACTTAGGGGTCGAACGCTGTGCGCTTATTCAAAATTCTTGAACTTTGATCTTAGGGTGTTTCAACGTTCTCTTTGTCCTTTTGGGAATATGTGTGTCTTGTAGGAGCTGTGGTGGACTGAGTCATTTTCTGAAGTAGGCGATTGAACCGTCTTCCCCCAGAGGGTTTTGGTCCTCGTTATTATAGAGCTGGTGATCGTAGTTTGGTCGTTTGTTAATGCGTCTTTTGCCAATGAGATCACTCCCTCTTTGTATTGTTTTTCAATCCAATCCTTGAAAATATAGCAGTCTTCGATTGTGTGACTTACTAACCTGTGATATGGGCAATATAGAGGATTGTCGATCATATTTGCTTCGTAAGGCCTTTTTGGTTCGGGGAGTTGCAAACCGTTGTTTAGGGCGTCCTCGAATATTTTACGGACCTTGTCCATTTTGAAGGAATAGACTTTAGTCAGCTTCTCTTCCAGGGGCGATTCTCCTCTCCCTCCCAACATTGGTTTTTGAGGCTAGTTGGGATTTGGCCCACATGTTCCTCGCTTACATCGGTTAGCATAGGTATTAAAGGATTCGGTGTTTTTGGGACGCCCACCTTTGTGATTGTCGTTTTCCGGACATTTGAACTTGTTATATTGGAATTTTGGAAGAGATTCGGGACACGTACGTTTCAACGTCTGGACTCTTTTAATTAGGTTATGAAGAGTTTCAGGGTCCACCGATGACTTGTTCTTGATTTTGTCTCGTGTCAATTTTCCACAGTCATGCACTAAGACTTCCCTGGAGGCTGGCCGCCATTGACTTTCATGAAGGTGCTCCGCCCTTAGATTGGAGGGAATAACTACTGGTTGCTTTGCGGGGGGGGGGGGGGTAATCCTAGGTTCATGGACCGAACCTTGATCTTGTTGTGATTGAATTCGAATGACTTGGCTTGCGAAATTTGCCACAATATTCAGCAGATCATCGACTTTGGAATGGATCTTGGCTAACTCCTTTTCTCTGCCTGAAATTGCTCTTGAAGCCATTAGAATAATACTCGTTCTGTAATTTCAGGGATAATGATTGGGTTATCCTCATCATCTGATCTTGATTCTCTAGGAGCTATAGGCTCTTTTTGCTTAGCAGCTTGAGCAGGGTCCTTATCATTATCTGAACTAAACCAGTATTGAGTAGCGTCAACCATATCATCACTATGAGTATGAAGCATAGGAGAATTTGTTTCTCTAGGTCCGACCATGTAGACCGTATGGATTGCGTATCCGTCTGTTGCTTCCTCATTGTCAGTGGTACTTGCTGAACCTTTGGACCGTCATCGTGGTTTGCTCCTTTCACGGAAGAGTGAACAATTGATAGTGGTCGATTCCCTAAATATCTCGGTTTCTGTTTGTATAAAAATTGGTGGCTGCAACTTTAATGTTTGTTAACACGCCAGGGGACAACGAGATTTCTCTCGCCTTGTATTGTTTCTCGACCCAATCCTTGAAAATGCAATAGTCTTCGATAGTGTGTCCCAACACTCGGTGGTATAGGCAAAAATTGGGATGATCAGTCATGTTTGCTTCACTCGACCTCTTTGGTTTCGGCAGCCGTAGGCCATTCTTAAGAGCATCCTTGAATATTTTGTGGACCTTGTCTCTTCTGAAAGAGTAGACCATGTTTCTCCTTTCCTCCAAAATTAGCTCTCGGGGTTGGTTGACATTGGGCCCGCCTACCTCTTGCTTATTTTGGTCAACCGAAGTGTTAGAAGATTCAGCATCGTCGGATTTTCCGCCTTTGCGATTATCGTCTTTTCGGTTCCACCAGGATCTGTTGTTAGTTTGGGGGTTCAAAGGGGATTCCTGCTTTGAGTGCTCCAACATTTGAATCTACTTGGTCAACTCTTGGAATGTCTTGAGACCCGCGGTGCATAGAAAAGGATTCATCCAGATGCTGAGATTTTCGATGAGGAGATTGACAGGCTGCGTTTGGAGCTCTTAAAGGAGTTGCTACTCTGTGGTCATGGGGTAGAAAATCGGCTCCTCTTTTCTTTCCGAGCCCAATTTCTCATGAACCGAAGCATCCCTCAGCTTATCAGCCTTACTGGCAGCGTTTTCATTATCTTCCGAAGGAGGCAGGTCTTGATAAGTGGCGGCCACATTCAAACCCGGTTGGACCTGAGATGTGGTGGCCCCATCTTTGCTCTTGCTATGTGTGCCTACCATATAGACGGTGTGGACTGCATATCCGGCCATCTCTTTATCTTTGGTGGCTGATCTTTCAGATCGTCATCATGGCCTTTCTGCGTCGGGAATGGTCAATCGACTGAAGACGGTTTGCCTGGCCTGGTTGGTTGCCGAAGACGAAGTGCTTGGTAGACTTCGGAAGAGAGGGTATCACGCCTGTTGGGATGGGGCTTGGACATGTCCTTTCGTAACACTATTTGATTCGCGGTCTTCTTGACCTACTTTAAGGGTTCGAAAGAATTGCAGATTTTCTACTTTAAGGGTTCGAAAGAATTGCGGATTTTCACAGCTGACACGGCTATGGTCACGGAGTAGTCCGGGCTTTGGAACTTCACAAAATTTAACTTGGTCAGAGCCCTGGCCTTTTTGTTAGCTTTGTATTTGAGCCGCTTTTGCCTCACCTTCTCTGTTTTGAGCGCCTGGCAGGTTTCTGCTCTTCGGAAAGCTACCATAGGCCGAATGGTGGAGCGCCTTAGAGATACGTCTGACTGCGCGCTTGTAGAAAGCATCGCTTAAGTTTGCCTGCGATGTTTGATGACTTCCTTTGTTCCGGCAGTCTTGCCCCCAGTTGGAGCATCGGAAAGTCGTTCAGATACCATCCTGCATTCGAGTTGTGGTGCCTTGGCGATCACAATGTTCAGCCTCCTGCCCCTTAAGGTCGGTTTAGGCACTTGTTTTGCTGGGATCTCTGCCAGATGAGCGCTTCCAGCAGAGTAGATGATGACTGAACTGAATTGATAGGGCGGTCCTTCCCATTGCCGACTGAGACTTGCGGGAAAGATCACGCGAGCATTGATCTTGACCACGTGTGGGATCAGAGTTGCGTCGGAAGATAAATTAATCTTGGAAGACATTGTTGTTAGTTGTTGAAAGTTGATTGCTGCATGAAAAAGCATTATTTCAGTACACACATTGATATATATGTTAAATGAGTTCGTATGAACACTTGACCCGAGATATGGAAGGAGAGAAAGGTCCCACCGAACGTGCTAAAATCTGTAGAGTGTTTTTCATCACCCTATTGAGATAGGAATGCGTATCACTTTTCAGGCATATTACAGATTCCCCCTGCCTGGGGTAGGCTGGGGTTTAATAATTATGGAGATCCGAATCTCCGGCAGCCGCGGACTAAGCTGCCGTTAATTACCCCTTGCTTTTAAAGTGAGGGTACTTCCGATTAACAAGTCAAGTAGATCATGCAAACTCAATGTGCAATATGTGTTTGTTGTGTTTAGGAATAAGGTGAGAGTGTTTCGGGCATATCGGGGGCCTAGCATAGTTTTTATGAGGATCCCGTTTTCCGGATAGCGGACTGAGGGTCAGGAGGGCTAGCAGCCCCCTTACGGGGTACAGGGCAGCGTCCCGTTAGAAATTTTTTTCTAATTGGAGAGTTGATGAGCGTATATATGTCAAGTGCGCATGTGGTAAGGTGCGCATGTGACAGGTGTCCACTTGCCAAAACGCGCACCTAGCAAGGTGCGCACCTGACAATGGGTACACATGACAAGTGCGCACTCGCCGAGACGCGCACCTGGAAAGGGGCACACATGACAAGTGCGCACCTGCCGAGATGCGCACCTCGCAAGGGACGCACTTGGCAAGGTGCGAGGGAGTGAAGGGGGCCAAAAGGTCCAGTAAGGTACGCAAGTGCGCCCCTAGCGAGATGTGCACTTGGGCCGGTACACACTTGACTCGATATGCATCCAATAAGGTGCGTACCTTGCCAAATGGGCACTTAACATGGTGCACACCTATCACGGTGCAAGTATGGTCGAAACTCAATGATGTTACAGTCCAAAAACACAAAGATTGTGGCTTTTGAAGATCAAAAGAGGCTCATTTTCCCTTTTTCGAAGTCTCCTAATGTGCGCACTTAAAAAAAAAAGGAGGAGAGAAAGAGAGACTTGCTCACTAAAGAGTAGCTCAAAACCTTAGATTTTTATTTTTTTGGGGAAATCAAGATTAGTTCCTCCCTTTATGAAATCATCATGGGATGCTTTTTATAAGCTTACATCTTTTCATTTAGCCCCATGGCTTGTACAAAATTGGCATTTTGCCTATCCCATGCCCATGTGCTTATTTCTTTTTGCACATGAGCCACAGGCTTTACAAAATTTGGCTTTTTGCCTGTTTATTTTACATTTATTCATGAAAATTACATCAAACCTATTTATTGCTTGATGATTATTCCTTTGGCATGGAGCCGGTCTGGGCTTGGGCCCACCTGCTTGGATTTGGGGTTCGGGCATGGGCCCGACTTGGCTTCGACAGTAGGGTCCATTTTCTTTGGCTTGAGCCTATCTATTCGCGGTTTGATTTTGACTTTTGGTTAATAGGGTGTAAATTTTAACCCCAACAGAGTTGAGCAAATGATAAGCTAAGTAGACCAAGATCATTTCGCAATGGCGAACTATTATTGGTTGTCAAGTGGACAATAATTCCCAACCATGCAAAGCGCGGGAAGTTTGAACCAAATTATGAAGGCCCATATATAATAAACAAAGTCTATCAAGGCAGGGCCTACATGCTGACGAATATGCATGGAGAAAGACCATTTCGACCTATAAATGGTTGCTTCCTCAATAAGTATTATGCTTGAAGAGTCTTGACTTGGGTCAATGATAGATGACGACGCTCGTGTCCGCTCCCTATCTTCTTAAATTAAGGCCATAAAAGCCTTACACTATTCGAAATTGTGGTGAGCAATGCTTCCTAAATATCTATTGCCCTGCGGTTGGTCTCCAAATTGACTATCGTACATGATCCATAGGCTACTCGCAATAAATCTGCATTCAAAAACCCATATTGGCGAACCAAGCTACCATTGTGGAAAAGACCACTCATGCATCCTCACGATATATGAGGAGAATGGTGCTTACGAGATCCTTTTGACTCATAAAAAGAAGCCACTCTTGCGAGATCCTTACAACTCACAATGGAAAAAGACACTTAGAGGTCCTCACGATTCCTAAGGAAAAATGCACTTACGAGATCCTCTCGACTCATAGGGAGAAAAATACTTTTATAAGACCCACATGGCTCATAAAATTGAAAAGTCTTAGCTGACAGGGACCTAAACATGTCTCTTATGCCATTGCCCTGCGGTCGGTCTTCAAATTGACAACCGTATACAATGCATGGGCTACTCGCAACAAAGTTGCATCCCAAAGTCCAACCAAAAGCGAGCAATGCTCCCTAAATATCCGTTGTCCGGCAGCCGTCTCCAAATTGACTACTGTATACAATCCATGAGCTACTCACAACAAGGTTGAGTCCAAAAAAGAGAAGACCCACTCATGTGTCCTTACGACACATGAGGAGAACGACACTTACGAGATTCTCTCGACTTGTAAGAAGAAAACACTCTTGCGAGATCCTGATGACTCACAAGGGAAAAGACACTTAGGAATCCTCACGATTCCTAAGAAGAAAATACATTTATGAGATCCTCTAGACTCATAGAGAGAAAATACTTTTATAAGACTCTCACAGCTCATAAAATCGAAAAGCCTTAGATAATATGGACCTAAACCATTCTCCTAAGTCATCGCTCTCCTATGGCAATGACAAATGATGAGTCGCTCCTGGCACTATGCTTTAGAGTTAGTGTGTTGATGCCGAACGAAACCTAAATTCAAATTTTTCCCAAGGTGATGAATTGCTCCTGGCATTTGTGCTCCAGTGTTAGCAACGTGGGTGATGAAAGAGCACCAACTCGCAATAAAAATCAGTGAGTAAAAATAAAAATAAATAGCCATAATGATAGGGCAATTCGCAATAAAAACCAGCGAGTAAAAATAAAAATAACTAGTTGAAATGATGGGGCAACCGAGAATAAATAGCCAAAATGATAGGGCAATCACAACCTTTGCGATAAGAAAAGCTGAAATGATTGAGCAACCGCGGTATTGAAAAAAGGGGGCCCGCCCTATAAGCAAATCAATACTGACACTCAGGCGCAAAAAAATGGGAATGAACAATATGTTCCGCCATGCTCTACCGGACAAAGAATCTCATCAACGACGACGACATTATATACAAACCCAAAGATTACCAAAAGCTACCCCACCTCCGAAGAGTATAAACATGGCGTCAGCAAAGCTAAAAGAGTCAAAATGAAAACGGAGTGATGGCATTTTCCTAGCTTCAGGTCTCGACGGCAGTACATACACGTCTAAAGACTATTAGATGCCATCTAGCCTCAGAAGGGTGTAGACGTGACTTCTCTGGGACTCAAAGAGTCTGACCCTAAAGTAAAGTGCAACGGTGCGGCCTAATACTGAATCTCTGATGGTAATATATATTATCCTAGGAAGATTATTTAGGACGTTGTGTCCTGCCTCAGAAGGGTTTGGAGATACAATAAGTGTGTCGGCTGCTCGAACAGCGTTTGAAGGAATGTGAACTGAGAAGAAACAAGCCAAGGTAATGGTATGACGGACTACGCCCAGTACCGCAAACCTGATAGTCTCATATACTTAATGTCAGGGCGAGTTTATTCACACCTAAAAGGAAAATAAACTGAACACTCTGGAACAAGTACATAAACTAAGCTAATGCTTTACAAGCACAAACAAAGGGTGAAAAGTGCAACTCATAGAGAAAAATATTTAAAGAAAATATTATTTTATCATTCAAAATTAGAGCAGCAATATACTAGCAGTGGTATAAGGGTTGGTAAACTCAAAAATAAAACCGTATAAGGCCTCCCAGCCATTTTCTTCCATCGTCTTGTATGCCCGTTCACGAAGACAAGTATCAGGGTCGCTACTGATATCTTCCATCCTCGCATATGAAGATATGATCACCCTTGGCTGATAAATATGGTGCAAGAGAGTAGTCGCACGGTTTCTCAGCCTTTTTTAGATCAAACCCATCAGGTAGACCGAGTGCAGTTTGTCTTCGGCATGATCAAGTGCTTAGAGCAGCATCACCTCAGAGTTCTCGGGAAAAGCATCCAAGATCGCTTTAAATATCATCTTCAGAAGAGAGGAGCGGCGAGGAAGCAATCACCTACAATAATTCTCGAAACAACGTAGCACGCCTTCATACTGGGTGTTAGTATAGGCCGGTCCATAAAAACGAATGTCGTCATGAGAGATGATATCCCTAATGGACAATAGGTGATCATCCATGAGACCTGAAAAGAAGGACAAAAGAATGTTAGCTCGAAATACGGTAAAATGCAGAAATATTAAAATTGGAAATCTTTAGCTTCAGAGCTAAGAGACCCCACGGAGCCAAAAAATGACCCACTAAAGCAGAAGCCAAGAGCATGTGCTTTATCGAAAATTAAAAGATTTTCTAATGGGACAGAGTCTAAGCTCCAAAGTCCGAAAAATGCTCTAAATAAAGCCAGAGCACAAGCTCCATGAGAATTTAGGTTCTTTCCAAGATTCTGACAAATAAAAGTTCTTTGATTATTATTTTAAGAGAGAAACTTAAGATTCAGAATGAGAGCGCAGGCTCTAAGGGAGAACAAAGTTCTCAAGAGATTAAGAAAATGAAGGAGGCGCAGCATCATCCTTAGAGCTTAAGCTCTATTCATAGAGAGATGTGGTTGGTTCAGCTCCTTATGAATCTTTATGATGATCCAATGGCGCACAACCGGACACCACTTCCCCCATGTGCAAACTCGTGAAAGTCAGTAAGTCAAAACTCCCTTGGGTTGCACGCGGGCGAAATGGTGAAGGGAAATTTGTTCCTGTCTAATTTCTGTACTAATTTTTGGTGCGTAGCGCCACGTGTAATGCACGTGGCACAACTGCCAAATTGTTATGCACTGCGCCAATTGTTGTGTGCAGTGCCATATGCAACGCATGTGGCGCAAGCGCCAATTGATAGGTGTAAGCGCCAGCGCCAAGTGCCATATGCACAACGCATGTGGCGCAAGCGCATATTTATAGTGAAGCGCATACTTTAGGGTAGAGCCAAAGCTCTATTTGAAAAGATATTTCCCCTTATCCTTCTAAAATAGAAAGATTGTTTTTCTGAACAAGAAAATTCCTTGGATCAAAGATCCAACGATACTTAAGCACCTTGGTTTATTAAAAGATCAAATGAGATCTCTCAATGAGAGATTTTCTCCAACTTCCCTAATAATTCCCCTTCTATAAATAGGAGTAGAGGGGGAACCGAGCCCCATATACCGAATCCCACTAGAGATTTCCCAAAAAACATCCAAAGAGAAAAACCACAGCCTCTCAAAGCTTTCAAGAAGGAATTCTTCTCCAAAAACTCTAGCCGACTAGGTAAATAAAGGAGAAAATTCTTATTTTCCTCCTCCTCTCTGAACTTTAAACTTCTATAGAACAAAAGTTCTTCCTTTAGATCAAAGATCCGTGAGTTAAATCACCTCCGGCCGAGTGCTGAAGCTCTTATAGGGGATTTAATCTTAAGATCTGAGATCTTGAAGAAAAATTTCAGCGTTCTCCCCATCAAGATAAAAAAGAAACCCCAGAGATAAGAAAATCGAAGCTTTGGGATTCATGGAATTTAAATTCCCATTAAGAAACGAAGAGATGAATAAAGATCTAAAAAATATGATCTTTATGAATTTACCGATCAAAGGATCCCCTTTACAGAAGCCAAGCCCAGCTAATGAAGTGAGCGCTTCGTGAGACGCCTTGCCTAGCCTCATGGCGAGGCCAAAAAAAATAGCCTCGCCGCTGATGTGGACGAGTCAATGAATTGACTTGTCTCGTCACGGCGAAGTAGGCGAGGCGAGTCGGTTCGAGAAATCCATAGAGTTTCCTCATTCGATTTCGCCTCGGCTAGCTCATTGCCTCGCTTCGCTTTGCCTCGTGGATTCACCGAACTCATAACGAATCGCCGCCTCATTTCATCTCGTCTCGTTTCGCTCGCCGTTCGCCTTGAGATCTGCGTTTCAAGCGGTCGACTCCTGCCGAATTCACCTTAGTTTGCCCCCACTTCGCTTCGCCTCGCCTAGGGAACCATGGTGAATGGCCAGGGGCACGACAATCTAGTCAAGACGAGGCGAATTTTTTTGCCTCACCTCGTAATGGTCCAATAACGGGTAGTTTTTTCAAAAAAAAATAAATTTAAAACCCTATAAATAACCCTCATCCCCATTTCTTCTCATATCAAACCCTTTTCTCTCTTAAATTAAAAAAAAATTCTATCTCTCACAAAAAAATACCATCTCTATAAAAATATCATCTCTAAAAAATACCTTCTCTAATTTTCAAGTTTTGAAGAATAGATCATATGAAAGGCTCCATTTCATATGATCTAGAGCCTCCCTTTCTTTTTATATATAGATCGTATGATCCGTTCTTTGGAAATTTTAATTTCCTTGTCCATCATCATTATATTTTTATGAGGAGGCTCGGTTCTTCTCTCAAACCCTAGATCTTAAGATCAAAGGAATCTCTCTAATGAAAACTTAAGTTTTCTCGAGGCGAAATTTGATCTAAAGATCCTAAGATCATCGGAAAGAACTTAAGTTCTAAATATGAAGGTTGAACTTCTCATGGATGAGGCTAAGCCTATTATATCATAGAGATTATCCTCCTTTTCTCACCTTGATTGATGGTAGTGAGCAAGAGAGCCGTGATTGCAAAGAACATAAGTTCTTGATCAAGCTTATGGGGGGAGGGGTATTATCTGAAGTCTTACTGGAAGTTCCAGAACTTGTTAACCACCAGAAACCGGACCGAGGCGCGTGGAAGTCATCTTTCGGGCACGCCTTATTGAGGTCCCGAAAGTCCATGCAGATGCGAACAGTCTCATTCTTCTTCATCATAGGGACGATATTGGCAATCCAGTTCAGGTGTTGTACTTTATGGATGAAGCCAGAATCTATGAGCTTCTTGACTTCAGCATTGGTGATCATCTCGAGTTCGGTTCGTATCCTTATCGGTGCTTATTTGACTGGCTTTATCTGCGGCGTTATAGACAGCTAATGCACTACTATTTCTGGATCAAGACCCCGCATATTGGAGTAGTTCCAGGCGAAGCAGTCTCTGTATTCCATGAGCACTTCTTTTAAAGTGGCTACCCATTCTTCATACAACAACTCACTGATGAATGTTGGTCTCGGATCATCCTTCGTTCCCAAATCTATCTTCTTTAATTCATCATCGGTGGTATGGATTCCATCTTCTAGCTCTTTAGGTGCTGGTGGCGGTTCTGTGATCTCTTTGTATTCATTGGCGAGGCAATCGAAAAGCCTAAGAATTTCTTCATCTTCCTTTTCATTAGAAAGTCTTATCATATGGCAAACAAGGATGAGCTTTCGTTGCTTGGTCTAGCCACACTCCGAGTTGGTAGAGTAGTTTCATATTGGTACATGCTTTTGTGGGGGCTCCACACACCAGCTGTCACTTAATGTGAACTTTCCTTGCCTGTGTTGCTCTTCCGCCCAATTCTTGAAGACGAAGCAATCTTCGATCGGATGGCCGATGATCTGATGGTAGAGACATTAGTCTGGATGATCAAAAGCATTTACTTAATGAGGCCGCTTAGACTCAGGTAGTATTAGAATTTGGTGCTTCATGACGAGGGCAAATATCTTCTTCATCTTGTCACGGGGGAAAGAGTACCCCCGTCCCATCTTCTGTATAAGCGATGAACTCGGGCGTCATTTTTCTCGTTGACGTATTTTCCCAAGATCGCCTTGATTGGTTGAGGATTGGACATAGATGTCGTCTTAGTTTTGTTGTTGCCGCTTCGAACCTCCTCTCTTATAAAGGACGGCAGAGATAGCTGTTGCGGAGCCGGGCTATCATAACTCCTTGCTTCACTATATTGCTTGGTCAGGGGCAACCGCATGACCTTTTCATATAGGGCTATTATACCTATTTCGAGCCCATCAACTTCTTGAACCGCTTCTTTCATCAGCTTCTCAATTGGCTATTCTGATGGTTGGGTCCTTCTTGGTCTTCGCGTCATCTACCAGCTAAGTGTCTTCTTGTTCGCTTAAAGCATAGCAGCTATGAGTTTGCTCCCTCTTCTTGGGTTGTACATATCCCAAGCCGGCAGTATCCATCATTCTGTTCAGCTTGATTTGGCGATTTCCTGGCACTTCTCAGATCCTCTTATAATATTGAGCTTGACGGACAGTTTGTTCGCGGTATTCCCTGATGCTTTAAGAATTCCTTTAGCCCTTTCATGAAGTATCTCGGCATGCGGATGGGCTGCAACTTGTTGAGATTTGGATCAAGTCCATGCTAGATCTCTTTCACCACTTTGGTCTCTCCCGATTTATAGAAGAGAATCTCCTTCTCACTTCTATATCTTGGAGGTACATGAAAATTGACCAACTCCTGCATACTGTAGGTGTTGAGTGCATTGAGTTCTTTGTAGTGGAAAGACAAAACCATCACAATATGTAGAGCTCGGTCTGTCTCATTGGGAATCTTCACCTGCGGATGGGTAGAGAACACTGCATCAGCTTCTTCTTCCGAGTCACTACCGAAGTCTAGAATGGGGGTTGACGAGCTATGTTTATTAGTTTCTCTCTGAGGTTGACCCGTGAACACTATCTCTTCTTCTTTAGAATCGCTTCTAAAGATCGGGATGGTGGCCGCTTGTACTTGTTTGTTCTGCGACTTGCCTCACCTCTCAGTATCTTCGAAGTTCGACAGAAAGTACTTGGTATCTTCATATTCCCGTACTTCATTCACGGAGAAGGGGTTGAGGTCTTCTATAATAGTGTGCTCTTAGCCATCCTTAAAAAACTTCATACACTGATGTTGTGCAGAAGGGATGATGTCATGCTCGTGTAGCCAAAGTTTATCGAGTAAAGCTCTATAGCACGTCTTGCCTTCAATGACATGAAACTTTATATCCATGGCAAACTGTCTAAAGTGCAATGTCAATACAATGGACCCCAGCGTTTTTGAAAACTGCTAGTCGAATCCGAAAATAGTGACTTTTTATGGCCGAGATATCGAACATCCATAGACAGCTGCTTGAGCACCTTTACATTCAAAAGGTTAGCCGAAATACCGTTATCGACGAGGATCTTATTTATTCTCTTATCATCGCAGTACCCAGCCACGTAGAGCAGTCGATTATGCTCGAACGTTCACAGGAGGAGATCTCTTTACTGAAGGTAATATTGGCTATATGTATTTCCGCCAGTTTATCCTTCATTGCTTCCTCGGAAAAAAAGCTTGGAATTAATCAGGTTCTTTAAGGGCTTTGATTAAAGATTCCCACAGTTCTTTTGAGAGGAGTAGAGTATCGTATATACTCAAGTGAGAAGGTAGCTTCATCGAATAGGCTAACACATTGTATTCCACCTTACTCTTCTTGGGCGAGTCTTTGGTGGCAAGATCTTTGGCCACCTCTTCATCTAGAATAATTTCTTTGGGTATCTACCCTTTACCATTATCTTGATTCTTCGGATCTTTGCTTGTAGATCCAAGGTTTTTCTTGGAAAGGGTGCGGTTCCACAGACGGATATTGTCGCAGTCTTTTTCCTTCTTTTCTTGACCTGATGAGGAGCCTGCATAGGGGAAGTAAACGTGGATTTCATCTTTCGAGTCACTTCTAAAAGTTAGTACCGTTGAACCCCTTTCTTTTGAATACTGAGCCTTGGTCATACGACAGCTCTCGCTCACTAACCTTACCTGTCTGTTTGCTTTAGAGTTATCATGCGGGAGCGGGCGAGCCTTGGCCTTCCGCTTCTCTCTTTTAAATAGCTTTGGTGGGGGACATACTTTCGTCACCATTTCCTGAATGCTTCACATTCGTCGATGGGGTGATAGATTCTCCGGTGGAAAAGACAATATTTTGGGTGCTCCTCACCGCCTTTGAAATCTACAATCCCTGGAGTATACATCTTCATGGGCTACAGTTTCATCCCTTTTGATAAGGCCTTCGCAAAGTGCTTCTTGGTCTTGACCTTTTTTTTCTCTCTTTGGTAATATATTTTGCGTCAGTTGGATAGCTACATAACTTGCCTTTTCCGTAGTTTGCCCTTTTAGACGCTCCTGCCTGGAATTCTCATATATGGCTAGTTCATGCCTTTGATTTTCCCTGCTTCTTTGAGAGGCTTCTCGTAGGATCTTCTCAATCGGTTCTTCTTGTGGCGAACTTAGAGTTTCTGACATTGATTCTGTCCCCTGTTCGTTTGAGTCAATTTTGGACGCAGTTTGCGCATCTTCGTCATATATGTAAGAGTGAGAGACCATACGACAACTTTCCACACATTCTTCTATTTACTCCTCTTCTCCCTTTGAGTCTTCATCTTCATCCTCATTGCTATTCTCAAGGATATGCTGAAGAAATTCCTCAAAAGTGACTGGTGAACGCGCTTTCTGGTTATATTCCTTTAGTGCATCTATATATTTTTGTATCCCCGTACGGTTATCTATATGCTCTGTAGGCTGCACAGGCTTCTTTGCTTTCTTTTCTTTCTTCTTAGACTACTTGACTTTGGGGTTTTTCCCTTTATAAGCAATCTTCGGAGTGGGATGCAGCTTCAGCATCCCTTCTATGAGCTCGGGTTCTAGCGGGCTTTTCCACTTGATTGTCGGACATGCTCGGAGATCCCTTAACATTTTCTTTGTTTTGGAGGAAAGCATCACCTTCCACGGGGTTTCTTCCATGAATGAATAGGATGCCCCTTGCATATTAGCCCCCTTAGGGATATGCTTTTGGGGCGGATTCACCTTCTAGTTATATGATAGCATGAATTTACCCTGTTTATACTGGTCCTCGAAGAAAAGGGAAAATGGTAACCCCGCCATTATTCTTGAAGACATAACAGTCTTCGATCGGATGGCTTACCACCCGATGGTAGGGATAGTAATTTGGATTGTTGACTTCATTAGCTTGGGCTGGTCGCCATGGCTCGGGCAACATCAGCAGGCTATTCTTCGTGGCGAGCTCGAATGGCTTCTTTGTCTTATCACGAGGGAACGAATATTTGCACCCCATCCTTTCCTCAAGAGTCGGTCCAATATGATTATTGTTTTAGTGACCAGACACTTTAGGACCACCCCGGTGCTGTTGTACATTGGCGACAAACGCCGCCTTGCCTTTTCCTTTATAATTTCGTGAGTCTCTACCCGAAAAGGAAGGATGTTGACCGATCGAATCTAGCTGAGCTAGTTTATCAATAAGCTCCTGGAAGGTAGTAGGCTTGAAGAAGGCCATGAATGGGTATTCTTGTGAGTGTCGATCGATGGTTGCCATGAAATCCTGACGGCTGGAGCTTCGCCGATGTGCTGCTCGCACTTAGACTACAGATTTTGCCATCGGATAGCATATGGAACCCGTGTCTCATTCATCTTGATTATTTCATTGACCAGTGTCGTCATAGTGATGTGTTCACTCGTACTGGTGAATCTTTGGCAAAAGAGCATCTCCATTTCATCAAATGTCTTATCAGAATCGTTAGGAAGCTCCGAATACCACTCAAAAGCAATGCCCGATAGACTGCTAACAAATTGGCGGAGAAGCAATACTTCATCTTCTGCGGTGTAGCTGCACCTAGATCTGAATTGAGTGATATGTTGACGAGGATTACCGATCCCCTTATATACTTGGAACGTTGGGATCATATATTTCGGAGGGTATTGCCTCGGGTCATATCATGCTGGGTACGGTCGACCAGTCTTGACCAGCTTACATGCCATTTCACTGGCTTGAAGGGCTTTAAATTTCTGGGTGATATATTCGTCTAGCTTTTCTTTAGAGATCGTGTCACGACCCGAAAGTATGGAACGCGACTGGCAATTAGATTACGAGACGTCTAAAGGCGTACCGTAACCTAAGTCAGCCAAAGCCCAGAAGAATCTAAACCAAATCAAAAGAGAGTGAAGGAAAACCTTTAATGAAAATGGTTTTTAAAATCATTTAAGTTGCATAGAATCCCTTTTTAAAACATCAAAAATTTCCGAAAATTTCGGCAGAGTCTCCCCTGTATTTTCTATCCCCCAAAATGGGTACAACAAGATAATACATATGAAATCATAAAAATGGCATCCCCAAGCGGGAGCTAGCTCTTCGCCCAGGGCGGATCACAACCACATGCAATATATAAGCAATACCAAGAAAAGAGCATAGAAGAAACCCAAAATATCAGAAAACGCAACGCCGGCTCAAGTGAGCTCGACCCAAAAGAAACCACCAATATTCAAATCTCTCAGTCTCATCACTATGTCGCATATACAATATATAAAGTGGTAGATGGAGAATACTAGATACAATGATAAAGCAAAAGATATAAAATATGCTCGCAACCCACCTACGGGCGATGTCGCGAGTCTGCACAAAAGGAGCTGATGATAAGATAGCCGCCGCTACAAGAGTGACGGGTCCGACCTGCAAGATACTGTGGCACAACGGGGGTGAGTTGCCAGCTCGTGAGTAAATATAACATCTAGTAAGGCAATCGTAAGAATGCACGCAATGCGGAACAACCTGTATGTCCATATGTGATATAATATCTCTAGTATGCATGAACATGTATGCAATGTCTTTTCTAACTCTTTAAGTGTTTTAAATGTTAAGGTTACTGCATTCTTAACTTTTAGAAAATGAATATCTGTACAATAGCTAAGTATCATCAAGAAATCATCTGAAAACCTGTGTCAAGCATCGACACCAAATAGGAATCATATCTGTCTCAATATCGGGCTCCGTCAGTCCGGATCGGCCCATATCATAAATCTCACGACAACGGTCGGTATCCTCCGGATATCCGCCGCACCAGACATCACCGGTAGGTAGTCTTCCCCTGCCAGGCTCATTGTCTACAACTCGATCTTCTTGCCCCGGGGTACCATACCGGGCCCACCATGTACCCGAGACGGTTCATCCACTCCTCGAATCGGGTCTCGAAATCCAACAGAAAACATGAAAACTCATGGTGGACGACACATACATCACGAGAAAACCGCAACTTTTTTTTAAAAACGATAAATATAAGCTTTTGTTAAATTCTTGCGGTTTTCCCCAAAAATCCAGAAATCACAGAAATACTGAAATCCTCGAGAAAATCATAATGTTCACATGTTATATATGATAAATGTCTATGATATCAATGTATATGATGTGAGTTTTGGCTAGAAATCTCTGTAGATATGATGGTAATGCGAGGTATATGCATGCTATGCAACTCCATATATCATGTATGAATGCAATGACGTTATTAAGTTAAACAGGTTCTATAGTGCACGTGGCATGGCAATTACCAAAGGCGTGTGTGTCACATGATTAGTGCGCGTGCAACAGATGCCAATGGTAATGGTGTTCGTGCCCTACGAAGTGATATCGCATAAGTATAGATGAATGTCCATGCAATGTAATATACTGTTCGCTATAAGGGTATGCAGTGTACATGAATGGATAAGTTAGCTAATATATAAATCTTGCAAAAGTAGGGTAATCCTAACTAGGGGGGGCGCCTCGCGCCATCCAGACGATTCCCCCATAGATGAATATATCTACTCACCTGAAATCTCCGCTAATCCGATCCGGCCACCGCCTTGCCTTTTCGCGCCGTGTCCGATGTTTCCCCGATCGATCCTATATTTGCACAATATCAAGCATAAGATTACAAAACCTAACAAAATGCAAGTCACAACATACAATTATCCACGCTCTCAAATTAATCATAGCATGCACTCAGTGCGCGGAAAAACGCACGAAAATCGCTAACCTTTAACTAAAATCGTCATTTCGGGGAAATCGACAAAACTACAACCCGACTAGACGAAACCCCGCGTTCGCGCATTCTAATAATCCTATACGAAGCTAATAATATTGCTAACCTAACGCAAATTGAACGCATTCTATTTTTCGTAAAAATTGAACGCATTCTATTTTTCGTAAAAATCTAGCAAGCAAATTCAACGCCGATTCAATGCAAATATCGAATTTTAACGATTTAGCGAGCATATAAATACACCATTAACCACTACAACCAATTAGAAACCCAAAGCCCTAATTTAATCCTAACAACTATGCTTCAAACCCTAGTTTTAAAATCAATCCTTCTCTTGATTTTTCCTAAACAACATTTACCACTAAACTAATATTTAGAATTTCAATTCTAGCATAATTAAACCACAAGTTAACAAAAAGATTAGAATTTTCACCTCTCAAGCTTGAACCCTAGCTTGATCAAGTCACCAAGAAGCCTCCTTTCATCTAGTTTTTGAACCAATTTGGGTAGAAGAGAGAGTGGTTTAGGGTTTGGCCTTGAATGGAAATGGAAAAATGTGAATTTTTATTGATTTTTAGCAAGAAAAAGAAGCAAGAATGAAGTGGGAAGTGGGGAAATTCTGCAGAATTAGGGTCGGCTGCAGCAAGAGGAGGAGGTGGGGAAATTTTGGAGAAGTTTCTAGTTCATTACAACATCATATGTTATCATTTCATGCTTTCATGTCAACTTTTTTACAAAAAAACCCATTTTTACCTCATTTTTCATTAAATTTCCCACCTTTAAACCAAAAGTTTGCAAGACATGATACAATTTTATTAACACCATATTTTAGCTTATAAAGACTCCTAATTAAGAAATTTACCTAATTAAATTTGTATTTATCCCTAATTAAATGTATTTTAAAAGGCTTAAAATAATAAAAAAAATAATTAATTACGAATTTTTTTTTATTTAACTAGAAAATTATAAGTGACATTTTAGTGACAAAATTATAGTAATATCTTATCTAAATTTTGTATAATTAGATCTACAATGAAAAATACCTATTTTGACTTTTTACGGAAAAAGCCGAAAAATTAGCCGATTACCGAAAAACTGCCTAAACGATTTTCGAAGGGTTACAATCTTCCCCCCTTAAAAAAATTCGGTCCCCGAATTTAAAATTTAACTATGCGTACCTTCAAAAAGATGGGGATATCTCTTCCTCATCTCGACCTCGGTCTCCTAGGTGACCTCCTCGCTGTTCGGGCCACGCCAAAGGACCTTGACGGACGGTATAACCTTCGACCTCAATTTCTTCACCTGCCGATCCAAAATGACCATCGGCTGCTCGGTGAAAGAAAGATCACGCTCTAACTGGATCGTTTGGTGCTGAATCGCCTGGGAAGGATCATGAAGGTACTTGCGGAGTATCGAGACATGGAATACGGGGTGAACATCGGGGAAGCTGGGCGGAAGAGCTAACCGATAAGCGACTGGACCAACACGCTCTAGGATCTCGAAAGGACCAACATATCTAGGACTCAGTTTCCCTTTCCGCCCAAATCTCATCACACCTTTCATCGGAGAGACCTTCAGGAAAACATGATCGCCAATAGCGAACTCGAGTCGGCGACGGCGCCTGTCAGCATATGATTTCTGCCTGCTCTGTGCCGCTCTCATCCTGTCCCGAATCAGTTGTATCTTCTCGGTCGTCTCCTGTACAATCTGCGGCCCCAAAATACTGCTATCCCTGAGCTCTGTCCAACATACAGGCGATCGGCATCTCCTCCCATATAAAGCCTCAAAAGGTGCTATCTGAATCGTCTCCTGGAAGCTATTATTGTAGGAAAACTCGATCAAAGGCAAATGACGATCCCAGCTACCACCGAAATCTAAAACACAAGCTCTGAGCATGTCCTCAAGAGTCTGAATCGTACGCTCCGACTGACCGTCAGTCTGAGGATGAAAGGCTGTGCTAAAACTCAATCGGGTGCCCAAAGCTTCCTGGAGTTTCTGCCACAATCGGCTGGTAAACTGGGTGCCACGGTCGGACATGATGCAAGTTGGAACGCCATGCAGTCGCACTATCTCATCAATATAAACCTGGGCATACTGAGAAAATCCAAAAGTGGTCTTCACTGGCAGGAAGTGAGCCGCTTTCGTCAGTCGATCCACAATCACCCAAATAGAGTCGTACCCTCGACTGGTCCTGGGTAGACCCACAATGAAGTCCATGGAGACCTGCTCCCACTTCCACTCAGGGATGGGCAAAGGCTGTAACTCGCCGGCTGGCCTCTGGTGCTCGGCCTTGACTTGCTGACAAGTCAGGCATCTCGACACAAAGTCTGCAATATCCTTCTTCATCCAGTCCCATCAGTAAACCTCTCTCAAATCACGGTACATTTTGGTGGAACCCGGATGCACACTGTATACTGATCTATGTGCCTCCTCGAGAATATCACGCTTCAGTCCCTCTGAATCTGGCACGCACAGTCGAGTCCCAAATCGAAGTATCCCCTGATCATCAATCATGAACTCGGAAACTCTGCCCTACCGAATCTGCTCAATAATCTCTAAGATACGGGCGTCGCCGGACTGTGCCTCGCGGATACGGTCAAGTAACTGTGGGCGTGCTCTGAAATGGGCCAGTTGTCCCCCTGAAGAAGTAAACTCGAACTGCACTCTGCTGTCACATAACACCTGCCAATCCGCCGTCGACTGCATCTGTACTGCGCTCAAACAAGATAGGCTACCTCCGGGCCTCCTACTCAAAGCATCTGCCACCACATTCGTCTTGCCCGGATGGTATAGAATCTCGCAGTCATAATCCTTCACCAACTCCATCCAACGGCACTGTCTCAGGTTCAGATCTCGCTGCTGGAATATATACTTCAAACTCTTGTGGTCAGTGAATATCTGGCACGACTCACCGTATAGGTAATGTCTCCAGATCTTGAGTGCAAATACCACTGCAGCCATCTCTAAATCATGGGTGGGGTAGTTCTGCTCGTGTTTCCTCAGCTGCCGAGAAGCATACGCGATAACTCTGTCGTGCTGCATCAATACACAGCCCAGCCCCACTCGAGAAGCATCACAATAAACCACGAACCCGCCTGATCCTGAAGGCAATGCTAACACTGGAGCAGTAGTTAGACGAGACTTCAACTGCTGGAAGCTATCCTCACATGCCTGGATCCAATCAAAAGGAACCCCCTTCCGGGTCAACTCGGTCAAAGGTGCAGCAATGCGGGAGAAATCCTGGACGAAACGTCGATAATAGCCGGCCAGACCTAGAAAGCTGCGAACCTCTGTAACTGATACTGGTCTAGGCCAACGCTGAACTGCCTCGATCTTCTTTGGGTTCACACAAATACCATCTCTCGTCACCACATGACCCAAGAAGTCTACATTATCTAACCAGAATGCGCATTTGGAAAATTTGGCGAACAGCTGATGCTCCCTCAAAGTCTGCAATGTGATACGTAAGTGCTGCTCATGCTCCTCCCGGCTCCGAGAATAAACCAAGATGTCGTCAATGAACACAATGATGAACTGATCGAGATACGGCCTGAATACGCGGTTCATCAAATCCATAAACGCTGCCGGGGCATTGGTGAGCCCGAATGACATCACCAAGAACTCATAATGACCATATCGAGTACGGAAAGCTGTCTTCGGAATATCCTCCTTCCGAACCCGCAACTGGTGATAACCTGACCGTAAATCAACCTTCGAGAAAAACCCTGCACCCTGGAGCTGATCAAATAAGTCATCAATGCGGGGTAGGGGATACCTGTTCCGCACAGTAACCCGGTTCAGCTGACGATAATCAATGCATAAGCGCATACTTCCGTCCTTCTTCTTAACAAACAAGACGGGAGCACCCCAAGGTGACACACTCGGTCGAATAAGCCCTTTGTCCAGCAGGTCCTGTAACTGATCCTTTAGCTCTCTCATCTCCGCCGGGGCCATCCGATAAGGAGGTATAGAAATAGGCCCCGTGCCGGGGATCAAGTCAATACAGAACTCAATCTCGCGCTCTGGTGGCAGACCAGGCAGCTCGTCAGGAAATACATCAGGAAACTCTCTCACAACAGGGACCTGGTCCAACGGAACCTCTGTGGAGCGAGTATCACAAACATAAGCTAAGAATCCCTGACACCCTTTCCTTAAGAGCTGACCAGCGCGAAGAGAAGAAATCAAGCTGGGAAGGGTAGCGCTACGATCTCCCTGAATAATAAGTACCGGCTCACCAGGAAAACTGAATCTGACTGCTTTTTCACGGCAGTCCACGGATGCATAACAGGTGGCTAGCCAGTCCATACCAAGAAGAACGTCAAAGTCTAGCATATCGAGGAGAATCAAATCAACTGAAGAATCTCTCTCCCCGATACGAACGGAACACGATCGGTACACAAAACGGGCAACAAAAGACTCGCCCACCGGGGTAATAACGACAAGCGGCTGATCTAACGGAGAAGACTCTCGGCCCAACCTCGGTGCAAAATACGTGGATACATAGGAATGTGTAGAGCCTGGATCAAATAATACCCGTGCATCAAAAGAACATACTGGCAGAGTACCTGTCACGACGGCATTGGATGCCTGTGCATCCTGAGGAGTCAATGCGAACACTCGGGCCTGTCCACCACTAATAGCTGGCTGTGCTCTGCCTCTACCTCGGCCTCTGCCTCTGCCTCTGTCGCCTCGTCCTCTCTGAACCGGACCGCCACGCCCACGGCCTCTAGGAGCATCTGGCTGGCGTGAAGCATCATCAGGAGTAGGAAGTAAAGCTCTCTGCGAAGGTGGTGAGGGTGGTAAAGTCACATGCGGGACTGTCGCCGCGCCCTGGCGTCCCATGGTACAGTTTCTGACACGGTGGTACTGACTCCTACACCGAAAACATCCTGGAGACGACTGCTGGGTCTGTGGATATGAACCAAATAACTGACCTCGTCTCAATCCTCTGCCTCTACCATCTCCCGGAAACAATCTATCACGGTGTCTGCCCATCTGCCGCTGAGCTGGCGTATCAGTACGGATCCTCTTCGGCCCAGAAACGACCGGAGTCTCAGAAATACGCTCCTCCAAAAGTAAAGCTGCATCCATCGCGGCAGCGTATGTGTCAAAATACTGGGTGCCGATGGCAAGGAATAGTTGTGTATCAAGCCCTCGCACGAACCTCTTTATTCTCTTCTCTTCTGTGTCGACTAGGAACGGAGCATATCGAGACAACTGGGTAAACTGTATATCATACTCCGACACCGTCATCCCAGGAGTCTTGTGCAAAGACTCAAAACTACGGGCGCGAGCATCTCGGACACTCTCCGGAAGAAAACGGGCAAGAAATGCAGATGTAAACTCATCCCAGGTCATAGAAGGCAGACCTGCAGCTCGGCCTCTCTCTACTGAATCGTACCATGTCTGGGCAAGACCCTCCAGACGAAAACTCGCAAACTCCACCAATCTATCATCAGAACACCTCAACGAACGGCAAATCCGAGCCATACTATCAAGAAATGCCTGTGGGTCCTCTGTCGCATCTGTACCGGTAAAAGCTGGAGGTCTCAATCTCATGAACTCCTGTAGTGAAACAGGGATAGTCTCCGTAGTAGCAGCAGGAGTGACCATCTGTGCAGCAGGTACGATCGTGGTCTGTGCGGTGGAAGGAACGTCCTCGGATCTCTGTGCCCGGCTGGACTCAACTAACGATCCCATCATCTGCTGCAACTCTTGCATGCCGGCCTCTAGTCTGGCAATACGGTCAGGGTAAGGCGGATCAGTAGGACCCTGAGGGGTAGGCGTATCCTCCCGCTCGATCCTCGCCTCAGACAGGCCCGCCCGAATCTCATCCCTAGCGGTAGCCCGCTGAGCTCTCGTAGTCTTTGGCGGCATCGAAGCTGGAATAAGAAACAGGACTGATAAGGACATTGCAATTGAATCAAGGAATGCAAGGAATCAAGAAAGGAAATACAAGCAATTATGTCCTAAGGTTACTTAGGCGGAGTACCGTATCGTAAGTATGCCGCGGATCATACCCACGGTACGCCACTCTACTTAAGTCACCTACTCCATCTACCAAGGTCGTCCTACACTCAGAAAGGAAAAACCTACGCTCTGATACCAACTTTGTCACGACCCGAAAGTACGAAACGCGACTGGCACTTAGATTACGAGATGTCTAAAGGCGTACCGTAACCTAAGTCAGCCAAAGCCCAGAAGAATCTAAACCAAATCAAAAGAGAGTGAAGGAAAACCTTTAATGAAAATGGTTTTTAAAATCATTTAAGTTGCATAGAATCCCTTTTTAAAACATCAAAAATTTCCGAAAATTTCGGCAGAGTCTCCCCTGTATTTTCTATCCCCCAAAATGGGTACAACAAGATAATACATATGAAATCATAAAAATGGCATCCCCAAGCGGGAGCTAGCTCTTCGCCCAGGGCGGATCACAACCACATGCAATATATAAGCAATACCAAGAAAAGAGCATAGAAGAAACCCAAAATATCAGAAAACGCAACGCCGGCTCAAGTGAGCTCGACCCAAAAGAAACCACCAATATTCAAATCTCTCAGTCTCATCACTATGTCGCATATACAATATATAAAGTGGTAGATGGAGAATACTAGATACAATGATAAAGCAAAAGATATAAAATATGCTCGCAACCCACCTACGGGCGATGTCGCGAGTCTGCACAAAAGGAGCTGATGATAAGATAGCCGCCGCTACAAGAGTGACGGGTCCGACCTGCAAGACACTGTGGCACAACGGGGGTGAGTTGCCAGCTCGTGAGTAAATATAACATCTAGTAAGGCAATCGTAAGAATGCACGCAATGCGGAACAACCTGTATGTCCATATGTGATATAATATCTCTAGTATGCATGAACATATATGCAATGTCTTTTCTAACTCTTTAAGTGTTTTAAATGTTAAGGTTACTGCATTCTTAACTTTTAGAAAATGAATATCTGTACAATAGCTAAGTATCATCAAGAAATCATCTGAAAACCCGTGTCAAGCATCGACACCAAATAGGAATCATATCTGTCTCAATATCGGGTTCCATCAGTCCGGATCGGCCCATATCATAAATCTCACGACAACGGTCGGTATCCTCCGGATATCCGCCGCGCCAGACATCACCGGTAGGTAGTCTTCCCCTGCCAGGCTCATCGTCTACAACTCGATCTTCTTGCCCCGGGGTACCATACCGGGCCCACCATGTACCCGAGACGGTTCATCCACTCCTCGAATCGGGTCTCGAAATCCAACAGAAAACATGAAAACTCATGGTGGACGACACATACATCATGAGAAAACCGCAACTTTGTTTTAAAAACGATAAATATAAGCTTTTGTTAAATTCTTGCGGTTTCCCCCAAAAATCCAGAAATCACAGAAATACTGAAATCCTCGAGAAAATCATAATGTTCACATGTTATATATGATAAATGTCTATGATATCAATGTATATGATGTGAGTTTTGGCTAGAAATCTCTGTAGATATGATGGTAATGCGAGGTATATGCATGCTATGCAACTCCATATATCATGTATGAATGCAATGCCGTTATTAAGTTAAACAGGTTCTATAGTGCACGTGGCATGGCAATTACCAAAGGCGTGTGTGTCACATGATTAGTGCGCGTGCAACAGATGCCAATGGTAATGGTGTTCGTGCCCTACGAAGTGATATCGCATAAGTATAGATGAATGTCCATGCAATGTAATATACTGTTCGCTATAAGGGTATGCAGTGTACATGAATGGATAAGTTAGCTAATATATAAATCTTGCAAAAGTAGCGTAATCCTAACTAGGGGGGGCGCCTCGCGCCATCCAGACGATTCCCCCATAGATGAATATATCTACTCACCTGAAATCTCCGCTAATCCGATCCGGCCACCGCCTTGCCTTTTCGCGCCGTGTCCGATGTTTCCCCGATCGATCCTATATTTGCACAATATCAAGCATAAGATTACAAAACCTAACAAAATGCAAGTCACAACATACAATTATCCACACTCTCAAATTAATCATAGCATGCACTCAGTGCGCGGAAAAACGCACGAAAATCGCTAACCTTTAACTAAAATCGTCATTTCGGGGAAATCGACAAAACTACAACCCGACTAGACGAAACCCCGCATTCGCGCATTCTAATAATCCTATACGAAGCTAATAATATTGCTAACCTAACGCAAATTGAACGCATTCTATTTTTCGTAAAAATTGAACGCATTCTATTTTTCGTAAAAATCTAGCAAGCAAATTCAACGCCGATTCAATGCAAACATCGAATTTTAACGATTTAGCGAGCATATAAATACACCATTAACCACTACAACCAATTAGAAACCCAAAGCCCTAATTTAATCCTAACAACTATGCTTCAAACCCTAGTTTTAAAATCAATCCTTCTCTTGATTTTTCCTAAACAACATTTACCACTAAACTAATATTTAGAATTTCAATTCTAGCATAATTAAACCACAAGTTAACAAAAAGATTAGAATTTTCACCTCTCAAGCTTGAACCCTAGCTTGATCAAGTCACCAAGAAGCCTCTTTTCATCTAGTTTTTGAACCAATTTGGGTAGAAGAGAGAGTGGTTTAGGGTTTGGCCTTGAATGGAGATGGAAAAATGTGAATTTTTATTGATTTTTAGCAAGAAAAAGAAGCAAGAATGAAGTGGGAAGTGGGGAAATTCTGCAGAATTGGGGTCGGCTGCAGCAAGAGGAGGAGGTGGGGAAATTTTGGAGAAGTTTCTAGTTCATTACAACATCATATGTTATCATTTCATGCTTTCATGTCAACTTTTTTACAAAAAAACCCATTTTTTACCTCATTTTTCATTAAATTTCCCACCTTTAAACCAAAAGTTTGCAAGACATGATACAATTTTATTAACACCATATTTTAGCTTATAAAGACTCCTAATTAAGAAATTTACCTAATTAAATTTGTATTTATCCCTAATTAAATGTATTTTAAAAGGCTTAAAATAATAAAAAAATAATTAATTACGAATTTTTTTTTATTTAACTAGAAAATTATAAGTGACATTTTAGTGACAAAATTATAGTAATATCTTATCTAAATTTTGTATAATTAGATCTACAATGAAAAATACCTATTTCGACTTTTTACGGAAAAAGCCGAAAAATTAGCCGATTACCGAAAAACTGCCTAAACGATTTTCGAAGGGTTACAGATCGTCTCCTTACTCGTTGCTGATGGTACTTATAGAGGATTCGATGTATTTCCCTTGTCATCGATAATAACTACCGGAAGCTCATCTGCTTGTGATTCCGGATGAGCTATCGTCTAGACCATACTTTGGAATAGGAAGGCCATCTTATCCATCTTAGCATTCATTTACATAGCTTTCTCATCCTTCTTTTCAAGGATGCGCTTCAGGTAGTCGATTTCAGACTTCTGCTCCGTTATTTCTTTGGGCGCATTGTCAGGGTTTGAATTGGGCGATGGACTCATGAGTTTCGCTGCTTGAGCCAATATCTCCTGCAGGTTCTGCTGATCCTTTGTTATAGACCGAGTGATTGGTCTATGAAAAATATAAACTCAACTATTATTTTTAGAGTTCATCATATATACTATATAAACCACCATGCCTTCGGACTTAAGGCGTTTAGAGTGTGGGTCTTTGGAATTTGTCTCGGGCACCAGGACTTTTTCTGGCCTCTCTCTTTTATGAGAAGCTGTTTTTAAAGGAACCATCATACTAGAAACTTTCTAAGAATGAGCCTTCTTATATTTTGGAGGGGATCTTTCATCATCTTGTCAACCTTTGAGGTTCTTTGGTTGGCGAGAGTAGCTGTTATCAATGATAGAGTTCTGGACTTTTTTCTAAACTCTGTGTATGGCTGAGGAAAATCATTTGACCGAACGTATCGCCTTCATCTCATCATGCATTTTCATAGGAGGTGGCGACTTCTTCGGTATAGTGGTTGCTAAATTGTGCTTAACCACCTTCAATGGTTCAAAGCTGTTCCCGTTAGGAATATATATGCTCTAGAGACCATTATTGTATGATATAGTGGATGCTTGGACATATATATAGAGAACTTTCTTGCTTGACATGACAGTATGCTATCAGGTTGCTCTTTATCTTAACATGTACACTACTATTATTATACTGTCTCTCTGATACATGTTGATAAAGCCCTTAGGATGTTAGCTTGATTATCAGGACTATGATGCAGATCATACTAGTGGGGCTTGGATAGTCCTCAAGCACATCCTTTAACCGTTCCTAGTCGAGGGAGTATCGAGACAGGGCATCGATATTCCAGTGTAAACTAGTGTATACGTTTCTTGACCCTGTATTGTGGTGCTGGTTGATCCCACATCCATTAGTGTTTAACATCAAATATTGTACACAGGTGCTCATTAGAGAATGGGCACACCGAACAAGACTCGTCGAGAACTCCTAGTTGGTACTATACCTATTGTCAGATAGCAGTTCTCTGGTGACACTGGTACAGGTTAGTCTGTAGACCCGAGATCGTCATAGAGTCTTGTGTGGTTCCCACCGTGCTTTGATTTCCTCCCTACCACGGCTCAAAGGAGTCGTGCAAACAGGTGGATTTTGGGTACAGTCCCGAGTTACATGGAGGCAATGAGCGATAGGAGGGGTTTCGTCTCTCTCGGTATTGGGAGTTGATGTTGCGCTGTACTCGATTGGTTATAACAACAAGTCCCTGGCCAGGGCTGATGAGATTTACTGGTAAGTGTTATCAGTAGTTTCTCGAACGGTTATAGGACACACATTGGCATGACTTATCAAGTTACTGGGGTCTGACGATTCCACCCCTAGACTTGATATGCGACATAGCAGACGAAGAGACCGGACTGTACGGTAAGTGTTGCTTATAGGCTTTGCCGGAGTTTGAACAAGATTTCTTGTTGATCTTATATCCGCTCAATTCCTGGGTAGCCGTTACGTCCAGCTAGTACCGCTGATGGCTTGTGGGTGACTGATGTGATCATTACCTACTGCTGGCGTATCGACGAGTCTTTAGAGTCCCATACAGAGGTTTCCTAGCTCAAGCGAAACGAAGTATGGCACATATGGTGATATGTGCGGGAGCTTGATTAAATACGTGTACGTGATACCGTATTCTAATCTCGCGATATGCGATATCGGTTAGGTTATATGTGATATAACCGGATTGTTGAATCAAGTGTTGATTCAATGATATATTATAAGTGATATACATATAATTGATATTAGTCGGTTATATATGATATAACTGGATTATTGAATCAAGAGTTGATTTAATAATATGATATATATTTTTATATTTGATATATTAATATATATTAACTAATATTGTGCTCACTTAAAGAACTTCTTCTCTTTGAAATACATTTAATATATATATGATATATATTATTATATGTATTTATATATTGTGTCATGGTGGATGATACATTGGACATGGGTGTATGAGACTCACACCAAGACTAAAGATAATTAGGGTATTTATTTATTAAGAGTAATTCAAAAATTAGGTGGAAATGAGAATGGCTTAAGATGCTTGTAGAAGCATGCAGAAGCCATGACTCACCCCACTAATTTTTGTTTTACTCTAAATATTTTATAACCCAACCATTATCTTTAGCCCATGGTTAACTCTCTACTTATCACTTAAGATATTTCTCTCACCCTAGTTCATCTTCTTCTTCATCTCATATTTTTTGCTCTCTTGATTTTCATGAGGTGAGAAAAGAAAAAAAGAAAAGAAATTTTAAAGTGAGCAAAATTCCTATTTCATCAACCTACTCTCATCTAGCCCATAAGATTAGGTTGTTTGCTTCACTAATTTCTTGATTAGTGAAGAGGTAGCTTGAGTTAGAGTAACTTCAAGGTGATTCATCTTCGGCCTCGAAGACGATGGAGCAAGCTCGTTCTTTTCACCAAGTGGAGCCTAAGAAGAGTTCTAAGGACCACTACTTGGAGCTAAGGGACTACTACTTGGAGCTTTAGAAGTGAAGGACCGGTCTACAAAGGTTGTATTCTATATTCACTTAGTGTAAAGTTTGTTTACATGCTATCGAACCCTAATTCTCTAGTTCGATTCTAGGTTAGTATAGCTTAGCCCATTAGATTTTCTAAAATTGCATACTTGATGCCTCTAAAAACTTAGTAGTGGTACTAAAACATAGTTTCATGGTATCACTACCATTTTTTAAAATGGCATAAGCTTACGTTTTATTTTCGTTTCTTTTGTGATGTTTAGGAAACATAAATGATGGGACGTGATCGATAATTTTGATTGGTTGAAATGAAAAGTATAATGACAATCAAAGAATTTATAACCGCAATCAATAACGGTGTCGAAATAGTTCGTTAATGAGTACAGGTCATCCACTGAGATTCGTGTATTTATTCATTTTTGTTTTAGTTGAGCCAAAAGAAAATAGTAAAGAAAATTCAAGAAAATGAGATTTCAAGATTTAATTGAGTTTGTTATTTCAAGAAAATTAAGGAAGAGTTTAAGATTTAGTAATCATGAAAGTGTTCCAAAATCAATTTTAGTTATCAAGAAAATTGAAGAATAGCTTGTAGGATTCGATAGGAATTAGTAGCAATGATGAATACTAATAATGACTCATCTTATCTATTGATAAATTATATCTAGAATGATGACGATGAATAAAGATTAGGGATCTTTTGAAGAAACTAGAGTTTCTCTTTCACTATCCCTTGTCTTTTCATTGATCACTATTCAAATCTAGCCTTTAGCAAAAAAAATCATCAATCATTTAATCCCAAATTGCAATGAAATTATCAAGAACGGTGATCTCATTACAAATTTGGTAGTTGATAATTTTTTTTCCTAAAGTTCATTATTCTCATAAGACTTAAGATGCATATAGGATTTCATCACTATTTGATCTACCGAATTCCTTCGAACGGTGATCTCGTTACAATGTAGGGTGTTTTTCGTCACCCCATTGAGGTGGGAATATGCGCGCGCTTGTCAGGCATACTACAGATTCCCCCTGCCTAGGGTAGGCCGGGGTTTATTGATTGTGGGGATCTGAATCTCTGGCAGCCGCGGACTAAGCTGCCGTTAATTACCCCTCGCCTTTGTAGCGAGGGAACCTCCGATTGACGGGTTAAACTGGTCATGCGAACTCAATGTGCAGTGTACGTGTGTTTTGTTTTGGAGGGGGCTTTGATATATCGGGAGCCACGCAGAGTTTTTACGAGGATCCTGCTATCCGGATAGCGTGCTGGGGGTCAAGGGGGCTAGCGGGGTGCGGGGGAGCGCCCCGGCCAAATTTTTTTTGAGAGGGACAGTGTTGTAGAGTATGTGTGTGTGTGTGTGTATATATACATACATACATACATACATACATATATATATATATATATATATATATATATATATATATATATATAAAGGGAAAGGGCATCCAAAGGATGCGTGGGGGCCAGCGTTTCGCGTGTCTAACACGCGAGCACTGGGCGCTTAGGCGCTGGCGCACTACGTGCCCGGCATGTAGGCGCAGGGCGTGAGGCGCTCGAGTGCTAGCACGCCACATGCCCGGCACGTGGGCGCTTGAGCGCGAGCACACCACGTGCCCGGCACGTGGGCGCTTGAGCGCGAGCACACCACGTGCCCGACACGTGGGCGCTTGAGCGCTAGCACACCACGTGTCCGGCACGTGGGCGCTGGGCGCTTTGAGCGCAAGGCGCTCGAGCGCTAGCGCATCACGTGCCCGATACGTGGGCGCTGGGCACTTGATCGCTCGAGCGCTAGCACACCACGTGCCCGGCACGTGGGCGTTTGAGCGCTCGGGCTCATGGGTGCCGGCGAGAAAAAGGGGCTTTTAGTCCCAGAAATAGGATTTAAAATCCTAAAAGAGGATTTAGAGTGGAGTTAAACTCCTAAGATGTTTTGGAGTTGATGAAAGGGGTTCTTCTTTGGAGCCCTAGATCTTCCCCAAAATGGGGTTTTCGGAGATGGGCCTCCTTCTTCCTCTTCTGTTGGCCGGATCTTGAAGATCAAGAGATGTGAGATTTTAAAAATCTCTTCTTTTTGAGATCTGGTGGGAGATCTGAGCTCCCCTTTGTGGGTTTTATGGTGAAAAACTATTTAGTTTTGGAAAAGGAAGAGTAAAACTCTTGATTTAATTCAAAAGAAAGAAGAAGGTTTAGAACCTTCAGAGAGGGGAAAGAGGCACAAACCCTAGATTTTGAGAGGAATGAAAAGTGTCTATGCTTTATTCATCATCATGTTGCCTTATATAGGCTTACACATTTACATATAGCCTCTTGGATTTTACAAAATGGCATTTTGCCTATCTCATGGCTCATGTGCCATTTCTTTTTGCACATAAGCCATGGGCTTTACAAAAATTTGGCTTTTATGCCCATTTTGCATACATTCATGCATAAAAAATTACATAAAAATTATTTATTACATGATCTATATTTTGGCGTGGGGGAGGCTGGCCGCAGGCTCGACTTGGGCATGGACCCGCTTGACCTGGGCTTGGGCCCACCTGGCTTGGGGTTGACCTTGACTTTGACTCGGTCAACGGGGATGCAAATTTTGATCCCAACAAATTTCCCCCCATCAATAAATGCACACCGCACATTTGATTTGTGTGCATGAAATTGATGGATCTTGAAGCTGGACTTCGAGGTGGAACATCAGTCCGGGGGCGGAGCATCATCCCAGGAGTATAATTCCGGGGATCGGAGCACCATTCCGAAAGGCGGAGCATGATTCCAGAGATCGGAGCATCATTCCGAAGGGCGGAGTATCATTCCGAAGATCGGAGCATCATTCCGAAGGGCGGAGTATGATTTCAGAGATCGGAGCATCATTCCGAAAGGCGGAGCATGATTCCAAGGATCGGAGAATCATTCCGAAGAGCGGAGCATGATTCCAGGGGACGGAGCATCATTCCGAAGAGCGGAGCATGATTCCAGGGGACAGAGCATCATTCCGAAGAGCAGAGCATGATTCCGGGGGACGGAGCCTCATTCCGAAGAGCGGAGCATGATTCGAGGGTTCGGAGCATCATTCCGAAGGGCGGAGCATGATTCCGGGGGACGGAGCATCATTCCGAAGAGCGGAGCATGATTCCGAAAGGTGGAGCATGATTCCAGGGGACGGAGCATCATTCCGAAGAGCGGAGCATGATTCTAGGGTCCGGAGCATCATTCCGAAGCGCGGAGTATGATTCCAGGGTTCGGAGCATCATTCCGAAGGGCGGAGCATGATTCCGGGGGATGGAGCATCATTCTGAAGGGCGGAGCATGATTCCGGGGGACGGAACATCATTCCGAAGAGCGGCAGACATTCTGATCGAAGCATAATTTTGATGCAGAGGTTGATTCCCAGGCGAAGTATAATTCCGACAGGGAAGGCAGATACTCTGAGGCAAAGCTTGATTTTGATGCGGGGTACATTCTGAGACGGAGCATGATTCCGGCGCAGAGCTTGTTGGCCGACTTGATTCCGGGACGAAGCATAATTCCGACAGGGAAGGCAGATACTCTGAGGCAAAGCTTGATTTTGATGGGGGGTACATTCTGAGACGGAGCATGATTCCGGCGCAGAGCTTGTTGGCCGACTTGATTCCGGGACGAAGCATAATTTCGACAAGGAAGGCAGGTACACCGAGGCGAAGCATGATTTCGGCACGGGGTGCACATTCTGAGACGAAGCATGATTCCGACGCAGAGCTTGCTTGTTGACTTGATTTCGAGGCGGAGCATAATTCCGACGAGAAGGTCGTTGGTTGATTCCGAGCCGAAGCATAATTCCGACAGGGAAAGCAGATACACCAAGGCGAAGCTTGATTTTGACGTGGGGTACACTCTGAGACGAAGTATGACTCTGACGCAGAGCTGGTTGGTTGATTCCGAGCCGAAGCATAATTTTGACAGGGAAGGCAGATACACCGAGGCGAAGTTTGATTTCGACGCGGGGTACACTCTGAGACGAAGCATGATTTCGGCGCAGAGCTTGTTGGTCAACTTGATTCCGAGGCGGAGCTTAATTCCGATGAGGAGGTCGCTGGTTGATTCTGAGCCGAAGCATAATTCCGACAGGGAAGGTGGATACTCCGAGGCGAAGCATAATTTCGACACGGGGTACACTCTGAGACGAAGGATGATTCCGATGCAGAGATTGTTGATTTAATTTGATTTGGGTTGACATCAGCATCGCTACACTGGAATATGGTACCAGAAGCGAATCATCTTTCATGAGAGGATTTGGGGATTTGGTTTTTGGATCGCCTTCTGCATTGCTGCACTGGAGTAATACCAGGAGCAACTCATCATTTGCCCCAGAAGGATTTGGAAATCGGTGGCTTAGGAGACAGGTTTAGATCCCTATCACCTAAGGCTTTTCAATTTTATGGGTCGTAAGGGTCCCATAAAAGTATTCTCTCCCTACGAGTCGAAAGGATCTCGTAGGTGTATTTTCTCCTTATGAGTCATAGGGACTCCTAAGTGTGTTGCTCTTTTGTGAGTCGTAAGGATCCCACGCGGGAAATTTCTCCTCACAAAGTTGATAGGACTTTGCGAGTGCATTTCATCTCTTTTCCACAAGTTTGTGCCCTTTCGGGTTTTCACAAACTTGGCGGCAGTCCTGCTATTTTTACTCACGGAGCCCTTTCCGGTTTTCATCCATGCCCATTTTGCTCGTGGACATACCATTTTTTTATTATTATATTTTGAATCTTCACCGCCGGTGGGACTTTGAATGTGGTCTCGCCGGTAGGACTTGGGAGAGATTGGGATCGTTTTACGCCCGTGGATTGTATACGGTTTTGCAGGATGTATGATCCAGACCGTAGGACCGGAAAAATTTCGGGACTTTGTTGGCATCTGCATCGCTGCACTGGAATATGGTACCAGGAGCGACTCATCATTCGCCACTTGGGGATTGGGGAGCGATGGCTTAGGAGACAGGTTTAGATCCCTATCACATAAGGTTTTTCAATTTTATGGGCTGTAAGGGTCCCATAAAAAAATTTTCTCCCTACGAGTCGTAAGGACCCCGTAGGTGCATTTTCTCCTTAGGAGTCGTAAGGACCCCCAAGTGTGTTTTTCCTTTGTGAGTCGTAAAGATCTCACGCGGGGATTTTGTCCTCACGTATCGTGAGGACACATGAGTGGGTCTTCCCAAATGGAGCATAATTCCAAGGGCGGAGACTGGCCGCTGGACTGGTGATTGCAGTGGGGCATGAGTGTGATGAGAATTATTTAAGCCCGTGGATTGTATACGGTGGTCAATTTGGGGACTGGCTGTAGAGCTGAGAGAATTTTGGGAAATTGAATTTTGGTTGGCGTCTGTATCGCTGCACTGGAATATGGTACCAGGAGAAACTCATCATTCGCCACTTTCTTTTTTATTATTATTTTTTTTTACCGTGATTGCTCTATCATTTCAGCTTTTCATATCGTGACGGTCGCGATTTCCCTATCATTTCGGCTCTTATTCGCGGTTGCCCCATCATTTCGACTTTATTTTCATCTTTATTTTACTCGCTGATTTTTGTTGCGAGTTGCCCCATCATTTCGGCTTTTCTTTATTTTTCTTTTATTTACACATTTTTTGTTTATTTACACACACACACACATATATATTTTACATTCCCAGTTTAACGACTTAGAGGTCGACTGTTCCCAGTTTAATGATGTGGTGGTCGACTGTTCCCAGTTTAATGACGTGGTGGTCGATTGTTCTCAGAGAAAGGCAGATGTCTGAGAAAATCAGTTTCACGAAGAACTTCGGTCTCCGTTTGTATGAAATTGCCGGTCGCAGCTGGATTGTTTGTTAACACGCCTTTAGACAGTTCTATCTCTCCTGCCTTGTATTGCTTTTCGACCCAATCTTTGAAGACGAAGCAGTCCTCAATGGCATGACCTATCACTCTGTGATAGGGGCAGTATTTGGGGTCGTCGGTCATATTCGCTTCCTGCGGTCTTTTTGACTCTGGCAGTTGTAGACCGTTCTTCAGGGCGTCTTTGAATATTTTACGGATTTTGTCCCTTCTGAAGGAATAGACTTTATCTAGCTTCTCTTTGAGTGGAGATTCTCCTCCCTCTCCGAACACTGGCTTCCGAGGCTGGTTTGCACTAGGCCCGCTCATCCTTTGCTTATTTCGGTTAGCCGAAGTGTTAAAAGATTCAGAATTGTCGGAATTTCCGCCTTTGCGATTATCGTCCTTTCGATTTTTCCAGGACCTATTGTTATTTTGGGAATCCATGGAGGACTTCTGCTTTGAGTGCTCCAGTATCTGAACTTTCCTGGCCAGCTCTTGGAATGTTTTGAGACCCGCGGTGCATAGAAACGGGGCCATCCATCTGTTGAGATTTCCGACGAGGAGACTGACAGATTGGTCCTGCTCTATCGGCGGTTCGCATTTGATGGAGAGATTGTGCCATCGGGTTATAAAATCCGTGCTGCTTTCGTTGTTCTTTAGCTTGGTCCTTATGAGGTCGGCGATGGTGATCTTATCGCTAACGCTCACGAACCTCTGCCGAAACAGAGACTCCATTTGGATGAAAGTTGTGACAGAGCCATCTGGTATGCTCACGTACCAGTCGAAAGCAACGTCGGCCAAGCTATTAACGAACTGGCGGAGGAAAAGCACATCATTGCCCCCAGTATTCCCGCATGAGGCTTTAAAGTGGGCGATGTGCTGATTCGCATTTTCCGTCCCATCGAATCTTCCGAATTTGGGGATGACATAACCGCTAGGAAATTCTACCAGATCATACTGAGCAGGATATGGTCTCCCATTACTGCTGATATCTTTTTGCGCTTCGGCTTCAGCCACCAATGTTTTGACTTTGTTGGCAACTAAATCCTTGATTTGATCTTGAGTTAGCGGGCTACTGTCATCGGTAGCCAAGACATTTCCCGAAATAGGATGTGACTGATTTTCATGCGGTCCGCCCACTTTTGGATTTGAGGGAATAGGCGCCGGCTGCCCTGAGATACCGTTTCCCGGTTCATGAGCAGAGCCCTGCCCTTGATTGGGCGGCTGAGAGGCAAGTCGGGCCATGAGCTGTAAGACGACGTTTGTCAAGTCGTCAATTTTTGAGTAGAGCTTGGCCATCTCCTTGTTTTTGCTTTTGAGCTGCTTTCGGAGCTCTTGAAGCAGCTCTTGCACCGCGGTCCTGGAGCGGAAAGTCGGCTCTTCCCCGCTGTCCGAGCTTGACTCTACATGAACTGAGGGGTCTTTCTGTCTATCATCCTAGTCGAGAGGGTTTTCATCATCCAGCAGTGGTGGCTGTTCTTAGGAAGCGGCAACCACATTCAAGCCAGATTGGATTTGAGATGTGGTGGCCCTGTCCTTGCTCTTGCTGCGCGTGCCCACTGTGTAGACAGTGTGGACCACATATCCAGCCATTTCCTCATCTTCGGCGGGGTAACCCTGTTCTTCGATCCTCATGAGGTTCAGCCTAGCAGGAGCCCTAGCCCTTTGGTTGGCTCTATATCTGAGCCTTTTCTGTCTTAGCTTCTCAATTTTAAGGTCTTGGCGGGCATCTGTTTCTTGGGAAGCCACCGTGAGTCGATTAGCGGGGAGCTTAGAGAAGACACCCGATCGAGCAGTTGTCAGGGGCACCGCCGGAGCTTGCTTGAGACGCCTTGTTGCTTCGTTGGTGTTGATGGCCTCGCCCCCAGCTGGAGCCAAGGAGAGTCGTTCAAACACCGACTTGCGTTTGAGTTGGGGCGCCTTCGAGACCACCACATTTGGACTCTTGGCTTTCGAGACCAATTTGTCTGTCACCGGGGCTTGAGGAGCTGGGATGGAGTTAGCTGACACGAACAGAATAGAGCCGAATGGTAACGGCGACTCTTCCCATTATCGCCCAAGACTGGTCGGGAGGATCGTCCTGGCGTCCATCTTCATCGTGTAGGAGATGGGAGTTGTGTCGAGAGCTGAGCTGATCCTTGGAGTCATCTTTGCTGCATCCGAAGATTGTAATTGGAGAATGTTAACCTGCAAAAAAAAAATGATTTTAGTACAGGCAATCGATATGCATATTAATTGAGTTCGCATGAAAGCTTAACCCGAAATATGGAAGGAGAGATTGGTTCCACCGGACGCGCCAGAATCTGTAGGGTGTTTTTCGTCACCCCATTGAGGTGGGAATACGCGCACGCTTGTCAAGCGTACTACAGATTCCCCCTGCCTAGGGTAGGCCGGGGTTTATTGATTGTGGGGATCCGAATCTCCGGCAGCCGCAGACTAAGCTGCCGTTAATTACCCCTAGCCTTTGGAGTGAGGGAACCTTCGATTGACGGGTTAAACTGGTCATGCGAACTCAATGTGCAGTGTACGTGTGTTTTTTTTGGAGGGGCTTGGATATATCGGGAGCCACGTAGAGTTTTTACGGGGTCCCGCTACCCGGATAGTGGGCTGGAGGTCAAGGGGGCTAGTAGCCCCCTTGCGGGGTGCGGGACAGCGCCCCGGCCCAAATTTTTTTTGAGAGGGAAAGTGCTGTAGAGTATGTGTGTGTGTATGTATATATACATACATACATATACATACATACATACATACATATACATACATACATACATATATATATATATATATATATATATATATATATATATATATATATATATATATAGGGAAAATGCATCCAAAGGATGCGTGGGGGCCAGTGCCTCGCGTGCCTAACACGCGAGCGCTGGGCGCTTAGGCGCTGGCACACCACGTGCCCGGCATGTGGGTGCAGGGCGCTTGAGCGCTAGGCGCTCGAGCGGTAGCGTGCCACGTGCCCGGCACGTGGGCGCTGGGCACTTGAGCGCAAAAAGCTCGAGCGCTAGCGCACCACGTGCCCGGCACGTGGGCGCTGGGCGCTTGAGCGCTAGGCTTTCGAGCGCTAGCCCACAACGTGCCCGGCGCGTGGGCGCTGGGCGCTTGAGCGCTCGAGCGCTAGCGCACCACGTGCCCGCCACGTGGGCGCTTGGGCGCCGGCGAGAAAAATGGGCTTTTAGTCCCAGAAATAGGATTTAAAATCCCAAAAGAGGATTTAGAGTGGAGTTAAACTCCTAAGATGTTTTAGAGTTGATGAAAGGGGTTCCTCTTTGGAGCCCTGGATCTTCCCCAAAATGGGGTTTTCGGAGATGGGCCTCCTTCTTCCTCCTCTGTTGGCCGGATCTTGAAGATCAAGAGATTGAGATTTTAAAAATCTCTTCTTTTTGAGATTTGATGGGAGATCTGAGCTCCCCTTTGTGGGTTTTATAGTGAAAAACTATTTAGTTTTGGAAAAGGAAGAGTAAAACTCTTGATTTAATTCAAAAAAAAGAAGAAGGTTTAGAACCTTCAGAGAGGGGAAAGAGGCACAAACCCTAGATTTTGAGGGGAATGAAAAGTGTCTATGCTTTATTCATCATCATGTTGCCTTATATAGGCTTACACATTTACATATAGCCTCTTGGGTTTTACAAAATGGCATTTTGCCCATCCCATGGCTCATGTGCCATTTCTTTTTGCACATAAGCCATGGGCTTTACAAAAATTTGGCTTTTATGCCCATTTTGCATACATTCATGCATAAAAAATTACATAAAAATTATTTATTACATGATCTATATTTTGGCGTGGAGGAGGCTGGCCGCAAGCTCGACTTGGGCATGGGCCCGCTTGACCTGGGCTTGGGCCCACCTGGTTTGGGGTTGACCTTGATTTTGACTCGGTCAACCGGGGTGCAAATTTTGATCCTAACACTAGAGTTTCTCCTTCACTATCCCTTATCTTTTCATTTATCACCATTCAAATCTAGCCTTTAGCAAAGAAAATTATTAATTATTTAATCCCAAATTGCAACGAAATTATCAAGAACTGTGATCCCGTTACAAATTTGGTAGTTGATGATTCTTTTTCCTAAAGTTCATAATTCTCATAAGTCTTAACATGCATATAGGATTTCATTACCATTTGATCTACCGAATTCCTTCGAATCCTTAGCAAGAGAAGATTTACTCACGCATCATGAAAATAAAAGAATCAAGAATTAGAAATTTCATAATGCAAGAATGTAAAGAAAGCGAGAATTAACAATTGATCACCTTTATTAATCAACTTCTAATTACACATTCCTTCAATCCGAGGTTACAAGAATTGCTCTTGATAGCTCCCTTGAAGAGGTAACTATTCCGTCGAATTTCGCTTTGCTCGATCTTCATGAGACTTGTATCTATTGCGGATCACGTGCTCTTGATGACGATCGGCTTTGCGTAAAGGATCTTGAATGTCGTCGCTTGATGTTGTTCTCAACGATTCTTGATTTGGATCTTGATTTAGAATTGAATTGGATTTAGTTTTGGATTGTGTACTAGAAATCAACTACCATCAACAACAACCATCTTTTTAATGTAGGCTTAGGTCCCTTTTTATAGCCCTTCACTAATCTTCTACTAAGCTAGGTCAATCTTCCCCAAGAAGCTAGGTTGTTATAAGGAAACTTCTAGAATAAGCTAGTTATCAAGCTTCCTCAAGAAACTAGACTGTTGTAGGGAAGTTTCCAAAACAAGGTTGTTACAATGGAGCGTCTTCAACAAGCTAAGGGGTTGTAGGGAAGCTTTTGGAAAAGTGTTATCACCGGCGCCCCCAACTCGGCCGCGGATCTGCGGCCGATTTGTGAGATCGTATCTTCAAACTTTCTGTGTATTCTGTTGTTGGTCTTTGGAGTTATATGTGATATCTGGAATCTTCTTATCTCTTCTGAATCTCTGCTACAATTTAACTCTTCGATTTGCTGCATTTTTGTTGGCGAATTTGCGATTCCGATATCTGTCCTGAAATAATTTTCTGCACAAAATCTCACTGAAGATTGTTGAGATATACAATATCATGCTTGAAATAATAAACACATAATTTCCTTCCAAAGTGTTGATTATAATGTATAACACGTGATATTTGATATTTTCCAGACGAACATGTAATACATGTTATATTTATAACAAAGATCCTTAGATGATTAGAAAAGTGAGGAAATTGTTATGTTAAAGATTGCAATATTTTCGACTGATTAGAAAACTGTTTTTCCTTAACCTATTAGGATAAGGAGCTTTAGCAATAAAAGATGGGTCCGACATTGGAGAAGGTCGTGTGGGTGGAATAGATCCCAGAATTGGAGTGGGGATCGTCTTTGGTTGACTAGAAGAAGTGGGCCGAGGGTTCGAGCCTAGAGGAAAACGGAGAATAGGCTCGGAAGAAGATGATAGACTAGACGAAGTAGGATCAGAAGTGGAAGTGGAAGTGGAAGCCTGGGTGTTATTGATTATTTCATCACTATCAATCTGTTCACCAACTTGATTATTCAGCACTCTTCCAGATCTCAACGTTGTAATAGCGCTCACATTATGATGCGAGTAGCCAGGATTCGGTAGGGGTTGAGCTGGAAGTTTCCCTTTCTCGCTCGCACTCATTTCGGCATTTAATCGTGCAATTTGTGCTTCTATCGATTCAATACTCTCATAGTGGGAGGCGGAGTTCTTCTTTATATCATCGATAGAAGACCTTATATCAGTCGATATTTGGATGGAATGTTTCATACACAAATCCAAGGTTCATTCGAGTGAAGAGGAATTATCGGTACCGGCCAATTGCAAAGAATTATTATACGGTGCAGAAGTGTTGGTTGGATTTTGAAAATTTTGTGGCTGAAAGGGGTGCTGACTCAGTTGTAGTGATTACTGTTGTTATGGAGGAACCCTTTGAAAGTTATTTTGGTTTGGAACCGTATTTTGAGTTTGGTGTTGGTTCCAAGCAAAACTAGGGTAATTCCTCCAACCCTGATTATAAGTGGAAGAATAACGATCATTTCTAGGTCGTTGCTGAAAAGCAGCATTAGTGTGTTCTCGACCTTGAAACGGAGAATTCAAAGGACATTCTTCCGTCAAATGTGATGGATCGGAACAGTATCCACACACAGTTTTAGGGAGTGTGATCTGGTTTAGGGAGTTGTGTTCCATAGCTTCAAGTTTCTTTTGCATTACTGCCATTTCAGCTTTGACTGCTATGGAAACATCAAGTTGATGGATACCTCTACTAGACGATGGTTGACTAACACTCTCCCATTGCAAAGTTTTTTCAGCAAAATCTTCTAAAAATTTCCAAGCTTCACCATCGTCTTTAGACATGAAATTGCCTTGACATATAGATTCAAGTATCTGTTTCGTTGTTGGATTAATGCCTTCATATATGATTCGGCATAGATCCCATCGATGGATTCCTTGATGAGGACATTGGACTAGAAGATCCTTAAATCGTTCAAAACACTTCCAAAATTGTTCATTGGGAAGCTGGGTAAATTGATTGATTTCGCTACGGACACGGGCGATCTTATGATTGGGATAAAATTACTTAAGGAACGCTATGACGAATTCATCTCAGTTTGAAATAGAGTGTGCAGCTGTGTTATATAGCCATTTTTCGGCTAAATCGCACAAAGTGAACAGAAGAAGACGCGATCTCATAGCATCCATAGAAAGTTGTGAAGTGCCCATCATAACACATACGTTTTCAAATTTGGTGATAAAAACGTATGCGTTTTCAGACTCGAGACCGTGAAATTTCGGTAAAAGTTTGATATAATATGGTTTGATTTCAAAATTATCTCCGTTGGCTGGTGGAATGAAAAGACAAGTAGAAAGAGAACCTCGTATAGGATAGCATCTCTCTTGTAGAGACATACGCGATAGATTCTACGCATCTGCGAGCGGTGGCAAAGTGGTGTTATAATTTGATGGAGATCCTTCCATCACGGTGGATGTGGTGTATGTTGAGGAAAAAGAAGATGTAGAATTACCGACTTCGGAGTCGATAGGAGAAACGCGGACAAGACGGGCACTAGAATCCCATGTCCAGCTGAGCATGCATTAAACAGTTTAGCACAAGTGGCAGCGTTTGTAATAATTAGAGAAAGTGGTTTGTTTTAGTTTTGGTTTGTTTTTGAAAAAAGATGGATTTTGAAAAATCACACAAAAATGCACAATCAACCCTAGATCTACGGTCACCTAGGTCAAGTCACTAGACCGCTCCTAGACTTTCAGAAGACAAATTGCAGGATAAATCCTCTACTACCTCTTTATCCCTTCTGTGGCCAGGTAAGTGCTAGGTAAGTGGGAGGTATCCGCTACGTAAGTAGCGGGCCTAATTAAGTAACCACTTGCTTTAAACACACTTGCTTTAGACACTACAAAAGAAATGCGGATAAGTAATAGATTACCCACGACCTTCTTCTGTCCTAATTGAGCGCGACGGTCCTTAGAGTCTTGTCTAGATATTTTTTAGTTAATGAGGGTGATGCGGATGCTAGTTTTGTGATTTTTGGGGCTTAGGAAGGGTAATGAAATCCATACCTAATCTGAATTTGGTCTTTACCCCTTAATTTCCGTATTAAAATATGCAAACAACCAATATCAAAACATGCAACAAATTTTTATTTTTTTGAGCGGCAAATTTTTGCAAAGAATCCTGCAGAAAAGTTGTTATTGGACAGATCAGAGAAGAGATAAGAAAGTATAGAATATACCAGAAAATTCTGGAGTTTCAACACAGCAAAATCGCCGCGGTTCCGCGGTGAATACATGCTTTCTGCCGCGGTTCCACAGTCAGTTTGAAAGATCTTTACACGATTTTTTTGTACTGCTGCTCCCTTTTCTCCTCTGTCCTAGATGAAATGATCTGAATAATTTTCTCCCTGCTGCAGTGATTCCAGATTTCCTTGCAAAATTCACACACTAATTGTTAAGCACAGGATGCGATTTTTATTCAAATTTTGATGGAATAATAATATTTCAACTCAAATAGCAAGAACGAACAAATTACGCACGCATCCTCGGCAACGGCGCCATTTGATTGATAATTTTGATTGGTTGAAATGAAAAGTATAATCACAATCAAAGAATTTATAACCACAATCAATAACGGTATCGAAGTAGTTCGTTAATGAGTACGGATCGTCCACTGAGATTCGTGTATTTATTCGTTCTTGCTTTAATTGACCCGAAAGAAAATAGTAAAGAAATTCAAGAAAATGAGATTTCAAGATTTAATTGAGTTTGTTATTCCAAGAAAATCAAGGAAGAGTTTAAAATATAGTAATCAAGAAAGTGTTCCAAAATCAATTTTAGTTATCAAGAAAATTGAAGAATAACTTATAGGATTCGATAGGAATTAGTAGCAATGATGAATACTAATAATGACTCATCTTATCTATTGATGAATTATAGCTAGAATGATGACGATGAAAGAAGATTAGGGATCTTTTAAAGAAACTAGGGTTTCTCCTTCACTATCACTTGTCTTTTCATTGATCACCATTCAAATCTAGCTTTTAGCAAAGAAAATCATCAATCATTTAATCCTAAATTGCAACGAAATTATCAAGAACGGTGATCTCGTTACAAATTTGGTAGTTTATGATTTTTTTTCCTAAAGTTCATAATTCTCATAAGACTTAAGATGCGTATAGGATATTTTCACCATTTGATCTACCGAATTCCTTCGAATCCTTAGCAAGCGGAGATTTACTCACGCATCATGAAAATAAAAGAATCAAGAATTAGAAATTTCATAATGCAAAAATTTAATGAAAAAGAGAATTAACAATTGATCACCTTTATTATTCAACTTCTAATTACACTTTCCTTCAATCCGAGATTACAAGAATTGCTCTCGATCGCTCCCTTGAAGAGGTAACTATTCCGTCGAATTTCACTTTGCTCGATCTCCGTGAGACTTGGATCTATCACGGATCATGTGCTCTTGATGACGATCGTCTTTGCGTAAAGGATCTTGAATGTCGTCGCTTGATATTGTTCTCAACGATTCTTTATTTGGATCTTGATTTGGAATTGAATTGGATTTAGTTTTGGATTGTGTAGTAGAAATCAACTACCATAAACAACAACAACCACCTTTTTAATGTAGGCTGAGGTCTCTTTTTATAGCCCTTCACCAATATTTCACTAGAAGCTAGGTTAATCTTCCCCAAGAAGCTAAGTTGTTATAGGGAAACTTCTATAATAAAGTAGTTATCAAGCTTCCTCAAGAAACTAGGTCGTTGTAGGGAAGTTTCCAGAACAAGATTGTTACAATGGAGTGTCTTCAACAAGCTAAGATATTGTAGGGAAGCTTCTGGAAAAGTGTCATCACCGGTGCCCCCAACTCGGCCGCGGATCCACGGCGGATCGGCCTGACTCGGCCGCAGATCCGCGGCCGATTTGTGAGATCGTATCTTCAAACTTCTTGTGTATTCTGTTGTTGGTCTTTGGGGTTATATGTGATATCTGGAATCTTCTTATCTCTTCTGAATCTCTGCCAGAATTTAGCTTTTTGATTTGCTGCATTTTTTTCGGCGAATTTGCGATTCCGATATTTGTCCTGAAATAATTTTCTGCACAAAATCTCACTGAAGATTGTTGAGATATACAATATCATGCTTGAAATAATAAACACACAATTTCCTTCCAAAGTATTGATTATAATGTATAACACATGATATTTGATATTTTCCAGACGAACATGTAATACATGTTATATTTATAACAAACATCCTTAGATGATTAGAAAAGCGAGGAAATTGTTATGTTAAAGATAGCAATATTTTCGACTGAACAGGACGTCATTAATGAGAGTAATGAAAGAAAAGAAACCTAAATATGTTGTAGAATCAAATTTCTCAAAAAGGTAGCTTTAGTTTTGTTTTGCATAGTGGTATTCTTTTATGAATATCCAGCACTTCATTTGATGAGGAAAGAGCCTAGATCCTTTCACCGGGAGTGACCTCTTTAGCAAAACTAGCAAATTCTACAACCCACTCAGTTTGTTTTGAAAACTACTCAATTTTAAAAGCGGAGCTTAAACCACTCCTTTTCAAACCACTCGATTCTACAACGATCTCAAGTTCATTACGCTAAAGGTTTTCTCAAAAACCAGTCGTAGCCATCCGTCATTTCAGATAAGTAATATTCAGTATTCGTGCCGCGTTTGTTGACCTTGTCAAGGCGTCGTGTGTGGTAGTTGATTACTTCTTATCTGGCGCATATGATGCGATTGGATTAAGGTAGTCGTGCGGTTTTGTTGACCTTGTCAAGGGTCGTGCGGGTGGGTTTAATTCAATCATGAAATGAATGGGTTGAACTTGACTTGCGGTTTATGGTTTGTTGACCTTGTCAAGATCATAAACCGCTTGGGGTAAAATCAGATATTGGGAATTTCAAGTGTTGAAATTTGCAATGAGATTACATACCTTCTATGAGATAGTTGGATCCCGATACCCACTGTGAGTAAGTGTTACTCCCGGGAGAGTTTTGCACTTTACAATTAGATGATCCAGTAGGTGTCTAAAAAAGGTGTTAACGGGGTTACGCCCCTGCGGAAATGAGGTTATTTAATTAGTTTCATGCGAAAGCATAGGGAGACTCCCTCGGAGTACCAATACCTGCCTGGCCTGCCGATTAGCGAACTTGTAGGGTGTAATTAATCCCGGCTAGTCTTACCTTTTAAGGTTTGAAGGATGATTTGATAAAAACAGTAGGAGATATCCTGATTAGATAAGGTAATAAATAATCTAATCTTGCAAGAGCGCACGCTAAAGTGTTTTCTTCTCTCTCCAGGTAGCGATCATGACATGCCTTAATCAAGATAATATATGGATATATTGACCGAACCCGCTTGTTATACTGGGCTGGGGAACGTTGGTTCCGCTCTATCTTATGATTGTCATAAGTCTGAGAAAGGAATAGGGGAATATAAGGATTCCCACACAACCCGAACGAAGAAAGAGCATGATGATGCATCTTCTTCAGGTGTGTTCATTACCGAGAACTGTTTCTCCGTTTGCTCTACGTCCTGAGTATTGAATACCGGATCAGGATCCCATGTATGTAATATGTTACATGGGTTAAAAAGATGTAGAGAACTGGGAAAAGGTGATAAGTCTCTCGTAGTAGGGAATGGTGCAATTGTTGCAGCTAAAACAGTTGGCGAATATCACCTTATATTACCAAACGGTAATACATTAATTCTGAACGATAGTTATTTCGTACCAAAAATGATGTGCAATATAATATCAATTTCTTCATTAGATAAAAAAGGATATAATTTTGTACCAGAGAATAATGTTATGAACATTTTCTTAAATCAAGTGTTGATTGGGTTTGGTACATTGTATAACGGTGTATACGTTCTAAATCAAACCACAATTCTAAATATACAGAACACACACAAGAGGAAAAGTTCAGATTGAATGAAGCCTTCTTATGGTATTGTAGACTTAGTCATATCAATACGACAAGACTAGCTAAGCTGCATAAAGATGGATATTTGAATCAGTTCGAATTTGCATCTTATGAAACTTGCCAGTCATGTCTCAAAGGCAAGATGACCAAAACTCCGTTTACTGGACACGGAGAAGGAGCTACTGAACTCTTAGGACTGATACATACTGATGTATGCTGGCCTATGTCTACGCATGCCAGGAATAGTTTCTCCTACTTTATCACATTCACCGATGATCTCTCAAGATTCGGACATGTGTTCTTGTTGAAACACAAATCCGAAACTTTTGAGAAATTTAAGGAATATAAGTACGAAGTAAAGAACCAAACGGGTAAAAGTATTAAAATCCTTCGATCTGATCGGGGAGGAGAGTACTTGAGCATGGAATTCTGTGACTATTTAAAAGAGAATGGGATTCTCTCTCAGCTTACTCCTCCGTATACACCACAGCACAATGGAGTTTCGGGGCAGAGGAATCGCACCCTATTAGATATGGTGTGCTCTATGATGAGTAATGCTGAGTTACCTATTTCCTTATGGGTTATACGCTTGAGACAGCCGCATACCTATTGAATCAAGTTCCATCAAAATCAGTGCCTAAAACACCATATGAGATATGGAGTGGAAAGAGACCATATCTTAAACGAGTTAAGATATGGCATTGTCTGGCCTATGTTAAAAATCAGAATCTGCACAAACTCGAGGCACGATCAATTCTTTGCAAGTTTGTGAGATATCCAAAGAATTCACATGGATATCTATTCTACCACAGTGAGGAACAAAAGGTGTTTGTTGCTCAGCATGCCACCTTTTTAGAAAATGAATTTCTTATGAAAGAAATTAGTGGCAATAAGGTAGAACTGGAAGAAGTTCGAGCTTCACAAACTACAACTGATGATTTAGTATAACAAGAGGATTCAATAGTGCCCGAAGAACCTCAGCCACTCCACAGATCTAGTAGGGTTCCTCATCCACCTGAGAGATACTATGATTTTCTCATAGACGGTAGGAGCGAGAATTGCATCATGGAAAATGATGACCCGACTAGTTTCGAGCTGGCTATCATAAGTGGGGACTCTGTGAAATGACTAGATGCTATGCGATCTGAGATGTAATCCATGCACACCAACAAAGTGTGGACTTTGGAAGTTGCTCCTGAAGGGGTAAAACCTATCGGGAGCAAGTGGATCTTTAAGAAGAAACTTGGTGTAGATGGAAAGGTTGAGACCTTCAAAGCTAGACTTGTAGCAAAAGGTTTTCGTCAACGACCAGGTGTTGATTATGATAAAACATTTTCTCCAGTGGCTATGTTTAAGTCCATCAGGATCCTACTTGCCATTGCTGCATACCATGACTACGAAATCTGGCAGATGGATGTCAAGACCGCTTTTCTAAATGGTGATTCAGAGGAGAGTGTGTATATGACACAGCCAGAGGGCTTCGTAGACAGTGGGAGCAGCGGAAAGGTATGCAAGCTGCTTAAATCAATCTACAGATTAAAGGAGGTATCGCGGAGCTGGAACATATGTTTTGATGTGGCGGTCAAAGAGTTTGACTTCATAAAAAACATAGATGAACCTAATATATACAAGAAGGTTGTAGAGAGTAAGGTTGTCTTCCTCGTATTGTACGTGGATGATATACTCTTGATAGGAAATGATGTTCCTATGCTATACTCAGTCAAGCTTTTCTTATCACAAAAGTGAAAGGTTATGCTAACGCCTTAACCATCTATCTTGGCCATTTGCGGAACAAAATTTTTAACAACGATCAAAACTAGGCGCTAGAATAACCTTAAACCGGATCTTTACCATAAACCTAATTAGCAACAAAAGAAGCTATATCTACTATGATAGAAAGTATACATAAAGAAACCAAGTTCTTCGGGTCTTTGATCCTCTCCTTTTTCTCCTCAAAATATGTACGGGTCGTGCTTGAACTTTGGCCTCCTCGCGTCAAAGATGATCCATCCGTGAGTGCCTACAATGAGCTCCTACCTCCAAATCAAGATAACTAGGGTACTTAGAATGCTAATCTAAGTAACCTATAGTGTGTAGAGAGTGATGATGGATTAATGTCTCACTAACCCTAGTTTTCTCAACTCATGAGACAATTAGGGTTAGGCTAGAAGAAGAGAGAGCAAGGAGAAGATGCGAGTGTTCAAGTGAGAATAGAATAATATCAAGTGAAGAATGGCTAACTCTATTGTGAACTAATAATGCAAACACAAAATTTCTAGATATTACAAAGTATCTAGATGCCACCTTGCATCAATAATTCACAACCAAAGAAAATATCAAGCATACTCCAAAAGTAAACAATGAGTCATGCCATGAGTCACCAAGTAGCCATGCTTCACTTAATACAAATGAAACCCTCATGTCTCCACCTCATTAACCATTAACAATAATGGTTAAAACAAATAATGAGGTGTCTTCTTCTAGAAGTATCTTGCACAATTACAAGAATGCCCCTCATCGTATATACATACCCGTATCCGTATTCCGAAAAATACGAATACAAAAAGACAAAATAATCCAAGAATATAATACTAGGATCTAGCTTAAACCAAAGCCCACTAGTATTATCCGTCCGAACATCACACGTGCACAAGTACATGTATGTGATCAAAGCCTTGCCGTAAAACCATACGGCCTTTACATCATTTCGCCCGAAGCAGGGAAACCCTCTGTGTGGAACTCTAAAGACTCGATAGTACGCTGGCATCAGGTTTAACCACAAGCACGTCAGCGGCACTAGCTGTACGTAACGGCTATCCAGCTACCTATCGAAAAGGAAGGCCGACGAACAAACTCGTCCGAACTCCTACTGAGCCTATCCGTGACAATCTCCGTACAGTCCGGTTTTTTCGTCTAAGAGTATCGCATACCGGGTCTAGAAGGTGGTAAACGTCAGACCCAAATAACCCGATAATTCGTGCTGATGATGAGGCTCAGGACCAATCCGGGAAACTACTGATCAACCTATCAGTAAATCCCAACTGCTTTGGCCAATGTCTTATGGTCCTGACCAATCGAACACAGTGCGATATCGACTCCCAATACAGGGAGAGACGAATCCCCAACAATCGCTCACTGGTTCCATGTGGCTCAGGAATGTACCCAACCAAAACCTGTTTGCATGACTCAGTAGAGCCGTGGTAGGGTAGTGATCAAAGCACAGTGGGAACTTACACGAGACAAATGACGATCTCAGGTCCGAAGACTAACCTATACACATGTCACCTGAGAACTTCCATCCGACGATAGGTATAGTACTATGTGGAAGTTCTCCGTGAGTCCGTCCAGTGTACTCATACACAGTGAACACCTGTATACGATATTAGGTGCATCTGACCAATGGCTACGGGACCAACCATCACCCCTCGTCGGGGTCTAGAAATGTATACACCAGTCTACTCTGGAGTATCAATGCCCAATCTCGATACTCATGTGACTAGGGACCATTTAAGGATGTGCTTAAGGACTACTCTGCTCCCACAAGTATGATCGCCATCACAATACAGGTAGTCAAGCAAGATCTTACGGGCTTTATCAACATGTAACCGCAATATGTAATACCGTGTATAACATACGCCATGTTAAGATAAAGTCAAACTATAATAATATACTATTATATCAAGTCTTTATCAATATGTGCAAGTAGGATAAAGCATCAATAAAAACAAATACACATATCCTGATGAAGAAAACTGAAATAATATACTATATAACTGAGCAAGAATGTCCTATACATACATATCCCTAACATCCACATGTATACATATATAATAATGGCCTCTAGGGCATACATATCCAACAATCTCCCACTTGTATTAAAGGCCAGTAATTTGTGTACCGAATACCCAACGTATGTACTAAGGCCAGCTGCTAGCGTACCACATACCCAACATCTAAAAAACTCGCTCGAACTGCGCTTGAGGGAGGGCCTTTGTAAATAGATCCACCGTGTTTTCTTTACTATCCACTCTCCACACCTCGATCTTCTGGCGATCAATGATCTCCCTGATCAGGTGATACCGCTTTAAGACATGCCTGCATTTCCGATAGGACCGTGGTTCCTTCGCTAAAGCTATAGCTCCATTGTTATCGCAATACAAAGGTATTGGATCAACAATGGACGAAACCACCTGAAGTTCAGCAATGAACTTCTTCATCCAGACTGCTTCTTTTGTGGCATCGCTTGCAGCAATGTATTCAGTCTCCATCGTTGAGTCTGCAAAGGTGTCCTGTTTAGAACTCCTCTAATACACCGTCCCTCCGTTGAGGATAAACACAAAATCCGAGACAGACTTGCTGTCATCTTTGTCACTCTGAAAGCTGGAATCGGTAAAGGACTCGACCTTAAGGTCTCCATTACCGTACACTAAGAACATCTCTTTAGTCCTTCTTAGATACTTGAGAATATTCTTCACAGTCGTCCAATGATCCACACCTGGGTTTGACTGATACCGGCTCACCACGCTAAGCGTGTAAGCTACATCTGGTCTGGTACACAGCATCACATACATTATAGATCCTGCCGCCGAAGCATAGGCTATAATTCTCATGTGAACCCTCTCCTCATCAGTCTTGGGAGACATCTTTTTGGAGAGGGTGATTCCATGCTGTGTGGGTATGTTACCTCACTTGGAATTTTCCATACTAAATCTCTTTAGTACGGTCTCTATGTACCTTGACTGCGAAAGTCCTAATAATCTCTTAGATCTATCTCTGTAGATCTTGATCCCCAGAATTCATGAGGTATCACCCAGGTCCTTCATGGAGAACCGTTGTGACAAGAATGCTTGACCGATTGTAGCATAGGAATGCCATTTCCTATCAAAAGAATGTCGTCCACGTACAAGACTAGGAATACGACAGTTCATCCTACAATCTTCTTATATATACATGGCTCATCCTCGTTCTTGATGAAGTCAAAGTCCTTGAATGTTTTATCAAAATAGATGTTCCAGCTCCGCGATGCCTGCTTTAATTCATAAATGGATTTAAGCAATTTGCACACCTTCCCGCTGCTCCCACCTTCTACAAAACCTTCTGGCTGATCTATATAAACACATTCTTCCAAACTACAGTTTAGAAAATCCGTTTTTTGTCCATCTGCCAGATCTCATAGTCATGGAAGACAGCAATGGCAAATAGGATCCGAAAGGATTTGAGCATAGCCACCGGAGAAAAGGTTTCTTCATAGTCTACACCTGGTCTTTGATGAAAACCTTTTGCAATGAGTCTAGCCTTATAGGTTTCCACCTGCTTATCTACACCAAATTTCCTTTTGTAGATCCATTTCCATTGAACGGGTTTTACCCCAGATGGAGCAATATCCAAAGTCTACACTTTATTGTTGTACATGGACTCCATTTCGGATCGCATAGTATCCAGCCACTTATTAGAGTCCCTACTGATAATGGCCTGCTTGAAACTAGTAGGATCATATTTTTCCAAGATGCAATCCTCTCGATCCCCATTTATGAGAAAACCGTAGTATCTCTTAGGTGGATGAGAAATCCTACCAGATCTGCAGAGTGGCTGAGGTTCGTCTGGGGTTATTGAATCTTGAGGTTCCATCAAATCTTCAGCTTTAGTTTGTGGTCGCTGAATTTCTTCCAGTTCTACCGTGCTCCCACTAATTTCTTTTGCATGAAACTCCATTTCTAAGAAAACGGCGTGCTGAGCAACAAACACCTTCTATTCCTCGGTGTGGTAGAATAGATATCCATAACCATTTTTTGGATATCCCACAAACTTACATAAAACCGACCGTGTCTCTAGTTTATCCGGTTTATGCCTTTTAACGTAAGCCGGACAACCCCATATCTTAAACCGTTTATGAAATGGTTTCTTACCATTCTATAATTTGAATGGTGTCTTAGGCACGGATTTGGATGGAACATGATTCAACAAATGTGCCTCTGTTTAAAGCGCATATCCCCAGAATGAAAGAGGCAACTCAACACTACTCATCATGGAGCGAACCATATCCAGCAGGGTACGATTCCTCCGCTCCGATACTCCGTTGTGCTATGGTGTATACGGAGGAGTAAGCTGAGAGAGAATTCCATTCTCTTTTAGGTAATCTTGGAATTCCGTGCTCAAGTACTCCCCTCCTTTATCAGATCGGAGGATCTTGATACTTTTTCCAGTCTGGTTCTTTACTTCGTTCCTGAATTCTTTGAATTTCTTAAAAACTTCAGATTTGTGTTTCATAAGATACACATACCCGAACCTAGAGAGATCGTCAGTGAATGTAATGAACTACGAGAATCCACCCCGTGCATGTATAGACATCGGACCATATACATCACCGTGTATGAGTTCGAAGAGCTCTGCTGCTCTTTCTCCGTGTCCGGTGAATGGAGATTTGGTCATCTTTCCCTTGAGACAAGACTGACAAGTTTTATAAGATGAAAATTCGAACGTATTCAAAAGTCCATCTTTATGCAACTTATTTAGTCTTTTTTCTTCGATATGACCAAGTCTACAATGCCACAAGTAGGATTCGTTCGTTTCTGAACTCTTCCTCTTGCGTGTGTTTTGTACATTGAGAACTGTGTTTTGATTTAGAACATAGATACCATTACATAGTGTACCTTCTGTAACCAATACATGATTAAGGTAAATATTCATGATATTTCTATCAAGAACAAACTTATATCCATCTTTATCAAATAAAGAAACTGATATGATGTTGCAAACCATGGAAGGTATATAGTAGCAATTGTTCAAAATCGTAGTATTGCCTTTTGGAAACACTAGGTGATATTCACCGACGGCTGCAGTATCAACTTATGCTCCGTTCCCTACTCTGAGGAAAATATCACCAGGTCCAACCATCCTACTTTTTCTCAGTCCCTGCAATAAATTACTGATATGAGATCCTGATCCGGTATCTAGTACCCAGGAGGTAGGATTGACCGAAAAGCAGTTCTCAATTACAAAAACACCTGAAGAAGATGCAATAGTATGCTTCTTCTTTGATGGGGTCATCAAGGAATTCATGCAATTCTCTTTCCTCTGCTCATACTCATGACCGCCGTCATAAGTTAGAGCCAAACCGACGTTCCTCATCCCTGAATAAGAATTCGGATCGGTCAAGCGATACATTTTATTATCTTGATTAGGGCGTGAAATGGTTGCTACCTGGAGAGAGAGAAAAGAAACACTTAGCGTGCGTACTTGCAAGATTAGATTGGTTATAAGTTTATCTAATCAGGATGGCTCCCACTATTTTCTCAAATTCTTCTTCAAACCCTAAAAGAAGAACTAATCAGGATTAATCGTATGCCACAATACTTGCTTAACCTTTCATCCAGGCTAGTGTTGGTATTTTGAGGGAGGTTTTTCAACGCTTTCGCGAAGTTCCTTAATTATATAACCTCTTTTCCCTGGAGGCGTAGCCCCGCTAACACCGTTCTTGACACATACTTGGTTTATAGCATTGATTGTTAAGTGAAATAATCTCCTGGGAGTAATCCTACTCATCAGTGGGATCAGGATCCAACTATCATTATGTGATGACCTAGATGGAATCCACTCTAATCACCATACTCCAGAAGGTATGCTAAATCTGCAAGTTTCATGTATGTTTGAAACTCCCAATGTGGTTTTTACCCATAACGACCTATGATTTTGACAATGTCAGCAAATCATAAATCGCTAGTCAAGTTCAACCTATCATTTTCTTGATTACCCTAGATCCACCCGCATAACCCCTTGACATGGTCAATAAGGCCATGTGACTATCCTAGTTAATCGCATCATGTGCTACAAACAAGCACCACCCAGCTACCGTTCACTACGCCTTAACAATGTTAACAAACGCAACACGAATACTGAGTAATACTTATAGAAAATGACAGAGGGCTATGACTGGGTTTTTGGCGAAAAACCCTTTAACATAATGAACTTGATATCGTTGAAGGAACCTGAGCAATTTTGAAAAGGAGTGGTTTAGGCTCCGCCTTCTTTTTAAAAAAAAAACTTTTGGTTTTGAAAAACTGTGTAAGCTACAGTATACACTTTTACTCAAGAGGTCACTCCCTGCAAAGGGATCTCGGCTCTTGCCTCCTGGAATGAGGTGTTGCATATTCACAACCGAATACCACTATGCAAAGCGAAAGAATATAATTGTATTTTTTGAAATTTGTTCCAATAACATCTTTTTAGGTTTCTTTTCTTGCATAATCAAAATTAATGCGGTCCCATCAATAAAACCTACACACCAGAAAACAATGAAAATACAATGTACGTATATGCCATCCACATTCGCTACTGGACCCCATCATCACCCGTTAGGTTACTTAACTAACGACAGAGTGGGGGCTGGACTAGCGCGGGTGCAAAACATAAACAACATCTACTAGTATATATATAAATATATACAACATTCGTCCCATGCATGATAATAAGCAATATCATAGAATCTCAGCCAACAATACTGTCACGACCCGAAATTTGGCACGTGATGGCCCTTAAACTACGTAACGTCTACAGGCGTAACGCAATTCAAGTAAGCCGAAAACCCAGCAATCTAAACCATCAAAAGTAGTAAGTGATAAGAACATTGTTAAAACTTTTGAAAATCTCAAGTACAAATTCTTTAAAGTCCGAATTTACTTTCTTAAAAATTTTGGCAGCACCTCCTTTGTAAAAACTAGCCCCAAGAATGGGTACATACAAAGATAAAAGTAAAGCATCCCCAACAGGAGCAAATCCACACCCAAAGGCGGAAACAACCACCACAACGGATATACGACGCTGTAGTGAAGAAATAAAAAACGATATAAATAAAACTGCATAAAAGACATCCTGAGTCACAAAAATATACAATATCGTCTTCATATCTCTTCTCTAAGTAAATACATGAAAGTGGTAGATGGAGAGTACTAGATACAACCAAAGATATACAATGTACATAAACGGATAACCGCGAAACCCACCTATAGCAAAACTGCTCTCAGTCAGTCAAAGCGGTATCCGCTGCAAAAGATGATACGATAGAAAGAAGCCCTGCCATGACTGCTCTGAGGGTCAAACCTGCAAAACCATTGCGGCACAACGAGGGTGAGTTGCCAACTCGTGAATAGTAAATAACATATGCAGATAATCGTAAGTATGCACGTACTGCGATAATCTATCATATGCAAGCTGATAGTAATAAATAGCAATATGTATATGCAACAGTCATGAAAGGTACTCTATCAGGTACTACTAATACATGAAACAATGCAAATTAAGTAAATGCTGAGTATGGAATAAAATATGTCATCCTCACGAAATCCTTATATCCTGTAAGTCTCATGGAACCTGAGTGTCTAACATCGACACCCGAAAATATCATGAAAACTAGTGTCTAGTATCGACACATAAATACTCATCTATCAGGTGCCGTCACCACGACTGGCCCTGATAGGTACGTATCATACGCTATCTCGAAACCCGAGTGCCCAGCTTCGACACTCGAAATTCCCTGTATCCATACGTACATAACTCTGGTCGGTATCACCACGATAACCGCCAAGTGCAAATACTATCACCGGTAGGTACTTGCCCGCCTGCCATGCTCATCGGCTAAACCATCGACATATCTTTCTTGCCCCAGGGAACCATACCGGGCTCTACCATGTATCCGCACACGGCCTACTCTACTCCTCGCATCGGGTAAATATCATAAAACTCAGAACCGAGAAATCTCATGGTGGACGCATCGAAATATCATATCAAGAGAAACCGGGTTTTTCAAATAATGCATAATTTCATGAAACTACCACGGTCCTCAAATCCAGAAAATATCAAGTAATGAATAAGAATATTTGCATAAATCATTATGATGATATATATTATATATGTGTATATATATAACAGCGTCCCATACCACTGATATATATATATATATATATATATATATATATATATATATCAGCGTGCCATACCACTGATATATATACGCAGGAGTAAAACATCTATATATATATATATATATATTAGCGTGCCATACCACTGATATATATACGCAGGAGTAAAACATCTAGAAATCCATATCTCAATGCGAAATCCATGAAATATATATATGCACCATGAAACAGTAATATGAGCATATAAAGGAAAAACCATTATTTAACTGCAATAAGTTATTAAGTATAACATGCGGTTCCTAATTTCTCCGAAATCAAATGCAACATCATAAACAGGTGAACATATAGCTATAGCCAGGTATGTGTGTAATCATGTAGGTATAACAAGGTATTTGTGTAAGCATGTAAGTATGCAAGGTATACTACCTATCATATGCGCAATCGCATAAGGATCAACGACTCCACGTCAATGACAAAACAATACCACATAGGTATATGTAACCCTAGCAAGGTAAGTGGGTGTACATGTATGTATATGCGCATGATGTACATGTAGCTAGTAAGGTATATGAGTATGTACCTATCAATAATGATATAATACCATACAGGTGTATGTGTAAGTATGTATGCAAGATGTACATGTAGCTATATCTCATATGTGTATATACCTATCACTAATGGTACAATACCATATAGATATATGGGTAGCTAGCATGTAGGCATGGCAAGGCATATGTGTAAGCATGTAGGTATACAGATATGCTATATGTCATACGCACAAAGGAATATGAATCAATGTCTCAATGTCCCTAACCAAACAATATCCTATATGTATGCGTATTGTGCGTGTCATGGCAATTATTGATGGTGTGGATGGCATACAATCAGTGCTCATGCAACATGATCCGTCAATAATAGTGCAGTGTCCAATGGGTATAAGTCCAAGCATAACAAGTAATAATATGCAATGAAGTTTATGCGCAAACTCTATATGTGCAATATAAACATGCGACTAATATCATATCATATCTAGCCCAGATGCATAACGCCATGCGGACGATTCTCTTGTAGATGTTAAATCTACTCACAGATGATCTCGAGCTAAGTAAATCCGACCACCTGCTTCCCTTTCTTCGCAACGTCCGAAGTCCCTGCTCGCGATCCTAAATTTCATAAATAGAACACATAAGGTTAAATATCCTGCGCCGATACAAAGACAACTAAACGCAAGGATAACGTCCACAAGATAAACACACTGTGCACTCAGCGCATAAAACACGCACGATATCGGCAAAACCTTAGCTAGGATGACACAACCACCAAGCCTAGACCCCGATCGTACCGATCGCGCATTCACAACACAATATATATCGTGGAATCTAATATATATAACGTCGCAACGTCAAAAGAAACCCACGCCTAAAATATCCGAAAATCGAGTAAGCAACTTTTAATCAATTTAGCCCAAATCTACAAATTTAACCCAAAACTAGTAATCACAATCATCTCATAATAGCTTGATTAAACCATAAAAACCTTTACTACTATTTTAATCTCACCCAAAAGTGATTTAGTAAAAGTTTAGTTTGCAATTAAGCTAATTAGATAATTAGGAAAAATATCATTTAACAATCTTGCACTAGGTTAAGTTTTATCCAAGTCTAAACTTCACACTTAACCATTACAATAAACAAAACCCTAACTTGATTATCAAAAACCTTTTCTAGAAATTCTAAATATGCAAATTAAAGCCATATTTAAATATCTAACAAGCTAGCATAATGATTTAAACAACAACAAAAGATTAGGGTTAGCATTTTATACCTTCACTGGATCACAAATTAGTAACTAAACTCCAAATTTTAGCCTCCAAAATGAAGTCTTTCATGAAGATCGAAGTATGTTTAGTGTTGAAGAATGATGGGTAGGGATTCTTTTGTGAGTTTGTGGGATTATTTGATGATTTGTGATGAATTTTTGAAGCTCAAAGAAGTGAAAATGGAGCAAAGAAAATGATGGGGCAGCAGGTGGGGGGCTCGGCCAAGTGAAGATAAGTGAGGGGTTTAGGAAATTGTGTGGAAATTTCTAGCTAAAAACACCAATTAATGCCCATTAATGCACCTCCCATTCAAAGCCACCTCTTAATCTATTTCATTTTCTATTTAAAATTTTCATTAAATCAACAAATATCTAGATATTTTGGAGAGATATTTTGCATGGATGGTTTAGTGATTTATCTTGTGATTAAGTTAGCATAGATTTAAATTAGCATAATTAACCCAATCAAAATTGTAATTACCACTAATTAAGTGCATAATTAAAAACTTATAATAATATTTTAATTAAGGAAAAATATTAAAGTGCACTAATATTTTCAAGTGATAACTAAAAACCGCAAACTAGCAATTTCCTAGTTAAACTAGGTGCAGTAAATTCTATACAGATAAATGATCGCTTCTAGGTTTTAACGGAAAAACACAATTTATTTTACCTAATAACAGAAAAATTCGCATAACGATTTCTAAAACATTACAAATCCATAATGGTGGATAATCTTGGAGCCCCAGGTTTCATTTGAGCCGCAAATGAGACCCGACATTTCCGGTCGTGTAGATAGCCTGTGCAATGAAAATCTGGACCTCTACGAGCGCGAAAAGTTACCCGCCAATCCCAGAAGTGAGGAAACCCCCTTCAACAAAGTGAATGGGCCATCCAGCACTTCACGGAATCCGGTAAGTTGGGTGCCCCTCCGTGGGTCATACTATACCCCTACGAGTGCGGTGAATAGCCCGCAAATTCTAGAGTGAAGCCCCCCGTCTCAACACCCTGAGACGCGGGCTTGTTGGCATCTAAAACCCGGCTATTCGAGCACTCCACCGTGGGGTAAATCTGGTACAGAAAAGAATGAATAATATGTACAATGGTGACATCGACCTCAACCCAGTCGTGCCCCAATCAAAAAAATATACAACAGGAAGTAAGGGCCGTTTACATTTCGGACGCTCGCCCCGCAATAAAAAATATACAAATGAATCTTAACTGTACCACTAACATTGCACCACAAGCTATCCACTATGACTATCCAACCACAACCATAGCACAAACACAGAACATCAACGTAAATTTTATGTTCGCGAACCCGTCTAAAGGAACATATAGCAGTTAGACGAGTTAAACCGTTCAAATGACATTCACGGTCGCAGATAGAAGTGAATGTACTGAAAACTATTAAACAGTGTTAAAAATAATGACTTCGAAATACTCCGTATATCCCCAAACCAAAAGATAACAGAATACCCATCCTTAGCAAAAACAAACAACACCTGAAACCCCAAATCCAAGAGACAAGAACCTAGAACAAAACTCAAGGCAATCACTCAATACAAAACCGGTAAGGCCGGTTTATTTGATGTTTTGGCTGGTCACAATATGATGAAATTGCCTCATTTTTGTTTTGTGTTCATTTCATAACTAAAGGAGCACTCTGCAATTGTTTAAAAATTTTTTAGAGCCTCTGAAAATTTCAACAGAAACTTAGATTTGTGTTTCGTGTTTCGAAGTTATTTCGGTTTCGTTACTTTAACATTATTTAAACCTGATAGTATAGGGTTTATGGGCTGGCTCTGATACCATGAAAAGTTATGCTAACGCCTTAGCCATCTACCTTGGCCGTTTGCGGAACAAAAATTTTAACAACGATCAAAACTAGGCACTAGAATAACCCTAAACCGGATCTTTACCATAAACCTAATTAGCAACAAAAGAAGCTCTATCTACTATGATAGAAAGTATACCTAAAGAAACCAAGTCCTTCAGGTCATTGATCCTCTCCTCTGGCTCCTCAAAAGATGTACGGATCGTGCTTGAATTTCGGCCTCTTTGCGTCAAAGATGATCCATCCGAGAGTGCCTACAATGAGCTCCTACCTCCAAATCAAGGTAACTAGGGTACTTAAAATGCTAATCTAAGTAGCCTAGAGTGTGCAGAGAGTGATGAAGGATTAATATGTCTCACCAACCCTAGGTTTCTGAACTCATGAGACAATTAGGGTTAGGCTAGAAGAAGAGAGAGCAAGGAGAAGATGAGAGTGTTCAAGTGAGAATAGAATAATATCATGTGAAGAATGGCTAAGTCTATTGTGAACTAATAATGCAAACACAAAATATCTAGATATTACAAAATATCTAGATGCCACCTTGCATCAATAATTCACAACCAAAGAAAATATCAAGCATACTCCAATAGTAAACAATGAATCATACCATGAGTCACCAAGTAGCTATGCTTCACTTAATACAAATGAAACCCTCATTTCTCCACCTCATTAACCATTAACAATAATGGTTAAAACAAATAATGAGGTGTTTTCTTTTAGAAGCATCTTGCACAATTACAAGAATGCCCCTCACCGTATATACATACCCGTATTCGTATTCCAAAAAATACGAATACAAAGAGACAAAATAATCTAAGAATATAATACTAAGGTCCAGCTTAAACCAAAGCCCACTAATATTATCCGCCCAAACATCACACGTGTACAAGTACACGTATGTGATCGAAGCCTTGCCGTAAAACCATACGGCCTCTACATCATTTCACCCGAAGTAGGGAAACCCTCTGTGTGGGACTCTAAAGACTCGACAATACGCTGGCAGTAGGTTTAACCACAAGCACGTCAGTGGCACTAGCTGTACGTAACGGATACCCAGGTACCTGTTGAAAAGGAAGGTCGACGAGCAAACTCATCCGAACTCCTACTGAGCCTATCCGTGACAATCTCCATACAGTCCGGTCTCTTCGTTTAAGAGTATCGCATACCGGGTCTATAGGGTGGTAAACGTCAGACCCTAATAACCCGATAATTCGTGCTGATGATGAGGCTCATGACCAATCCGGGAAACTACTGATCAACCTATTAGTAAATCCCAATTGCCTTGACTAAGGTCTTATGGTCCTGACCAATCAAACACAGTGCGATATCGACTCCCAATAACGGGAGAGACGAATCCCCAACAATCGCTCACTGCCTCCATGTGGCTCGGGACTGTACCCAATCAAAACTTGTTTGCACAACTCAGTAGAGCCATGGTAGGGTAGTGATCAAAGCACAGTGGGAACTTACACGAGACAAATAGCGATCTCAGGTCCGAAGACTAACCTGTACACATGTAACCTGAGAACTTCTATCTGTCGATAGGTATAGTACCGTCTGGAAGTTTTCCGTGAGTCCGACCAGTATACTCACACCCAGTGATCACCTGTATACGATCTTAAGTGCATCTGACCAATGGCTGCGGGACCAACCATCGTCCTTTGCCGGGGTCTAAAAACGTATACACCAGTCTATTCTGGAGTATCAATGCCCAGTCTCGATACTCACGCGACTAGGGACAATTTAAGGATGTGCTTATGGACTACCCTGCTCCCACAAGTATAATCGCCACCACAATGCAGGTAGTCAAGCAAGATCTTTCGGGCTTTATCAACATATAACCGCAATATGTAATAACGTGTATAACATACGCCATGTTAAGATAAAGTCAAACCATAATAGTATACTACTATATCAAGTTTTTATCAATATGTGCAAGCGGGATAAAGTATCAATAAAATCAAATACACATGTCCTGATGAAGACAACTGAAATAATATACTATATAACTGAGCAAGAATGTCCTGTACATACATATCCCTAACATCTACATGTATACATATACAATAATGGCCTCTAGGCATACATATCCAACAAAAAGTTCTCCATGAAAGATCTAGGTGATGCCTCCTACTTCGTGGGGATTAAGATCTATAGTGATAGATCTAAGCGGATGTTGGGATTGTACCAATCTAGGTATATTGACACCATACTAAAGAGATTTAGTATGGAAGATTCTAAGCATGGTAATTTACCTGCTTTCTCAGGAATCACTCTCTCCAAAGAGATGTCTCTTAAAACTGATTTGGAGAGGGCTCGTATGCAAGGGATACCCTATGCTTCTGCAGTTGGGTCAATCATGTACGCGATATTATGTACCAAACCGGATGTAGCTTACGCACTTAGTGTGGTAAGTAGGTATCAATCAGATCCTGGTGAGAAGCACTAGACAGCTGTAAAGAACATTCTTAAGTTCTTGAGAAGGACTAAAGAGATGTTCTTGGTGTATGGTAACGGAGAACTCCAGGTGGAGTCCTTTACCAATTCGAGCTTTCAGAGTGATAAGGACGACAGTAAGTCGGTCTCGGGTGTCTTCATCCTCAATGGAGGGACAGTATGTTGGATGAGTTCCAAGCAAGATACCGTGGTAGATTTGACGATGGAGGCTGAATACATCGCTGCCAACAATCCTGCCAAAGAAGCTGTCTGGATGAAGAAGTTCATATCTGAACTTTGTGTGGTTCCATCCATTGAGCATTCAATACCTTTGTATTGTGATAACAATGGAGCTGTGGTTTTGGTCAAGGAACCCCGGTTCCATCAGCGCTCCAGACATATTCTTAGACTGTATCACCTGATCTGGGAGATAGTTGATTGCCGGGAGATCGATGTCAGGAGAGTTGACACGAAGGACAACACGATGGATCCACTCACGAAGGCACTCCCCCAGACACAATATGAGAGACTTTTTGGGATGTTGGGTATGCGATACTACAACAACTGGCCTTAGTGCTAGTGGGAGATTGTTAAGAATATGTATGCCCTAGAGGCCATTATTATATGATATAGTGGATACTTGGACATATATATAAAGGGCTTTCTTGCTTGACATGATAGTATTCTATCCGGTTGCTCTTTATCTTAACATGTACACTAGTATTATTATACGGTCTCTCTGATACATGTTGATAAAGCCTTTAGGATGTTAGCTTGACTACCAAGACTATGATGCAGATCATACTAGTGGGGCTTGGGTAGTCCGCAAGCACATCCTTTAACCGTTCCTAGTCGAGGGAGTATCGAGACAGGGCATCGATATTCCAGTGTAGACTAGTGTGTATGTTTCTTGACCCTGTACGGGGGCGATGGTTGATCCCACATCCATTGGTGTTTGATATCAAAGATTGTACACAGGTGCTCATTAGTGAATGGGTACACCGAACAGGACTCGCCAAGAACTCCTTGTTAGTACTATACTTATCGTTAGATAGCAGTTCTCTGGTGACACTGGTACAGGTTAGTCTGTAGACCAGAGATCGTCATAGAGTCTTGTGTGGTTCCCACTGTGCTTTGATTTCCTCCCTACCACGGTGTTGGGTATGTATGCCCTAGAGGCCATTATTGTATATGTATACATGTGGATGCTGGGGATATGTATGTACATGACAATCTTGCACAGTTATATAGTATGTTATTTGAGTTGTCTTTATCAGGATGCGTGTCTTTTTTTTTTTCTTATGATGCTTTATCTTGCTTGCACATATTGATAAAGACTCGATACAGTAGTATACTATCTTGGTTTGATTTTATCTTAACATGTGCATATGTTATATATGTCGACCACATGTTGATAAAGCCCGTAGGATCTTGCTTGACTACCAGCGTTATGATGGCGATCATACTTGTGGGAGCTGGGTAGTCTATAAGCACATCCTTAAAAGTCCCAAGTTGTAGGAGTATCGAGATCGGGCATTGATACTCCAGAGTAGACTTGCGTATACGTTTCTAGACCCCGACGAGGGGCGATGGTTGGTCCTACAACTATTGGTTTGATCACCTAAGATTGTATACGGGTGCTCACTGGAGGTGAGTACACTATACGGACTCGCTGAGAACCTCTAGATGGTATTATACCTATCGTCAGGTAGCGGTTCTCATGTGACATGTGTACAGGTTAGTCTTTAGGCCTGAGGTCGTCATTTGTTTCGTATGAGTTCCCACTGTGCTTTGATCACTACCCTACCACGGCTCTACTGAATCATGCAAACGGGTTTTGGTTGGGTACAGTCCCAAGCCCCATGAAGGCAGTGAGTGATTGTCAGGGATTCGTCTTTCCAGGTATTGGGAGTCGATATCGCACTGTGTTCGATTGGCCAGGACCATAAGACCTTGGCTAAGGCAGTTGGGAATTACTGATAGGTTGATCAGTAGTTTTCCGGATTGGTCCTGGTCCGCATCAGCACTAATTATCTGGTTATTAGGGTTTGACGCTTACCATCCCTTAGATCCGGTATGCGATACTCTTAGATGAAGAGACCGGACTGTACAGTGATTGTCACGGATAGGTTCAGTTGGGATCTGGATGAGTTTGCTCTTCGGTTTTCCTTTTCGACAGGTACCCGGGTAGTGGTTACGTACAGCTAGTGCCACTGACGTGCTTATGGTTATGGATTTATCGAGTAATGCAATGTCGGCGTACCGTCGAGTCTTTAGAGTCCCACACAGAGGGTTTCTCTACTTCGGGCGAAATGATATAGAGGCCGTATGGTTTTACGGTAGGGTTCGATCACATACGTGTACTTATGCACGTATGATGTTCGGGTGGATAATACTAGCGGGCTTTGGTTTAAGCCGGATCCTAATATTATATTGTTGGATTATTTTCGTCTCTTTTGTATTCGTATTTTTCGGAATACGGATACGGTATGTATATAGGTGATGGGTATTCTTGTAATTTGTTACAAGACTGCTTCTAGAAGAAGACACCTCATTATTTGTTTTAACCATTTAAGTTAAATGGTTAATGAGGTGGATAGATGAGGTGTTAACATTCATTGAATGAAGCATGACTACTTGGTGAGTCATATAGTACTCATGGTTTACTATTCTAGGATGCTAGATATTTTGAGATATTTTTGTGTTTGCATTATTAGTTCAAATGAATTAGCCATTCTTCATTCCATGCTCACAACAACACTCTCATCTACTCCAAGCTTCTCTTTTTCTACCTCAAACTCTAATAGTCTCATGTGTTGAGAAACCTAGGGTTCTTGAGACAAAACAATCTATCATCACTCTCTACATCATCTAGGCTACTTAGATTAGCATACTAAGTGTCCTAGTTACCTTGGTTTAGAGGTAGGAGCTCAAATTAGACACTCTCGGGTGGATCATCTTTGACGCGAGGAGGCCGTCGATCAAGCTCGATCATGGAGGTCACTAGGAGCAAGCTAAAGGAGAGGAGTGAAGACCCGAAGGAATCAAGCCTCTTGGTATAAACTTCTTTCATAGCAGATAGCTACTTTAGTTGCTAGTTGGGTTTATGGTAGATCCGGTTTAGGGTTATTCTAGCGCCAAGTTTACATCGTTAGAAAATTTTTTGTTCCGCAATCGGCCTTGGATGATGGCCAGGGCGTTAGTGTAACCCAACATGGTATCAGAGCCAGCCCATAAAACCTATAGCAGTTTTAAATGATGTTAAATGTAACGAAACCGAAACAACTCCGAAATACGAAACCCAAATTTCTAGTTTCTGTCAAATTTTTAAAGTCTTCAAAATTTTTTTTAAACAATTGCAGAAGTCTACTTATGTAACAACTAGAACACCAGAAAAAAACGAGCACATAATTCAAAATTTTGGCCTGCGAGATTTCATTTTTATCCGACCTGGCCTGTTCTTCCATGATGAAATATTCTCGTTTTTGTTTGGTGCTCTATATCACTTGGATTTAGGGTTTCAGGATATGTTTGTTTTTTCCTAGGTTGGATATTCTGTTATTTTTGTGATTGGGGAAACTCGGAGTATTTCAAAGTCGTTATTTTTAACACTGTTTAATAGTTTCAGTACACACACTTCTATCTGCGACCGCGAATATCATTTGAGAGGTATAACTTATCTAACTGCTATATGTTCTTTTAGACGTGTTTGCAAATATGGCATTCATGTTGATGTTCTGTGTTTGTGCTGAGCTTGTGGTTGGATTATCGTAGTGGATAGCTTGCGATGCAAGGTTAGTAGTACAGTTAAGATTCAATTGTATATTCATATTGCGAGGCGAGCGTCCAACATGTGGACTGCCGTCTTTGCCGTATTGTATATTATTTGTTTGAGGCACGACCGGGTTGAGGTCGATGTCACCATTGTACATATTATTTTTTTCTGTACTAGGATTACCCTACGGTGGAGTGCACAAATAGCCGGGTTCTAGAAGGCAACAAGCCCGCGTCTCATGACTATGAGATGGAGGGGGCTTCACTCTAGAATTGGCGGGCTATTCACCGCACTCGTAGAGGGTACAGGATGACCTACGGAGGGGCGCTCAAGTTACCGGATCCCGTGGAGTGCTAGGTGGCCCATTCACTTTGTTGATTGGGGCTGCCTCACTTCTGAGATTAGCGGGTAACTCGCCATGTTCGTAGGGGTCCAGGTTTTCATTGCACAGGCCATCCACACGACCGGGAACATCAGGTTTTATTTGCGGCTCAAGTGAAACCTGAGGCTCCAAGATTTCTGTCATTCTGTGTTACTTGCTGAGATTCTGTGATGTTGATTACATCATGCATGGGACAAATGTTATATGTATTTATATATATATACTAGTAAATGTTGTATATGTTTGCACCCGTGCTAGTCCAGCCACCGCTCTGCCGTTAGTTAAATAACTTAACGGTGCATAACGGGGCCCCATGGCGAATGCGGATGGCATATACGTACATTATATTTTCGTTTTTTTCTGGTGTGATAGGTTAATTGATGGGACCGCATTAATTTTGATTAATGCAAGAAAAGAAACCCAAAAAGATGCCGTTGGAACAAATTTCGAAAAACTATTGTTATATTCTTTCGCTTTGCATAGTGGTATTCGGTTGTGAATATCCATCATCTCATTCCATGAGGCAAGAGCCGAGATCTCTTCACGGAGAGTGACCTCTTGAGCAAAAGGCTATACTGTAGATTACTCGTTTTTTTCAAAACCAGAAGTTTTCAAAAGAGGAGCCTAAACCACTCCTTTTCAAAACTGCTCAAGTTCCTTTAACGATACCAAGTTCATTACATTAAAGTGTTTTTCGCCAAAAACCTAGCCGTAGCCATCCATCATTTTATATGGGTACCACCTAGTATTCGTGCTATGTTTGTTGGCAAGCGTCAAGACATAGTGAGCAGTAGCGGAGTGATATTTATCTGTTGCATGGATATGCGATTAATCGAGACAGTCGTACAACTTTGTTGGCAAGTGTCAAGATTTTATGCGGGTGGGTTCGAGTTAATCCAGGACAATGACAGGTTAAACTTGACTAGTGGCCTATAACTTGTTGGCAAGCGTCAAGGTTATAGGTCGCTAGGGGCAAAAACCACATCGGGAGTTTCAAATATATAGGAAACTTGCAGATTTAGCATACCTTCTGGAGTATGGTGATTAGAGTGGATTCTATTTAGGTCATCATACAATGATAGTTGGATCCCGATCCTACTGATGAGTAGGATTACTCTTGGGAGATTATTTCACTTAACAATCAATGCTATAAACCGAGTAGGTATCTAGAACGGTGTTAGCGGGGCTACTCCTCCAGGGAAAAGAGGTTACATAATTAAGGATTTTCACGAAAGCGTTGGAAAACCTCGCTCGAAGTACCGACAGTAGCTTGGCCGAAAGGTTAAGCAAGTATTGTGACGTGCGATTAATCCTGACTAGTTCTTTTTTTTAGAGTTTGAAGAAGAATTTGAGGAAACGGTGTGAGCCATCCTGGTTAGATAAATTAATAACCAATCTAATCTTGCAAGAGCGCACGCTAAGTGTTTCTTTTCTCGCTCTCCAGGTAGCAACCAGATCACGGCCTAATCAAGATAATAAAATGTAACACCCGAGCCCAATAATACTATTTATATTACTAGTTGAGGGTTCTATATTGCTCATTTCCAATTATCCTGATTTTCTGGTGTTTATTGCTAAATTTTAACCGGTTAAGTCATTTTGGCACATAACAAATTTTAACTCCTAAAATAAAAATTTAAAATGTCCATGTTGGCCTACTCGTCGCCACTAGTCGCGTGGTAGCGTCCGCGTGTCGAGATTCCGTTCCGTTTGGCTAAACGGGCAGGTTTGGACGACTACGCGCGCGTGCAAGTGTCCGACTTAGGGGCATGCATTTTAATCATTAAACACCTCTTTTTAAAATTTGGAAACCGCTTAAAATCCTATAATTTGAATTTGGAACATTTGGGCGCAACCCGGGCGCGATTTGGAAATGTTTCATTTCGCGCCAAAAAGGGCCCATTTATTTTAATATCAATAAACTATTTATATACGTTTATATAAATTCCTAACAGTTAAATCCCTTCAAATCTTTACCCAAATAATTCCTTACCTCGCCTCAGCCAATCGCGAGCGTGGATTCCCCCCTCGTGGGCCCCATCCTACCTCTCTCTCTCTCCGCCTCTCTCTATCTCTCTCTTCCCTTTCCCTATCTCATTCTCTCTCTCCCTCTAACAACTCTCTCTCTCTCCTCTATTAAATCCCCCATGTAGCCGCCTCCCTCGCTCCCTCTTCATCACGAGAAAGCGTCTCAGAACCCTAACCCTAGCCCCTCGTTCTTCACCGCCGACCTCCTCACGACCTCTCCGTCGCCGCCTTCGCCACCACGAGACTAACCGCACCCACCTACCTCCTTCCTCCGCCGCTTCTCGCGCCTGCACCCAACCCCGACGACGCCTCCACTCGGCTGCAGAGCCCGACGTCGACGCCGCCTCTCGTCGCCGACGACTTCCGCGACTCCCTCTCCTCCTCCTCGTCACTACCTCGTCATCACCTTCCTCCTCCCTTCGCCGGATCGCCAGCAAACCCGAGCCCGACCCTGCACCATCCCCGGGTCGCCGGAGAACGCGCCGTCGACCCTCGTCGACGTCACCCGCGCCACCTCCGACCACCTCCTTCTCCCCTCGACGACCAGAGCGGGCTAGCACCTCCTTTACTCTCAGCACCATCGATTTCAGCGAAGTCCAGCCACCTCGAACCCTCGCCGCGCACTGTTCATCGCCGCCGGCGCCCCATCGCCGTCGAGCCATCGTGGTTGCACCCTGTTTCTTCCCTGTAAGCATCCCTTACTTTCATTTAGTGCTAGGTTTTTCCCCGCGGACCTTGTTACGTATATCGTGTGTTGCTAACTCGTTGCCGTGTTTTTGCCGGAATCCGACCGTGCCGTCTTGGTGAACCCGACGCTCCAGCAAAGTACCCTGGTCCGCGTGATCCCGTTGTTCTCTGTTGGGGCTCGATCCGTGGCCCGTGCTACCATATCGTGTTTTCTGCCGACATCGCATCCGTGTTCCAGTTTGCAAAACCGTCGAGGCAAGTATCTGAATACTTGCTTTAACATGCTAGCGTGCGAGATCTAGTCTTGCCACGCACTTGAATTCATACTATATAATACAACAACTTAATGATGGTGATTGATATTATATTATAAGTTAGAATTGACAGTTGCAGTTATCTTTAATATGGAATCGTTATAATAGTTCTCGTAATTAATCAACCCACTATCAATCCATATTTCAACTAAATAAAACAATTGGATCATATCTGCTTTAATTGTTAAATCATTCACGAGACAATTATTATACTTAGTGTAAATTCATGTAGCTTCATTACTTTAAGATTGTGGATATTGCTTCACCTTGTGGCTATTGCACCCCAAAGGTGCGTGAACCTGTTAATAAGAGAATACCAAACATCACTGTGGTTACATGGAATATTATGGTTATTTACTGTTTCCTGCTGTTGTTCATTATTTGATTGTATACCTGCTGTGAGCACATACTCGATTGCACTACATATTGGCCTGACCCTGCTACACATGACATATACATACTTACCGACTCATCCTGTTGTACCATGACATGACTTGTTTCATGATTCCATGCCTAATGCCGACCAACCTGACCACTCCTGCTGTCTATCCAGGCAGACCTACTTTACCTGATTTGGTGTTGGCATTAGTCCCTGACTACTGAATACCTGACCTGACATACATAACTTGGGGGTATGGGGAAATCAAAGATGAACCTGACTTGTAACTCGACAGTTCACTACCGTTCGAGTGTACACATTCCTATTCTGTGCCTAACGGCATGTCTCGGTTTCGACCGAGAATATTGTGGCCGTGATCCCGGGTATGTACGGGGTAATACCGAGTGTACACATTCCTATTCTGTGCCTAACGGCATGTCTCGGTTTCGACCGAGAATATTGTGGCCATGATCCCGGGTATGTACGGGGTAATACCGAGTGTACACATTCCTATTCTGTGCCTAACGGCATGTCTCGGCTGCAGCCGAGAATATTGTGGCCGTGGTCCCGGGTATGTACGGGATACTATTGAGTTACATCGACGATTCATCAATTGGTTTCAAAGACTATAGAGTAGAAAACCTGATAGGACAGTTTAGTCACCATTGCACATTACCCTGCTTTGTTATCTTTTATTACTGCTTTATTCATGTTCATACTTGTATTGCTTATTACCATGTTTATACTATATACTTGATGTCATGACGCGCTGACGTCTGGGTTTTGCATGGCCCAGATTCCGTACCACTGTCTACGACCGAGCAGGAGTACTTCAGCCAGCAGGCTGAACTGTGAGTTCCTTAGGATTTAGTTATTTATTTCATTTCATTTCCAGATGTGAGCCCGCATTATGGGACGTACTGTTTATTCATTGTATTGGATCATTAGCTTCCGCACTTATTGTTTATTGATTCTTGTTATTATGGGTTTGGACATGTATTAGATTAGTTTTTATCTTGTTCTTGATATCCTTACAACCGTAATGTGACTGTGGATGGATACTTCCTACCCACAGGTAGCATGGTTGGCTATGTCACGTGCCCAATCTTGCGTACTCTGGGAAGCGGGGCGTGACATGGTTCTTTTGGTATCAGAGCCATAGGTTAGTCGGGTTGATTCTTTTGTAGTTGGGTATGGTACCCAATACACGAATCAGAATACCCGTGTTTAGGAAACATGTCCAGCCACATTGACCGTTTTACCATTCTTGAATCACATTCTTCCTGATTATATCTTTTACGACGTGCAAACTTACTTTGCATGTCGACTCGGAAACCTGATTTCTTGTTATCCCTAGGACTTGGGCGACTTGGGTGGAGTTAAGTAATTGCGGCTATGATACCGCGGCATAGCTACAATGCAGTACTCTATTTAAGTATCTTGGAGTTCTAGCCTTGATCCATATTCAGAATCTATCATCATGCTAATATTGGGTGTTTTGAGTTCAGGATTATGACAGGTGAGAAGTTGAAGACGTACCAGAGGCGTGTGAACGAAGCCGCCATGCTTGGAGTGATAAGAGGAATGCTGGAAATCAAAGAAACAGACCGAGCTGATCCAGCAGCACGCGGACTTGTTTCAGGAAGGTTTGCAGATCGTTCAGCAGTCTGTAAACGAAGTTGGAACTAGACCAGTCGACCGAGTAAAGACCGTAGCAGATTTCAGACGGTCGGGTCCTACTACTTTCACTGGTCTGGAGGAGCTGTTGCCAGCCGAGCAGTGGCTAGTAACACGGAGAATTTGCTGATTGCGACACAGATCCCAGAAGACAAGAGTGTTGATGTGGTGCGCATTCAGCTGGTGGATTACGCCCGAGAGTGATGGCTTGTGGAGGAGACCCGCTTGCCCAGGCCGATCAGTTGGGCGGATTTCTCTAAAAGTTTCCTGGAGAAATTCTTCCCGCGGACCGCACGGGAGGAAATGGAAGAGAAGTTCATCGGACTAAGGCAGAATGGAGCAGCCGTGGACGTGCATGCAGCAGAGTGGACGAGACTCAGTAGTCTTGCTGGACCTTTCGCGGCCAACGATGTAGACAGCAGTTGCGGTAAGGAAGCAGTTCTGTCGGGCCAGTCGAGTTTAGGACTAGGCCGACAAACAGTGTTCTTGCAGCTATGGAAGTTAATAGTAATGAAAAGCCGGCAGTTGTTCACGACTTTATGGATGTGTTTGAAGATATTTCGGGCTTACCGCCGAAGCGAGAGGTGGAGTTTGCGATTGACCTTATTCCTGGTGCAGCGCCAGTATCAAAATCTTATTATCCGATGGCACCGGTGGAATTGGAAGAAGTTAAGAAACAAGTGGGTGAATTACTCGAGAAGGGATGGATTCGAAGCAGCAACTCACCTTGGGGAGCTCCAGTTCTTTTAGTGAAGAAGAAGGATGGCACGAGAAGGATGTGCATTGATTATCGAGAATTGAACCGGGTGACTATTAAGAACAAGTAACCGATCCCTCGCATTGGAGAACTTTTTGAGCAGCTTAGTGGCGCGAGGGTATTCTCGAAACTGGACTTGCGATCAGGATATCATCAGGTCCGAGTGAAAGCAGAAGACATTTGCAAGACGGCGTTTCGAACTCGATATGGACATTTCGAGTATCTAGTGATGCCCTTCGGAGTGACTAATGCGCTAGCAATATTTATGGATTTGATGAACATGGTCTTTTCACCATACCTGGACCAGTTTATTGTGGTATTCATTGACGACATTCTGGTGTACTCGAAGAGTCCGGAGGAGCATGCTGAGCATTTAAGGATCGCACTGCAGACGCTGAGACAAGATAAGTTATTTGCGAAGATGAGTAAGTGTGAATTCTGGCCGGAAGAAGTGAAGTTCTGGGGCATGTCGTGTCGGGCGATGGAATCGCCGTCGATCCCGAAAAGATTACAGCAGTTCGAGATTGACCTATTCCAAATGTTGCGGAGATAAGAAGTTTTCTTGGACTCGCCGGTTACTACAGAAGGTTTGTGGAGAACTTCGCTCGCTTAGCTGAGCCATTAACCAAGCTTACGCGTAAGGAAGTATCGTTTGTTTGGACGGATGGATGTGCATTGGCCTTTGAGACGTTGAAGCAGAAGTTGATAACCGCCCCGATCCTGACCGTACCGGATAATTCAGGAGGACTGGTGATTCACAGCGACGCATCTGGAAAGGGATTGGGATGTGTTTTAATGCAGAATGGGAAAGTCGTCGCTTACGCATCGAGACAACTGAAGACTCACGAGAAGAATTATCCGACTCATGACTTAGAGCTTGCAGCCGTGATCTTCGCCCTGAAGATTTGGAGACACTACCTTTTGGGCGAGAGAGTCGAAGTCTTTACAGATCACAAGAGTTTAAAGTATGTGTTTACTCAGAAGGAGTTGAACATGAGGCAACGCAGATGGTTGGAGCTGATGGCCGACTATGACCTCGATCTTAAGTACCATCCGGGAAAGGTCAACGTCGTGCCGGATGCGCTGAGTCGGTTACCAGCAACTCAGATATTGACTGCACAGATAGAGATCATTGCGGATTTTCGGAGATTTGACTTGGAAGTTGTGCTACCCCATGCTACAGGACAGTTGATGCAGTTGCAAGTACAATCGTCCTTAGTTGAGAAGATTAAAGCGGCACAATCGCAGGATCCTAGACTGCAAAAGTTTCGAGAGCAGGTTGAAGCCGGACTACGAACCGATTTACTGATCCACGAAGACGGTTCGTTGAGATGTGGTAGCCGTATGTGTGTGCCAAAGGGAGATGTGCGTGAAGAGCTTATGAAGGAGGCACGCAGTTCAGCTTACTCTGTACATCCAGGAGGGACAAAGATGTACCGAGATATTCGACAGCACTTTTGGTGGGAAGGTATGAAACGGGAAATTGCTCGCTTCGTGGCTAAGTGCTTGGTGTGTCAGCAAGTCAAGGCTGAACACCAAAGGGTTGCTGGTTTGTTGCAGCCACTTCCGATTCCTCAGTGGAAGTGGGAACATATAACCATGGATTTCGTGACGGCTTTACGGCGGAGTCCAAAGGGCAACAATGCTGTATGGGTGATTGTCGATCGGTTGACCAAGGCAGCTCACTTTATTCCTTTTCGGGTTGGTCAATCGACAGAGACTTTGGCAGAGCGATACATGCAGGAGACTGTCAGATTGCATGGAGTGCCGGTAAGCATCGTGTCCGATCGGGACACTCGGTTCTTGTCGCACTTTTGGAGGAGTTTACAAGAAAGTTTGGGGACTCGATTGAAGTTTAGCACAGCTTATCATCCTCAGACTGATGGACAATCGGAGAGAACGATCCAGACCCTTGAAGATATGTTGAGGGCTTGCATGTTGGACTTCAAAGGTTCTTGGGAAGATCATCTACACCTGGTGGAGTTTTCGTACAACAATAGCTTCCAAGCAACTATTCAGATAGCCCCGTTTGAAGCACTGTATGGTCGTTCACCTGTCTGTTGGGATGATGTTGGTGAACGAAGGTTACTAGGACCAGATTTGGTGGTACAGACAGTCGAGAAGGTGAATACAATCAGGAAGCATATGAAGGCAGCTCAAGACAGACAGAAGAGTTGGGCCGACACGTCAAGAAGACCTCTAGAGTTCGCCGTGGGTGATTTGGTATTCCTGAAGATATCACCGACCAGAGGGGTGATTCGCTTTGGAAGTCGGGGAAAGCTTAGTCCTCGATTCGTTGGACCCTTCGAGATTTTGGAGCGTGTTGGAGAGGTATCGTACCGGTTGGCGTTACCACCGTCATTAGCAGGAGTTCACGATGTGTTTCATGTGTCTCAACTACGGAGGTATGTTCGTGATGAGACTCATGTCTTGGATCATTCGGAGTTGACCGTACGGGAGGACCTGACTTTTGAGGAGCGACCAGTTGAAATCAAGGATCGAAGAGAAAAGGTTCTTAAGAACAAGATTATCCCTCTTGTGCTAGTTTCTTGGGGTAACCGATCGCATGGAGAATCCACTTGGGAGCGAGAAGACGAGATCCGGCAGAAATTCCCTCACCTTTTCTAGTAGTTGGCTATCTTGTATTCTTGGAATTTCGAGGACGAAATTCTTTTGTAGTTGGGTATGATGTAACACCCGAGCCCAATAATACTATTTATATTACTAGTTGAGGGTTTTATATTGCTCATTTCCAATTATCCTGATTTTCTGGTGTTTATTGCTAAATTTTAATCGGTTAAGTCATTTTGGCACATAACAAATTTTAACTCCTAAAATAAAAATTTAAAATGTCCATGTTGGCCTACTCGTCGCCACTAGTCGCGTGGTAGCGTCCGCGTGTCGAGATTCCGTTCCGTTTGGCTAAACGGGCAGGTTTGGACGACTACGCGCGCGTGCAAGTGTCCGACTTAGGGGCATGCATTTTAATCATTAAACACCTCTTTTTAAAATTTGGAAACCGCTTAAAATCCTATAATTTGAATTTGGAACATTTGGGCGCAACCCGAGCGCGATTTGGAAATGTTTCATTTCGCGCCAAAAAGGGCCCATTTATTTTAATATCAATAAACTATTTATATACGTTTATATAAATTCCTAACAGTTAAATCCCTTCAAATCTTTACCCAAATAATTCCTTACCTCGCCTCAGCCAATCGCGAGCGTGGATTCCCCCCTCGTGGGCCCCATCCTACCTCTCTCTCTCTCCGCCTCTCTCTATCTCTCTCTTCCCTTTCCCTATCTCATTCTCTCTCTCCCTCTAACAACTCTCTCTCTCTCCTCTATTAAATCCCCCATGCAGCCGCCTCCCTCGCTCCCTCTTCATCACGAGAAAGCGTCCCAGAACCCTAACCCTAGCCCCTCGTTCTTCACCGCCGACCTCCTCACGACCTCTCCGTCGCCGCCCTCGCCACCACGAGACTAACCGCACCCACCTACCTCCTTCCTCCGCCGCTTCTCGCGCCTGCACCCAACCCCGACGACGCCTCCACTCGGCTGCAGAGCCCGACGTCGACGCCGCCTCTCGTCGCCGACGACTTCCGTGACTCCCTCTCCTCCTCCTCGTCACTACCTCGTCATCACCTTCCTCCTCCCTTCGCCGGATCGCCAGCAAACCCGAGCCCGACCCTGCACCATCCCCGGGTCGCCGGAGAACGCGCCGTCGACCCTCGTCGACGTCACCCGCGCCACCTCCGACCACCTCCTTCTCCCCTCGACCACCAGAGCGGGCCAGCACCTCCTTTACTCTCAGCACCATCGATTTCAGCGAAGTCCAGCCACCTCGAACCCTCGCCGCGCACTGTTCATCGCCGCCGGCGCCCCATCGCCGTCGAGCCATCGTGGTTGCACCCTGTTTCTTCCCTGTAAGCATCCCTTACTTTCATTTAGTGCTAGGTTTTTCCCCGCGGACCTTGTTACGTATATCGTGTGTTGCTAACTCGTTGCCGTGTTTTTGCCGGAATCCGACCGTGCCGTCTTGGTGAACCCGACGCTCCAGCAAAGTACCCTGGTCCGCGTGATCCCGTTGTTCTCTGTTGGGGCTCGATCCGTGGCCCGTGCTACCATATCGTGTTTTCTGCCGACATCGCATCCGTGTTCCAGTTTGCAAAACCGTCGAGGCAAGTATCTGAATACTTGCTTTAACATGCTAGCGTGCGAGATCTAGTCTTGCCACGCACTTGAATTCATACTATATAATACAACAACTTAATGATGGTGATTGATATTATATTATAAGTTAGAATTGACAGTTGCAGTTATCTTTAACATGGAATCGTTATAATAGTTCTCGTAATTAATCAACCCACTATCAATCCATATTTCAACTAAATAAAACAATTGGATCATATCTGCTTTAATTGTTAAATCATTCACGAGACAATTATTATACTTAGTCTAAATTCATGTAGCTTCATTACTTTAAGATTGTGGATATTGCTTCACCTTGTGGCTATTGCACCCCAAAGGTGCGTGAACCTGTTAATAAGAGAATACCAAACATCACTGTGGTTACATGGAATATTATGGTTATTTACTGTTTCCTGCTGTTGTTCATTATTTGATTGTATACCTGCTGTGAGCACATACTCGATTGCACTATATATTGGCCTGACCCTGCTACACATGACATATACATACTTACCGACTCATCCTGTTGTACCATGACATGACTTGTTTCATGATTCCATACCTAATGCCGACCAACCTGACCACTCCTGCTGTCTATCCAGGCAGACCTACTTTACCTGATTTGGTGTTGGCATTAGTCCCTGACTACTGAATACCTGACCTGACATACATAACTTGGGGGTATGGGGAAATCAAAGATGAACCTGACTTGTAACTCGACAGTTCACTACCGTTCGAGTGTACACATTCCTATTCTGTGCCTAACGGCATGTCTCGGTTTCGACCGAGAATATTGTGGCCGTGATCCCGGGTATGTACGGGGTAATACCGAGTGTACACATTCCTATTCTGTGCCTAACGGCATGTCTCGGTTTCGACCGAGAATATTGTGGCCGTGATCCCGGGTATGTACGGGGTAATACCGAGTGTACACATTCCTATTCTGTGCCTAACGGCATGTCTCGGCTGCAGCCGAGAATATTGTGGCCGTGGTCCCGGGTATGTACGGGATACTATTGAGTTACATCGACGATTCATCAATTGGTTTCAAAGACTATAGAGTAGAAAACCTGATAAGACAGTTTAGTCACCATTGCACATTACCCTGCTTTGTTATCTTTTATTACTGCTTTATTCATGTTCATACTTGCATTGCTTATTACCATGTTTATACTATATACTTGATGTCATGACGCGCTGACGTCTGGGTTTTGCATGGCCCAGATTCCGTACCACTGTCTACGACCGAGCAGGAGTACTTCAGCCAGCAGGCTGAACTGTGAGTTCCTTAGGATTTAGTTATTTATTTCATTTCATTTCCAGATGTGAGCCCGCATTATGGGACGTACTGTTTATTCATTGTATTGGATCATTAGCTTCCGCACTTATTGTTTATTGATTCTTGTTATTATGGGTTTGGACATGTATTAGATTAGTTTTTATCTTGTTCTTGATATCCTTACAACCGTAATGTGACTGTGGATGGATACTTCCTACCCACAGGTAGCATGGTTGGCTATGTCACGTGCCCAATCTTGCGTACTCTGGGAAGCGGGGCGTGACATAAAATGTATCGCTTGACTGATCCGAATTCTTATTCGGGGCTGGGGAATGTCGGTTCGTCTCTAAAATATGACATCTGTCATGAGTATGAGCAAGGGAAAGAGGATTGCATGAATTCCTTGATGACCCCAACGAAGAAGAAGCATACTATTATGTCTCCTTCAGGTGTTCTTGTTATTGAGAACCGTTTTTCGGTCAGTCCTACCTCCTGGGTACTAAATACCGGATGATGATCTCATATATGTAATTTATTGCAGGGACTGAGAAACAATAGGATAGTTGGACCTAGTGTTATGTTCCTCAGAGTAGGGAACGGAGCACAAGTTGATGCTGCTGTCGTCGGTGAATATCACCTAGTGTTGCCAAAAGGCAATATTATGATTTTGAACAATTGCTATTATGTACCTTCCATGGTTTGCAACATCATATCAGTTTCTTTACTTGATAAAGATGGATATAAGTTTGTTCTTGATATAAATATCATGAATATTTACCTTAATCAGGTATTGGTTGCAGAAGGTACACTGTGTAATGGTATCTATATTCTAAATCAAAACACAGTTTTCAATGTACAAAACACACGCAAGAGGAAGAGTTCAGATATGAACGAATCCTACTTGTAGCATTATAGACTTGGTCTTATCGGAGAGAAAAGACTGAGTAAATTGCATAAGGATGGATATTTGAATACGTTTGAATTTTCATCTTATGAAACTTGTCAGTCCTGTCTCAAAGGAAAAATGACCAAATCTCCATTCACCAGACACGGAGAAAGAGCAGCAAAGCTCTTGGGACTCATACACAGTGATGTATATGGTCCGATGTCTATAAATGCATGGGGTGGGTTCTTGTACTTCATCACATTCACTGACGATCTTTCTAGATTCAGGTATTTGTATCTTATGAAACACAAATTTGAAGCTTTTGAGAAATTCAAAGAATTCAGAAAGGAAGTAGAGAACCAGACTGGTAAAAGTATCAAGATCCTCTGGTCTGATAGAGAAGGGGAGTACTTAAGCACGGAATTTCGGGACTTTCTAAAAGAGAATGGTATTCTCTCTCAGCTTGCTCCTCCATATACACTACAGCACAACGGTGTATCGGAGTGGAGGAACCGTACCCTATTGGACATGGTTCGCACTATGATGAGTAATACTGAGTTGCCTCTTTCATTTTGGGAATATGCCCTTGAAACGACTATATATGTATTGAATAGGGTTCTTACCAAAACCGTGCCTACCACTCCTCATGATATGTGGGAGCGGAAGAGGCCATACCTTAATTGTAATATTTCAAAAAAAAATAAATATTATTTTTGGGAATTTTTATAATTTAATATTATTTTATTGAATATTTTAATATTTCGGTATAATTAAATGCTGATAAATGGGAAAAATTTTGGAAAAATTATAGAAATTACTAAAATAGGGTGTTTTATGGAATTATGTCATTTTTAAGTTTTTATAATTAATTATATGCTAATTTAGTGCTAATCGCGATTAAAAATCGCTAATCGGTTTTTTAGCATTTTTGTGCAAAACATACACATATCATTTTTGTTTCACACTTGTGCATTTCTACCATGTTGTTTTGGGGTTACTATTGGTGTGAGAAGGATTTAGATAAGAAAAGAAAAAGAGAAAGGATTATTATATTGAGGTATGGATGAGAGAGAGAAAACGGGGGTTTTCCTTTGACCAAGACTTGGCCATTCTCTCATGTCTCCAACACTCATTTCTCTCCCTCTCCTTTCACTTGCTGCTGCTGCTTACTTCACTTCCCTCCCCTCTTCAACTCCTCAAAACATATCCAAAACAACTCCAAAACCCCACTACCATTTCACTAAAATTGTGCACAAGCTCAAGAGAAGCATTTTGGACCAAGAAAGCAAGGATTTTGGCCACTTGGGGCAACTCAAGAATTTTCTTCAGTTGCCAAATAAGGTATTTTCTGAACCATTAGCTTAGTTTTTGCATTACTTATACCCCATGTTAAGATTGAATAGATATTGGGTGGTTTTGTGGACATAGGAAAAAACCTAGTTAGGGTTTATGGGAAATTGAGGGTTGTGTTGTGAAATAAAGCTCAGTAGAGGCTACACAAACACCCTAGTGCTTGAATTAAGACCCAAACCTAAGACTTGAAACCCGAAGTACGGATTTAGAAACCGATATCGGAAGATTTGTGGAATCTGTGAAGGTTATATGAGATTTGCTATCACCCCGAGACTCTGAAAATTATTTTGGATTGACAATGAGATATGCAGGCACCCAGGAAGGTAGACCTAAGACCCCAGCCCCTACCTCCCTGACTCGGCCGCAAATAAATCCATTCTGGCCATAAATTGTGGCCAGACTAGGTTGGATTTGGCTCGTGTTGGTTCTGTAGCTTTATTTCATGTACATTAGACCCCTGGCATATGCAAAATTGTCCAATTTGACCTAGGGTGAAATCTGGGACCCTTTTCTTAAGTTGTTGTTTTGATTCATGTTTCCGTATTTCGTATTTTGAATTCTGGAATTGTGTATCTGTGTTTTACCTCGAATACTTGGCGTTTATACGACGATATCGAGGATTGTTCGATGGTTTTAAAGGCGTACCCATAGGTTCTAACCTATAGGCCTTTAAGCGTGTCGTTAAGTTTTCGTGTGTCGTTTTAGTTTCGATTTTGTTTTAATGCGATGCGATACGTGTGATATGTAGGTACCCTACGGTGATCCTAGGCGATGAAGATGATGGTGGCAACATCGACACCGACACGCAGGATTCAAGATGAGTAGATTATATATACGGGGGAAGTCGGGTGGATGGCGTATAGCACCCCCGCAGTCCGATATTTAGAATAGTATATATATACTATTTATGATAGCTTATTGTGTGTCGTGGATATTGAGATGAGATTAGGTGTACTAGGGTTAGATTAGGGCGTAGGAGTAAACTAGTATAGTTCCTAGTTGCGAATCCTAGAATAGGCTTACACCCACACGCACACACCTGCATATTCGTTATACATATACCTAGATGACGAGGATTGTGGATGATATTTGGAGACGAGTCGATGAGATTGGGCATAGTGCCATGAGATCGGTGATATATTGTGATTCGTATTTGGGATACGACATGTGATTTTAGCGGGCCTTTGGACGTGTGTTCCACACACGCATTTATATTTATATAGACGGTATCGATTTGTACTAGACTTAGATCAGTACTTCAGATCACGAGATATGATGATAAGGATACCAGATAATTGATGAGATGAATATGATATTGACCCGTACCCAGCTATTGGGATGCCGTGCGATGATTTACCGTACGAGCTTTATCTTGATGATAGATCCGCACTCATGAACTCGAGGATGTCATATGATATTGTATCGTACGCGGTACCTTGAGGCGGGATCACCGACTATTATACTTATATATATATATATATATATCGACTCAGATTTAGTTTTGCTAGTAGATATTAGGCTAGGTTGATGTCATACCTATTTCAAAAACTAACGAATCGGGAGTATTTTAAAGGCAGGCAAAGGGATTCTACGGATATTTTCAAAAGACGCGTCTTTTCTTAAAAAACACCGTAGCCTTTATTTTACTAAAAACCCCGATTCGTCTTATTTCAAATGTCAAACTGTATGACTTCTTATATTGATGCAGATTCTTCACTGTTGCATTTATTAGTCGATTCCTGCATATTCTTGTTATTCGCATCGCATTGCATGTGCAAATGGTTATTGTTATGTTAAACTCATGTTTTTAGGACACCAGCACCATTATCGATGATGCATATGTTCCACGTACACCTGCTTGCCGGCCCACACACTTCATCATCGATAATTGCCATGTCACTACACTGTAGTACTGTTGCATTCAAGATATGATCCCTTGCATGGAATACTTGTGTGCATACCTATGGTACACCCATACTTGCATACATATGTATTTGCACATACATAGATGATTCTGTCTTGATTTGGAGATTTGGGAACCGCAAGATATATCTTAAAACTGTATTCATTTTAAAAGAGCGGTTTCTCTCAATATGTGCATATTACTATTCCATGTTGCATGACATACTGATATGCTTACATTCTTTTATATGTCGCATACATCATTCCTTATGATTATACGCATTGAGATATGTTGTTTCCATGATATTTCTGGATTTGGGAACCGTGGGTATTTCAAAAGAGAGCATGTATTGTTTTAAAAACCCGGTTATCCTTAATATGATATTTCAGTGCGTCCACCATGCGTTTTCTCGGTTCTGAGATGTGTGCTTGAAACCCGATTTGAGGAGTTGGATGATCCGTTTGCGGGTTCATGGTGGACCCGGTATGGTTCCCCGGGACGAGAAATGTTTTTTGTGGAGCAGACGATGAGCCTGGCAGGATGGCGAGTACCTACCGGTGATTGGTTGGACCTGGCGGTTATCCGGAGGATACTGACCAGAGTCGATAGATGGATATGGGATGACCCGTACTGCTGGGGCCGAGGGCCGATTCCGCAGACGGAGCCTGATATATGAGGATTTACGTGCCGATGCTAAGCACAGGTTTCATGATGTTTTTGAGTGTCGATGCTTGACACTCAGGTTCCATGATTTTGATATGTCGCGAGTGACACATGTTGATTTACATCCTCATATTTTCGTGCATATGCTTTATGATATTTACATGCATGATGGTTATTGTCATTGGGTGACACGTGGACGGGATCCACATACATACAGACTTGATTACATTGATCATACCTCATATTTATGATATGTTATTACCTGAGGCACTGGCACGAGCACTTGGCACTACATACATGTATAGATGTTACATTGCCACCTTATCATGCTTCAGACTTATTTCATTTGAGGATATATTATTACTGATCGTATGACCTAGGATTATGTCATGCATTCGATTTCTTTTTGTAGATGTTTTCTACTCACGAGTTGGCAACTCACCCCCGTTGTGCCACAGTTCTTGCAGGTTTTGTCGTACAGGTTTCATGGCGGCATTTCTGGCACACTGCTTCCTTTGCGGGTGATTTGCTTTGGTAGGTGGGTTCTTTAGCATCAGAACCACCATTGTACATGTACTATTCAGTTGTATTTAGTAATTCCATCAACCAAACTTGTATATTGTTTCAGACTTAGAAATCAGTTATGTATTATTTCGACCTTAGAGTCGCGCGTTGTAGTATTACGGTTTTTCATGCTGTTTGAGTTTCTTTTTTTTGAGTTTTAATCCTCGCCCTTCGGCGTTGTATATTATATTGCTTGCGTGGTTGTGACCGTCGATTGACAAAGAGCTAGCTTCCGCTTGGGGATGCCTTTTATCATTGCATATATATTATTCTTGTTGTACCCTGTTCGGGGCCAATATTTACAAAGGAAACTCTGCCGAAATTTTTAGAAAAGACTATACATTTTTAAAATTGCATATTCGACTTAATTATTTAAAAACCTTACTTTTAAAACATGTTTTCCTTACTTCTTAAAACTATTTTTCTTCATTTACTCCTTAAAAATGGTTTTAGATTTCTGGGCTTTTGGCTTACTTGGATTAGATGGGGTCCTATAGACTTCATATGATTCAAGTGCCAGTCACGTACTATTTCGGGTCGTGACAAAGTTGGTATCAAAGCGCTAGGTTAACCTTGGTTCGAGTCTAAGTTTGACTATGTGGAGCCTAGGACGTTTATATATATACGGAATTTAGGCTTGACCTTACGGAACTTAGACTTAGTCGAGGGGGTATTATACCCGAACTTTCATCGCGTAGGATGACCCTTGGTTGATGGAGTAGGTAGCTTGAGTAGAGTGACGTACCGTACGTATGTTCCGCGGCATATTTACGATACGCTACTCCGCTTAAGAAACCTTAGGATGTACATTTCCTTGCACAGTATTATATTCATTCCTATGATCTATTCTCATCGATACTGGTTATGATTTTGCTGCCACGATTGCACGGGCAGAGAGAGCTATGGATAGAGTTGCGTCAGCATGAGCTCGTCGCAGACGAGGACTGACCGGGGCGTGATTCCAGAGACATACGATTGCATATAGAGGCATCGTTCATTGTGTTTTCGCGCCATGAGCGTTTGACAGATCGCTTTTACGAGATTTCTCGTACGTGCTGATCGGTACCAGAGGATTGGGCTACTGCTAGAGGTCAGCCAGAGTGTGATGACCATTGATGTATCGCCTATTCAGGATGATTGAGGCGCTGTTCAACGTACAGACGAATGAGCCAGTTGCTGCTGCAAATGACGAGATATCTCCCAGATGATTGGAGCTACTGCAGCATGAGTAAATACTTAGAGGTATGATGGAAGGTCGCCAGTCACCGAGGATGAATGATTAGGACATGTGGTTCGTTCGCTTACCCCGATGCGAGGTCATCAGATAGATTGATTCCAGCTAGAGATGACTTCACGCAGGTTCGTTGAGAGTCGATAGAGACGATCGAATGTTAGGAGCCATTTTCCAAGTTTAAAGTATTCGGAAAGACATGCAAGCGATTCTATGGACCCTCTAGAAGAATAAAACCCTAACTCGACATAATGATCGTGTGAAAGCCTTTGAACCTTAGGGTTTACGGCAGTTCCGCGGCGCCATTAGTGAGGCTTGGGTTTGCCCTTCTATGGCTGGACCACCGATACTGTGGTATGTACTCGATACTATTAAACTGTACCCAAGATGTTGAGCTCTTGGGGGATTATGAGGTTTTGACAAATCGATCGAATGATTCGACATCATTCGGATATCATGTGATGGGACACATTGCTTGGGAGACTCCAGATACGAGTATAGCCGTTGGAGCGCCGTCCATGCAACCACGATGAGATGAGTCCGAATCAGTCGATATTGGAGCAGAGTGAAGTAAAGAGTTCGCAAGAGATTTCGACGAGATGACGTTCCACTCCGCTGACATCAGAGATGCGATATGTATACAGAGGCGTTGGGATGCGACCAGTTTCTGAGAAAATACTGTGCTGAGGACACAGATGTCCATCGTGCGAGAAGAGATTATGCAAGAGTACCAGCCTTCGTACAGATCGGCATAGGCAAGATCGGAAGAGACCTTGAGCAGGATTCCTTCCAGGACACTGCTGCAATAAGATTTGCACCAGGAGCAGATGTGTGATGTGCATTCAGAGGACCAGAGGTCGGTGTGCTGCTTTACGAGTGGCCGTGAGGATTGACCGTGAGATGACCAGATAAGTGCCAGGACGGAATCGTTCCCGTTAGCACACCTGACAGGGCCGATGAGCCGATGGACTGCGAGATTGGTAATCCACAGAGAAGATAAAGACCTAGAGACAGAGGACGCCAGACGTGAGCAAGAGGCAAGTAGATGTCTTGCGCTGCTAGCATTGGATGCATCGACACCTTCTCGACTTTGAAGTAGGACATATCGACGACGGTAATTATGATTTGCGATTTTGTGATTCGATTATCGTGTATCCGTCACTTTGGATTTCGGTACTTTGGGTGATTTATTCGCATGATTTGGTTTTGATGACTGAGTTTCATGATATTTGTCTTCGTGCATCATGGTTGCACCTACTGGGTATGTATATCTTGCGCATAGTTATTACACTTGAGATGTGCTTTTTACACCGTTGTGTTGATTTATGATTTGTGCGCAGTTATTGCACCTGATATCGTTTTCGTGCCTCCTGCTTATGACTTCATGGATTTCATACGGTTGAGTTGATTTTGTGCATATGTTATGCACACGATTTGATTTTTGCACTCGGTATAGCTTATATGTGCTTGTAGTGCATTGATATGGGTTTTGTGCACGCAGTTGCATACGTATATGATTTTCTTTACACCTGGGTACACTCGGTGTTGCTGCTTACGCATTTGAGTTATTGTTTGGTAATTGTGCACGCTGATGCATATGGTTGTGAGCTTATATGCCACGGTATACCTGATTTGGATTGAGCCGTATTGTATACCGTCGACTTTGATTCTGATATTGATGTTGATTTCTTACACTCCGTGCATTTGATTTGGACTTTCGCGCGTGATGAGCGCATGTTTTGAGATGCGATTTTGGTGCACACCAGATGCACTAAATCGGGATTCTTTGTGCATGTCAGATGCACCTGATTTTGCTATCGGGCACACATGTTGCCTATGACAGATGATTCGTGCACACCCGTTGCACCTAGATGTTGTTTTTATGCATATGTATGGCACATATATGGATTTTGATTTCCGTGCGCACTAGACGCACAGGGTATTCTTATAGACATTTTGGGATTGATTCCTTATGGAGCAGTATGTTTTTATGATATTTGCTATGTGTTTTCATACTGAGCAGGACTAGTCAGAGGATAGTACCTAGATATATTTTGCATGCATTGATAGTTATCGAAGAGATTTCCAAAAAGTGAGCTATAGTCTCAGTATTTATTTACATGTCTGATATGACACGACACGTTTAAAACAAGGAAACTCTTCTAAATTGTTTTCAAAACGGCGGAACGTACATATTAAATAAAAGATATATACGTATATGGTTATTTTCTTATGATAGAAGTCCGCCACTGTGCACTGTTACGCGCATCGCACAGCGACTTAAAAAGATTTGGCATGCATTTACTTCAGCTATTTACATGTATAGTTCTGATTTATATCATATTGGTTTTACTTTGGATTTGACATTCGTGTCTTTACCATAACTCCGATGATTGCAGGATGCTTGACGGAGTTTCGATTTTGAGTTATCTGCTCATTACTCATGCGCATGCATTGCGCTATGATGTGTTTTATGTATTGATGATTTCGGAGCCCCGACGATTTGGACTTTTTATTGAAATGTTTTAGAATTTGGGGGTTTAAATTTAAATTCGGGGACCGAATTTCTTTAAGGGGGAAGATTGTAACATTTCAAATAAAATAAAATAAAATAAAATATTATTTTTGGGAATTTTATAATTTAATATTATTTTATTGAATATTTTAATATTTCGGTATAATTAAATACCGATAAATGGGAAAAATTATGGAAAAATTATAGAAATTACTAAAATAGGGTGTTTTATGGAATTATGCCATTTTAAAGTTTTTATGATTAATTATATGCTAATTTAGTGTTAATCGCGATTAAAAATCGCTAATCGGTTTTTTAGCATTTTTGTGCAAAACATGCACATATCATTTTTGTTTTACACTTGTGCATTTCTACCATGTTGTTTTGGGGTTACTATTGGTGTGAGAAGAATTTAGATAAGAAAAGAAAAAGAGAAAGGATTATTATATTGAGGTATGGGTGAGAGAGAGAAAAGGGGGGTTTTCCTTTGACCAAGACTTGGCCATTCTCTCATGTCTCTAACACTCATTTCTCTCTCTCTCCTTCACTTGCTGCTGCTGTTGCTTCCTTCACCTCTTTCCCCTCTTCAACTCCTCAAAACACATCCAAAACAACTCCAAAACCCCACTACCATTTCACTAAAATTGTGCACAAGCTCAAGAGAAACATTTTGGACCAAGAAAACAAGGATTTTGGCCACTTGGGGCAACTCAAGAATTTTCTTAAGTTTCCAAATGAGGTATTTTCTGAACCATTAGCTTAGTTTTTGCATTACTTATACCCCATGTTAAGATTGAATCGATATTGGGTGGTTTTGTGGACATAGGAAAAAACCTAGTTAGGGTTTATGGGAAATTGAGGGTTGTGTTGTGAAATTGAGCTCAGTAGAGGCTACACAAACACCCTAGTGCTTGAATTAATACCCAAACCTGAGACTTGAAACCCGGAGTACGGATTTAGAAACCGATATCGGAAGATTTATGGAATCTGTGAAGGTTATATGAGATCTGCTATCACCCCGAGACTCTAAAAATTATTTTGGATTGACAGTGAGATGTGCAGGCACCCAGGAAGCTAGACCCAAGACCCCATCCCCTACCTCCCTGACTCGGCCGCAAATAAATCCGTTCTGGCCGCAAATTGCAGCTAGACCAGGTTGGATTTGGCTCGTGTTGGTTCTGTAGCTTTATTTCATGTACATTAGACCCCTGGCATATGCAAAATTGTCCAATTTGACCTAGGGTGAAATCTGGGACCTTTTTCTTAAGTTGCTATTTTGACTCATGTTTCCGTATTTCGTATTTTGAATTCTGGAATTGTGTATCTGTGTTTTACCTCGAATACTTGGCGTTTATACGACAATATCGAGGATTGTTCGATGGTTTTAAAGGCGTACCCATAGGTTCTAACCTATAGGCCTTTAAGCGTGTCGTTAAGTTTTTGTGTGTCGTTTTAGTTTCGATTTTGTTTTAATGCGATGCGATACGTATGATATGTAGGTACCCCACGGTGATCCGAGGCGATGAAGATGATGGTGGCAACATCGACACCGACACACAGGATTCATGGTGAGTAGATTATATCTACGGAGGAAGTCGGGTGGATGGCGTATAGCACCCCTGCAGTCCGATATTTAGAATAGTATATATATATACTATTTATGATAGCTTATTGTGTGTCGTGGATATTGAGATGAGATTAGGTGTACTAGGGTTAGATCAGGGTGTAGGAGTAAACTAGTATAGTTCCTAGTTGCCAACCTTAGAATAGGCTTACACCCACATGCACACACCTGCATATTCGTTATACATATACTTAGATGATGAGGATTGTGGATGATATTTGGAGATGAGTCGATGAGATTGGGCATTGTGCCATGAGATCGATGATATATTATGATTCGTATTTGGGATACGACATGTGATTTTAGCGGGCCTTTAGACGTGTGTTCCACACACGCATATATATTTATATAGACGGTATCGATTTGTACTAGACTTAGATCAGTACCCCAGATCACGAGATATGATGATAAGGATACCAGATAATAGATGAGATGAATGTGATATTGACCCGTACCCAGCTATTGGGATGCCGTGAGATGATTTACCGTACGAGCTTTATCTTGATGATAGATCCGCACTCATGAACTCGAGGATGTCATATGATATTGTATCGTACGCGGTACCTTGAGGCGGGATCACCGACTATTATACTTATATATATATATATATCGACTCAGATTTAGGTGGTTTCCATATCCCTCCCGATTGACTTGTAGTTAGAACTGTAGTTTTGCTAGTAGATGTTAGGCTAGGTTGATGTCATACCTATTTCAAAAACTAACGAATCGGGAGTATTTTAAAGGCAGGCAAAGGGATTCTACGGATATTTTCAAAAAACACATCTTTTCTTAAAAAACACCGTAGCCCTTATTTTACTAAAAACCCCGATTCGTCTTATTTCAAATGGCAAACTGTATGACTTCTTATATTGATGCAGATTCATCACTGTTGCATTTATTAGTCGATTCCTGCATATTCTTGTTATTCGCATCGCATTGCATGTGCAAATGGTTATTGTTATATTAAACTCATGCTGTTAGGACACCAGCACCATTATCGATGATGCATATGTTCCACGTACACCTGCTTGCCGGCCCACACACTTCATCATCGATAATTGCCATGTCACTACACTGTAGTACTGTTGCATTCAGGATATGATCCCTTGCATGGCATACTTGTGTACATACCTATGGTACACCCATACTTGCATACATATGTATTTGCACATACATAGATGATTCTGTCTTGATTTGGAGATTTAGGAACCGCAAGATATATCTTAAAACTGTATTCATTTTAAAAGAGCGGTTTCCCTCAATATGTGCATATTACTATTCCATGTTGCATGACATACTGATATGCTTACATTCTTTTATATGTCGCATACATCATTCTTTATGATTATACGCATTGAGATATGTTGTTTCCATGATATTTCTGGATTTAGGAATCATGGGTATTTCAAAAGAGAGCATGTATTGTTTTAAAAACCTGGTTACCCTTGATATGATATTTCAGTGCGTCCACCATGCGTTTTCTCGGTTCTGAGACGTGTGCTTGAAACCCGATTCGAGGAGTTGGATGATTCGTTTGCGGGTTCATGGTGGATCCGGTATGGTTTCCCGGGGCGAGAAATGTTTTTCGTGGAGCAGACGATGAGCCTGGCAGGGTGGCGAGTACCTACCGGTGATTGGTTGGACCTGGCGGTTATCCGGAGGATACTGACCAGAGTCGATAGATGGATATGGGATGACCCGTACTGCTGGGGCCAAGGGCCGATTCCGTAGACGGAGCCCGATATATGAGGATTTACGTGCCGATACTAGGCACATGTTTCATGATGTTTTCGAGTGTCGATGCTTGACATTCAGGTTCCATGATTTTGATATGTCGCGAGTGACACATGTTGATTTACATCCTCATATTTCCGTGCATATGCTTTATGATATTTACATGCATGATGGTTATTGTCATTGGGTGACACGTGGACGGGATCCACATACATACAGACTTGATTACATTGATCATACCTCATATTTATGATATGTTATTACTTGAGGCACTGGCACGAGCACTTGGCACTACATGCATGTATAGATGTTACATTGCCACCTTATCATGCTTCAGACTTATTTCATTTGAGGATATATTATTACTGATCGTATGACCTAGGATTATGTCATGCATTCGATTTCTGCTTGTAGATATTTTCTACTCACGAGTTAGCAACTCACCCCCGTTGTGCCACAGTTCTTGCAGGTTTTGCCGTACAGGTTTCATGGCGGCATTTCTGGCACACTGCTTCCTTTGCGGGTGATTTGCTTTGGTAGATGAGTTCTTTTGCATCAGAACCATCATTGTACATGTATTATTCAGTTATATCTAGTAATTCCATCAACCAAACTTGTATATTGTTTCAGACTTAGAAATCAGTTATGTATTATTTCGACCTTAGAGTCGCGCGTTGTAGTATTACGGTTTTTCATACTGTTTGTGTTTCTTTTTTTTTTGAGTTTTAATTCTCGCCTTTCGGCGTTGTATATTATATTGCTTGCGTGGTTGTGACCGTCGATTGACGAAGAGCTAGCTTCCTCTTGGGGATACCTTTTATCATTGCATATATATTATTCTTGTTGTATCCCGTTCGGGGCCAATATTTACAAAGGAAACTCTGCCGAAATTTTTAGAAAAGACTATACATTTTTAAAATTGCATATTCATCTTAATTATTTAAAAACCTTACTTTTAAAACATATTTTCCTTACTTCTTACAACTATTTTTCTTCATTTACTCTTTAAAAATGGTTTTAGATTTCCGGGCTTTTGGCTTACTTGGATTAGATGGGGTCCTATAGATTTCATATGATTCAAGTGCCAGTCACGTACTATTTCGGGTCGTGACATTAATTTTATTAAGATATGGGGTTGTCTCGCTTATGTTAAAAAAAATTCGGATAAGCTATAGGCACGATCAGTTTTGTGTAAGTTTGTAGAATATCCTAAACATTTGCAAGGATGTCTGTTCTACCACACCGGGGAATAGAAGGTGTTTGTTGCTCGCCGCGTCGTCTTTTTAAAGAAAGAATTTCTTGCAAAAGAAATTTGTGGGAGAACGGTAGAACTGGAAGAAATTCCAGAGGGACAAACTAGAACTGAAGGTTTGGTAGAACCAAAGAATTCAATAGTCCAAGACGAACCTCAGCCACTCCGCAGATCTAGTAGGATTTCTCATCCGTCCGAGAAATACTATGGTTTTCTCATAGACGGGGATCGAGAGGATTGCATCTTGGAAGAAGATGATCCTACTAGTTTCAGGCATGCCATTATCAGTAGGGACTCTGATAAGTGGCTGGATGCTATGCAATCCGAAATGGAGTCCATGTACACCAATACAGTGTGGACCTTAGAAATTGCTCCACCTGGGGTAAAACCCGTTGGATGCAAATGGATCTACAAAAGGAAGAGTGGCGTTGATGTTCAGGTGGAAACATATAAGGCTAAATTTGTCGCAAAAGGTTTTCGTCAAAGACCAGGATTGGATTATGACGAAACCTTTTCTCCAGTTGTTATGCTCAAATCCATTCGGATCCTACTTGTCATTGCTGCCTTCTATGACTATGAAATCTGGCAGATGGACGTGAAAACGGCTTTTCTAAACGGAAGTTTGGAAGAGTGTGTTTATATGGATCAGCTACAAGGTTTTGTAGACAGTGGGAGCAGCGGGAAAGTGTGCAAGTTGCTCAAATCCATTTGTGGATTGAAGCAGGCATCACGGAGCTGGAACATCTGTTTTGATGAAACAGTTAAGGAATTTGACTTCATCAAGAACGAGGATGAGCCATGTATTTATAAGAAGATTTTAGGATGAACTGTCGTATTCCTAGTCTTGTACGTAGACGATATTCTTTTGATAGGAAATGATATTCCTATGCTACAATCGGTCAAGTTGTTCTTATCACAAAGGTTCTCCATAAAGGACCTGGGTGATGCCTCGTATATTCTGGGGATTAAGATCCACAGAGATAGATTTAAGAGATTATTAGGACTTTTGCAGTCCAGGTACATAGAGACCATACTAAAGAGATTTAGTATGGAAGATTCCAAGCGCTGTAACATATCCGCACTGCACGGAATCACTCTCTCCATAGAGATGTCTCCCGAGACTGATGAGGAGAGGGTTCAAATGAGCACTATACCCTACACTTTGGTGGCAGGATCTATAATATATGCGATACTATGTACAAGACCAGATATAGCTTACATGCTTAGCGTGGTGAGCCGGTATCAGTCGAACCCAGGTGAGTACCACTGGACCGCAGTGAAGAACATTCTCAAGTACCTGAGAAGGACTATGGAGATGTTTTTGGTTTTCAGTAATGAAGACCTAAAGGTCGTGTCCTTTACCGATTCAAGCTTCCAGAGTGACAAGGATGACAACAAGTCTGTCTCGGGTTTTGTGTTTACCCTCAACAGAGGGGCGGTGTGTTGGAGGAGCTCTAAATAGGACACCGTCACAGACTCGACGATGGTGGCTGAATACATTGCTGCAAACAATGCCGCAAAAGAAGCGGTCTAGATGAAGAAGTTTATTACTGAACTTCAGGTAGTTCCGTCCATTGTTGATCCAATACCTTTGTATTGTGAGAACAATGGGGCTATAGCTTTAGCGAAGGAACCACGATCCCATCAAAAATCTAGACACATCTTAAGGCGGTATCTTCTGATCAGGGAGATCATAGATCGCCAGGTGATCGAGGTTTAGAGAGTGGATACAAAAGAGAACACGGCAGATCCACTTACAAAGGCCCTCCCTCAAGCGCAGTTTGAGCGACTTTTTGAGATGTTAGGTATGCGGTACATCGACAGCTGGCCTTAGAGCAGACGTTGGGTACTCGGTACGCCGATTACTGGCCTTTAGTGAAAGTAGGATATTGTTGGATATGTATGCCCTAGAGACCATTATTGTATATGTATACATGTGGATGCTAGGGATATATATGTACAGGACAATCTTGCTCAGTTATATAGTATGTTATTTGAGTTATCTTTATCAGGATGTGTATATTTCTTTCTTATGATGCTTTATGTTGCTTGCACATATTGATAAAGAATCGATACAGTAGTATACTATCTTGGTTTGACTTTATCTTAACATGTGCATATGTTATATATGTCGACCACATGTTGATAAAGCCCGTAGGATCTTGCTTGACTACCAGCGTTATGATGGCGATCATACTTGTAGGAGCTGGGTAGTCTATAAGCACATCCTTAAAAGTCCTAAGTCGTAGGAGTATCGAGACCAGGCATCGATACTCCAGAGTAGACTTGCGTATACGTTTCTAGACTCTAGAGTAGACTTGGTGTTAACATTTATTGAATGAAGCATGAATACTTTGAGAGTCATATAGTGACTCATGGTTTAATATTCTAGGATGCTAGATATTTTGAGATATTTTTGCGTTTGCATTATTAGTTCAAATGACTTAGCTATTCTTCATTCCATGCTCACAATAACACTCTCATCTCCTCCAAGCTTCTCTTTTTCTATCTCAAACACTAATAGTCTCATGTGTTGAGAAACCTAGGGTTCTTGAGACAAAACAATCCATTATCACTCTTTACATCATCTAGGCTACTTAGATTAGCATTCTAAGTGTCCTATTTACCTCGGTTTAGAGGTAGGAGCTCAAAGTAGACACTCTCGGGTAGATCGTCTTTGACGCGAGAAGGCTGTCGATCAAGCTCGATCATGGAGGTCACTAGGAGCAAGCTAAAGGAGAGGAGTGAAGACCCGAAGGACTCGAGCCTCTTGGTATAAACTTCTTTCATTGTAGATAGCTACTTTAGTTGCTAGTTAGGTTTATGGTAGATCCGGTTTAGGGTTAAGTTAGAAAACATTTTGTTCCGCAATCGGCCACGGATGATGGCCAGGGCGTTAGTGTAACCCAACAACGGCTTAAAGGAGTCGTACAAACAGGTAGATTTTGGGTACAGTCCCGAGTCACATGGAGGCAATGAGTGATAGGAGGGGTTTTGTCTCTCCCAGTATTGGGAGTTGATGTTGCGCTATTCTCGATTGGCTATAACAACAAGTCCCTGGCCAGGGCTGATGAGATTTACTAGTAAGTGTTATCAGTAGTTTCTCAAACAGTTATAGGCCACACATCGACATTACTTATCAAGTTACTGGGGTCTGATGATTCCACCCCTAGAGTTGATATGCGACATATCAGACGAAGAGACCGGACTGTACGATATATGTTGCTTATAGGCTTTGCGGGAGTTTAAACAAGCTTGCTTGTTGATCTTCTATTCGCTCAATACCTGGGTAGCCATTACGTCAAGCTAGTACCGCTGACGGCTTGTGGGTGACTGATGTGATCATTACTTACTGCTGGTGTATTGATGGGTCTTTAGAGTCCCACACAGAGGTTTCCTAGCTCAAGCGAAATGAAGTAGGGCACATATGGTGATATGTGCGGGAGCTTGATTAAATACGTGTATGTGATACCGTATTCTAATATCGCGATATGTGATATCGGTTAGGTTATATGTTATATAACCGGATTGTTGAATCAAGTGTTGATTCAATGATATGTTATATGTGATATACATATAATTGATATTAGTCGGTTATATATATGATATAACCGGATTATTGAATCAAGTGTTGATTTAATAATTTGATATATATTTTTATATTTGATATATTAATATATATTAACTAATATTGTGCTCACTTAAAGAACTTCTTCTCTTTGAAATACATTTAATATATATTAATATATGTATTTATTAATGAGTTTAAGAAAAGCGGTTGCTCCTGACGCGATTCCTATCGAGATTTGGAGATGCTTAGGAGAAATAGGCGTTAAATGGCTGACAGATCTGTTTAATAAGATTTGGCAGACAAAAAAGATGCCAAATGAATGGAGAAAAAGTATCCTTGTACCTATCTAAAAGAATAAGGGTGACATTCAAAGTTGCTCAAACTACCGTGGAATAAAATTTATGTGTCACACCATGAAACTTTGGGAGAGAGTGATTGAATACAGGCTAAGGAAGGATATTAAGATAACAGAGAACCAGTTTGGGTTCATACTTGGATGATCGAAGACAGAGGCTATTCATTTGCTTCGTCAACTTGTCGAGCGTTTTCGAGAGAGGAGAAGAGATTTGCATATGATATTTATTGATTTAGAAAAAGCGTACGACAAGATACCTAGAGAGGTATTATGGGGCACAATGATGAAGAAGGGGGTCCCCGTCAAGTATATTGACATAATCAATGATATGTACGATAGAGTAGTGGCAAATGTCAGAACTTGCGACGGCTTAACGAGTGATTTTCCGATTACAATTGGTTTACATCAAGGATCTGCATTAAGTCCATTCCTGTTTACCATCGTGATGGATGAGCTTACTAGAATTATCCAAGATGAGGTATCTTGGTGTATGCTATTCGCTGATGATATTGTTCTAGTAAATGAGATGAAAGCAGGGGTTAATGCCAAATTGGAATTATGGAGGCAAATATTGGAATCTCGGGGATTCAGATTAAGCAGGTCCAAGACAACATATATGCATTGCAAATTTAGTAACCAGAGAAGTCAAAACCATATTGGTATAACATTGAAAGGGTAAGAGATATCACCAAGCGACCAGTTTAGATATCTAGGTTCCATCATCCAAAACAATGGGGAGATTGATAGTGATGTTAATCAAAGGATCCAAGCTGGTTGGTTGAAATGGAGGAGTGCAACAGGGATTTTGTGTGATCGTAACTTTCCGTTAAAATTGAAAGGGAAGTTTTATCTGAGCGCTATTCGACATGCCTTATTATATGGTATAGAATGCTGGGCTCCTAAAAAGCATCATACACAGAAGATGCATGTAGCGGAGATGCACATGCTTCGTTGGATGTGCGGTAACACTAGAAAAGATAAGGTGCGAAATGAGGATATTCGTGCAAAAGTTGGTGTAGCACGCGTGGAGGAGAAGATGCGGGAAAACCGGCTAAGATGGTTTGGTCATGTGCGACGCAGACCTATGGAAGCACCAGTTCGATGAATAGATACTCTTGATATGGGCAATGGCAAAAGGGCAAAAGGGAGGCCGAAGAAAACATGGATGGAGGTGATACGAAACGATATGGTTGCCAAAGGACTCAATGAATATATATTGTTCGATAGGAGTGAGTGGAAGCAGAGGATTCATGTGCTGGACCCGGCGTGATTCTCATGTTGGTTCATGTAGCTTACCCTATATGCATGGGATAAAAGGCTTAGTTGTTGTTGTTGTAATATATGTATTTATATATTGTGTCATGGTGGATGATACATTGGACATGGGTGCATGAGACTCACACCAAGACTAAAGATAATTAGGGTATTTATTTATTAAGAGTAATTCAAAAATTAGGTGGAAATGAGCATGGCTTAAGATACTTGTAGAAGCATGCAGAAGCCATGACTCACCCCACTAATTTTTGTTTTACTCTAGATATTTTATAACCCAACTATTATCTTTAGCCCATGGTTAACTCTCTATTTATCACTTAAGATATTTCCCTCACCTTAGTTCATCTTCTTCTTCATCTCATATTTTTTGCTCTCTAGCTTTTCATGAGACAAAGAGAAAAGAAATTCTAAAGTGAGCAAAATTCCTACTTCATCAATCTACTCTTATCTAGCTCATAAGATTAGGTTGTTTGCTTCACTAATTTCTTGATTAGTGAAGAGGTAGCCTGAGTTAGAGTAACTTCAAGGTGGATTATCTTCGGCCTTGAAGACGATGGAGCAAGCTCGTTCTTTTCACCAAGTGGAGTCTAAGAAGAGTTTTAGAGACCACTGCTTGGAGCTAAGGGACTACTTCTTGGAGATTTAGAAGTGAATGACCGGTCTACAAAGGTTGTATTCTCTATTTACTTAGTGTAAAGTTTGTTTACATGCAATCCAACCCTAATTCTCTAGTTCGATCTTAGGTTACTATAGCTTAGCCCATTAGATTTTTTAAAATTGCATACTTGATGCCTCTAAAAACCTAGTAGTGCTACTAAGACATACTTTCAGTTCCCAGTTGAAACATCATCTCAGATCATCGAAATAGGTGGAGCCGGCCTAAATGGGGAGCTGCCCCTAGCCTGCCTCACTCGGTGCTAGTATCGGCGTCGGGCACCTCTGGTAACAGGGGCTGATGCTTCT